>OX246755.1:65583627-66183627 GCA_945910035.1 Brachypalpus laphriformis | reverse complement strand
CATCTCTAAATACCGTTAAAACTGTGCAGCCAATAATTAAGATCTTTAATTTAATTAAGATTTTAAATTATAAAATTTTAAATCAGAAATAAATAAACAAATGAGTGCGAGTCCACTAAGAATTTTAAATTTAAGTAAAATTTAAATAAACTACTCGTATCTACTTATTACGAACAACTTTTACAATTCAATATGAAATGCCTTATCTGATAGACGGCACATTTGCGATGTCTATATTGTAAAATTCGGAAAATAGTGTATATGTACTTTCAAATAAAGAATTTATGAGAATAATGATAATAATAATAAATCCATCGCTTCCGAAGAATAAACTTATTAATTAAAGGCAATTATACTTAAAAGTTCTTATCATTTTTTCTATCGGAGCGTGGTATACATTCACACATATGGTATGCAGCTAATTTGCCTACAATATCTAGTTAATGATTATTTTTAATATATAACTCCTTACTTTTTTAATACGGCAAGGTTTATCTCCATGGGAAATTATTTATTCATGAGTGCACTCTCTAATCTAAATTCATTAAAGATTGATTAGATATCTTACATGTTTCGTTACCATCACAGTCATTTTCAAAGCATATTTTTGATTGCAGTATATTATTTTTCGTAATTGGAAATTTACTTCTTCTAATCAGTTTTATTTAGATAAACTGGGTATATTTTTCCTTTCAACTATCGAATGCCCTATTTATATTTAAAATTTTAGATAGTAACTAACACTATGAGTGGACATTGCTGCCTGTGAATGTTGCTACGGTAAGTCATAAAAATGACCAATAGTGCGATACATTTTACCATATTCTTTTCAATCAGAAGGTCTTATAGAGAAAGACATTATAGAGGTGGATAGATAGATAGATAAAAGATTTTATTATGCAAACAAAATTCGGTTGAGTTATAAATTCACAATCTATAATATTGGCTTTTGCCGTCAGGTAGAGGAAGAGGAAAGGAAATTTATACGATCTTTGGTTTTTCTTATTTACCATTAGTTTGGCGCCGTTCGCATTGTTTGACACTCGGTAATAGGGATAATTCTCCTTATAGTTATACTTGTACTTTGAGGTATGGGTGTGCAAATTTGTATTGATATAGATAAGTAAAATGTTTAGTATCCTCAAATATGTTCACTGCTAAGCATTAGTAAGTAGTAAGTAAGTAAGTAATTGTGATTTTTATTTAACAAAAGATTGTTATTTAACAAAAGTCTGATCTGCTAAGCATTATATTTAATAAAGATTTTAAATTTATAAAAAAAAAAGATCAATTGTGCTCGTTGGAGAACAGGTGATCCGCTCTTGCACTGTGGCCTCTAGGATCAGTCTATTGTGCCGATTCGTAAGATTACAGAGTAAATGTTTCACTGCAGAGCCTGTAAGAAAGTTCGTAAGCTCTCACAGTGTGCATTGTAACGAAACGAAAGTTATCTAAGTTTGAAAAGCCCCCTGCAAGCACAGAACTGCTTGTGGATTAATACAGCAGCGATTCGACAATTCGTTACTTAAGCGGCCTTTGTGTCCAGTGCAGTATGACCAAGTTTTCGTTATCTTAACTGATCAAGCGAAACCAAATTTTTACCGAATAAATCTGTGGCATAAAGGAATAACAGCATAAGTGCCTTTACACTTTCCAAAAAACGTATTTAAAGATGTCTTTATCGTCTCATTTCCCAGCCCCTAATTCAATAACCACTTTAGATAATGAATTCCAGACATATCGAGGCAATGTTTCAGCGTTATAGGTTCGCCTTTCCTGAGAGAATATTATATAAAAAATGTTAAAAACAAAAAATATTTCAATAACGGCATAAGTATACTTATGCTGTTATGCCTTGTTGCCACAGAAATAACAAATCGCCGTTTTATTTTGTTTTTGTTTACTATATCCGTATAGTTGAATATCTTGCAGTCAAAAACGTCAAAATTTAGCGTACAATGAATTCAATACAATTCAATTTATTAATGCACAGCACATTTAATAGCTAGTTAAAATTCGATGGAGGCTTTGCCTTTTCAGCTAAATCTAGGACTCATTCTAGGTTTTTAACTACAAAGATTGCATTCATCACAGCCGCTAAGGTAGGTCCTAAGCATGCTATGTAGCAGGAAAATAAGAATCGAGTGCGGAGGCTCGAATAAAACTATAACAGCTACCAGAGGTTGCCCGGTGAGAGGAGTCCTCTCTCCACTCCTCTGGACCTTAGTTATTGACGAACTCTTAGAGCTACTTGAAAAATGGGGTTGCAAAGTACAAGCATATGCAGACGACATTGTCATCAGCGTCAGAGGCAAATTTGAGGACATAATTTCCCAACTTCCGATTGGTGCAGGACAAAGGGGCTTACCACCAACCCCGGAAAACTATACTTGTACCCTTTCCAGTAAAAGAAATCATACTCTTAAACAAATTACACCGGAAAACTTCCCAATCGACATATCCAAGGAAGTGAAATATACCTAGGTGTTATACTTGACAAGACGCTCACCTGGAATTCACAGCTGAACAAGGTTACCGAGAAAGCGACAAGAGCAATGTTTATGTGCCACGCTTACATATTAAAACTTGGGGGCTAAAACCCAAGATAATATATTGGATGTACAGCGCCATTATCAAACCCATGGTCACCTATGCATCGTTGGCTTGGTGGCCAAAAACCTAACAGGCCAAGACTCGGGAACAGTTGAATAAAATCCATCGTCTAGCCTGTCTGATTATCACAGGAGCAATGACAACGTGCCGTGCCATGCTGAGTGCTCTTGCTGGCTGGCTGGCTGGCCAAGGTCTCGGATCTTAAAATCGGCAATTTTACAGGCCATTTGAAGATTCTAGATTATATCCAAAATGACCCTATTCTCAAAATCCCAGATACTATGCTCAAGAAATACCGGTTCTTCAGGAAATTCAATGGGGTCATAGGTGACCGCCACACATGGAGGAATGAAGGACTTGTAGTCTTACCAAGCTCTCAAACTTGGTACACAGATGGTTCCGAATTGGAAAATGATAGCACTGGTGCAGGGGTTTATGGACCCAGGTTCGGGTCCAACAACGCAGCAGCGCGTTGGAAATCACCAACAATATTTCAGGCGGAAGTCCATGCAATTCAGCTTCGTGTACGAGAATGTCTGCGAATAGAGGCACTCGTATCTATATCCTCTCGGACAGCCAGGCAGCACTTATGGCTCTGAAATCGTACACGGTAGAATCAAAACTTGTATGGGAGTGTCTAAACTTACTCGAAGATCTCGCATCGAAAAACACCGTCACTGTGGCCTGGATACCAGGACACGAAGGCTTGGAAGGCAACGAACGGGCAGACTGCTTAGCGAGAAGAGGCGCTAGTCGCCCACTAGTCGGTCCTGAACCCTATTTTGGAGTCGCACGAAGTAGCGCAAATATCAAAATAAAGAAATGGGAAGATGATCATCATGCAGAGAAATTTTTTTATCAAAACACCGACGGAGCTGAGGATGAAGAGTGCAGAGCACAAAATATGTGGGATTCCCTACAGCGATCTTGCTTAAAGAAGGCCAAATCACTGCTATGAGCTTCAAAAGGCCACCATCAACAAGCCAAAGAAACATGGTGGTGGAGTGATGAAGCTAAGAAGGTGATAAATGAGAAGAAAGTGGCTATACTTTCCAAGAGATAGCCCTAACTGTGAAGAAATACCCGACATCACAGTCGAAGAAGTTAGTGAGGCGGTCAAATACTCCAAAAAACGAAAAGCGGTTGGGCCAGCCGAGATGCCCTCTGAGTTCTGGAAAAAGATGGGAGACATCGAAGACATGGGAGACATCGGGACGGCTCAGAATTCTCATCTCCAAATTTGTGAGAGGTGACCTAATGCCGAATCAATGGAGGGAAAGTTACCTTCTCCCTGTATACAAAGGGAAGGGTGATACGCGAAACTGTGATAACTACCGTCCGATCAAGCTGATTTCACACACCATGAAGATCGTTTAGCGGGTATTAGGTGGCCGACTGCGAAAAATAATACGGCTATCTGATGATCAGTGCGGGTTTGTCTCGGGTAAATCAACCACAGATGCAATCCAAAGTATAAGGATCATAATGGAAGAACATCGTGATATGCATATTGTATTGGTGGACTTTGAAAAGGCATTCGACAGACAACCACGAGATCTGATATGGGTGGCGCTAAGACATCGAGGGGTTCCAGAAACCTATGTACAGATGATCATGGACATGTACAAGGGAGCAAAGACAAGAGTAAGATGTCCCGCCGGAGTAACCGAAGAGTACCCAATCAAGGTCGGGGTGCACCAGGGAAGCGTTTTAAGTCCTTTGCTCTTTATTACAATCCTTGACTATCTGCTTGAAGGTAAAGTGATGGACCCCAAGGTACATCAGCTATTCTTTGCTGACGATGGAGCCATCATAAGTGAGGATCCTACATCCCTGCAACGAGCACTTGATGTGTGGGTGGACGCTCTGGAGGGAAATGGGTATCGCATTAGTTAAAAAAAGACAGAGTACTTGTGCTGCCCGTGCTCTGATCCACTCAGGCATATTCCAGATATTTATTTGAATGGAACAGTGTTTCCCAAGTGCGAAAAGTTCAAATGTCTAGGATCTATGATCAATAGCAAAGCAACCTGTGATGACGACATCAATCATCGCGTAAGCGTAGGGTGGATGAAGTGGCGAGAAAATGCCGCTATCTTCTGTGACAGAAAAATGCCACCTAAGTTGAAAGGAAGGCTCTACACCGCAGTTGTGCGTCCAGCGCTCACATACGGTTCACAATGTTGGACGATGTACAAAAGGTATGAGAGTAAATTAACGGCAGCTGAGATTAAGATGCTTCGCATGACAGCAGGAGTGACAAAGCTTGGTCGAATAAAAAGTTCGAAGATCCGTGGAAGCGCTCACGTCAAGGAAACCATCGTACAAAAAATAGAGAGCGACCTGCTCAGCTAGTATTGCCACGATCAAAGAAGAGATCATTTGAACCCTGTTAACAATGCAATATCAATGGACGTTCCAAAGACATCGCGAGACAGGAGAGGCAGGCCTATAAACGCCTGGATCACACAAATGCGACGAAATCGGCATTTCATTGGACTCAGTAACCGAGTGATCCAAAATCGGCAGGCCTGCCGATATTTTCTGAGGTCAAATAGGCGAACCCCTGAGGCGGATCAGCAGAAATGCAGTGAAGTGGGAGGGTTATGATCCCTTATTTTCGGATCATAACCTCGCTGATAAAAGGAAGAAGAAGAGGAGTCAAGTGCTTTGATAGCTGCTTGGCTGTCTGACAGTATTGCTATGTCGCACTTGCTGTATCCTCTTTCCAGATTGAGTTGGATGCATCTATCTATAGCACATATTTCAGCTTGAAAGATGCTGGTACTCTTTGCCCATGGGTTCCGAGTGTTTGGTTCTTGGCCCAAACACGCCCGCCGCTGTGCCTTCTCCGGTTCTCGAACCGTCTGCATGCCACTTTATCGTGTGGTTGCCCAGTCCGTATATCGTGGATTCGTTGCTCCACTCTTTCTTGTTACTTAACTTTGTACTAAAGTTTTCCCCAAAGTTAAATTTTCTGATACTGTCGTCCCTGGGGATAGGGTCCTTTTGAATGTACTCTAGAATCTTCAGATGGCCTGTAGGGTTGTCGATTTTGAGGTATGAAATCTTGGGCAGCCGAAGAGCACTCAGTATAGCTTCTTTTTGTACTGCAAGATGTAGTGATGTGAGGACAAGCGTTGCTCCCATTGCTGCCGTTTTCATTGGCCCTGTGATACCCAGACAAGCTAGACGACAGATTTCATTCAACTGCTCCTGAGGCTTGACCTGTAAGGTTTTTGGCCACCAAGCCAACGATGCATAAGTGATCATGGGTACGTCCAGTATATTATCTTTAGTTCTAGCCACAAGTTTTACCGTTGAGGCGCTGGAACATAAACATTACTCTTGTCGCTTTCTCGGTAAGCTTGTTCAGGTGTGCGTTCCAGATGAGTATTTTGTCAAGAGTAACGTCTAGATATTTTGCTTCCGTGGATATGTCGATTGGAACGTTTTTTTATTGTAATTTGTTTAAGAATGTGATTCCTTTTCCTGGAAAAGGGTACAGGTATAGTTTTTCCAGGATTGATAGTAAGTCCCAATCGGAAGTGTAGAGTGGGGTGATAAGAGGGTTCTCTGGGAACCCAAGCAAAGTAGTTCGAAGTCTGTTAAAAAATTTGTATTGTGTTTGTTCATTGCTAGAATTTTGTTCGATCTTTTACTGGAGAGATCCAAAAATCTCTTCGTGTGTCTTAGACCTATTTGTGAGTCCCAATATGAGCGCTTTTCGTGTTGTTCCCAACGATCTTAAGCCACAAAAGGGTACCGGACCAATGAATTTGAGTTTGGAACCATACCTGGCTAGTTGATCAGCAGTCTCATTGCCGGCGATGCCTTTGTGACTGAGAGGATGTTGTGTGCAGCAACCTGCTTGAGGGTGGTGAGACAATTACAAACTATTTTAGACTCGAAGGTGAAAGATTTGAGAGCTTTGAGAGCTGGTTGCATGTTTGATAGGAAGTTAGTTCCGAAATGATGTTCTTGAGTTTGCCCCTAACGCTGATGAGAATGTTGTCTGTATACCCTTACTTATTAACCGGAATTTTCAAGTAGCTATAGGAGTTCGTCAATAACTGAAGTCCAGAGCAGGGGATGAAATTGTCAGTTCAGTCAATGAAATTGTCAGGTATCTGGCATCTGAATTAGGTAATAAAACGAATTTGCTTGAAGATATTTGTCCACGAGCACTTTGTACATTGCATCCAGAACATCTGGAACGATGAACGAGATAGTTGACACCGGAATGCGGAACAGATATTGCATAGACCGAAAATGTTCGCCGGTAGCTAGGTATCGTAGAGTCAACACAAGCCGCTCAGCCGCTGAAATGCTCGTGCGCTTATTCGTTTCTTGCTTTTGGGTATGTGGAGTCACCAAAGCTAGAATATCATCGAATTGTTTAGAATTCATACGCAAAAAATTGCGATCCAACTCTGCCTCCTCAGCTATCAATTCGACGAGCAATTTTGCGTAAAGTAGTAAAGTAAGTAAGTTACGGCGGGCTACCCAATCCTTCGTCCAAACACGGCGACGTTTGCGTGGTAATTCAACCCCCTCGCTGCTTTCCAAAACGTACGCGTCCAACACAATCAGTGCATCTTTTTGTTCCATTCCGATTTAAACACTTCACAACAACAATCCCTTCACTTGACTCAGAAAAAGAATGAAAAAAACAATTTTTACGAGTAATTTGTCTCAATGCCTGCAAACGGATTCGCAAAATTTTTTGTAAACAAACATTTGCCAATCGTGTGAACTGGCAATTTCCAACCTGACAACGTTGTCAGACAAACAATTGCCAGGCAAACTATCTAGCAATGAAATTGCCAGAGTTTCGAACAAAATCTGGCAACCGTGTGAACTGACTATCTAGCATTGTAAGGTAGTTTGCTATTGTCAGCTCATTGTCAGAACATTGCCAGACCTGATAATATTGTCAGATCTGGCAATCGCCTAAACATAGCTTAAGACATGCTTCAGCAAAAAATAGTATCAATCCCATATGGAAAAACTTTTTCAATAAAGGTGGCATAACACTCACCGCTAATTGGAAAATGTTTCAGGCAATATGCCAATGCAATGCTATGCAGCTCAAATATAGGGATATATGTACTCTTGTTGCGGAGGTAGATAAGCTGCAAATATATTTTTTTTAATTTTAGCACTGCCGGATTGCACACCAACTTATGCGCTCTTACTAGAAAGTGGACTGGAAAGTGGACATGTACTTCGTATATTCGCTAGATATTCATCTTAAATATGTGCAGAAAGCTGTCTTTGAATACGAAGATGGGAGGCTTCCAAACAAACTTTCGAAAAAAAAGCTGAGCAAAAATATATTTTGGGCTAACGAAATAAAGCAGCTAGGCGCACAATTTAACATCAGGCGAGTAGCTAAAAGAAACCAGCAAACTAATTGGTTTAATAATAGGGAAATTCTACTTAGTTGTATGAGGCAGAAAATTAAACAAAATATGATACAAAAAGCGCTAGATAGTAAAACAAGAATTTACAAATATCTGGACCATTATATTGGAAGCCATTATTTCAAAGACAGCACTAGTAGAGTAAATTTGATGTGGATTTTTAAGGGTACGTGCGATCTAATTTTCCTTAATGGCTCCCATAGAAATACAGAAAGTAACTTACTTTATGTAACCTAAACGAATGCGAAAATATTCAACACTTTTTGGGACGGTGTCCTATATTGAAAGATCTCCGTGTTAAATTCTTTGGGAAAATTGAGCTTTGTCAGGAAGAAATGATTGATGTTTTAAACAGGGCAAATGATTGTAGTTGGAACAAATTAGTCAAATATATTACTAATGCTTTAGTGTATAGGAAATTAATTATGACTGAGTTTGAAACTTAAATTTTATAATATTCCAACCTTAGAAGAGCGTCAAACAGAAGCCTTCATCAAACTCCTGCCTAAAATTTCCTTTTCCAACCGTTCCATCATCGACAATGCTATCTCATCCGCAATTAAGGCCAAAGTAAAAAAACGATTACCTTCAACTATAGCTCGTACAATAGAGACCGCAAAGCAAATGGACCTTCCAGTGGGATAGGTAAAACACCATTTCACAGCCTACCCTCCATGGTTTATACAACGTAGTTCAACTGTACTGACACTATCAAAATATTACAAAACCAATACAGACAGCAGTATCTATCGTTTCACCTTCCTCGAAATAATCACGAATCTTAAATCTGAAGGCTGGATTCACAGACGGGTCCAAATCAGCATACAACACTTCCTTCGCTGTAACCCTTGAAGATGGAACAATACTTAATACCGGAATTCTAACAGTAACTGTGTCAGTCTTCACTGCAGAAGCAATAATGGTACTGCATGCAACAAAAACTGCATTAAGACGAAAAGAAATAGTTGTAGTATGTACAGATAGCCTGTCAGCAATCAATGCCATATTAAATCCTAAATATACCACCGGACTTATAAATAAAATAAGCGATATCGTTTTATAAGTAATCAAAATAACATAAAACTGATGTGGTTCCCCAGCCATATGGGTATACAAGGTAACGAGTTTGCTGATATGGCTGCAAAACATTGCAACAATGATGCAATTTACACCTTTAACGTCTACTCAAAACTGGATCTCCAAAAACGTATTGCACATATACTTAAAACGGAACGACTCTTGAATTGGCGCAGTTATCAAAACCACTATTCAAAAATCAATACTGATCGTTCGGCTCCTATCTACCCGACAACAACCACAAAGACTATGAACACCAACTTTGTTCGACTGCGTTCGGGACATACAGTGTACACGCACCAACACATCTTAAATAAAGTTCGTCCACCAGTTTGCCCAACATGCAACAACAGCATAAATATTGAACACATCCTGGGTCAAGTACAATGCCCTGTCTCCAAAGCCATCACTACTTTTTGTTTGATAAAAATCAGTATATGTTATGTTAAATACAATTAACCATGCCAATACTTTATTCATAGCGCTAAGTTAGTTATATTATAATTATATCAATTTAATCGAGCTGAAAGCCTCCGTTGCTAGTGCTCACACCTGTTTTAGCGTAAGAATTTCAATTCCTATGTTAATAAATAATAATAATAAATAATAATAAAAATTTAATAATTTCAAATAAATGCAAAATAATGTTTAAAACTAGTTGCATACATGGATTATGGTTTATTGCATTTTAAAATTAAATAATCAAATTGTCCAAATTGGTTACACGCATACGATGGGAGAGGCTACAGGACGATGAGATACGGGAGACATTTGCGCGGCAAATATCTGAGAGGTTTGAACGAATTCCAACTATTCCATCAAATGTAGAGGAAGAATGGCAACTGTTTTCAACAGCGGTTATTGCCTCTGCGGGAGATGTTTGTGGAGTGAAGCGGCTTGGTGTGGCGGCTGGTGGTGAGAAAAGAACTGCTTGGTTTAAAACGCCCGGAGTTCAAGAAGCCATCAAAGAGAAGAAGAGAGCCTTTAAGGTGTGGATTCACTTGGGGAACTCCGATTCTCGAAATCGGTACACTGAGGCGCGAAGAACTTGCAAATTAGCTGTGAAAACAGCGAAAGAACAGTCTTGGAAGGAGTTTGGCGAGAAATTGGAACGTGACCACAGATCTGCAAATAAGATGTTCTGGCAGACCGTCCGCCGACTCAGAGGAAAAAAGTTGAATATCGTTGAAGGAGTCAAATCCAAAGACGGTAGACTTCTTTCCAATGAGGAGGACATCTTACGCAGATGGAGCGAGCACTTTTCAGAATTGCTCAATCCCGAACAGGGCACCGAAGATGACAGACCTATGGTCGAGAGTTGGGCGGAAAGTAGTCCTACGGTAGAGGAAGTAACTTTGGCGATCAAAGCGCTAAAAGTTGGTAAATCTGCTGGTGTGGATGAAATTCGGCCAGAAATGCTCAAGGCTTTAGGTAAAGAGGGAGTTCAATGGCTCTCGCGTGTCATTAAAAACACCTGGTGATTGGCAAATGGGGGTGATAGTTCCTCTTTTTAAAAAAGGGGACAAAAGAGATTGCGCCAACTATAGGGGTATATCTCTTTTAAGTCTCCCTGGAAAAGTCTTCGCTAAGGTGCTAGAAAAGCGTTCCAGAGCTGTGGTTGAGGACAGTTTGGGGGATGAGCAGTGCGGTTTTCGTCCCGGTAGAAGCACAACCGACCAGTTGTTCACTCTCAGAATGGTTCTTGAGAAGGCCTGGGAATATGCCAAACCTGTCTACACTTGTTTTGTGGATTTGGAAAAGGCATATGATAGGGTTCCTCGAGGCAAACTCTGGAGTGTTCTGCAGGAGTATGGGATTGCTGGTTCCCTGTTAAGGGCGATTCAGTCTTTATATACGAACTGTAGAAGCTGTGTTCGGATAAACGGTGTTAAATCAATACCTTTCACTGTTGGCATTGGACTCCGCCAAGGGTGCGCTTTGTCACCTCTCATCTTCATTGTATATATGGATTGGATGTTACAGCGCAGCCGTGGCGGGGAATGTTTCGAAGTGGAAGACCTAAGGATTAGCCCTCTGCTCTTTGCGGATGATTTGGTCATTCTTGGTTCCTCTAAAACTGAACTTCAGCGCGTACTCGAAAGGTTTGTAGCCGTTTGTGAGGATGCTGGAATGAGGATCAACGTGAACAAATCGGAAGTAATGGTCGTTTTCAGAAAGCTCATTCAGTGCACTCTGCATGTTAGTGGAGTCCCACTGAAGCAGGTGGATAAGTTTCAGTACCTAGGGATCTTATTGACGAGTGATGGGAAGAGCAATGCCGAGTTGTCCTGTAGAATTGGTCAGGCTGGATCAATTTTGAGAGAGCTTGGTCAATTTTTTATAAGGAAGGCCGAACTTAGTGTTCAAGCTAAGCTATCGGTTTTTAACTCGGTGTATGTTCCAACTCTCACATATGGTCATGAAATTTGGGTAGTGACCGAGAGAATAAGATCGCGGATACAAGCTGCCGAAATGAGGTTCCTTCGCGGTGTTGTTGGAATAACTCGTAGGGATCGAGTGCGCAACACCAGAGTACGCGAGGCGCTCAACGTTGAGCAGCTACTTCTCCGAACGGAACGATCTATGCTTCGATGGTTTAGTCACGTAGTGCGTATGCCCCCAGACCGGCTTCCAAGACGCGCCATGGTTGCCGTGCCATCAGGTAGGCGACTTAGCGGAAGGCCTAGAAATAGATGGTTGGATCAAGTCCGACATCTCTCCTGGAGCCGCTTAGGGATTCCCCCTGATGAATTGGAGTCAATGGCGGAGGATCGAGAAGGATGGAGAGTCCACCTGAGCATCCTACCCCCGCGACCCTCATGAAGGATTAGCGGGCCATTGAAAATGAATGAATGAATGAATGAATTGTCCAAACATCCGGCAGACGACATTTTGTCATAGCTCTAGGTCACTTTTCAAATAATGTATTTTACATTTTAATCTTAGTTTGAAATAAAGAACTTTTAATAATAATAATAATAATAAATTTGTCTGACTTAGACTAAATAGCCGGACAGGTATACCTATATAACTCCACTACGAACGTGCATTAGCAGTTTACATTCACAGTGAATAAGAAATCGCATTCAAAGTAGTGCTCTCTATTACACGGATAATCAAATATACGGATATCGGTGTAATTAATGGATCCGGATCGTTCCTTCTGCTGCCATTATTGAGGCACCCATAAAAAAAACAGAACTAGAAAGCTGCTTGTCTTCTGTAAGAGGAAAAACTCCTGGCTTTGACCGCATTTCCTATATAATGCTAAAAAACAGCCCTCTGTCGCTAATAAACAGGCTGCTAACATTATTTAACAACATTTTCAATACCGGCGTAATCCTTCAAGCATGGAAAATTGCGAATATTATTCCTTTACCAAAACCGGGAAAAGATACATCGGCAATATCCGGATACAGGCCCATATCACTTCTTCCTTGTATTGGGAAAATGTTAGAAAAAATTATTGCTCAACGCCTCTCCTGGTTCCTCGAAAAAGAAGAACTAATAACTATTAACCAAGTGGCATTTAAAAAAAGGTCGAAGCACAATCGACGCTATTCTTCACTTAGACGAGTTTATATCCGCAACTTTATCCGTTCAAAATCATGTCTCCATTCTGACAGTCAATTTTGAAAAGGCTTTTGGCAATGGAAGATAGGACCTAAGATCCGAAATTATATTATATCCTTCCTCTCCAACAGACGGTTTCGCATAAAAGTGAATAACACGCACTCGTCGACTTTTAAGCTTAACAACGTCATCCCACAAGGATCGCCCTTATCTGTAGAGTTGTTCAAAATTGCTTTTAATGTAGTTAGCAAAATTATTAAAAAAAAAAAAATCAAGTCCATCACGCAGATGACCTAATCGTTTATTCAAAATGTAAAGACTTGACATTTTAAGCAACTGTTTTTTCAAACGTTCTCAAAGCTCTCTCAGATTGGGACAAGTACTCAGGAGCAAAAATCTCCACGGAAAAATGTGAAAAAATACACATATGTAGGAAAAACAGTTGCCCAAAATGTATTTCTGTGCACATAAATGACAAACTATTAAATAATGTTAGTTCAACAAAAATACTTGAAATTATATTCGATTCAAAATTCAACTTTAAAGAGCACTGTGTATTTTTAAGAAAAAAACTGGCTACCAGGGTGAATATTATAAAGTACCTCTCATCCAAAAAAAGCAAATGTAATATTAACAGTATTATCAGCGTAATTCAATCTGTTATACTGGGTAAAATCGACTATGGCCTTGCAATCTACGGGAAATGCTCCAGATCATCGATCCAGCTAATAGCAACCCCATACCATGAGGCTATCAGAAGAGTTACTAGAAGCTTTCGGACAACACCTATAGCTTATTTACTAACAGAAGCTGGTCTACCCAAACTTGGTGAAAGAGCTGATTACCTTACATCACTCATAGTGCAAAAAATCAATTCCCCTGATCCCACTCCAATTCATGATGACGTTAAAAATATTTTGAAACACAAAAAAGATAGAAAATATCCGTCAACAATTTCAAATGCCGTTTCATGGGCGAAAGATTTCAGCATCCCCATCACCACAAACATGAAAAAAAGATCATCGTACCCACCCTGGAACCTACCTACCAATTCCACATGCACTGAATTCACAAGATACTCCAAATCATCAACCAGTCACGAAGTTTTCCAAGCAGCGTTTTTAGAAATTACAAACAAACACATGATCCTAGGATGGCAATTCCTATTCACCGACGCTTCAAAAACGGACGATGGAGTGGCTTATGCCGTTGTGAACGAATATGGCACGGTAATGTCTAAAGGACTTCTCTCTAATTTCTCTTCAATATTTACAGCTGAGGCTTTTGCTATACTAAAAGCCCTTCAAATAGCAGATAATGGGAAAACTATCATATTTACAGATAGCTTATCTTCAGTTACTGCAATTGAAAATATTAACAACTGCACAGACATCGTTAATAAGATTCGTGAGAAATTAATTTCTAAAAACGGAAAAACTAAACTCATGTGGATCCCTGGACACACTGGCATACAAGGGAACGAAGACGCTGATGCAGCTGCAAAGGCAGCGATAAGGGAGCCGCTGATAATGTCTTATGTCTACAACAAAAAAGATATTAAAAGATTTTTAACCATAAATTGGAAATACAAGAGAAAGGTGCACTGGAACACATATGAACATCTATACAAACAACTAAATCCGTCTGCTGAGAAAGGTATACACCCCAACAATATTCCCCATATGATGATTAAAAATTACATACGACTAAGGATGGGACACACCAACTTCACGCACAAACACCTATTCACCAAGGAGACACCACCACTATGCCACTTCTGCAAATCTCAGATAAAAAACTTATTGAACTGCTTAGCGAAATTTCTGAAAAGAACATTAAGACTGTACACAAAAACATGTTAGCAATTAATCTAGTAAATAATATTTAATTTTTAATTTAAAGTCGAAGGCCCTGGTAGCCAGTGCTTATCCCCTCTGTATTTATATGTAATTTACTTACATGCTGATAAACTTATAATAATAATAATAATGGATCCGGATTCGAGTCCGTGTAATTATAAAAACACGGATATTTTTAAGTACACGGATATTTAAATACACGGGTATACGTATTTTTAATTAATTATCCGTGTATTTAATTATCCATGTAATTAAAATATCTTTGCTTTAGTCACTTTGTATAATATCAAAATACACTTTAATCGAAGTTTGTTTGTAACAAATTGGTTGAAAAAAACGTTTTATTCAAAGCATATGTATAATACATACCTACATATGACGAATATTTTTTTTAATTTTTCAAAACTTGGAATGTCATATCGATACATATGTATATTCAATTTTGCTCACTTTTCAATTTTAATTGAAGTCCATGGAATATTACCTGAGAAAGAGCCAAACTACAGTTATACTATAATATTAGTATTAACGAAACAGGTAGTAGGTTATCTCTCTATCCCCCTTTAATTATCAACTGACTGATGAACCAGAAAATCAAAACATATCAATTGTAAATGCAGCCAACAATGAAACGAATCATAAAAATCCGTGTTTTTAGAATCCGTGTACTTAAAATCCGTGTATACGAATAATAAAGTGATTAATTACACGTGTTTTAAGAACACGGATTTTAAATTGGATTATACTAAGTACCCGGACTCCGTGTACACGTGTTTAGTAAGTACACGTTGAAAATCGTAGGCTCTAATTCAAAGTTATAACTAGGAATGCAAATTTACGACTTAGCTTATCTCTAATATACACCATTTTAATTGAATTAGTATCGGGAAAACATTTTTTTTTTTTTGCCGAGAGCAGGTGAAAAATCTTCCAAAGACACCATAAGGCCCAACTGCGAGCTTATGGTAGTGTGAGATTTTTACTCACTAAAAAACCACCTCTCAAAATTATTACTACAACTCAGCCGACGCTTATCCAGTACTTTTATTTATATGTAATTTACTTACATGCTGATAAACTTATAATAATAATAATAATGGATCCGGATTCGAGTCCGTGTAATTATAAAAACACGGATATTTTTAAGTACACGGATATTTAAATACACGGGTATACGTATTTTTAATTAATTATCCGTGTATTTAATTATCCATGTAATTAAAATATCTTTGCTTTAGTCACTTTGTATAATATCAAAATACACTTTAAACGAAGTTTGTTTGTAACAAATTGGTTGAAAAAAACGTTTTATTCAAAGCATATGTATAATACATACATATGTACATACCTACATATGACGAATATTTTTTTTAATTTTTCAAAACTTGGAATGTCATATCGATACATATGTATATTCAATTTTGCTCACTTTTCAATTTTAATTGAAGTCCATGGAATATTACCTGAGAAAGAGCCAAACTACAGTTATACTATAATATTAGTATTAACGAAACAGGTAGTAGGTTATCTCTCTATCCCCCTTTAATTATCAACTGACTGATGAACCAGAAAATCAAAACATATCAATTGTAAATGCAGCCAACAATGAAACGAATCATAAAAATCCGTGTTTTTAGAATCCGTGTACTTAAAATCCGTGTATACGAATAATAAAGTGATTAATTACACGTGTTTTAAGAACACGGATTTTAAATTGGATTATACTAAGTACCCGGACTCCGTGTACACGTGTTTAGTAAGTACACGTTGAAAATCGTAGGCTCTAATTCAAAGTTATAACTAGGAATGCAAATTTACGACTTAGCTTATCTCTAATATACACCATTTTAATTGAATTAGTATCGGGAAAACATTTTTTTTTTTTTGCCGAGAGCAGGTGAAAAATCTTCCAAAGACACCATAAGGCCCAACTGCGAGCTTATGGTAGTGTGAGATTTTTACTCACTAAAAAACCACCTCTCAAAATTATTACTACAACTCAGCCGACGCTTATCCAGTACTTTTATTTATATGTAATTTACTTACATGCTGATAAACTTATAATAATAATAATAATGGATCCGGATTCGAGTCCGTGTAATTATAAAAACACGGATATTTTTAAGTACACGGATATTTAAATACACGGGTATACGTATTTTTAATTAATTATCCGTGTATTTAATTATCCATGTAATTAAAATATCTTTGCTTTAGTCACTTTGTATAATATCAAAATACACTTTAAACGAAGTTTGTTTGTAACAAATTGGTTGAAAAAAACGTTTTATTCAAAGCATATGTATAATACATACATATGTACATACCTACATATGACGAATATTTTTTTTAATTTTTCAAAACTTGGAATGTCATATCGATACATATGTATATTCAATTTTGCTCACTTTTCAATTTTAATTGAAGTCCATGGAATATTACCTGAGAAAGAGCCAAACTACAGTTATACTATAATATTAGTTTTAACCAAACAGGTAGTAGGTTATCCCTCTATCCCCCTTTAATTATCAACTGACTGATAAACCAGAAAATCAAAACGTATCAATTGTAAATGCAGCCAACAATGAAACGAATCATACAAATCCGTGTTTTTAGAATCCGTGTACTTAAAATCCGTGTATACGAATAATAAAGTGATTAATTACACGTGTTTTAAGAACACGGATTTTAAATTGGATTATACTAAGTACCCGGACTCCGTGTACACGTGTTTAGTAAGTACACGTTGAAAATCGTAGGCTCTAATTCAAAGTTATAACTAGGAATGCAAATTCACGACTTAGCTTATCTCTAATATACACCATTTTAATTGAATTAGTATCGGGAAAACATTTTTTTTTTTTTTGCCGAGAGCAGGTGAAAAATCTTCCAAAGACACCATAAGGCCCAACTGCGAGCTTATGGTAGTGTGAGATTTTTACTCACTAAAAAACCACCTCTCAAAATTATTACTACAACTCAGCCGACGCTTATCCATTACTTTTATTTTCGCTTACGAGAATCGTGATTCTAGAAAAGAAGATCGTATATGACTAAAAATAAATGTAGCACTTTAGACAGGTTAAATTCCAATGAAAGCTGTTGCCTTTTTCACGACCGGTATATACTATGACGCGAGGTCAAAAGGTTTTAAGGTTTTGTCCTTTGAAGACGACGAATTGAATTGTTCGCCTCAAGTAGTTGAATGACAGTACGGTTACAATGGCAGTGAACACGATCTTTGTGTTTACGCACAAATTTTGTTATCTCTTCGACGACGCTGGGAATTCCCAGATCCCGATGAATATATTCGTTACGTACATACCACGGTGCGTTAACGATCGTTCTAAGAACTTTATTTTCAAAAGTTTGTATGATGTTTCTATTGCTTTTCTTGGTACCACCCCATAGTTGTATACCATACGTCCACACTGGCCTTAGCTTGCTTATAGATAAGCAGTTTGTTATGTATGCTCAACTTCGAATGTTTTCCGAGTAGCCAGTACATTTGTCGGTATTTGTTTTGAAGCTCGTCGCGTTTCTTTTTTACGTGCGATTTCCATTTGATCTTAACATCTAGAGTCATTCCTAGATATTTTGCTTCGTTCGCGTACGGTATTTGAGCCGAGTTTAGATATACAGGCAATCTATCCACTTTTTTGTACGTAAAGTTGACGTGAGTAGATTTGCTTTCGTTCAGCACAATACGCCAAGAATTCGTCCAATCAATAGCATGTTGAAGCTTTCCAGTTGCTGCTGCAATAGTTTCGCCCGTGGTTAATATCGCCGTATCGTCCGCAAACGTGGCGACGACGCAGTTTCTTTCCTGTGGGATATCACGCGTGTACATTACATATAGAAGCGGGCCAAGGATACTTCCTTGTGGAACTCCGGCCGCGATCTCTTTGAAATCAGAGCAATAATTTCCGTGCTTAACACGAAAGAGTCTCTCGGTGAGGTACGATTGTAAGATTATAAAGATTTGCCGTGGCAGTAGTCGTTGCAATTTATACTCCAAGCTTTCGTTTCAAACCTTAACCTTGGTCAATTGTAGAATGCTTGATTCTAAATCCAAACTGATGGTCAGGAATGAGACGTCTTTCGTCGATTACGGGCTGTAGACGTTTGGAAAGTAGTTTTTCAAATATTTTTTAGATAACCGGCAATAGGGAAATAGGCCGATATGATTTCTTCTCATTTAGCGGTTTGCCTGGTTTCGGGACTATTATAATCTCGGCGAATTTCCATTGTCTCGCAACATAGAGCAATCTGAACAAAGCGTTGAGCAAATACAGCAGTTTGATTTCAGCTTTTTCGGCAATTCCTTGACTACCTGCGCCGTTATCAAGTCGTAACCTGGTCCTTTTTTCATCTTTAAATTTTTAATCACTTCCCTCAATTCAATCAATGCAACTTTTTTTACTTTAAAGTTGTCAGATGTCGTAACTGGGGAGTCGGGCGTTAACGAAGGGCCGTCGAACGGCTTAAACGTTTCTTCTAAGTGCAAAGCAAAAAGTTCTGCCTTTTCTTTGTTGCTCTTGGCCTAGTTTCCATCGTTTTTCCGAATTGGTGGCGCTTGCATTTGAGTTTTCCGGATGACTTTTAGCGCTTTCTAAAGTGAATAATTGGATTCTCTTTCACCGGAGAGATTTCAAAGTAGGTCGCTATCTTTTTGCTTTTAAATTCGCGAATACTATCTCTAAGGCGATTGCATAGTCGGTTAAGGACTGTTTTATGCTGCGGTGCACGAGTGATTTGCCACTTCTTTCCTGCTTTTCGTTTCTCCCTCACCAGTTCAATGATTTCTTTGGGATACTTTTCGTTGCGGTTGATCTTATAGCTTCTAGAGGGAGTGTTTCTCCATGCCGCTCTTTGAATTGCTTCCACGAAACGATCAATTTCGTCCTCTAGTTCACAAGGTGTTTTAAGTGATACATTTAAGGCGATATTTGTTTCGCAATCATTTCTAAAGCCCTCCCAGTTTGTTCTATTGCTAGTAAGTCTTGGAGGTCCTTTTTTCTTGATCAAAGCTTCTCTAAGTCATAAAATTACCGGCAAGTGATCAGAAGAGAGATCAAAACATTCTTTGACTGTAATAAACTTCTCGTAAATGCCTTTTGTAACAAAAAAAAAATCGATAAGATCGGGAATTTTTCCTGAATCGGTTGGCCAATAGGTCGGTTATCCTGTCGAATGAAAACAACAACCGAATTCATTTGCCACTTCGTAAAGAATTTTTTCCTTTGGAAGATGTACATCTTGAACCACAGAAGGTGTGCTTCGCGTTGAAATCTCCACCAATAAGGAAATTTGAACCAAGGGCATTGAAGACACGAAAGTAGTCATCTTTTTCTAGTGGGCATCGCGGCGGAGAGTAAACAGATGCTATATTGAATCTCAGGTGTTTATTTTTAACCCTTACCGCGCACAACTGAAGTTTTTCCAGCTCTATGCTTATATCGACCGAATGTTCGATGTTAGTTTTAATGAATAAGGACGAACTGCCCCAGCTCTATCAGAAGGATGATAGGCGTGATAACAAGCCTAGCCTCTTATCTTTATTTGCGATTCCCTTGTTAGATGGGTTTCGGAGATCAAACATAAGACATGGTACACTAAAATTTGCAAATTTTCTTTCTCAGTTTTCAATAAAACTTCGTTGTTACCGGCTTCTCTTGTCTTGCGATTGCGTTTAGCACTATTTAGAGTTTGTTTCAAAAAACAAAATAAAATTTAAGAATCTGTAGTTTCAACTATGTCTTCGTCGCAAGAGGAAGTACGCAAAAAAATTTTGCAAACTTATTTGAATAATAGAGACGCGCCATATAAAATAATTGCTAAACAAGTAAAAACAACATACGCAACCGTTCGAAGAACAGTTATTCGGTTTCTTCAAGACAATTCTGTGTTAAGAAAACAAGGAACGGGTAAGAAAGGTGGTGCTAGAAATAAGGTTTTAGAAAAGAGAGTGATAAAGTGTATAAAGAGAAACCCCACTTCGCGATTTAGCTAAAAAGTTTAATACTAATCACGTTCAAATACTAAGAATCAAAAGACGACATGGCATTAAGTCTTATAAAAAGTATTTTGTACCAAGAAGAGAGTATAAACAACAAAAAACTGCTATACAGCGAAGTCGAAAACTATACCTACACCTCTTGGACAAGAAATACTCTTGCATTATAATGGATGACGAGACTTACGTCAAAAAGGACTTTCGGTCATTGCCAGGTAAAGAGTATTATTCTGCAATTGACAAAGCCAAGGTTCCTGAAAAATTTAAGACAATAAAAAGAGAAAAGTTTCCAAAAAAAATTATGGTTTGGCAAGCGGTTTGCCAATGTGGAAAACGCAGCACTCCGTTTGTGACAACGGGGACCATCAATTCGAATATTTATCTAAAAGAATGTTTGAAAAGAAGACTTTTACCACTTATTAGAAAACATACGACCTCAACAATATTTTGGCCAGACTTAGCAACCTGCCACTACTCCTCTGTTGTTAAAAATTGGTACATACAGCAAAATATAAACGTTGTAGGGAAGGATATCAACCCACCAAACTGCCCCGAATTAAGGCCTATTGAAAGGTATTGGGCCATAATTAAAACGAAGTTGAGGAAATACTTCCGAGCAGCTAAAAACATCGATGATTTTAAAAAAAAATATTTACGAGCGACTAAAATGATACCAAACTCGACTGTGCAAGCTCTGATGAGACCCATAAAGGCAAAGATACGACTATTCCAACGTCAAGCTATAAAAAATTGAAATCATTATTTTTTTTATTTTCTAATTATATTCAATGAACTATTTTTGTGCTAAAAATTATTTCTTATAAATAAAAAAATTAAAAGAAGAAAAGTTTTCTGTTTGCATTTTTTAATGTACCACGTCTTATGTCGATATTTTCTGTTATTAGAAACATTTCTAATTCGTTAGATTTTTGTAAGAGTCCGTAAAAAAAAACAAAGTAAAAAAAATAAAATATATCGCATACTCTTTGAATTTTATAATTTCATCACTGATGCTCTTTTATTTATTTCGTGTAAGAATTTGAATGATGGTGTATTAAAAATGCAAGAAGATCTGAATCAATTAAGTATGTGGCTTAAAGCGAATAAACTAAAAATAAACGTAGCAAAAACAAAAGCGATGGTGATTAATAACATTAATAATTATGCGGTAAACTTATGCTTCGACAACGAAAATATCGAAACAGTACAAAAATTAAATATCTGGGTGTAATATTAGACAATGAGTTAAAATTTGAAGACCATGTAGAATATATATCGAAGAAAATAGCCAAAAAAGTCGGGTTTTTAAAAAGAATTCGAAGAAACTTATCAACTATTTGTGCAATAAATATTTATAACGTCATTATTAAACCTTATTTTGAGTATTGTTCTTCTATTCTATTCCTAGGAAATCAAAATATGTTCGACAGATTTCAAATCTTGCAGAATACAGCATTGCGATCTATATTAAAGTGTAATATATACACTCCGATTAATTTCATGCTTTATGCATTGATGTGGTTGAGTGTAAAACAGAGAATATATATGAATGTGTTAATTCTTATTTTTAAAATCAAAAATAATTGTATGCCACAGTATTTGTCGAGGTATATTAACTACGTAGGTGATGTACAACCATATAGACTAAGATATGCCTTGGACTTTAGGCTTCCTAACTACCGGCGGACAGCGTCTCGTAATGGGCTGATATATAACGGATTTCAACTTTTCAACTCTCTGCCTAACGCGATCAAAAGTGAAACAAATATTAATGTGTTTAAAAGGGGTGTATTAAATTTTGTAAAATCCCGATTTCAATTATAAATGATGAAGTTTCAACTTTTAAATTTGTAAAAATTAATTGCATTTCATATTATATTTTGTTAAAAACTATTATTTTAAAATAATTCATAAAAAATAATTCATAAAAGAAACAATGTAAACAGTAGTTTTGTAAATAGTAACATGTTGCTAAATAAATAAATCAATCAATCAGATCAACTACATTATCAAAGATTGATTACGGATTAAGCATATATGGGAAATGTTCAAAATCATCGCTCGCAATCATAAAACCAACCTACCATGCAGCCATACGAATAAGCTTAAAAGCTTTCAGAAGTACGCCTATCAAAAACATACTAACTGAAGCCGGACTTCCTTCCATCGAACAGCGATATGAACACGTAACCTCATTCCTAATACCAAACTTAAATCCTTCCTACAAAACACCTATCACCATCGACATCAAGAAAACTCTGAGCCGCAGAAAAGTACATAAGTGTCCATCGACGATTTACAACGCTATATTGCTCGCTAGAAACATCGGCATACCAATTTCTACTAAGGCGATAAAAAGCTCCCTTTACCCGCCATGGAGCCTAAAGCTTGAATCTATCAACACCTGTCTTAACTTTTTCCCAAAAATATCTACTACGAATGAAACGTACCAACAAATGTTCCTCGAAATTATGGAACGTGAACAAATACATTGGAACTTCCTGTTTACAGACGGATCGAAAACTAACCTTGGAACAGCTTTTGCAGTTGTGAATCATGAAGGAAAAACTGTCTCGCAAGGACTGCTGGAAGAATCGTGCTATTAAAACCCAGAATGTCTTATTGCAGTTTAAATCGTTGAAATGTGTAAGTGTCTATGAGTCGCCCAAAAATAAAGGAGTGTTCAATGCTGTTATTGAAGTAGATGGTGATGCATTTAAAATGATGTTGAATGTTAAAAAAATCAATATTGGATGGGATAAATGTGTCATTTATGAAGAGATAAATGTGAAAAGGTGTTTTAATTGCTGGGGTTTCAATCACTCAGCTAAAGTGTGTACAAATAAATTGGCATGCATGAAATGTGGTGGTGAGCATAAAAAAATTGATTGTGATAATGTTTCTATGAAGTGTGTTAACTGCATCAGAAGTAAAGAACTTCTTCATCTACCAAATATAGATGTTGATCATGACACAAGAAGTGAAAATTGTCCGGTACTTAAACGGAAATTACAATTTCAAAAACAAAAAATGTTATACTAGCAACTAAGGAAATGTAAGTGTTTATTCCTGAATATAGAAGGACTAATACATAATTTTAATGAAATTATAAAAACAATATGTACGGAAAAATATGAGGTTGTTTGTTTAACCGAAACGCATCTAACATCAAAAATCGAGGACAATGAAATTAGTGTAGAAGGCTACAAATTAGTAAGATGCGACTCAATCTCATCACATACAGGAGGTGTTATTTTTTATGTACGCGAACACTGGAGAATTGAACTCTTGGAGAATATTCCCCTAGGCATGGAAAGTTGGTGGTTAGTTATCAGGCTGATATATAGAGAACATGTCCTAGTATTAGCCGGCCTATACAGATCACCAAGCGCATCCGAAGCAAATTTTTGTAATAATTTTAGAGAATATTTGGATAAATTGCCATTAAATGAAGATAAAATTGTAGTAGTGGGTGATGTAAATATTGACTGGTTGAAATGTGATACGTATACATTAAGAATTAAGCAAATATTGAGGGATAATGGTTTTAAACAAATTGTGCAACAACCAGCCAGAATTACTCCTAACTCGCGAACTATTATTGACTATGTAATTACAAATAATGATAATGTGAAGGCAAATGTTGTGGACTGACTGAAAATCAGTGATCACGAAAGTATCGAAATAAGCATACAAATGAACATAAATCTAAAAAGTTCAAAACATCTAGTGGAAACATTAAAATATGACAGTCGAAAGTTTCGCAAGTGTCTGCAATATAACTTAGAATTGGTTGATGATAATTACGAGAGTGATGTTAACATATTGGCGAGAAATGCTACAAATTGTTTAAAAGAGGCAGTAGTGTCTTTAAAGTGTAAAAGATTTGTTGATGTTTCTGGCGTAAATCAGTGGTTCAATAACGTGCTCCAAATAATGCGAAATGAAAAAATTTATAAATATAGATTAGCTGTATGGTCAAATTTACCAAGTGACTGGCAAAACTACAGGGTAGCTAGAAATAATTTTAAATCAGCGCTTGACAAGGCGAAGAGCGATTTTGTTACCCAAAAAATACAAGCATGTAAAGACCAAAAAGCAATGTGGAGAACCATAAAAACGCTGGTACTAAAAAAACCGAAAAGTGAAATAAGATGTGTTCTTTTTGATAATGTTCAAGTGAAGGATTGCAAAACTATAGCAAGTAAATTAAATGTCTTCTTTGTTGAAAGTGTGTGTGAATTAAATAGAGCCATTCCCTTTGTGCCATATGTAAACTTTATTCAACATATTACCAAAACTTTTAAATTTAAATATATAACGCTTAACGAACTTAAAAAGGCTTTAAAAAACATGAAAAATAAAAGAGATGCAAATATGTTAAGTGTGTGCATGATTAGTGACGCATTGTACAGTATTGGTCCCAAATTGTGTAAAATTATAAATAAATCCTTGACGAATGGGATATTTCCGGGAATATGGAAAGAATCTATTGTAGTGCCAGTTGAAAAATCAAAAAATCCCACAAAACCATCTGATTTTCGCCCGATTAATATGCTACCCAATGAAGCCAAAATTTTAGAAAAAGTTGTCCAACAGCAGCTTCAGAAGTATATGGAGGACAATCAGTTATTTGCGGAGTGTCAATCAGGCTTCAGGGGCGGCCATAGCTGTGAGTCGCTGCTAAATCTAATTATAGCAGATTGGAAAGCAGAGCTTCATTCAAAAAAGAAAATTGTTGCTGTTTTCATCGACCTGAGGCGAGCGTTTGAAACAATCGACAGAGGAATCCTACTAGATAAGCTGGATAAGTACGGCGTTAAAGAAACCGAGTTGAGATGGTTCGAGTCTTACCTGCAAGGGCGTACGCAAAGAACAAAAGTGGATGATGCAATATCAGATTCAATAAACGTAATCCAAGGTGTACCGCAAGGATCAGTTTTAGGCGCATTATTATTTTTAATTTATGTTAACGAAATGCCAAATGTTGTTCAATATTCTCGCTTGCAACTTTTTGCAGATGATGGTCTTTTATATGTTTCATGTAATGATATAAATGAATGTATTGAGAAAATTAACCACGATTTAAAACAATTGGATAAATGGTTTCAAATGAACAAATTAAGCTTAAACGTGAGTAAAACCAAATGTATGTTTATAAACGGACAATCTAATATTAATATATTAATTAATAATGAAAAAGTCGAAAATGTTAACGAAATCAAATATCTAGGAATTATAATTGATACAAATTTAAACTTTAATAGCCATATTGAGTATATATCAAAAAAAAATAAGTAAAAAAATTAGCTTCTTTGGAAGAATACGGAAAAGAATGTCGATAATAAGTGCAATAAATGTATTTAACACGATAATTAAGCCAGATTTCGAATATTGCTCTACAATCATATATTTAGCAAATAACACAATGTTAGATAGACTACAAAAATTCCAAAATAAAGCTATGCGAAGTATATTAAAATGCCATTGGCTAACTCCGATTGTTAATATGTTAAGTGTATTGAAATGGTTAAGTGTAAAACAAAGAACAATTATGAATGTACTAATTTTTGTATTTAAAATGAAAAATGAATTGTTACCCAGTTATCTATGTAATAAAATATTATATGTTAGTAATGTGCACAATTATAATGTGCGCAATAGAAATAATTTCCGTCTTCCATTTTTTAGAACCCAAAAAGCACAAAATACAGTTTTTTATAAAGGTTTTCAAATATTTAATGAACTACCTGATGAATTGAAGCTAGAGAGTCAGATAATAAGGTTTATGAAAAATATTATCACATATGTAAAAATGAAGTTTGATTAGAGTATGTTTTTATTTTATTTTATTTATTTTATTTATTTATTTATTTATTTATGTAATTATCTTGTATTAGAATAGCTAAATATTGCTAAATAAACAAAATTGAATTGAATTGAATTCTCCTCAGCTCTATCAGCTGAAGCTATGGGGATACTCAAACCAATAGAATTATCACAAAATAAAAAGGTTATAGTCTGTACTGATAGTCTATCCACAGTCGAAGCCTTTTTAATTGAAAACAGATCTCTAATAATCGTAACCATCCGAGACAAGCTTTAATAAAACCAGACTGATGTGGATTCCAGGGCACGTTGGTATAAAAGGAAACGAGGCAGCGGACAAGGTCGCGAAATCGGCGACAGAAGAACCATTAATATATTTCTACATCCAATCCAACAAGGATATAAAAAGAAGAATTATTCGGTATTCGGAGGAAAAAAGGAAAGAAGGATGGAAGCAGTACACCCACCATTACGCTGCAATAAATCTAAACGCAGAAAAGGTCAATCTTTCAAAAAATAAAGTAAAATTATTCTTGCGACTTCGCTTAGGACATACCAATCTCACACACAGCCACCTCATGTCGAATAGTGAGCCTCCCCCGTGCCATCTTTGTAACAACAACGAAACAATGACCCTTAAACATATTATCTATGATTGTAATAAGTTTAAGTATATTTTAAAACATATAGTTACCAATAAATCTTTATTAGAATTACTTAAAAACCCATCAGAAAAAAATATTCATGATGTCTACCAACTATTTAACAAATTAAGTATTGCAAATAATATATAAGTTTTCTAGTCCTTAACAGTAAACAAGCCGAAAGCCCTGGTAGCTAGTGCTTACTGTAAATTATCATTGTAATTTAATTACATGTTAATAAAGTTATAATAATAATAATAATATAATTTGATAAAAGAATTTCAGTTGCATGGCAACTCCGCGTTACGGACCTCAGTTGTGCAATTATAATGAAAAAAAAGAAAGAAAAGGTAAGTACTTTAAAATAACTAATTATTGAATGAAAGCAACAATAGTTGTATGCCGGAAGAAACAAATGTTGTTCTGGATGCATATGGCAAGCGGCAAGCACAATAACCACAACACAGAATGATAATTTTTCGTTGATCCAGATCGTTTTATTTTCGTCGTGTGATAATAAAACGCGGCTTCTTTTAATCTCAATTCTCAACTTAATATTGATACCTCGACATAATTCAACAACTAAACTTTGAACCTTTCGAGTTAACTCAATTACAAAACGTCCTCTAGATAAGATTAGAATTTATCTTTCAGAATGCGATCATAAAACATAAAAAATTTAAAAAATTATCACTTTCCATTTCAAAGCAATTGCGAAGAGAAAAATTATGAAAACACCGACTCAAGTGTGGTGTAGCCTTTGAACCCGATTCACCTGACCAAATATGAAATACGAGAAACTTACTCTCATCCTGATTGATGAAGGTCCACAGCCAGACTGTGCCCAGCACAGTTGTGGCTGTAATCGTGACTATTTGCCATGGTTCACGGTTGCCAAGGGCTTTATTAATGCCCTCCGTCAGAACCTTACCGCAGTCGCTGAAACCCGAACTGGCCATTTCTTTTTATTCACGTTTCCAGTATCACTTTACACTGATGGCACTGCACTAGGAAAGATTATGCGATTATGATAGAAGTGAAGGTGATTCGCTTTTCTCCGCGAGCGTCAGCAGCTTCTAATGTTCGGGTTATCAGTGGAATGATTTCGAACAGTTCTACTTTTGTTTTTATCAGGGGGTTATTCAGTTAATCGCGTGGCCACTAGTGATAAGGTATCGTCTATCCGTTCGTACACGGCATGTGACGAAAGATGCTATTCTTGGGAAAATCCGGCTCGGTATGTAGTCTGACTGAATGACCGCGTGAACAATGTGATTTTGAGAACAAAGGTGACCAAGAGATTATAAGAGGTAACTTAAACAAAAGGTGCAAATGAATGATAATGCGATGACAAATTGGAACTCTAGAAAACAAAGCACCGCCTTGCAGTAGTGCTGAATGACAGATCGAACATTGACAACAGACAGCTGTGAGAAAGTAAATAGAGTGAAGATGGCAACAATTCAGCAGCGGGCTGCGTTCGAGAATTACATTCGTCACGGGGGCATTGATAATTATTTAAGGGTGCGTGTGCTTCAAATTAAATGATTAACTTCGAAGAACTAACGAATTTTTCAATTTCCAATGTTTTTTTTTAACACAATGGGTGCTATTAATAAAAACAAGCAATTGTTCGATCATACAGTAGTGGCAAAAATAATAGGGACAAGATGACTCAAAAACAGGTTTTTTTTTTCTTTCATTTAAATTACAAAAAAATTGTACCATATAATAGTATACATACTCGTATGTACATTAAAAATTTGTACGTCTTTCTGCGAATGCGATCTTCATTTTGTATTATTTATTTATATATTTATTTATTCGTCCAAGTATTATAAACTTTTTAGACTACTTACGAGATCAAATATAATCGGTGGGTTTTTTTGTACGCGTATACCCGCTAACTCAAAGATATACATGTTAATTACAACAACACGATAGTGTATACCCGCTTAAGTTAGCGGGGACAACTATCGCCAACTAAGTCCTAAGCGGCGATAAAAACAATGCTACCCAATCGGTAAATTATGAATAATTGTCAAAAATTTGGCATAAATGTGGCATTTCGTTTGAAAATTAATTTTAAAACAAAAATGTCTGGAGCAGAAAAAAGGTACGTAGAAACATGAAAGAGAATTTATTCAAATAATTCTACACTTTTTTAGGACATTTGATGTAATTATGGCTAATAGAAATGAGCCAAGAACTGCCCCGCTTCACTGCCATCCATGCTGATGACTTTGACACCCCGAATAAGTTGCCAAGTTGTCGAAAAGTCAGTGTTACTTATGTACCAAACGTACATGAACACTGTTCTCCTCGATCCCTTTCTTGATCTTTTTCCATAGTTGGTCGCTGCAACCTCATATGTAACTTGAAGTCATCATCGCTGTATTCGTCAATTGTTTCAACGAAATTCTTGCATTTAATATGCTGTTCCTGTTCGAGATCAGATTCTTCGGAATTCGAACTAGCAGAAACAGCATATATGTACGATGTTAGGTCTTCCAATGTTGTTCCATCATTTTGAATGCGATCGCTAGCACTTGTTCCATTAAGCAGCATGTTTAGTACCTTAAAGAAGTTTACGTTATCCATTTTGTATGTACCTACATACAATTTTTATTTGATTTCTCACCTGTGTTTCGACGTTTTCCATATCAATAGCTTGTGTATAATTATCACCAAAAAAAAAATCAACTATTTTTGAGTTTGGCAGTTTCTCACAAAACCGATAAGCGGGGATGGTCGTTTTTTTGTGCCATTTTTGAGTTAGCGAGTATACGCATACAAAAAAACCCACCTATTATAAGAGACCTGATTCTAGAAAATGTTACAATTGTGCACTTACCAATATTGAAACTCAAGCCATTATCATTACACCATTTTGCAACATTATTAACGTCGTTTTGCAGTTCTAGAACGTCCGACATTGACTTTACGGACTTGAATATTTTCAAATCGTCAGCATATAAGAGGCAGTTTGAATAAGAAATGTATGAAGGTAAATCGTTGATGAATAAGAGAAAAAGTAATGGACCTACGAGCAGATGGCTACCCTGGGGTACCCCAGAAAAATTATAAATTTCATCTGAGAGAACAGAACCAACTTTTACATACTGTTTACGATTAATTAAGTAACTACTGATCTTGATTAAAATGTTTAAATGAAACCCAATCATTCCAACTTCTTCACCAGGACATTGTGTTGGACACGATCGAATGCCTTCGAAAAATCGGTATAAATCGAATCGATTTGAAGACGCATTTCCATATTACGAAGGCAATAATTCGTAAAAATTATCAAATTCATTGTGGTGGATCAATTCGGATTCAGAAGTAAGCATTCTACAGTTGAACAAGTACATCGAATAACACATGTAATCGAAAAGTCACTTGAAGAAAAAAAGATTTGTTCAAGCGTATTCCTTGACGTCTCTCAAGCCTTTGACAAGGTCTGGCATGAAGGCTTAAAGTTTAAATTACGACAAGTTCTGCCAGAGCACCTATATAATATTTTGAAGAACTACCTTACGAATAGACTATTCCGCGTCAAATGTGGAAACGAATATTCGGATTTTAAGGAAATAATGGCTGGGGTGCCGCAAGGAAGCGTTCTTGGTCCAGTCTTATATCTATTATACACTCGTGATATACCGCAAGTAGAAGGCACTGAGCTAGCTACATTTGCCGACGACACTGCTATCTTGGCAGTAGGTAAAACGGTCGAAGATACTACAGAAAAATTGCAAGAAGCTTTGGATAGAGTAAATGTATGGACAAAGGTTTGGCGAATCGCACTCAATGAGACCAAATCTGTTCATGTAAATTTTACTTATAAGAGAGTAAATAATCTGCCGATCTTTTCAAACTCGGTTCAAATTCCGTTTGCAAACGAGGCTAAGTATCTTGGAATGACACTTGATGCAAAGCTGAAATGGAAAACGCACGTTAAGAAAAAACGCAAAGAACTAGATAACAAATATCGAGAAATGTATTGGTTACTTGGAAAATATTCCAAGCTTAATATAGAGAACAAACTGCTTTTATATAAGCAAGTGCTAAAGCCTGTATGGACATATGGTATACAACTCTGGGGTTGTACCAAAATAAGTAATATTCAAATTTTACAAACTTTTGAAAACAAAGTGCTAAGAGGTATTGTAAATGCGCCATGGTATATCAGAAATAGCGATATCCACAGAGATCTTGGCATTAAAACAGTCGAAGACGAAATTCAAACCTACGCGAGAAAGCATAGAAGTCGACTAGAAAGTCACGTAAATATTACAGTCCTTCAAGTTTTGGAAGAAAGAAATTTACTGCGCCGTCTACAAAGAACCAAACCTTTAGACTTAGCGCGATAAGTAACCGCGTCTAAACTGCGGAGCTGGCAGGAACTTCTAATGGGAAGGTCCCTGCAAAACGTCTTTATTACGTGAAATTAAAACTACTTGATAAGTCGAATACTTAGTTGTAGTAAAAATGAAAACAAGTCTGTTTTGAAGGGAGGTTTTTTAGTGGGTAAGAATCCCACACTAGTATGGGCACGCGCTGTCGATCCTCATAGTGTCTTCTTGAAGATTTTCACCTACCCTCGGAAAAAAAAAAAAAAAAAAAAAAAATTGTGGTGGACCTACCGCTCACAAACCCATGTTGATGTTCGGAGATATGGTTGCGTACTGCAGCATACAATTTACTTTTCACTATAGCTTCGAATACTTTGGGTATTAAAGGAAGCTTAGCTCAGTCAATTGATTCATTGACGAAATTTGATTGAAAAAATAAAGCAAACCTATCACATACATCTTTTAAATTGTCACTAGAAATGCCATTATAAACCATGTAGGACGGGATTCCAAACGATTTACGTTTAGTGTTAATAAACGACAAAAATATTTTAGAGTCATGTTTAGTTTTGGATTCTATTGACCATATATACAGCCTATACACAAATTTCTTCAGGAATTCATATTCATTTCTCAGTTGACAAAAATTGCCTCGCAAAGCTATCATGGATTTACTCTTTCTATAAGTCTTAAGCATATCGTTTTTTAATCTCGATAATCTTTTATTAAACCAGACGGGCCTTTTTTAATGTTTTGGTCATTTAACCGGCACATACTTAGAAATCGATGATTCTAATACGTTTCCAAACGTAGTATAGGCTGCATCTAAGTTCGAAGTGTCGACTATTTCTTGTCAATCAAATGAAGACAAATAAGAATTTATGGAATTATAATCTCCGTTTTTAAAGTCAAATTTAGGTTCGTAAATATGATTTTCAGAAATATAAGACTTTAGGACCGATAAGTTAAAAGAAACATGTATTGCTTTATGATAAATGCTGTTATTTGACAGCAAAAAATTCGCTTCAGAAACAGAAACTTGGAGCTCCTTATCAATAAAAACTAAATCTAAAATTCTTCCTATAGAATAAGGAAGGAAATTTACTTGACACAGTTCATAGCAGACATATTATCAACTACTTCGAATTCAAAGTCTTTACTGACGTTAAATGGCATGTTACATTTTTCGTCATCACAAAAAATCCAACTCTCCTAGCACTATTGCGTAAGAATTACTACCTAGTGAATCAACAATTTGCTTAATATTAGAAACATGAGCCTCATAAAATGCACTATTAGAGTCTGGTGGAATATAAGACAGAAAACAATATATTTCAATTGGACTCGCATGCTTAGAAACAAAAAAATCAACGCATACACAAATTTGCTCAATCATACCAGATGAAACCGAAAGTGCAATTTGTTAGCTCTTAAAGCTCGAGCAAATAGCCAGCAGAACACCTCCGTCTCTACAAAATCCAGTTTGAATGGGACATCGTTCATTTCGGTATACATCAAATTCAGCAGTAAATATTTCAGCGGAGAAAAAACTTTCGTTCAGAAGTCGTTTATTTTTGTTCCCATTCCGCCCATATTTTGGTAATAGAGAGAGAGAGAGAACAGCACATATTAGCGGACAACACGTCAATAATTGGAGGAAGAGTAATTTCCCCGTGCAGGGAAGGGTTAAGAATATCACTGCAGCCCCCCCCCCCCCCCCCCCCCCCGCCCCCCAACAACCAGCGCTTGTCGTAAAAGGCGACTAAGGGGACAAATCAGATCTAGGCAATATAACACCCAAGTGAGCCTAGCGACACATATACTACCTTAAAAACCCTCCCACAAGTGTGCATGCGAGTCCGTGGGTTGACACGACTGGAGATCACCGGTGTCATAAAAGAAAGATCAAACAATACTAAAACAGGAGCATGCACGTGTCAAACAACAAACACCATCGCAATATGGTGCAAAAAATTGTATTGCAAAACTGTATCATTATGATAATACTTGCAAAAAGGAAAGGCACTACCCCGCCAGGCTACTACCACTGCTGTGCATGGTACTGATCCTGGACCGAGCAGAAATGTTCGGGTCAGAGCTATACGGATTCCGGGGGCTAGCAAAATAATGAAACAGTTTGGACGCAATTTGAGGGTCGCGAGTTGGAACATTGGAAGCATGACCGGTCGAAGTTACGAGCTGGAAGAGATGATGAATAGAAGGCGGGTGGACATCTTGTGTGTCCAAGAGACGAAATGGAAAAACACCGGGAATCGGGCGCGTTTCTTGGACGTCAGGACAAAAGATTACAAGATGTTCTACTACGGAACGGAAAAGTCTAAGAACGGAATTGGTATCATCCTTGCGGCAGAGCTACTTGGTAACGTCTTGAGCATTTCGAAGTCCAGCGACCGTTTGATGTCTCTCAAACTAGTAATACAAGGAGAGGTGTGGAATATTGTCAGTACATATGCTCCCCACGATGGGTACAATCAGAGAGATAAAGATGCATTTTGGCTAGATTTCCACAATCTCCTTAAGAACATCCCAAAGGAAGAATTTCTATTTGTTGGAGGAGATTTGAATGGACATGTCGGGAAATCAAACGAAGACTATGAAGACTGCCATGGAGGACTAGGATATGGCACCAGGAACCTTCCTGGTGAAGACATCCTAAGCATGTGCAAATCACACGGTCTTATTGTGTTAAATACCATGTTCATCAAACAAAGCCGACACCTGATCACTTACAGCAGTGGTGGAGATGAAACTCAGATTGACTACCATTTGGTAGGCAGTTTCATGAAGCCCCGGGTAAAAGATTGCAAAGTGATCCTTGGAGAGGCAATCGCTCGGCAACATCGTCTCCTGCTAACAGAAATTTTTATGAAAACACCGAAGAAAAGCAAACAAACAAGGGTCTCTGAGAAAATCAAGTGGTACAATCTGGACAAAGAAAAAGGCGAAGCTTTTGTTTTCGTAATGAAAAATTACCTCTCTCACACCATCAACGGGGCTGAGGATGAAGAGTGCAGAGCACAAAATATGTGGGATTCCCTACAGCGAACTTGCTTTAATAAGGCCAAATCACTGCTAGGAGCTTCAAAAGGCCACCATCAACACGCCAAAGAAACATGGTGGTGGAGTGATGAAGCTAAGATGCTCATAAATGAGAAGAAAGCGGCTTTCAAAGCTTGGTCAAAGTGCCCCTCTAATAATAATGACGAAAAAGCTCGCCTCGAAATGGAATACAGATGCTGCAAGAAAAAAGCGAAGAAGAAGTGCGCCCAGCTTCAAGCAGAGAGTACGGAGGGCCTGTATCGGGAGCTGGAGAAAATATTTTCCCCGGTTGCTGATGCAAACCAGTCTATCCAGGAGCTGCGAAGACACAATATGAACAAGAGCGCCACTATCTTCAAAATAGCCGCCCAAAGAAGGAACAATGCTCAGGAGATTCGTTCGCCAAAGTTCATTAGCAATGCTCATGGCCAGCTTCTTGTGGATGACGACAAAATTCTGCAGAGGTGGCGACAGTATTGTGAAGAGCTTTTAAATGAACAGTTTCCCCGGCTATACTTTCCAAGAGCCACCCCTAACTGTGAAGAAATAGCCGACATTACAGTCGAAGAAGTTAGTGAGGCGGTCAAATACTCCAAAAAACGAAAAGCGGTTGGGCCAGACGAAATACCCTCTGAGTTCTGGAAAAAGATGGGAGACATCGGGTTCAGATGGCTCAGAATTCTTATCTCCAAATTCGTGAGAGGTGATCCAATGCCGAATCAATGGAGGGAAAGTTACCTCCTCCCTGTATACAAAGGGAAGGGTGATACGCGAAACTGTGATAACTACCGTTCGATCAAGCTGATGTCACACACCATGAAGATCGTTGAGCGGGTATTAGGTGGCCGACTGCGAAAAATAATACGGCTATCTGATGATCAGTGCGGGTTTGTCTCGGGTAAATCAACCACAGATGCAATCCAAAGTATAAGGATCATAATGGAAAAACATCGTGATTCCTTAAGGGATTTGCATATTGTATTGGTTGACTTTGAAAAGGCATTCGACAGACAACCACGAGATCTGATATGGGTGGCGCTAAGACATCGAGGGGTTCCAGAAACCTATGTACAGATGATCATGAACATGTACGAAAGAGCAAAGACAAGAGTAAGATGTCCCGCTGGAGTAACCGAAGAGTTCCCAATCAAAGTCGGGGTGCACCAGGGAAGCGTTTTAAGTCCTTTGCTCTTTATTACAGTCCTTGATTATCTGCTTGAAGGTAAAGTGATGGACCCCAAGGTACATCAGTTATTCTTTGCTGACGATGGAGCCATCATAAGTGAGGATCCTACATCCCTGCAACGAGCACTTGATGTGTGGGTGGACGTTTTGGAGGGAAATAGGTATCGCATTAGTTAAAAAAAGACAGAGTACTTGTGCTGCCCGTTCTCTGATCCACTCAGGCTTATTCCAGACATTTATTTGAATGGAACAGTGCTTCCCAAGTGCAAAAAGTTCAAATATCTGGGATCTATGATCAATAGCAAAGCAACTTGTGATGACGACATCAATCATCGTGTAAGCGTAGGGTGGATGAAGTGGCGAGAAAATTCCGCTATCTTCTGTGACAGAAAAATGCCCCCTAAGTTGAAAGGAAGGCTCTACACCGCAGTTGTACGTCCAGCGCTCACATACGGTTCACAATGTTGGACGATGTACAAAAAGTATGAGAGTAAATTAACGGCAGCTGAGATGAAGATGCTTCGCATGACAGCAGGAGTGACCAAGCTTGATCGAATAAGAAGTTCGAAGATCCGTGGAAGCTTTCACATCAAGGAAACCATCGTACACAAATTAGAGCGCGACCGGCTCAGCTGGTATTGCCACGTTCAAAGAAGAGATCATTTGAACCCTGTTAAAAAGGCAATATCTATGCACGTTCCAAAGACATCGCGATGTAGGAAAGGCAGGCCTATAAACGCCTGGATCAGACAAATGCGACGACATCGGCATTTCATTGGCCTCAGTAACCGAGTGATCCAAAATCGGCAGGCCTGCCGATATTTTCTGAGGTCAAATAGGCGAACCCCACAGGCGGATCAGTAGAAATGCAGTGAAGTGAGAGGGCTGTGATCCCTTGTTTTCGGATCATAGCCTCGCTGATAAAAGGAAGAAGAAGAAGAAGTAATTTGCGCTAAGTGAGCTTGAATGTAGGTAGATCTATGTCGTTTTTTTGACGAAATTGAAATTCGCGAATACGAATTCCCTTTTGCCACAAATTAGAGTTGAGGAACATAGATATTAAATCCTCCGGAATAGAAAAATAGAATATTTACATAAAGTGGAAAAATAATAGGGACAGTTGAAATATTTTCAATTTGTTGAAATTTTACACATAATGTGCACTAAATCTTGGTTTTTTTAATATTTAGTCGCCCCTCCGCTTTTTTTGAGAACAGCAAAATGTCTGTGTGGCATAGATCCGACCAGAGCTCTGCACGTTAGGATTGGAATAGCATTCCAAGTTTCTTGGACCACCTACAACAAAATTACAATTTGGGATGTGATGAACTATCCTTCTCACTCAGGCTACATACCTTAAGTGGGAAATACACGATACAGCCATCGTACCGACTTTTGTTGAAACGACATCAGCCCAACTGTTGTATGCAGCACACATATTGTACACTCTGTGTACGATTTACGTACAATCAAACACTTTATTCAGTAATTTTGCACATACACACCACATAATTTCCATACAATCTGTGCATGTGACAGCGGTTGTATAGTCAAGACCATGCGACCATGCGCTATCGGTACAACGGTCGGTTGTATGGATACACACACTACAATTATCGTATACACCACCTAAGCTGCCAAACGATTGGTATAACAGTTGTATCGTATCTTTGTGCCGAAGAAGCTCTTCTTGATTTCTGTACCATTATACAAAAAGATTTAGATAACAAGAAAAACTGTGCTGTACTTTTCGTTGACATAACAAAAGCTTTTGATATGATAAACCATAGTATTTTTTTGCAAAAGCTGTTAATGTTGGTTTTCGTGGCTTCTTTTACAGCTGGTTTGAGTCTTATTTCAGAAATAGAGCCCAAAATGTGAAGATCAATAATATTTTAAGCAACTCGAAAGCTATAAATCTTGGAGTACCCCAAGGTCAGTGCTTGATCCCATTCTGTTCTTAATTTATGTAGGCAGATAAAACATCATGAGCAAAAAGAGCTGAATAATAGATGTAGGAACGAACATGTTGCGCCGCACTGTATTTTCACCACACCAGATTCACCCCAAACGATCTTTCTTAGGTATAAGTTACTCGTAAGAGATTCGTGAAGTAAAGTAGACGTAGTTTTATTTTATACCTAATCAATGTTTCTTTTTTTTCAATAAATAATATAATACTTTAATAAATGTTGTAATCAAATAAAGTGTGTGTTTCATATCGAGCCTACATATTGGGGACTCAACCAAAATATAAAAAGTGACTCGTAAAAGTGGAATGAAACGACAAAGCTACGAGTAAAAACAGAAAATTATAAAGTGACAAAGTGATAAAGTTACGTTTGTTGAAAAAGGAAACAAAAAGCTACGATAAAGGATATAAGAAAAATTACGTCATCAGGATCAACAAAGAAAATTACGACTCCGCAAAGATTTGCGACGCCACAAACAGAAACCGTTAGGTTGTAAAACTAAAGACACTCCACGAAAAGAGAAAAAATCACACACGACATATTACGCTGTAGTGTAGCTGTACTTATACACTACACAAGAAGAGAAAACGAATCTAACACGACACACCACGCTGTAAGAGAAAACTGAAGTCACCACTCGAGAAGACAAAAAGGATCTCACACGAACACGTTACAACATGCTGTAAGAAGAATCGAAGACACCACACACGAGATACTAAGACGACACATTACGCTGCTGTACTGTTGTAAGGTAAAAGAGAAAGGGTTGATTTATTTTATTTGTCTTTTTAACGAAGTAATTAAAGAGTAGGTAGTTGAAGAGAAAATAAACTATCCATTAATTTTTGCTTAAAAATAAATAATACGTTATACCTACCTAGTTAAAAAAATAATTTGATTTGCGATTGATAATTTATTATAAGAAAACGAATTTAAGAAGAGAAAAGTACTCAAGTTATTATATGAAGTAAAATAAACTTATAAGTAAGAGATAAATTAGTGTAAGGAAATGGATATCATAAGACTGTTGAAGAGTTGAAAGGGAAGTTGTTAGGGCTGGATCTGGAAGTGGATGGTAATAAGGCAGATTTACAAGCGCGTTTAATAAATCATAATTTAAGTAATGATAATCAATCCGGTGCAGATGACGTTAATTCAATCCATAGCCAGGTATCCGATCAATCGATCCATAGTTCGTGTGCTGCTGCAGAACCGGTAGCCGCATCATCTCTGTTCACATTTAAGGACATGGAAGAGTCGATCTCCCACTTTTCGGGTGATGACAAACTAGACGTTGTTGCTTGGGTTTCTGAGTTCGAGCAGATGAGCACAATCGTTGGATGGAATGCGTTACAAAAGTTAATTTTTGCAAAGCGATTGCTAAAAGGTTCCGCGCGGTTATTTGCTAAAACCATCCCAAATTTAAGGTTGGTCAGTTCTGAAATCGAAGCTCCTTAAAGAATTTAAAAAGTCAAAAAATAGTGCAGAAATTCATAACGATTTAGCGATGCGCAAAAAGAAGCCTGACGAAACATTTCATAAATACGTTTACAAAATGACAGCATTAGCCAACTTAGGTAATGTCGAGGAAGAGGCTTTAGTTGCGTACATAGTTGACGGGATAGGCGAAAAGGGGCCAGAAGCATATTTATTGTATGGGGCAAACACGATTGATGAATTAAAGCAAGCTATTAGGACCTATGAAAAAGTAAAAAACAGATCACGTTTAACAAACGAAAATAGGAGAAGTGAAAACAGGACTTACAATAATGGTATGGGAGTATCAGGCAATCGGCCGACCAGCGACAATAAACCTTCACGGTGTTATATTTGCGGTGATAAGAAACATGGCAGTGATGTGTGCCCTAATAAGTCGAAAGGCTTCAAATGTTTTCGGTGCAATCAATACGGCCATAAGTCATTAAACTGTAATATCCCTAAAACACAACATCCGATTTTTAAGAAACCAGAAACAAATTTTATAGCTGTAGACAAAAACTCCATTGACGTTAAGATCAATAACATTTCGTGTAAGGCATTGCTGGATTCTGTAGCCGATATCTCCATTATGAGATTAGATACTTTCCAATCATTAGGATTAACAATTTACCAGAACGATAAGATTTATCTTACTGGAATAGGTGGTGATGCAGAAACAATGGGTTCTTGCATCCTGGATGTCGATATTGATGACATTTCATACAAATTGAAAGTGTTTATTGTCCGAAACGAACTCGTTAAAGTTCCTTTAATTTTGGGCAATAACCTCTTTCTTAAAGCTAAAATTCAGTTTAGCAATGGTGTCATTAGTATCCAACCCAACACGCCACCAGTTGACCAATCCAAACAGATTATGCGGACGTCCGATCAAGTAGATCCCTATTATTCCAAAACGAATTCTGACGATTATCTTGCATTTTATAAGTTTTATGCTTTTGAAGAAAATGAAATTAATGTAAGACATATTTCTGATTCCCACGTTCGTGATGCTATCACGGAATTAGCTAACGAGTACATCCCAAATAAGATAATTGAATCTCCAATCGAAATGAGAATTATATTACAAGACGAAACCCCTATTTACGACACACCACGAAGATTGCCATATCAACATAAGCTAGAAATTGAGGCACAGATTGAAGAATGGTTAAAAGAAGGCATTATCGAAGAAAGTAATTCGGAATTTGCGAGTCCTGTTGTCCTTGTTGGCAAGAAGGATGGGTCTAAGCGATTGTGTATCGATTACCGACGTATCAACAAAAAAAGATTATTAGAGATCCTTTCCCTCTCCCTCTTGTTGACGAACAGCTAGATCAGTTGCAGGACGCAGACTTTTTCACGACACTCGATTTGTCTTCGGCATTCTTTCATGTCCCCGTTGCCGAGAATTCTCGGAAGTATACCAGTTTTGTTGTCGACAGCGGTCAGTATCAATTCAGATATTGTCCATTTGGAATGTGTATCAGTCCTGCAGTTCTTGTAAGATACATTAGAGCAATTTTTCGGCCATTGATTATTTTAAAGCTTATACTTATCTATATAGACGATTTAATTATCTGTTCTAAAACTGAGAAAGAAGGCCTTGAAATTTTGCTAAGGGTAATAAAAATCGCACAGGACCACGGACTTCGAATAAACTGGAAAAAATGTCAGTTCCTTAAGCGTCAAATAGATTACTTGGGACATATTGTTCAAAATGGATTTATTCGCCCTGGAACGCAGAAAACTAAGGCTATCATAAATTATCCGACTCCAAAAAAAAACTTAAGGCAAATCCAAAGCTTCTTAGGATTAGCCTCGTATTTCCGGAAGTTTATACTGGGCTTTGCCTTGAAAGCCAAACCCTTATCAGATCTGCTTAAGAAAAACGTTCCCTTTTCGTTTGGCCTAGACCAAATGTCCTCTTTTCAAGCTCTAAAATCCGCATTGACCAACGACCCAGTACTTCAACTGTTTAAGTATGGGATGTATACTGAAGTCCACACTGACGCTTCGAAGCACGGATATGCGGCAGTGATGCTGCAGAAAAATAGTGAGGACGGACAGTTACACCCTGTACAGTATATGAGTAGAAAGACCACAGATGCAGAAAAAAGGTATCACTCATACGAACTAGAAGCTCTAGCCATCATTCAAGCATTTAAAAAGTGGAGACCGTACCTACTCGGTCAAAAGGTGAAAGTGATCACAGACTGTAACGCATTTGCTGCAACTATAAAGAAAAGAGATGTGCCGTTGAAAATAGCGCGATGGGCGTTGTATCTACAAGACTTTGATATAGACATCGAACATAGTTCCGGTACTCAAATGCGTCATGTCGATGCATTAAGTAGAGAAGTTTTAGTTCTCGATGCTACAGTCTCTCACCAATTAAGTCAAGCCCAAGACGAAGATCATTATTTAAAGGCTATAAAAACAATTCTGAAAAAACAAGAGTATGACAATTTCTTTTTTAAAAACAGCCTGATTTACAAAGTACATAACGGAAATGAACTTTTAGTGATTCCCACTCAAATGGAGAATCAAATTATTAGACAAACCCATGAACAAGGACATTTTGCAGTTAAGAAAACCTCAGATTTATTATTAAAACAATACTTTATCCCTGACTATCGGAAGAAAATCGAAAAGTTTATTCAAAGTTGCGTTCCGTGCATCCTTGCAGAAAGGAAGAGCGGTAAGCAAGAATGTTATTTGACCCCGATAGAAAAGGAAGACAAACCCCTTCAGACCTACCACGTCGACCACCTAGGTATACTAGAAGCGACCCAAAAGAGATACAAACACATTTTCGCCGTCGTAGATGGTTTCACAAAGTTTGTATGGTTATATCCGACAAAGAGTACGTCTAGCGAAGAGGTCATAGATCGATTGAAAAAACAAGCTGACATATTCGGTAACCCACGTAGAATAATTTCGGACCGCGGTTCAGCTTTCACTTCTAATCGATTTAAAGAATATTGCGCGGAGGAGGGAATAATCCATACGCTTATAACTACAGGTGCACCCAGGGGAAATGGTCAGATAGAACGGGTAAACCGTGTAATAATTCCTATGTTGACAAAACTATCGCTAGCTAAGCCATCCGATTGGTATAAGTACGTTGGCACTCTCCAAAGATTCATCAACTCCAATACTTCTAGAAGTACTGGAGCAACTCCGTTTAGAGTGCTTACAGGAGTTGAGATGAGACTAAAAAACGACTCTGATTTAGTTAATCTCGGTAGAATTATTGACGAGGAAATGACGAAACAACTTGACCAGGAAAGAGATAGGATTCGCGAAATCGCAAAGGAAAATATCGGTAAAATTCAAGAAGAAAATCGCCGTACCTTCGACAAGAACCGAAAAGCAGCTGTTAGATACAGAAAGGGCGACCTTGTTGCCATTAAGCGAACACAGATGACTCAGGGAAAACTCTCGAGTAAATTTCTGGAACCCTATCGTATTTCCTATGTAGGTAAAAGGAATCGTTATCGGGTTATGAAAGTAGGTGAGCACGAGGGTCCTATACAAACCACCAGTGTGGCAGACCACATGAAGCTGTGGAAGGATCAGGTTATTCAGGGCGAATAACGTCAGGGTCGCCGAATGTAGGAACGAACATGTTGCGCCGCACTGTATTTTCACCACACCAGATCCACCCCAAACGATCTTCCTTAGGTATAAGTTAGTCGTAAGAGATTCGTGAAGTAAAGTAGACGTAGTTTTATTTTATATCTAATCAATGTTTCTTTTTTTTTCAATAAATAATATAATACTTTAATGAATGTTGTAATCAAATAAAGTGAGTGTTTCATTTCGAGCCTACATAGATCGTTCTTTTCTTAAGAGGCTTAAGGTTAATTAAGGCACATCTGGCTTCATAATTGGGTATGTTATTATTATCCCATGATAGCTTTCTGAGGGCAAATCTAGTAAATCGCTTTTGAATCCTTTCAATACGAATCTCACTGTTGTAGTAGTATGGATTCCATACTATATAGCAGTACTCTAGTATAGGGCGAATTAATGAAATATATAATGATTTCAGAGTATATGGATCCTGACCGTCTTTTGAGTTTCGAGATATGAAACCCATCATAGAGTTATCTCTAGAGATAACTTAGTCAATGTAAACTGTTCATCAAAAATTACTCCTAGATGCTTTTGATTAGTAACCCTTTTCAGGTAAGAGTTTAGAATCATATTTCGCTTAATACGAGAAATAATAATTGTTGTTTTAAAGAAACTAGCGAGCTTATTAGAATGTCCTTTAAACGGGCACAGCAATGATAAGTGTGATTTAAACTATATAAATTAAATGTATATTTACGTTATCAGAAACAACTCCATTGCTCCTATTAATCAACTTTTGGTCGCATTGCTACTTTTTGCAACGGGAAACCATTTCCTAAGCATAGCTGATTTTAGAGGGATGCATGTCTCGACAGTTTCAAGAATATTTTTGAAAGTTTCAAAAGCATTTGCTACTCTTGGAAATGATAATATCAAATTTCCTGAAAGTGCAGCTGACATTTTAAAAATTAAACGCGATTGTTTTGAAATAGCATCGTTTCCAAATGTAATTCGTGCCATTGACGGCACTCATGTGAAGGTGCCATTGATGGAGAAGTTTTTCGAAACAGAAAAAGTTATTTTTCTATGAACGTCCAGGCAATTGGCAATGATAAAATGATATTTACCAATGTAGGTGGCAAGATAGCTTGGATCTACTCATGATGCAACGATTTTCAATAGTTGCAGGATAAAAAATATTTTGGAAAGACAGTCGAACTTATACTATTATATTAGGTGATTCGGCTTATCCTCAAAAATCTTATTTGATGACACCACTTCTTAATCCACATAGCACTTAAAGGCAGGTATATAATGAGTCTCAAATTCCTTCCAGAGGTGTAATAAAAAAGGTTTTGGGATTTTAAACGAAGATTTCCCATTTTGGCGTATGGTGGCCGTTTGGAGTTGAGTACTATTTTAAACATTATAGCCATATTGGTATACTCGATGATCCACCTGAAAGTTTTGACTTCAGTGATGAAGATCTAGGACGTGTTATCAGCGCTGGAGAGATAGATATTAAACATTCTTCCCAACAAAACAATTCTAGAACAAATTCCTCCAATTTAAACATCCAAAAACGTATGAATTTGATATATAACTATTTTGCAAGATTGTAAGATTTTTTCTTCCTTTTATCAGCGAGGTGTATGATTCCAAAACAAGGGATCACAACCCTCCCACTTCACCGCATTTCTACTGATCCGCCTGTGGGGTTCGCCTAAGATTGTAAGATTTTTTATTATTGAAAACTGCTTCTCTGCAAAGTTCAACATCAATTTGTGTGTTCAACTGAAATAAATTTATGTATCACTTAATATTTATATGGAACTTAGCTAGAAACAGGATTTATGTTTCGTTTCAGCAAATGGGCCTTAGTTTCGGAACAAAGACGCTTACGAATGTAAATGTTATGTTCCATGCTCCTGAATGTGCAAGGTGCATATTATATAACAATGATAATTGCTTAAGATGTGGTTCTGCATTCTTTAATCCTAATATCGCTCACTGTTTTAAAGTTAACAAAGTAGAACATTTTAAATATCTAGGTGTTACAATAGATCAATATCTAAGCTGGACAGAGCACTTTGCAAAGTTAAAGCAGTATCTACTTTTTTCCATCCGTTGTTTTGACCGCCTTAGGAAATTTTGTACTAACAACACCTTAAAAATAGTATGTTATGGAATTTTTGATCCAAAATTTAAATATGGAATTTGTTGCTGTGGGGTGCTTATCTAAATAATTTACAGCAATTGATTGTACTTCAAAAATGCGGAACACTACGGAACTATTTCGTCTGACGATAATTCCACTAGTTCGTCACCTATTTTATTATAAGGTCCTAAAGATATTATTCTTGAGAGCTGGTTATTTGCAAAGTCCTATCTAAGTTATCTATGTTGTTATCCTACCTGCTTTTCGGACTACACATTTTAGAAATTCCTACCCCATCGTATCTTGCCAATTGTTTGATAAGCTACCTGAAAATATTCGTATTATTAGAATCTTATTTACGTTTTTGAAGTGTGAAATCATGGCTTTCTGAATTTAATATTAATGAAATTGAAGCTTTGTTGCGCTACGTTGTTTGATTTTTTTTTATCTACATATACTTAAATAGTTATTATTGCTATTTACTTTGTATCTTTTTCTTGCTTTACTTTATTATTATTATTCTTTTTTATTGTAATTCTTTTTTAAAGATGTATTTAAATATTTATTTCTAATTCTTCACCCCACTATGAAATATTTTATATAAAATGTGGCATTAACCCAATTTGTTCCTCCAAAAATAAAATGCCATTAACTTCTTTTCATTAAATTAAATTATTATATTATTTGTTATGTAAGTTATTAAAACTTTGTTAATGAAAATCATGAATAAAAAATTGGATTGAAAAATTAAATCGTGTATTTCCCACTTTATTCACAAAACGGGCCAGCATGTGGCCTGACTGAAAAGGATAATTCACCTGTAACAGATGATTACGATTTCTTATTTTGGTCTTTGAAACTTCCTTTTTAAGACCCCCCCAAAGATATTCAATTGAGTTTAGGTCTGGTGATTGTGACGGCCAGTTCATTAATGCCTTTTTTTTGGAATAATTTTATAACAAGCTTTGAATAGTGCTTGGGGTCGTTATCTTGCTGGCATATTTTCTTCCACATATTAAGCATTGTGTTCTACATCATGTCTTTGTATAGGAGTATTCTAATTGTCTTTAATCCAAAGAGAGGACCAAAGAAAAACAACCCCCCATGCCACCACCATTCTTTATTGTCTTCCTGGTGTATGAAAGGTCAAGCCCATGGTCATAAGGACGTGAATCTTGCCATCAGAATCTAAAAGGTATATCTTGGTTTCATCTGAATATAAAATATTTTTCCAACGGTGCGGATTCCATTCTGCAAAGTCTATCTTCTTCTTGGTGTTTGTTGTGCTGGGATGTGGAACTCTTTTTGCTACCCTTCCATGTAATCCACCTTTTGTGAGTCTGTTTCTTATTTTTCGGCTACAGATTGGGGCATTTAACTCAAGTCCGTGGAAGAAGCAAACGGACCTTTTTTTTGCATGCTGTCGTAGTTTTCCTTGGCCGTCCACGGGTTTCTGATTTATTTCGTGTCCTGATAGCGTTATGAACATTTGTTTTCGAGAAATCCAAAAGTGCCGCTATCTTTCGCACAGTTAGCCCCATTTTGTAAACCTTCTTAATTCTTGAACGGTCTTCAACCGAGCAATGCTTACTACCTACTTCTAATAAAATGAATCGTTTAAAACTCAATAACAAAAAAAATCCGATCCTTTCATCTATTGATCGTGACAACTGCGATTAAATTAAATTTTCGACAGATGTGCCTATTATTTTTTAAAAATTTAGAAAAACACCACGGGCTGTCACCGGTGCGTTTGCAAGCATTCGAGCAGTATAAGAAAAAGAGAAATAATAAATGTAACGAAATGGAATCGCCCGAAGTAGAATATCTGGATGGTTAATGTTCTCACTTTTTGTGGGTTTATGGGCATGTTTTGTTACGTATTTAAGCTCAATCAGATCACCAAAATAATTATTAATTAATTTTTTGCACATTTAAGACAGCACCACCGGTGTTTCTAATTTTTCCGGCAAAAACTTATGCGCACAATAATCCACATTTCGACGCGTGATTCGATACATCTGTTCCAAATTTGTATCGTTACCAAATGATCTTGGCTTATTTTTTTTTCATGGACGTATCAAAAGCACGTAGGAATGATTTCTAGTCAGGCAAATAGCAGACTTAGAAATTTCATAGAAAATGTTTAGTTTCATGTCTTTAAAAAAAAAATAAATAAATATTTGGCGCAACAGCTCTTTATGTGCCAGGGCCTAGCTCTCGCAACCACTCATGTTGTGTGCGTTATATTTTTCACAAGAATGGAAGGTACCTAAACTTTAGCGCCGTATCCGAAGGGCAATTTGTTTTGAGAAACTTTTTCGAGACAACAATACTCTCGGATGTTTGTCAAACGTTCGCGAGAGGTGGGACCGTGAAAAAAACTTTTTGGTGTTTTCTGGGATTCGAACTTGGAACCTCACGAGCAGTGATCCGACACACTAACCACTTACGACACGGCGCCCACAAGTTTCATGTCTTTAATCATACAAATTTGAGTAAGATGTTCTAAGTAAGACATTATTTTAGAATTTTACTACATAATTAAGCAAGTCATTTGGTAAAAGGTACACATCAGCACATTATCTAGGCAAAAATTACAGCTGTTGAATTGAATAAAAGATTAAACGACTTCAGTGAAACCACTATCTCGGACTCGGCGATACACATACGGAAGCCATTTTTAAGAGAAGTAAATATTGAATGAAGATTCGATTTTGCCAAAAAATACAAGTATTGATTTTTTCAAAGAAGGGTACATTTTTTAGATAAAAGTAAGTTTGAAATCTTTAGAAGTGATAGGAATTATCTTAATAATACCATGTTCCCACCGAAGGAATTCGCGAGGTTTCGCCAAATTTCTCCGAACTTTCAAGGTTTCGAAACCTCGTGATTTCGGCGAAATTTGGTTGAAACACATTTGAGTTCATCCATCCGCGAAAGGTCGTCAAACCGAACAAGCCTACAGTGTGAGCTTTGATTCATTTCGGTGTTCATTTCTAGATGTGATAATATTAGCAGTGCGTTCCATCTCAAACCATCTCATTTACAAAAACAATGAGATTGGATTTGGGACTCAATCGAGTTAATTCATTGATTTCCCATCAGCTGAGAGTATTGGCGAGTTGTCTTTTCTTGTGTGCGTAAGCCTTTTCGACTTACAAAGGAACAGGAGATTTCTCGCCAATTTCTTAGTTGAATTTCCTTTCTTTTTAATGGAACAACATTCTCGAAGGGGGATGTTTATCTTAAAATCAACATGCGAGTGAGTTGTAGGACGCTGAAATATAAACAAAAATATAAAACCTTTATTTGCGTGATAAAAATGTGTCAACAAAAGAAAATATATTATAAAGTTCACCGATCCGGAGCAATTTCATTAACACCATATGAATGAGAACGAATCTGACGAGAAAATTATGTCAATTCTTCCCTCAGTGGATCAACGCCTCATGACAGTTCTTATTTCGGTTATCTCTTGATGACGAGTGTGAAAACTTATTATACCTCCACTCCCGAACATGATTTGGTTATCTCAGCTGTTACGAAATGACAGCTACTTTTGTATTTTTCATGATTTTCGCTTGACTTGGAACGCTCTATAGATATCAAAATATTAGATACCAGCCACTTCAAAATTGACAGCTAATGACATTTGAAATCACTTAAAATCGGTGGGAACGGCTTATTGAGATTTCGGTAGAAGTTCATAGAAACCTCAGGGTTTCGGTTCGGTGGGAATATGGTATAACGCTCTATAAAGCCTCCAAGATGCGACTGCCATTACCAGCACAAAATCAAAATAAAGTAAACACGAAGGATTAAGGATAAAATACATGAGAAGCATACAAGAAAAGACAGCGGAATTCTCTCTCTCGGAGTTTTTTTCTGTCTGCTCTTCCAAGTGGATTATAGTTGCTGGTTTATCTGCATAAGCCAATGCTTTCAGGTGGCTTCAAGGAAAATAGTCGAGAGGTGTCAAATTGCATGATTTGGGAGACCAAATGACAGCTCCATGTCTGGAAATCACCTTCCCACCAAGTTGTGATTTAAATAAATCGATGCTATCGGTTCCGTATTGCAAGTAGCGCCATCCTGTTAAAACCACATCTCGCCCGGATGAATATCATCCACATATTGAAAAAAAAAATTTTAAAGCAAATAAATAAATAATAATAATAATAAATATGTTCCGGTAACGATCGTAACCTAAGTTTCGCACCAAACTGTGCATTTTCTTCGGTATGCACAGTACGAAGTCGTACTAAATGGGTATTGTCTAATAGCGTATACGTGGTTGTTAATTTATTAATAGTTCGACGAATAAAAAATTGACGAAGCGCTCTATAAATTTGGCGAACAGAATACAATAATTTTGGATATAAACTTCCACAACGCGAAAGGCATGAGTCTTTCCAGGATGATTTGCAAAAGTATACTGAACGGAAATGTCATAAGCATCTGGCAATCTTGACAGCTGCTTTAACAGTTATCACTACTGAATGCCTTATGACAGAAAAAAACAACCTTTATAATATTTTTAAAATTTTGCAAAAACAAATAAAAGCCGTGTTAAGCTAGGTTAACAGCAGCGTTAGTTGTCTAACGCCAAAAAGGCAATAACATTTAAAAAACAGCGCAGAAAAAGTACATTCAAAGCAACTGTTTTGTTCGGTGAAGGTTGTTGCCGTAGATAATTTAATCGAAGGCAATCAACTTTGACGAACAAAGCCACCTACGACTGATTGATTGAGATTTTGTTTAGTTGTTGCTTTGCGTGAAAAGTAAGAGTGAGCTGACTGTAGATTCGTAAAAAAAAAAACACACCTGCACATATGTATTTGAAAATTTTACTACATACACATATGAAAAGAGTTAAGGTAGGTTTTGTGAAAAAATTAGTTTCCAAAAGAGTTCTCTAATGAGGTGATATATCTGTGACAATGAAAGTAACGTGAATATGGTAAATGATATGAAATTTTACTAATGAATGTGGTTAAAATCGTTATATGTATATGAGATTTACTCTATTCTGGTCACACTAAACATTAGGCGTAAGTGCACATTAATGCCCACGAGCCGACAGTCTGCAATTTGACATTTGATAACCTCAGCTGATTTAAAGTTTATTTTTGTTCTGTTTTTTCGTGCTCAAGTATATTTTCATTTTACAAAGATGTTGAGATATGTACCAAAAACATTTTTATCTGTAAGAATTAAAATTCAAAAATTCCGATCTCTAGTTTTATTGTTTTGTTTACATAGAATTGCATAAAGCAACGAAGCCTTATCCACACCACATCTGTTGCAAACGAAAGCCTCACAACAGTCACTGAAAACGATGGAGTTCGTGAGATAACATTAAATCAACCAAAGACAAGGTATTCTGCATATGAAGCTTACTGTCCGAACAAACAGGCGTTATTCTTTTTCCGTCCAGAGCAAACCACTGAATAGAGCTCAAGAACGTCGACCATGTTCTGAGCCGAAAGCGTTCAGATCGCTCTGATTTGTTTATGAAATACACATGAGCACTTAACTGTCAAAACATGAAAGTTGTTAATCAGTTCGCCCGGGCGCTTTCCAAACTTTTTTTGCTGTATTTTTCCTACTGTTAAATGTAACTTCCTGTGGTCAACTTTTTGTTCAGACTGTTCAGTCAATTTATTCTGAGTGCGCTCTGAACGGAAAAAGAAACATAAACTGAAAGCTCTGATGTGTCTGAGCTAAAAGAGAAACGAACTTTTTTTGACAACGCAGACCCTGGTCTGAACTTAACTTTTAGTTTTTAACTTTTCGCTGGTTTATCGTCCTCTTACCGACGTTTCCCCTCTCCGTTACTTTTAAACAGTTCAAAAACACAAAAAATGGGAGAGTGATGTAGAAAAATTAATTGAGCTGGTGAAGTAAAATGAGTTGCTCTGGAATTTATGTCATCTACTTTATAAAGCTCTCGAAAGCCTAAAATGAAAAGCCTCTTCCGGGTAGTTCAGGAGAATTCCAGGGTATGGTGGCATTATATTTATCCGCAAAGAAAAGCAGAGTTGCCAACTATTGGTATGTTTTCGTGAGAACTATGCAAAGCAAAGTGAAAGCCTCTCCACAAAACGATTCTAAGTCAATCTGGTTAAAAACTTTTTTAATTGTTTGAAGATTGGTGATTGAATTTAAATTGAAGTAATTGAAGTATAGTATGAAAAAGTTGTGCTTAAATGTATGAAATACTACTGAATCATTCCAGTTGAATGAAAAAGCTCTTCCCATCCATCGCAACTCATTTTCGACTGAGAAAAAAAGTTAAAGTAGTTCCAAGTCACTTTATGTTGTTGTACTCCGTATTAAATCTTACTTTACTGAGAAGCGACGTTTCACCAAAACGCACCATATATAATACGGTACAACCCTTCCAGAATTTGGTAGCTTTTTGCTGGTGGCAGATTTAGATCGCTTCGGAAGATCTTTTAACCAACAGGAGAATTAGAAAAAATGCCAGCATCACTGCTAGCTGTATGCTCCAACATGGACAGCCATAAAAGTGTAATTAGCATCTCGTAGCCAGCAGAACGATGCTAAAGTATCCCGAAGAAAAGAAAATTAGCACCAGCGAAACTGTTTTTCAGGCGACTTACATAAAGGATAGTGCCATTCTGTATTCCTGACTTATTGGCTTTATAATCCATGTTTTTTTTCGATTTTTTTCTTAAACCAAATTCAATAGCAGTTTGCGTTTTATTCATAGGAGTTGATTTTAAAACTAAGGCAGGAATCGCATTTGCTACCCCATGCTGAAAAATCTACCCACTTCAATCAAAACGAGACTAACACTCATATAATAAATTCATCCCACAAAACTGGAGAACAACCACCACCATACCACTCTCAAAGCCTAACAAATCTATTAAAACCGTAGATGGCTACCGTCCTTTATCGTTAATACCCTGCATGTCGAAAGTCCTAGAAAAAATTATAGCAAAACGTCTACTCTGGATCGTCGAGTTCAACAAACTCATAAGTGCGAATCAAGTTGCCTTTAAACCTAATAGGGGTTGCGCCGACGCTTTACTATACGTTATCGGCGTTATCGGCCCGCAATCATGTCACATGACTGTCACTCGACTTTAAAAAGGCCTTCGATAGAATAGGCATCCAACTGACATTAAACAAGTTAAAAAATGTATGGATATGTTAAGTCTTTTCTTTCCAATAGAAAAATCGCCGTTTCCTCAACTCTCCCATTACATAATGGTATCCCACAAGGATCTCTATTATCGGTAGTTCTTTTCTTCATTGCGTTCGATGACATTAGTACCATAATTACAAACGAAAAGCTTCTAGACCATTGGATTTACGCTGACGACGTTTAAATATTGTGTAAACTCAATGATCTGGAAAGAACAAAACGTATTCTATCGAATGCAATAGATGAAATATTAAAGTGGTCAATCACTGCAGGTACTAAACTGTCACTTAATAAATGTAAAACACTGCATGTCTATCGTAAATTGTCTGGCTCTCAAATAAGTATAAATCTAAACAATGTTAATATACAAAGTCTCAATAATTTGAATGTCTTAAGATTAATATTTAATAACAGATTAAGTTGGAAACCACATTGTATAGAGCTTAAGAAGAGCCTAGCCGGAAGAGCTAATATTATTAATTACTTAGCATGTAAAAAATTAAATATTCATCTGAACACTCTTTGTAATATCACTAGATCTTTAATCCTAAGCAAAATTGATTATGGCCTGTGCATATACGGTAAATATCCAAAAACAACGCTAAACCTATTAAAATCCACCTACCACCAAGCTGCTAGAAGGACCATCAATGCCTATCGTACCACCCGCATTCAGAACATAATGGCAGAAGCCGGATTTCCAACCTTAGAAGAGCGCCAAAAAAAAGCCTTCATCAAACTCCTGGCTAAAATTTTATTTTCCAACCGTTCCATCATCGACAATGCTATCTCATCTGCAATTAAGGCCAAAGTAAAAAAACGACTGCATTCAACTATAGGTCGTACAATAGAGACCGCAAAGCAAATGGACCTTCCAGCTTTGAAGGCTGGATTCCCTTTATCGCAGACGGGTCCAAATCAGCATACAACACTTCCTTCGCTGTAACCCTTGAAGATGGAACAATACTTAATACCGGAATTCTAACAGTAACTGTGTCAGTCTTCACTACAGAAGCAATAGCGGTACTGCATGCAACAAAAACTGCATTAAGACGAAAAGAAAAAGTTGTAGTATGTACAGATAGCCTGTCAGCAATCAATGCCATATTAAATCCTAAATATACCACCGGACTTATAAATCAAATAAGGGATATCGTTATAAGTAATCAAAATAACATATAACTGATGTGGGGCCCCAGCCATATGGGTATACAAGGTAACGAGTTTGCTGATATGGCTGGAAAACATTGCAACAATGATTCCATTTACACCTTTGACGTCTACTCAAAACTGGATCTCCAAAAACGTATTACACATATACTTAAAACGGAACGACTCTTGAACTGGCGCAGTTATCAAAACCACTATTCAAAAATCAATACTGATCGTTCGGCTCCTATCTACCCGACAACAACCACAAAAACTATGAACACCAACTTTGTTCGACTGCGTTTGGGACATATAGTACAGTACACGCACCAACACATCTTAAATAAAGTTCGTCCACCAGTTTGCCCAACATGCAACAATAGCATAAATATTGAAGAGATCTTGGGTTAAGTTCAATGCCCTGTCTCCAAAGCAATCACTTTTTGTCTGATAAAAAATCAGTATATGTTATGAGTATGTTAAATACAATTAACCATGCCAATATTGTAAAAATAAATAACTTTATTCATAGCGCTAAGTTAGTTATATAATAATTATATCGATTAAATCGAGCTGAAAGCCTCCGTTGCTAGTGATCACCCCTGTTTTAGCGTAAGAATTTCAATTCCTATGTTAATAAATAATAATAATAATAATAGAACTAAGTTCGCATCATGCTCATGAAGACGAATGTGGTTTCGAAAATTTTGTTGACCCTCCTTTGTTGATACAAAGGGCGCAGCCACCATCTCCGCCTTTTCTCCTTCAGAAGTTTGTGGGCAAAGCAGCACATTTGGACAACAGTCATTACAAAGATTAACTTGGTCATTCATTATGTTTATTTCGAATATTTCAAAATTAAGTTTAGTATATAGAAAAAATCATTTTAATATAGTATTTACGAATGAAGAAGTTGTGTCTATTTTGTGAGTGGCGTAATAGATAGAAGATGGTGACGTGAAATAGCGCCCCACAAAATAAGACCATATTCAAAATGACGTTGACGATAACAGCTATTAGCAGTTGGTATAACTACAACTGTTGGCCCGCACAAAATTGTCCTCGAATAGACTTAGCCCCAGGCGCCTGCCAGACAGTTGTTGACATACCTTTAGCGGAGCGACGAAGTCGCGTGAGCGGCTAAACCCCTCCGGAAATCGGAGTTTAAGTATATGAATTGCGTGAAGCGCGCCACTTACCTACTGTTTTCCCGCACAAAACTGTCCTCTAATAGACTTAGCCGCAGGCGCCTGCCTCATAGTCGTTGACATGCCCTTAACGTAGCGACGAAGTCGCGTGAGCGGCTTAACCCCTCCGGAAAGCGGAGTTTAGATTAATGAGTCGCGCGAAGCGCGCCACTTACCCACTGTTGGCCCGCACAAAACGCCTTGACCAGATTAATGTAACAAACAACACAACTTGTTTACAACTTAAGAAATAACAGTTATTTAATATTATTGACAATATGATTTTCTGATATGATTTTAAGAAATTATTTAAAAAAAAAATAAAAAATGTTGGGCGATCGTTCATTTTCGAATTTTGAGCGATTCTTCTTTCGGTGATTATTTGCACAGCCATTCACTCCTGTTTTGGACGGTTGTTCCTTTTTTTTGGGCTTTCTTTCATTATGCACATACAAACACCCAACTTTTGGGCGATTGTTAATTTTTGGAATTTGTGCGATTTTGTTTTCACAGACAAGATGTTGCATTGCTTTTAGTGGGACAGACTGCTGGTATTGATATCATGGTATAGCAATTCTATATTCTATACCACATGTCTGTCACTACAATACTACATTAAAGGCTAGTATACATTGACAATTGACATACTATATATGGACTGCTAGTGTAATGTCAATTCCATGCAATCTCTGCCCAAAAAATGATGCCAACATAACTAGTCCTCTTGGTTCGGAGCGCAAAAATGCCAACCATCTTGAATTTCTCCATAGAATGGTACAGACACCTTTTGGGTTGGTGTGGATCTGCTAAGTGAAACGGTTGAAATTCAAATTGTTGAGGCATTGCTTGCAACAGATGTCACCTGCTAAATGTGCTAGTTCAAATAATTACTGATATTTAGAACCAACTAAATTTAAATAAAAAATCTACATATATATAGTATTTGACTGTCCCATAGTTGCACAATGTTGGTATATTTATTACGAATCATTTTTGTATGTAATATATCAATGAAAACACTGTCTTTGTACATCCAACTGCACCCAACGAAATTTCAAACAAGTGTGAGTTTCCACTTTTTTCCGCTCCAAACCAAGAGAGCTAGCGCTAATGTTGGAATCAACGCGAAGTTGGCTACTAGCAGTCCATATATAGTATGTCAATGCTTGTATACCCGAAACACACCTGGTATTTATTGAGATTTGCAATTTGTTGGTGGTATACCATATGTCATTCTTACTGATTGCAGCGCCACTTTCTCTCTGTTGGCAATTCTTCGTAGATTATTTGACAGTTTAAAGCAAGTAATCACGATGAAAAAGTATAGTATTCAATTTCTACAATGGATTCGAAGACAACTATTTTATCCAAATGCGAAACTATTAAAATTATAGAAGTATGGACAAATTATATCGGCGAGCTACGAGGAACAAGACGCAATATTCGTGTGTGCTAAAATCAGCGTGTACTACGAAATGCTGTCTGACAGGTGTTGTGGTATTCATATCATGGTATCAACAGCAGTCTGTTCCCCACTAGTCGTCCATTCGCTCTACATGGCCCAGCCATTTTAAGTGACTAATTCGAATGATTTTGACTATTGATGCCGCTGTGCAGCCTGTACAGTTCGTGAATGAAACTTCTCCTCAATATGCCAACACAAACGTGACCGAAAACCAGGCGAAGAATTTTTCGTATTAACATTTATTATAACCATATAATGACTCTTTTCAAGCTCGTGCCGTGGCACTAATTTGCTTGTGAAAGAGGATGAATATGTTCCCTCGTTTGCTTGATCCTGTTTTTTTTTTATCTCATGCTTGTTTGAACACTTGCTATTTTTCAACCGAGTCTTAACTGCCACAAATACTCGATAGGGCTAAGGTCTGGCGATTATGCTGGAGTTTTGAGCTATTCACCCTGATTGTCGTTGGCGTTTGTCGCTTTTCGACGATTGTCGTTTTATTCATAGCTATAACCTGCTGACCGTTAAATTTTAGTAAGCAATTTATTTGTCGCGTAGAATACTATTACAACTCTTTTACATTGAAAAAGTTATTAAAATTGATTCGTGCTACATCTGAAGAATAAAACGTCAATCGTCGAAGAGCGACAAACGCCAACGACAATCAGGGTGATTTTTGAGCATTGTACAACTACCATTCAGGTACAACGTATATGTGTGACGGGTGTTGTTTTGAATCATTATCCTGTTGAAAATAAAAATCCAAGGGCAAGCTTAGTTTCTGTGCAAAATAGTGCAGATTTCATTGAGAATACCCAAATACATATTTAATTATGTCCATTGTGGTCCCAATGAAATCAAAATATTCGGTTCCACTAGCTGCCATAGAGCCTCATTAGCTATTGTATCCTCCTCCATGCTTCACTGTAAGCAAATAGTTTTCTTTTTCAGGTCTGTATTTTTTTCTTTACCATCTGAACCAAATATATTGGTTTCACCTTTTCCCAAAAAAAAAAACACAGACCTGGAAAAATATTTGCTCAACAGTGAATCATGGAGGAGGATGCAATAGCTTATTAGGCAACTGATGGGCGCATTCGAATGAAAGAATCGATTATAATCGATTATAAAAAAATGTCTCGAGATGTCTCGATTCTTCGTACAAAATCATTCGAATAATTTCGTTTTCTTTTTATTTACTTCTCTTTTATTGACTTACTCTTTAGATCTTACAATCCCTTATGCCAATGGACGCATTACGTCTGTTCCTTTACTTTTTGGGCAAAAAATCGTAAAAGAGAAATTATCAACCTGAAGACTATTCTCTCTCAAAGAGAGAAACTACAAAAAAGTAAAGGAACGCGTTAGACAAAAGAACTTGCCCATAATTAAACGTCTGAATTAAAATGAAAAATAACCCAAAACAGAAGAAAAATGAAAACATTCAAACAAAGTAACAGTTGACTTTGACAGAAAGTACACTTCTTACCGGCGGAAATTTGTTGTGTAAGAATTCGTAAGATTTTTCACTGAGCGGAAATTTTTACTCTCTCGTTGCCTCTCTCTTTTACTACTTTTTTGAGTAAAGGAACGCTGTTGAGTAAGAATTCGTACAAATCTGTACAAATTTGCAAGTAAAGGAACAGACCTATAATAGTCCGATCCAAATCACTTGAACCGTTTTTCTGTGCAGGTCTCTTTTATTTTGACGAGTTTTACTAATTTTCATTCCTAAGAGGTAGAAGCAACAACAACTACAGCTAAAAAAAATTAAAATTCGACAGAACGGAAGAAAAAAGGAAAACAGGCTGGACACCCATACCTTGATGTTTTTCATCGCAAAGCTGCGGAACTGCTGACGAATCAGAATCAAGTTGCCTGATGAGTATACCGAATTTGAGAAAAGGACCAAAGGGAACAAATTCTAGCTTCTCAGATTTACTTGCTTGAACGATGCATAACAATTGAAGGGAATTTTTTCAGTTGTTGTTTTCTATGTCGACTTTATTTGGTTTTTAAATAAAAACATGTATTTTATTTGTTGTTTTTACCTAATTTGGAAAACTAAACGAAATATAACAATACATACTTAATTAACTAATTCAATAAATAAATAAATGAATACATAGTAAAAACACTTTAATTATATTTATAAAATATTTACCATCACTATCGCTCTCCGTTTCGGTTGAAGAATCGTCGAATGGGTGGATAATGATACGTTCTGTGATTTCATCCAAAAGGGCCTCGTGGGCACTGTATTCATTTTCTATTCTCACGATCTTTTCGCAAACTTTTTGCCAGTCTTCCACCGTAATTTTTTCAAATTCTTCTTCTGTGATTTGATTTACGTCGTCCAGTTTAAATGTAGTAAACTAGAAACCAAAAGAAGTTTTACCAAACTAGAAAAAGAACATCATACAGAGTAAAGTGGAGAAAATCATTAACCATTCTTAGAAGAATTAAGAGAGATTTCATCCCATTTATTATCTTGGGAAATTTCTCTCTGCGCACGTTGGGGTCTTTCAAGTGATTTGGAACAGTCTATATCTGTGGTGCGTCGAAAATATCCGTATATGTTATGCATATTGCGTATGTTTGTGTTAAGTTCTCTTTCTCTTATGGCTGCACTGGTGAACTGCGTCATACATAAATACATTCTACAATATCACTTCTCTTATTTCATTTCATTACTCAGAACACAAGGCCGTATCTCGAGTGATTATTTTCTTCGTGTCCTTTCTATGGTATACATATTTCATTCGCATCTCGTATAGATATCTCGAATGACTGCAGATCTCATATCTCGAATTAAATTGAGAACACAATGAGTGGGAGCTTTTCGAGAACTTCTCGAGTACTTCTTGAGAACTTCTCGATAATTTTTTGTGTTGCGAAACAAGATAGCGAGAAGGCGATTACTGTGGCCAAAAGCATTATAGTGAGAAGTCTATTCATTTTATAGGTATTTGGTTGCAATCCGTTTAATATTATTTACATGCCATACGTAAGCATATTTGAGGCTATCAGTGCAAAAGTGGTGTAACCCCAAACTATTTAATTAGGAGAGAATGGGGATTTTAAATTTGATTGCTCTATTACTTTGTTATATTATGCTCTGCGCAAAACCGATTTTTTCAGCTCCATATGCTTTTGAATACCAAAAGGTGGCTTACACCAATTTTGTATTGATAGTTGGTAATGTAATGAATGTATGTAACACCAGAACAGCAACCAACAAAAATTGTGGGTTACACCACTTTTGCGCTGATGGCCTCATTTATTTTCTTTCACAATGGCTTTATTCGTTTCGTTTTTACAGTTTGAGTTACAAATTTAAGAATGTTCAGTTGGTTTTTCTGCTACAATTTTCTTTTGTGGAAAACCGTGTGTTATTTAAAATCATTCGAATGATTTCTTGTATTTCGTAGCGTATGGCCTTTGGATTTCTATATACCGATATCAACACAACATTACAATTCTTTTTTCATGTACTCGTATCTCGAATGATCATTGGATTCTTCAAATCATTCGAATACTTATGTCTTGATTCTTCAAATCATTCGATTATGCCCATCACTATATGGGACTCTTATAGCAAAGTCGTCGCAATAAGCATTTATCTCTCATCTCACCATTCGTGAGGTTATTATGAAAAACCAACCAATATCCGCTCTATTGTATAGGTGCAGGCAAAACTGTACATCATTTCCACTAACTTTCATCTTGACATTCACTTTTAGGAATGCTCTTTCTTTTGCAATGATGGAGTCCATTATTGCTGGAATAAGTGAAAATGTGCATGATGACTCATTGCGTTGCATTGTTCTATCTTCTACTGGGCCAGTATTCTCCGCTGGACATAATCTCAAGGAACTGGTAAGTATAGCAAAATGAGAAACGTTTTGAGCGTCTTACGATTTCTTTTACAAAGACTGCTGAGAAAGGTGCCGAAAGTCATCGTGGAGTCTTTGATAAATGTGCCGAGATGATCAGTAAAATTCTTCAAGCGCCAGTTCCAATAATAGCAAAGGTAGATGGCCTAGCAGCTGCAGCTGGATGTCAATTGGTTGCGTCCTGTGACATTCTCGTTTGTTCCGATAAAAGCTCTTTCTCTACTCCAGGGTAGCTTTCCCGACTATCTACATATTCCATTGTTATCGATTTCGCATTATTTACAGAGCGAATTTCGGTCTATTCTGCCATACACCTGGAGTGGCGATTGCACGTGTTATGCCTCGAATGAAGTCATCGTACATGCTATTCACAGGAATTCCAATTAGCGCTCAAGACGCATACGTAGCAGGTAACGATATAATCGAAAAAAAAAATATTTCTCTCTTTTAAAGTACTCTCCTCCTTTCTTAAGGCCTAGCGAGTGTCGTAGTACCAAGTAATAAACTTGATGAGGAAATCACCAAAATCTGTGATTCCATTAAAAGTAAAAGTCGACCGGTCATTAAAATGGGAAAAGAGTTCTATTACAAACAAATGACATTGAGTATACATGATGCTTATGAGCAAGCATCAGGAGTAAGTTATTATTCAATTGTTGCGAGATATATGCTATAAACTACAAATTTGTGTTTTCTCAGGTTATGGTCAAGAATTTGAGCTTCAATGATGGAAAAGAAGGTGTTCAAAGTTTTGTGGAAAAAAGGAAAGCTAAATGGAGTCATTCGTAATTGTGGACTAAGTGCCTTCCTAAAATGCATTTGAAGATTATGTGTTCTTTAACTCTAAATAGATAAGCAACAACTTTTATACCGACCTTTTGTTAAATATATGTGTGTATTTACTGGTATATATATGTATATATATATATTTTTTAAAATACGTTTAAAGACTTCACAGAGGTTGCAATGATAGATCGTCTCCTCGTGGTGTAACTTCAGTAACGTTAAACTATCTGCATTGACGTGCATCTGCATCTGACGTCGAGATAGTTCAACTTTCTACTGAGTAAATGGATAAAGAGGAAGAGAAAGATTTAAAAAAAAAATGCATTTTGAACTTGAAATTGATTGCTGGAGTATTTGAATTCTACAATTTTTTAATAATACTGAATATTTTTTTGTTTTCGTATTTAATTGTCACTAATATTAATAATAAATAAATAAATACTTTATCAGTACAAAAATGAATGCAATTAACAGCCTCAACATCAATAACCCAAACAACGGTGCTTCTCATCGCTATTTGACGAATCATATTGGACCATCCACTCCGAATAAGTAAGTATTTTTGGCGCAACAGGTCTTCAAGTGCCTTGGCCTAGCTTCTCAAAACCACTAATGTTGTGTGCGTTATATTTTTCACAAGAATGGAAGGGACCTACAGTTAAATGCCATATTCGAAGGACAACTTAATTTGAGAAGTTTTCTCGAGACAACAATACTCTCGAATTTTTGTTAAACGTTCGCGAGAGGTAGGACCGTGGAAAAACGTTTTGGTGTTTTCTGGGATTCGAACATGGAGCCTCAAGCGAAGTGGTCTGACACACTAACTACTTGCGCCACGGCGCCCACTCCGCTTGTTGTCAAAGCAAGCAGCTCATCTCAACTTCTGCCTCGGATTAGAGTGTCGTTATGTAGCATTACGTTTTTCTTTACGAAGAAAAGTTACCAGTTATTCACTCTCAGAATGGTTCTTGAGAAAACCTGGGAGTATGCAAAACTATGTTCGGATAAACGTTGTTAAATCAATACCGTTTTGTCACCTCTCCTTTTCAATGTATATATGGAGTGGATGTTGCAGCGCAGTCGTGGCGGAGAATGTTTCAAAGTGGGAGACTTAAGGATTAGTCATGTGCTCTTTGCAGATGATTTGGTCATCTTTGGGTCCTCTCAAGCGGAACTTCAGTGCACACTCAGAGGGCTTGAAGCCGTTTGTGATGATGCTGGAATGAAGATCAACGTGAACAAATCGGAAGTATTGGTCGTATCCAAAATACCAAAAATAAAACAGGTGGGTGAGTTTGATTGAGTACCTCAGGGTCTTACTCACTCAATGTTGAGCAGCTACTTCTCCGAACGGAGCGATCTATGATTCGATGGTTTGGTCTTGTAGTGCGTATGTGCCCAGACCGGCTTCCAAGACGCACCATGATTGCTGTGCCATAAGGTCGGCCTAAAAATAGATGGTTGGATCAAGTCCGACATCTCTCCTGGAGCCGTCTAGGGATTCCTCCTGATGAGTTGGAGTCAATGGCAGAGGACCGAAAAGGATGGAGAGTCCCCTTTAGCATCCTACCCCCGCGACCCGCATAAAGATTTTAGATCAATTATTGCGCATCAAGTTCCTTAAGGCAAAGCGCGTGAATCTTCTCTGAATATTGTAACAATTTGGCAGATCGAACGCGCAGGTTACACGAGCCCGCCTACACTCTTTGTTATATTGTTCACTTGAACTAGTTTTTCGTTTGTTTTTGACAGTTGTCAGGACTGAGCTGTCAGAAAAGAGAAGAACGAAAGAGATCTTTCACCAATATAGACCTTTGTCAATAGAAATAAAAAGTAATCGACAAATTGCGAAGTAATCGTGGTTTAATTGTTTTATTTAAAAGGCTCGGTCGTAACAATTTGGTGTCAGGTGTGGGGTTGCGATCGACTCCGCAACAGAGTTTAATTATTTTCCACGCTAACCCCTCCACATGGACGAAGAAAAACTTCAGTCGTGGCTAGACAAGTTGGACGCCCAGTCCAAATTGCTGGCTGACCAATTAACGATGATGGAAACTTTACAACAATCGGTCACCGATATTACACACCGGATGGAAAAAGTCGAGACTTCCCAACACGAATTCTTTCACACCCGCCTAGGAGATTTTTCTAACCTCTCTTCTCCCGTAGATAAGCAAGCCAGGACAGACTTAGAAAGCGATCCACCAGCCAAATCAGCCTTGGACTCGACACATATTAACGCTAACCAGAAATCCGATGCGAAATGTTCATCACCAGGAAGGGAGTGTTCCACCCAAGTCGATATGACTGAGCAGTCCCCTCGGGTGATTGTAGCACCCCGAGAATTCGACGGCAAAACTCCGTGGCGCACTTACCATTTACATTTTCAGACCGTGGCTAAAGTAAACAGGTGGGCAAATGATGTTAAGGCGCTTTACTTGGCCCCTTACTTACGAGGAACTGCTCTGATGTTTTTCGAAACACTACCCCCGGCCGTTCGAGACGATTTCACGCGCTTGTAAGCGGCTCTCCAACAGAGGTTTGGGAACGAGTTCGAGCAAGCGACGGCACACTCTCAATTTCGTGGGCGACTTCAAAAGCCGAGAGAAACCTTTTGCGAATTAGCAACTGATCTCCAACGTTTAGTTGATTTGGCTTTCCCAGACTGTCCGGAACATGCAAAAAATCGAATTGCACTCGGACAATTCATCGACGGAATATTTGACATCGACATCCAGCAGCGTGTGCGTGACTCCGCTCCCGAATCGTTGGAACTAGCATTGTCTCTCGCAGTACGCGCGGAAGCAAACCTTGTCGCCACGCGACAAAACCGGAGACAAGTACGTGTTGCTGAAGTGGACGTCGTTGACTTGAAAAATGAGGATGATGTTGGTTTGTCGGGAAACGGGGCAAAGGCAGTTTAAAGGAGCGTAAGCTGTCAACAAAAACCTCTCATGCTCCCACCGAATTAATGTCAACCAGAAAGAAGGATGTTGCCGGAAAAATTAAATTTATTCATCGGACTGGGTATGGGTTCGTGAGACGTGACGACAATGACGAAGTGGTGTACATACCTCGCAGTGAGCTGAGACGCACTCCTAGCCTACGACACCAGGGCTTGGCCGTAATTTTTGATGTCGAAACTGCGCGTTTGGGCCCACGTGCGATTAACCTGCGGATCTATACATCAGAGCCATTAAACACCCATCCTACCGAGCTGCCGGGAAACCAGCAGCCCCTAGCTCATTAGGGGCAGAGTTAGGGGAAGAAATTGCAGCCCTCCAGCCAGAAATGTTGTTTATCCGCTCGACCAACATTTTCCAGAATTTAGTCACTCCAGTAAAAATTAACCACGTCTCTTGTTTAGGCATCCTCGACACGGGTGCCACCCGCACTATCATTCATCCTCGTCTTATCCCGAAAATGGTCACCAGCCCGACGATGTTAACATCGCATGCAATTATCCAGACCGCAACCGGCGAGATGACACCAGTTACAGGAGTTCTACATGCCACAATTCAAATAGGCAAGCACCAACTTTGCCAACCCGTATTCGTCGCTACCATCTCCGATGACTGCATTGTAGGTTTAGATGTTTTGCATCAGTTTTCTGCAAAGATCGATCTTAAAAGTAGAACCCTACATTTGGACGACGAGATTATTTCGTTAAAAAACTCTAGCGGCCCACGCGACATCTATATCGCTGCACTCTCGGACCAATGGCTGCGCCTACCAACATCTGTCCCTGATGAAGAAACTGTGCATGTTAATGTGCTATCAACAAATGGGCAGTTTTCGATGGCGGACGCCATTTGTCAAGTGTCTCACGGTGAGATTGAAGTCCGAATAACCCATACATCGCAACAAGAAATGATGGTAAAGGAAGACGACCTGATTATCCAGATCGAAACAGAACCCAATTTATTCTGCTGCCGACGTATCGAGAGTATCGAAGGCGCTGTCATGCCTGATTTGCCTACGAACCTGCAAGAAATGATTGCAAGAACCGCTCCCTATCAAGCGGAAGCGGAACAGGAAAGGTTAATTTCTTTAGTTCCTCGAAATTATCGTCTATTTTCAGGCCCCCAGGGACGGACCGCAGTTATTCGGCACCAGATAGAGACAGGCGACACGACCCCAATCTAACAGCCGCTTCGAAAATTGCCTTTCAGCCGAAGAGGAGAAGCTGACCGAATTTTGGAGGACATGAAAGCCCAAGACGTCGTGCAGCCATCTAAAAGCCCTTGGTGTTCGCCGGTTGTCCTAGTGCGAAAAAAAGATGAGTCGCTGCGCTTCTGCATCGATTTTCGTAGGTTGAATAGCATTACCAAAAAAGACTCCTACCCGTTACCACGAATCGATCCCACTCTGGAGGCGTTGGGTGGATCGTCGTGGTTTGCCACTTTAGATCTCCGTTCTGGCTACTGGCAGGTGGAAATGGACGCCAAGGATAGGGAGAAGACGGCGTTTTCCCTCGGCACTGGCCTTTATGAGTTCAATGTCATGCCGTTTGGTCTGACCAACGCGCCTGCCACCTTCCAGCGACTGATGGATGTGGTATTAGAAGGACTCTCGCACACAGTTTGCCTAGTGTACTTGGATGACGTTATTGTTCACGGTAAAACCTTCGACGAACTTTTAAATCACCTGGAAATCGTGTTTCGCCGCCTACAGGATGCTGGTCTTCGATTATCTCCAAAGAAATGCTGTTTGGGACAGCGAGAGGTGCGTTTTTTAGGGCACATTGTCTCCGGTGCAGGGATCGCTGTCGATCCAAAGAAAGTTTCCGTGGTGCAAGATTGGCCTCCACCGGTCAATAAAACACAAATTCAGTCATTTCTAGGACTCTGTGCCTATTATCGGCGGTTCATTAAAGATTTTTCTGCCATCGCGAGACCATTGATCGCTTTGACTGAAAAAAGAAGCCACTTCCAGTGGACCGCTGCCTGTGAAGAAGCGTTCATTCAATTGAAGCAGAAACTGGTCTCCACGCCTATCTTGGTACAACCGACAGAGGAAGATGAATTTATCCTGGACACTGATGCGAGCCAGTTCGCTTGCGGGGCTGTTTTGTCACAAGTAAAGGACGGCCATGAGAAAGTAGTCGAGTATTTTAGTAAAACGTTCACCAAACCAGAAAGAAACTATTGTGTAACAAGAAAAGAACTTCTTGCCGTAGTCAAAGCAACAAACCACTTTCGGCCGTATTTGCTTGGGCGGCACTTTCTGTTGAGGACGGACCACAGCTCTCTGCGTTGGCTCATAAACTTCCGGGAACCGGAAGGCCAAATGGCTCGTTGGCTAGGGCGTTTACAAGAGTTCGATTTTACTGTAGAACACCGATCAGGAAGGAATCACACAAATGCGGACGCCCTTTCTCGCCGCCCTTGCGAGGAATCGCAGTGTCATCATTGTTCACGACTGGATGAACAGGAATGCATTTTAGTGCGGACAACGACCTTTGTAGGGGACATGGCAGAGCAGCAATCGACCGATAGTGAGTTGTTTGTCGTCAAGCAGTGGGTACAACAGAAACAACGACCAGAATTCGATAATATCCGTGGCCTGAGCCCCAGACAAGGCATATTGGGCCATGTTCGACATGTTGGAATGTCGGGACGAAACTTTATGTCGACGGCAGAGTGCGGCCACTGGTGAGTTTACTCAAGTTATAATTCCCATTTCGTTGCAGGTGGAGATCATGAAGGCAATGCATGATAGCCCAGCTGGTGGTCATTTCGGTGTGCGTAAAACTCTGGCGAAGGTCAAACAACGCTATTATTGGGTAGGGTGCTCGCAAGATGTTGAACAGTACTGCAAAGCCTGTGTTACATGTCAAAGACGGAAAGGTGCTCTACCAAGAGCTCGGGCACCCTTACAGCCGGTCTACGTTGCTGCACCTTTCGAGCGTATAGCTATCGACATTTTGGGTCCCTTGCCAATCACCAGCCGGAGCAACAGATACATTTTGGTCTGCTGTGATTACTTTGCGAAGTGGCCCGAGGCCATGCCATTGGTGGACCAGACCGCGGAAAGCGTTTCGGAGGCGCTTATTACTCACGTTTTCTCTCGATTTGGCGTCCCTTTCCAGCTTCACTCAGACCAGGGGAGAAATTTTGAGTCCGCTGTGTTCGCCAACGTGTTGAAGAGGTTTGGAGTAGACAAAACGCGCACAACAGCCTTGCATCCACAATCCGACGGGATGGTCGAACGCTTTAATCGCACGCTTCTCAACTATCTTGCGAAGTACATTGATGAAAACCAACGAGACTGGGATGAACATTTGCCGTTTCTTTTACTGGCCTATAGGACTGCAGTCCACGAAGCTACAAAACAGACCCCTGCCTTTTTGACTTTTGGACGAGAACTTCGTTTACCCTCAGAGCTTTGGACTGGTCTCGCCCCGGACCGACCCACGGGAGTTTCGAATTACATTGATCATTTGGCGAAAAGATTGGACACGGCGTACTCTTTCAATCGAGATCAACTGTTGCAGTATAGCAGGCGTATGAAGGATCGCTATGACCTCCGTGCCAAGGCAGCAGCATTTAAGACAGGAGACAAAGTTTGGTTGTATGCACCTAAGAGGAGAAAAGGATTCTGTCCCAAGCTGCAGAACGACTGGCAGGGTCCCTACGAGATAGTCGGGAGAATGGGAGAGGTTCTCTATCGTTTAACCAAGGAGGGTGGAAGGCGTCCACTGGTGGTACACCGGGATCGTTTGGCGCTATATCAGTCCTCTCAGTGACTGGGACAGTCACTCTTCAAAGAAGGGAGTAGTGTAACAATTTGGCAGATCGAACGCGCAGGTTACACGAGCCCGCCTACACTCTTTGTTATATTGTTCACTTGAACTAGTTTTTCGTTTGTTTTTGACAGTTGTCAGGACTGAGCTGTCAGAAAAGAGAAGAACGAAAGAGATCTTTCACCAATATAGACCTTTGTCAATAGAAATAAAAAGTAATCGACAAATTGCGAAGTAATCGTGGTTTAATTGTTTTATTTAAAAGGCTCGGTCGTAACAATAGCCGTATTTTATTATCACCCAAGATCCATATAGATCACACGACGAAAATAAAACGATCCGGATCTGGATCAACGAAAAGATTTGCCTTGTGTCTTGTAGTGTGGTTGTGTAACCTACCAAGGAATAAAAAGAAAATTTTTCTGGATCACGAAATTGATCCTGATAGAAAGCAAGATCTCGTATTGTTGTTGTATTGCATAGAAATTATTGATCCATATGGATCATGGATGATAATAAAATACGGCTAATATGTTAAATCCTTTCGGACGAGTTTTGGTAAAAAGGAGACCAAACAACGGTGCAGTATTCCAGCGTGTGTTTTTCTGATGTCCACGGTCCCCAAAAACATAGTTGGTGAAATGATTAAGAGCCAAGGGGCTTGGGATGCAGTGCTGAAAGTGCAAAGGTTACCATGAGTAAATTAAGAGTACTGGAACATGAGAGAAAGGATTCCAATGAGGCTAACACGAATCCAAATGACAGGTAAGTCCGAAAACCCCCTGCGATGGATTGCCAAGAAGGTGGCACCACAGAGAGAAAGGGCTTTTTTAGATGTTTGCGGCCACGCCCATATGGCGTATAGGCACTGCGACCAGGAAGATCTATTGTGCCCGGGGCCAACTTTTAGGACAGCAGTACTTCTGCTCTCCTTATGAAAGCAATAATTACGGCTGTGGAGGAGTTTCTTAGATCTGTTGGAGAAGATATGATCTCCTTAATAGTACGTGTTCTGTGGTTTCGTCCTCTTCTAGGCAGAGGCGACAGGTGAAATCCTCCAATATTCTTATTTTGTTGAGGTGTATAGTAATTGACAGTGACTGGTAAGGAAACCCACAAGCCTTCTTATGTCATTTCTGCTGTATTTAAGGATATCAACTCCTTTTTTGTAAAGGTTGGACAGCTCTTTTAGCTTGTCTGAGAACTTGGGAGTTATTCCAGTGAGAAATGCACATGTTGCGTTCACAACTGTTTAGGGTATATTTAAAAGCAGAATCAGATATTCCGCGAAAGGGTTCAGGTCCAGAAAACAACTCAGATGAGTCTTTTGCTTTGGATTTTTGCTTTGCCAGTTGTAATATGTCGCTACGTCCGCTCCCTAACACGAAGGTAGTGCTAATAAACTTTTCAATAAGTCAACCTCGACCAGTCGTAGTAGACATTGGCACAAAGATTCCGATTGTAAATTCTACACCGAAATCTCACTGGAATTTCACCAAAGGTAAGTGGGATTTGTTTTCCAAAAAGCACAATTCATGCATCCGGTTCATTAAAAAATAAAATACAGCCGCTTTGTTGGCATCGTGATAGCAACAGCAAAAAACTATCTGCCAAACGGCTATATACGTAGAAGAGAATATATCCCAAATTGATGTGAACATAATGAACAACTCCATAATACACATATGGAGTCAGGCGATCCAGAGGTAGCTGATGAGTTGCTACGCTCTCTTGACGAAAATCGTGCGACAAAATGGAAAAGAGTCTCAGAAAACTCCATCTTCACACATTCTAGCCGGAAAACTTGGAGCCTACTTTGTAAAATTTGTGATAGTTCGCATATTAAATTTGTTAAATCACTAATTTATCTAAACGCGATTGCAAGCAGAATATTTTTAATATGTACACTGTACATGCATCGTTGAAGTCAAACTTATTTAGTTACGATAGGGTAGAGTTTTAGCTGTCTATATCAAACAATTTACAAGTTCAAAGACAGACATACTGCCTTATCCATTATTGTTCTGTTTTTATCTTTCAAAAAAATTAAGACCCATCTAGATGATATCATATAATACCTCATCGTCTGTTATCTAACCCACTACTTGATAGACATATCAGGGATAGAGTCCTCTATATAAAAACCAATATGCAACCAGGTAAATCAACAGCCCATGCTCTTCAGGAACTCTCAACTAAGATTGAGAATTCTTTTAGAGCCAAAGAGTTTGCGATGGGCTGCTTCCTTGACATCGAATTAGCTTTGATAACATCGAATACGCCCTAATATACAGATGTATTCAGTGCACAGGTGTAAATAATACAACATGTAATTGGATAAAATGGATGCTAGAAGACAGAAAAATTAACATCTCACTTGGCAGCAATAAACTCAGGCTCACTACTGCGAAAGGATGATAGATAGATAGAAATTTATTTATTTTTCATATAGTATTACAAAGCATTATTCAAATAGAATTCACAAAATAGTAATTTTAAGTTTGAGGTACATATGTAAATTATATGTAAATTGGGGGTGGCAATGTAACTACCATGTTATAAGCTGTGTTGTACTTAGAATAATTTTCCAAGGATAGTTGCCTTGAAATATGTTCGCTTGAAAATAACTTGTTAATATAAAAAAGGAAACGCTCTGGCTCTAAGTAATAAACTTGGGCTTTATTGTACTTCTCTCGAATTCTAGCTCACAAGTCTTTTGAAAGTGTTGTTCACAGTTTTCTTCTTCTTGGGTTAATTTCCTAACCTCTAGATCTTCCTCTAATTCCCAAAACCTTTTCAATTGAGCGTCTAATGAGTTGAAATGGTTTTGTATTGTTAACTTACTAGACTGGCCAGCATTGTTGGTATTTCCAGTCAAAATCCATCCCAGGTCAGTAGATTGTGCAACCGGAGTCCCTCTTTCGCCCTTCACAAGGCCATGTAGGATGATAGATGCATATACATCCGCTCCTAAAAAGTAGCAATCTTTCCCAGAGAACTATACACATGATCTGCAAGGGGTAGGTTGACAAGGTGGGTCCACCCCTTTGTTTGCAACTGGTGCGCTGGCAGCATTGAGGTCAGTTGATTAAAGACAAATGCCTTGACGTCCAGTGAGAATGATAAACTGGTCAATGAGTATATTGTAAACTGTACTTCATAATTTGATATGCCAGTAGAAGTCTGCCCTAAGCCTGTGACTTGTGCTGATGTCTTTTGCTTTTTCAGTTTAAGAAGCTGCGCCACATTTTCAGTGATAAACGTTGCTTCTGAGCCAGGGTCAAGTAATGCCCTTAGGATGTACTGGCTACCATTGGTTGCAAAAACTTTGACCAATGCGGTCGCTAATAATGCCTTGGTATGCATTTGATTCAGTAGCGAACGGCACGTTTGGTTTTGAGATCTGCATAAGTCTTCAGAAGTATCTGTCGAGTTTTGGACATTACCTCTTCGAATAAGGTGGGTGTTTATGTTACATTGTGGGTACGGATATGATGGGTTTTGAGGTTGCGCATAGGCTTGAGTACATGTCGAGTTTTGAGATGTGGACGAACTATTTACAAATTCTTGATGTTTCTTGGGAACGTATGTGATCGCGTTTTGGTTAAGTTGATTTCCAACGACTTGATTTTGTTTCGTCGAAGTATTGTTGCCATTGGTATTATTTGTCATCTCTGTGTGGGGAACAGAGTGTTGACAATAGTGGCTTCGTACGTTTTGGTATTGATTTTGTTGAAAACTTTGTTGATTTTTTTGCGAATCGTAGTAGCGGGTGGTAACGTCGTCAATTGCCACGCTAATGGTTCATGGTTTAAATCCTGATGTCAACAAGCATTAATTTACTTTTCATGAAATATATAAAGTCAGTCCGATCCTTGATTATCTGCTTGAAGGTAAAGTGATGGACCCCAAGGTACATCAGTTATTCTTTGCTGACGATGGAGCCATCATAAGTGAGGATCCTACATCCCTGCAACGAGCACTTGATGTGTGGGTGGACGTTTTGGAGGGAAATGGGTATCGCATTAGTTCAAAAAAGACAGAGTACTTGTGCTGCCCGTTCTCTGATCCACTCAGGCCTATTCCAGACATTTATTTGAATGGAACAGTGCTTCCCAAGTGCGAAAAGTTCAAATATCTGGGATCTATGATCAATAGCAAAGCAACTTGTGATGACGACATCAATCATCGTGTAAGCGTAGGGTGGATGAAGTGGCGAGAAAATTCCGCTATCTTCTGTGACAGAAAAATGCCCCCTAAGTTGAAAGGAAGGCTCTACACCGCAGTTGTACGTCCAGCGCTCACATACGGTTCACAATGTTGGACGATGTACAAAAAGTATGAGAGTAAATTAACGGCAGCTGAGATGAAGATGCTTCGCATGACAGCAGGAGTGACCAAGCTTGATCGAATAAGAAGTTCGAAGATCCGTGGAAGCTTTCACATCAAGGAAACCATCGTACGAAAATTAGAGCGCGACCGGCTCAGCTGGTATTGCCACGTTCAAAGAAAAGATCATTTGAACCCTGTAAAAAAGGCAATATCTATGCACGTTCCAAAGACATCGCGATGTAGGAAAGGCAGGCCTATAAACGCCTGGATCAGACAAATGCGACGACATCGGCATTTCATTGGCCTCAGTAACCGAGTGATCCAAAATCGGCAGGCCTGCCGATATTTTCTGAGGTCAAATAGGCGAACCCCACAGGCGGATCAGTAGAAATGCGGTGAAGTGGGAGGGTTGTGATCCCTAGTTTTCGGATCATAACCTCGCTGATAAAAGGAAGAAGAAGATATAAAGTCAGTCCGATCATTTGCGACAGCTTGTGTGAACACTACTGCGTAGGCATAACACTGGCAGTAGCTTGGCCATGTGGCTGAAAAAATTGTTCGCGCTGTTGATGATGATTTGCCCTTGACATCGGTTATCGGGAAAAAAGTACCGTGAATCAGTAGCAAAGACAAAAAATAACAAAAATCCCCAGTTATCTGGACGCCACACCCGGAGAATCTCTGAAGCACAAACAACTGAGCTTCAAGAACCACTACACCAAAAATCTTTCTCTCTCTCTCTATCCATCCTTTTCAACGCCCGCACTGTGTGTAAATATGTTAAAGGTTTTTTTTTTTTTCCCCGAGGGTAGGTGAAAATCTTCAACAAGACACTATGAGGATTGACAGCGCGTGCTCATAGTAGTGTGGGATTCTTACCCACTAGAAAACCTCCCTTCAAAACAGACTTGTTTTCATTTTTACTACAACTAAGTATTCGACTTTTCAAGTAGTTTTCATTTCACTTAATAAAGACGTTTTGCAGGGACCTTCCCATTAGAAGTTCCTGCCAGCTCCGCAGTTTAGACGCGGTTACTTATCGCGCTAAGTCTAAAGGTTTGGTTCTTTGTAGACGGCGCAGTAAATTTATTTCTTCCAAAACTTGGAGGACTGTAATATTTACGTAACTTTCTAGTCGACTTCTATGCTTTCTCGCGTAGGTTTGAATTTCGTCTTCGATTGTTTTAATGCCAAGATCTCTATGGATATCGCTATTTCGGATATACCATGGCGCATTAACAATACCTCTTAGCACTTTGTTTTCAAAAGTTTGTAAAATTTTAATATTAGTTATTTTGGTACAATCCCAGAGTTGTATACCATATGTCCATACGGGCTTTAGCACTTGCTTATATAAAAGCAGATTGTTTTCTATATTAAGCTTGGAATATTTTCCAAGTAACCAATACATTTCTCTATATTTATGATCTAGTTCTTTGCGTTTTTTCTTAACGTGCGTTTTCCATTTCAGCTTTGTATTAAGTGTCATTCCAAGATACTTAGCCTCGTTTGCAAACGGAATTTGAACCGAGTTTGAAAAGATCGGCAAATTATTTATTTTCTTATAAGTAAAATTTACATGAACAGATTTGGTCTCGTTAAGCGCGATTCGCCAAACCTTTGTCCATTCATTTACTCTATCCAAAGCTTCTTGTAGTTTTTCTGTACTATCTTCGACCATTTTACCTACTGCCAAAATAGCAGTGTCGTCGGCAAATGTAGCTAGCTCAGTGCCTTCTACTTGCGGTATATCACTGGTGTATAATAGATACAAGACTGGGCCAAGAACGCTTCCTTGCGGCACCCCAGCCATTATCTCCCTGAAATCCGAATATTCATTTCCACATTTGACGCGGAATAGTCTATTCGTAAGGTAGTTCTTCAAAATATTATATATGTGCTCAGGCAGAACTTGTTGTAATTTAAACTTTAAGCCTTCGTGCCAGACCTTGTCAAAGGCTTGAGAGACGTCAAGGAATACGCTTGAACAAATCTATTTTTCTTCAAGTGACTTTTCGATTAGATGTGTTATTCGATGTACTCGTTCAACTGTAGAATGCTTACTTCTGAATCCGAATTGATGATCCGGAATGAGATGCCTTTCTTCTATTACCGGCTGTATTCGCCTAATCAATATTCTCTCGAACACCTTGGATATAATTGGAAGAAGCGAAATCGGTCTATAAGACGTTTTTTCATTCGGCGGTTTTCCGGCCTTAAGGACCATTATGTCTTCGGCCACTTTCCATTGACTGGGAACATATTCTTGTCTAAGTGCGGCATTTATAATGAACAGAAGCTTAATTAGAGGTTTTCTTGGTAGTGCTTTAAGAACCTCTCCCGTAATTAGGTCGTATCCAGGAGCCTACTTAGGTCTAAGTTTCTTTATTTCTTCCTTAAGTTCGGTAAGTGTTGCATTTCTTATTACGCTATGGGCTATATAAGACGTATTTATATTTTCAATAAGAGCTTGTCCATCAAACGGTTTGAAAGTTTCTTCCAGGTAGGTGGCAAAAACTTGCGCTTTCTCTTTATCATGCCTGGCCCATTCGCCTTGATTTTTCCTAATTGGGGCGGCTTGAATTTGAGGTTTTTTAATACCTTTTATAGCCTTCCAAAGCGAGTAATTAGAATCTTTTTCTGCCGTTAAGCTTTCTAGGTAAGTTGGCATTTCATTATTCTTAAGGTTTTTAATAGAACTTTTTAGTGAGTTGCACAAACGGTTAAGATGTGCTTTATGTTGCGGAGCCCGAGTTTGTTGCCATTTTTTGCGTGCTTTTCTCCTCTTCTTTATCATCTCTTTTATTTCCTGCGGATAAGTTTGAATGTAGCTTGCCAGCGTTTTCTTTGGTTTGGGAGTATTCTTCCACGCGGCATTTTGTAGGATTTCGACGAAGCGATCAACTTCAACTTTAAGTTCATAGGGCGTTTTAAGTGATACGCTCAGCTCAGTATTTGCTTCAATATCTTTTTTAAAGCCATCCCAATTAGTTTTCGCGCTGGTTAATCTGACCGGTCCTACTTTTTTAATCAAAGCATCGCTTATCGTCATAATGATTGGAGAATGATCAGAGGAGAGATCAAAGCTTTCTTCAACTTGTATAAAGTTGCCAGATATTCCTTTAACAACAAAGAAATCGATCAGATCTGGTATCTTATTTCTATCAGTCGGCCAATATCTTTGGACATTCTGTATTTCGCTTACAAAAGTAATAAAATAGTTTTGAATGCCACTTCAATGAGATTCAAATAAAGTTTAAGATTAAGATGGGGTGGCGAAATGAAAACAAATTATGGCAATTCATAAATAAAAAAAGCAATTAATAAGAAGGTGTAATTACAAAATGGAGAGAAAAATCAATAGATTCACAAATAAAAATCAAAGAAATCAACAACGAGAGTTAAACCAGAATGCCGAAAGTAATTGATTCTAAACTAGCGTAGTTGAAGTTGAAAAGCCAACTTTTGACTGTCTTTAAGAACATTCCAGGTGTTGAAATTGCCCTGATTGGCTGCGGAAGTTTAATAAACAGGCGTAATGAAGAAACAGAATAAAAATTACGGTATGCAGTAGTACGAGCAAAAGGAACAGATAACAAGTACGTAAAGTTTCCACGTAAATTGTAATTTGAAATTAAACGAAAATTTCGATTACCAGATTTCATATAGAATGACTTCAATACTTTAAAGAAATACAGATGACGAACAGGTAGGATTTTCAGGTCATGGAACAGAGGAAAACTAGGATATCTGACAGGTTTACGACATCAAATTCTCAAAATATGTTTTTGTAATTATTTTGTAATTAATAGTTGTTGTATTTTGTTAAGATAAGTACCTCCCCAACAATTAATTCCATATTGCAGTTTAGAGTGAAAAATACCATAGCAAATTTTCTTTAAAAGCGTCGTAGAACAGACGCTACGCAGATAAAATAAGTGTCTAAGAGTAGAACGGAAATACTTCCTCAAAGCTTCAGTGTGATTTGAAAAGCTCATATTGGAGTCGATGATAAGTCCTAGATATTTAAATTCATATATTTTCTCGATTAAAAAACCGTTTTCACTACAATTAAATGTACTAAACAATTAAGAGTACTACAAAAAGTGGGAGAAGTAGATCTATGGGTACAATTACAGTCGGACAATTTTTATTTTTGACACTAAGGTGCATGGAAGTGAACATTCGCTTCTAAATTGTGTATCTATGACAAACCAAAAAATATTATCTTTGTTTTGGAGCTAATTACCAACTTACAAACCAGTTTCTTAATAAATGCAAATCCCGATTTATGTCAGCAACGAGATCCAAAGGACTATTTTGACCATGCGAGAAACCGATGTCATCCGCGAGAGCAGTTGGTGAGCTTTTAAACTTAAGTCCAAAAAATGAATTAATATAGATCAGAAATAAAATTGGACCCAAGACGGAGCCTTGAGGTACACCCAGGTTCAAAACTTTAATTTCGCTCCTTATCTCATCTATCTTCACTCTTTGAGATCTATTTTGAAGGTAAGCCTTGATCCAATCAAGCATAAAACCACGAAATCCAGCTTTTTCCAGATTTCCCACCAAAATATTGTGGTCTACCATATCAAAGGCTTTGATAATGTCAATGAACAATCCAGTTGTACACTTTTTATCGTGAAGATTGGACATTGTTTGGGCACAAAACTGTAGTAGAGCATCTTCAGTAGATTTGCCTTTCCGAAAGCCAAAGTTAAGAACTAAAATAATTGTTAAAGTTTAAAAAATTGACTAATCTGTCTTTTATAAGTTTTTCGTAAGTCTTGCTTAATCCAGGGAGGAGAGAAATGGGCCTGTAGTTACACAATTTTTCAGTAGAACCTTTTTTGAACAATGGTATAACATTAGCACATTTGAGTGCTTCCGGAAAGACTCCTGCGAATACGCAACCTTTGATGATGTCTGTTAAGACATCCGCTACAAACCATGCGATTTTTTTTAGAATCAGACTAGAGATACCATCTGCGCCACTAGAGCTAGTATTCTTTAGACTGCGAATCGCTTTTAACATTTCAAGAGATGTTATGGGCTTATAAACAAAACCATTGCTTTGAAATGGTTCGGCACACAGGCAAAAGGCAGAATTTGAATTTACTGGAGGGGTTGTAGACTGCTGGCTATATTTGTGAAATAATCATTAAAAGCTTCAGCGATTTGAAGTTTGTCAGAGACTTTACAGTTTCTGATACGCAAAGAAGACGGTTTTTTTTTGTAGAAGAAGATTTATTAAGTAAACTGTTAATTTCCATTCGTTTCTAAGGCTAGCTCTGGCAGAATAAAAACGATTACGATAATAGGTATCGCGGCAAATTGGAATATCCTTTTTCAGTTCAACGCACAACTTTTTGTATTTACTTTTTAATCTCAGATTACTAGGGTATCGATAACACTTAATTCTAAGTTTTTTTTTTGCATTGACTTTATTCAGTAAGTCCCTAGAGATCCAAGACTTAAGTCTTTTGCTCAACTTTTTTGGAGGCAAGAAAAAGGAACAATTAATTGCGCCATATAGCAGGACTGGGATGATTAGTCTCTTATAAAGAGTTACCTTAATAGTTCGAGATAGGGCTTTGCTACTCAATTGCCATCTTAACCCATAGAAAAAACGATTGGCAAGTGTAATTCTTCGTGTGATCTCCCTACTGATCTCATTTGCGGAGTTGACCATAGAGCCTAGGTAGATAAATCCTTTACTACCTTAAAATTATATCTGTCTATTGTGGCGTTCTGTCCCACGCCGATTGTTGGGTGTCCGTTTTTGTAGACAGCACATATTTTGTTCTTTCATTGACCCATTTTTGCTGCCTCGATCTCAGTACTCACTCGTAAATGCCCCATTGATGGCCCGCTGAGTTCTTCCGATTATGTCAATGTCATCGAGATAACGGAGTAGTTGTACAGACTTGTAAAAGATTGTACCTCCGGGGTTGGCTTGGGAGTTTCGTACAATTCTCTCAATTACTATGTTGATGAGATCACATGATAGCGCGTCATCTTGTCTAAGACCTTTCCTGACATCGAACGGTTCGGTGATGTTCTTACCGACTTTGATGGAGCAGCGAGAGTTCTCCATCGTCATTCTGCACAAACGGACGAGCTTTACAAGGATGCCAAGACTAGACATGGCTCTGTATAACTCGTCTCTAAAAACGCTATCATAGGCAACTTTGAAATCGATGAAGAAGTGGTGCGTATCGATTTTATATTCATGGGTCTTTTCCAAGATCTGCCGTAGTGTGAATATTTGGTCAATGGTGGACTTTCCAGGCCTGAAACCGCACTGATAAGGACCTATCAGGCGGTTACCGATCGGTTTTAAGCGTTCACGTAATACCGCAGACAGGATGTTATATGCGATGTTGAGGAGACTTATACCTCTGTAGTTGGCGCAGTACAGAGGGTTTCCTTTCTTCAGGATCGGGCAAACAATACTGATGTTCCATTCATCTGGCATACTTTCGTCCGACAAGATTTTACAGACGAGCTGGTGCATGCTCCTTACCAACTCATCTCATTCTTCCTTGAAAAGTTCAGCGGCAAGGCCGTCGGCTCCAGCAGCTTTGTTGGATTTGAGTTTAGATATCGCTATCCTCACTTCATTCTGATCGGGTTGACGGGAACCTTGACTGTCATCGTCACTGTTGAATGGCTCATTTTGCCTGACAGCGGAATATTAGTCATCATTCAACAGTCTGCAGAAGTGTTCCTTCCATATCCTCCGCACCGATTGCGATTCTTTTACTATATTGCCATTTTCGTCCCTGCAGGCTTCTGTTCTGGCTTTGAAACCCTGTCATGTTCTTTTTATCCTTTGGTAAAATTTTCGAACATCATTCCTGCAATAAAGTCTTTCAATCTCCTCGATCGAGCGCTTCTCATGCTCCTTTTTCTTTTTTCTGAGAAGTCGATGTTCCTGTTTTCTCCAGTGCACGTAGAGCTCGTAAGCAGCTTTAGTCCTTCTATGCAGCGCCGCTTTGTGCGCCTCTTGTTTAGCTGCATGTTCTTGCCGACATTCCTCATCAAACCAGGGGTTTCGTTGTGGTGGCCGAGAGAAGCCCAGTACATCAGAGGCGGCATCTCTGATGGCTTGTTGGTAGCGCTGCCACTGGTCTTCCGCATTTGCTCCTGGCGGCATAGGACTTAGATTAAGATTAGAAGAAACTCGATCGGCAAAGGTTCTGGCGACGCCAAATTTCCTCACAGTATTTCGTTGATTTCGCTCCGTTCTGGATATCCGCAGCCGTACCTTGGCTACAACTAGGTAGTGATCCGAGTACACGTTGGCTCTCGGAAAGTCCGGGCACCCAGAATACTGGAAGAGTGCCTTGCATCGATCGCAATGTGATCGATTTGGTTGACAGTTTTTCGATCAAAGGAGAGCCATGTTCCCTTGTGAATATCGAGACGTAGGAACCGCGTACTAGCCGCGACAAAGTTTCGTCCCGCCGCAAATTCGACTAGCCTGAGTCCGTTGTCGGATGTGATGTCGTGCGGGCTGTGGTTGCCGACCACACTACTTAACACGTCCTCTCTTCCTAGCTTTGCGTTAAAATCACCTAGGATAATTTTAAAGTCGTGGCTAGGGCATTGACCATACGTCTTGTACAAGAGCTGGTAAAAGTCATCCTTGGTCTCGTCGTTCATCTTCTCATGAGGGGCGTAAGCGCACATTAGACTAATGTTGGCAAATTTAGCCTTGATACGGATAGTCATGAGACGTTCGTTCACATGCCGGAAACTCAAGACTTCTTGCCTAAGTCTGTCTCCAATGGCACATCCGCATCCGAATAGGTGCTGTCCTTGTTGTCTGTAGCAATCGCCGTAGTAGATGTCGCAATTTTCCATCCTCCTTTTGCCCGGTCCATCCCATCGCCCTTCTTTAATGGCGGCGATGTCTGCTTTGACACACTCTAGGGCCTCCGCAAGTTGTTCGGCTGCACGTGGTTTGTAGTGGGACCTAACATTCCACGTGGGCGCCGTGGCGTAAGTGGTTAGTGTGTCGGATCACTACGCATGAGGTTCCAAGTTCGAATCCCAGAAAACACCAAAAAGTTTTTTCACGGTCCTTCCTCTGGCGAGAGTCTGACAAACATCCGAGAGTATTGTTGTCACGAAAAAGCTTGTCAAATCGCCGTTCGGAGTCGGCATTAAACTGTAGGTCCCTTACATTCGTGTAAAAAATATAACGTACACAACATGAGTGGTTGCGAGAAGCTAGGCCCTGGCACTTTAAAGAGCTGTTGCGCCAAATATTTGTATTTGTAACATTCCATGTGCATACACGAAGATCGTTGTCCGTTTTACGTTTGCTTGGGTCGTCAACAGTAAAATCATCCGTATCCGAGGCTGTTGGTTGCTTCATAACCGAAGGTTTTTTACGTGGTAGGGAAGTTGACCCGATGGCACAACCCCCAACCTTACTTATGTCCTTTAGCCCCTCGGGGGGCATAGGGCGTCAACCACGCCTGCGCGCCATCGTGTTCGGAGTTCTGCAACGCGTTTGAGCTGCCTCCAACTCATTCCTAAAGAGCTCGATTCCTCCTCAACTGTTCTGCGCCACGTTTGCCTAGGGCGTCCCGCTATTCTGCCTGCCTGGGTGAGCGGATTCCACTGCATAGCGTATTTCGCAATGGAGTTGTCTTCGCGCCGTAGGGTGTGTCCAATCCATTGCCACTTTCTTCTTCGTATAGTAATGCTTATAGGTTCTTGGCCCGTTCTCAGATAAAGTTGTTCGTTGGAGATGCGGTTCGGCCAAAAAATCCTCAAGATGATTCTTAAGCATTTGTTTACGAAGACTTGCAGCTTGCGTGTGTTAATGGTGTCCACCTTCCAGGTACTGCACCCATAAAGCAGCACTGATTCTACGTTGGAGCGGAACAGTCGTAGCTTGGTTCTTAAGCTAATAACATTGCTTCTCCAGATTTTGGACAGCATGCCGAACGCAGCTTTAGCCTTCCCGATTCTGCTGCACACATCCAGTTCGGTGCCACCGCGATTAGCCGAGACGACACTTCCTAAATATAGAAAGTTATCAACTTTCTCGACTTGCTTTCCGGCAATGTTAAGTTGAGCGCGGGCATTGGAAGTACTCAGGGCTTTTGTTTTGGCTGTGTTTATTTTTAGCCCCACTTTGTTTGCCTCAGCTTCTAGATTTTGGGCCATCAAATGAAGATCCATTATCCGATGTGAAAGTAGACAAACATCGTCAGCGTAATCTAGGTGTTTAAGGTAAGATGTCATAGTCCAACGAATTCCAGAATTAGCTTCCGTCAATGCTGCACGGAGTACATCGCTGATAACCACCAAGAACAATAGTGGGGACAGTATGCACCCTTGACGTACTCCACTTTGGACTTCAAAGTCCTCCGACACCTTACCATTGTGCACGACGTGACACTTACCGCCCTCATATGTAGCCTTGATAATAGCTATAAGCTTTTCTGGAATGCCTCTCCTGCGCAAGGCCAGCCAGATAGCATCTCGATTCAAGCTGTCGAAAGCCTTCTCGAAGTCGATAAACAGTAAATGTAGCGGAGACCTATACTCAACGCATTGTTCGATTATGATCCGTAAGGTGTTTATGTGGTCGATGCAGGAGGATCCAGCGCGAAAGCCTGCCTGTTCGACATCGAGAGTTGAATCTAAATGATCTTTAATTCGTTCTAGAATTATTCTAGCTATTATTTTGGCTACAGCTGGAAGAACACATATACCTCTCCAGTTACCGCACTCCATCAAGTTACCCTTCTTTGGAAGCTTAATGATCATCCCCCTTTTCCACTCCTGTGGAAATTGTTCACTATCCCAAGCTCTCCGTATTAGCGGATGCAGCAAATCTGCCGATGTATTTGGCGCCGCTTGAAATAGCTCGGCAGGGATGCCATCAATACCCACCGCTTTGTTTTTCTTGAGGGACTTGATTGCTGTTATTATTTCAGCTTTACTGGGAGGTACGGTGCGAATTCGGGAATTTGTTGCTTCGAACTGCTCATTCGAATTCAAGATCATACCGCCGTCGTCTAAGTGATTTAGCACTGCAGCAAAATGTTGTCTCCATCTAGTGAGCTGATCCTCATCCGAAATCAGAAGGTCACCGTCTAGACTCTTCACTGGATGTTGTTTGGAGTTTCGACCACCAATGAGCTCCTTAGTGATGTTGTAAACAGTCCTACTGTCGCACCTACTCGCTGCTTCTTCAGCCCTTGAGGCCAGTGAGTTAACATGTTGGCGCTTGTCACGTCTCACACTACGCTGCACTTCTTTCTTCTTCGCACGGTATTGGGCTTCAAGCTCGGTTCTCTCTACTGCTGAGGCCGCTGCAATCCGAGCCTTGATTGCTGTACGCTCATCGATCCATCTCCAGGTGTCTGTAGAAAGCCATGTGCGGTGGTGTTTCTGCTTTTTACCGACATAAGTGCGTGCCCCAGTCGCAAAAGGATTTTTCACAGCACTCCAGTGGTCATCCATGTTCTCTATGCTGCTGATTGCTTCTGCTTCTAAGGCAAGATGGTCCCTGAACTGTTGGCGCACTTGGGGAACCTTGAGCCTGTCGATATTAAACCTGGTGATGTTAAGCAGGTTTGAGCGGTTGCTGTTGACGGATGCAGTACGAAGGCGTAAATGAGCTACCATAAGATGGTGATCTCGTTCTTGTCCGACGTCAGCTCCACGTCTGTTTCGGACGTCCAGGAGACAATTTCTAAAGCGGCGACTGATCGCAATGTGGTCGATCTGGTTGGATGTTCGTTGCCTATCAGTAGAGACCCAACTGATCTTATGGCAGGTGTTATGCTTAAACAGCGTACCTCCGATGACTAGGCGGTTGGTATTGCAGAAGTCCACAAACCGCTCACCATTGTCATTACGGTCTCCCACGCCGTGAACTCCCATCACGTGCTTAAGCATGGTGTTGTCGCTACCCACCTTGGCATTGAGATCTCCCATTACCATTACGATGTCCCCATTAGGCGTTTGGTTGTAGGCGGCACCTAAGTGGCTATAAAAATTATCCTTTTCATCCTCAGTCGCGTCTAGAGTCGGAGCATAACACTGTATGATGGTAATTTTTCTAACTCTACTCTGGAACCTAGCCGTCAATATCCGGTCACTATGGGGTTTCCAGGATATGAGGCTACTACGTGCTGCTGGAGTTAGCATGAGTCCTACGCCAGAACTCCGTGCACTTCCAGCTGGTTTACCAGAGTAGAGCATGACAGTGCTTTTTGTTGGGGAGATGTATTCCCCAGCATCGTACCATCTTATCTCGCTCAGCCCTAAGATGTCGATTTTATACCGTGCGAATTCGCGCTCCAATTGGAGGAATCTGGCGTTATAAGGCCCTTCCTTGAGTGAGTCGAGGAGGGTCTTAACGTTCCAGAATCCGATCGTTGTCCGTGTCCGATAGCCAAAGGTCGTCAACAAATGATCAGTCCGTATCCGAGGCGTATGTTTCCGTTTCGGAGCAATAGTTTGTTTTACGGTTGCGGCTCGCTGGGCCACAGACCAACCGACACTTATCCTGTTTTTTGGCGCAGGAAGCTCGCCATTCGTCCTCTCCCGTTAGCAATTTCCGAAGAAATTCCCAGATGGCACCACGAGGAGGTGGGAGTAGGGCTTACTAACAGAGCTGCTAGGTTTTCGGCTGCAGTGGCTCCTACTCGTTACTTAGCGGACCAGCACCTATCGGGAGATGCTGCCCCTACGAGGCCTTTGTTAGTCGTTTGCCATCCAACAACCCCCAACCTGGGAGTCTAGATCCTTTTTTTTACCCCTAGGGCAAGACGCCGGATACACCGATGTCAGTAACCCACTTCGGCGATATGAGCGCTGCCGTTGGCCCATTAAGGGTTTATCCGCCACCATCTCTTTTTCAGTACCCTGACGCAGTATTGAAAATCTTTACAGACATCAGCTCCGAATATGTCGAAGTAGCTCAAGTAAGGTATCCACTGGCCTGTACACGTCACCGTTGATTCCATCGGGAAAATTCATCCGCCACACCTCCTCCATCTGAGGAGCTCTTGCTAGACTTCTGAGACGCATATTTCAGCCAATCAGGTCAACAAGAGATGCGTCGTCCGGTTAAACATATGTGCGCTGAAGTTCACTTAGATGCGCTTACGCAGGTCTGAGTGTTCAGCTACACATATATCGTCAAACTCAGCATACTCTCACCGTTAGATTGCTATCAGATAGCTATCCAGCGGGCACGGCGAGGAGGTGATGATGCGATTTCGCCACGCTATGAGAAGCTAATAAGGTTAAATATGTTGAAACAGTTTCACTACTCTTCTTCTTCTTCTTCCTTTTATCAGCGAGGCTATGATCCGAAAACAAGGGATCACAGCCCTCCCACTTCACTGCATTTCTAATGATCCGCCTGTGGGTTTCACTACTCTCTAAATGGTTTATATTAAAATCACCTACATCAATTAAATTTGATGCTTTTACTTTAACTAAAAGATCAGAAAATTCATTTATAAACATTGAAACATTAAACATATGCAGTCTATAGACACATAAGAAGACGAACACTTCATTATTAACTACAATAGAAACTTTTAAAACATCTGCACTTTCAAAATCGATACACAAAACTTCTTTAATCTGGTAACCTTCCTTTAAAAAACAGCCAACACCACTCGCAGCGTAGTTTTCATTCGTATTAGCAAAGAAATTAAAGCCGGGAATAACGTAATCAATTTTTCCAAAATTGTAAATCCAAATTTCAGACACAAGATCAATATCTGGAATACACGCGAACGAATCAAGGTGTGTGACAAGAGACGCAAAGTTTTCCCTCAAACTTCTGACATACTGGTGCACAATAAAAAGTTTGCTATTGCAATAGGAACTAGATTTAAAGATACTATCACAGTTGTAACTACTAGATTCAAGGGCAGAAAAGTCTTCAATTAGATCATCTACATCGTTCATTTTGATATTTTTTATTTTTTTTTTTATTTAAATAAGCGCAAGATCATTAAAAGATCTAATTGAATTTACTTTTCCACCCTCAACCTTTCTCACAAAAATTTGATTGTTATTATACCATACATATTCAACGCCTTTTGTTTTATTGTTTCTTAATTGCTTTCATAAAAAGCGCCTGGGTGTACTTGGTAAGAGAATCATTCAAATAAATACTGTTTCCCTTGCTGCTGCTGCTGTTGCTTCGTAGATAAGTCGGAGAATTTTACGCAAATGATAGATTTTGTTATCATTTGAGAAGAGTTCACTCCTTTAGAATGCACTTTTTTGATGAAGCTTTTCTCGATTTTGTTGTCGGCGACATCAATAGACAAAGCTTTGTTGAAAATTTGCTTTGCTCCACACTTATCGCAGCGGAATGGATTACCTACTACTTGATTTTATAAAATCCACATCTTGTTCTGTGATATTTACACGTGAATAGTGGAAGAAATTTTTGCAATCACTACAGTCCATTTTAGAAGAACTATTGCGATCAATTTTCTGAGAAAACGCGGAACAATTCATTTTGAAAGATTGAAAGTTTCTATGATTCCATGAGAATCAAAAACAAAAGTCTCACAGGACAGGCTCAATAAACTACAACTGCTCCTTCTGTAGCCCTGGGTGTTATTTTAAACCTAAACCCTCTTCATCTTCATATAAAGAAAGATGATACGGTTAACGCCATTATGCTCATCGCAGAAGATAACTCAAATTTCAAATTAGTTCACTCGGACATTGCGCATGAACTCAACTGAAATGAAATACTGTGGACAAGTATCTGCCAAGATTTAACTTCAGTCACAACTTCAAGGTTACATTCCCAAATCGCAATAACTGGAAACAGAACAAACCTACATTTGCCAATAACTCTCATGTATGGTACACAGATGGATCCAAGACAAATAAAGGAGTTGGGATGGAGTATACGGCGCTACTACGAAGACTTTCATCCACTCGTATAAAAAATTGTCTAGAAGAAAAAGCGCATCATTATTGCATGAAACCTGACGCTAACCGACAAGCCAAGATCTTTCTGCCAAATATTCCCACAAAAGAATGAAACAACTCCTGCAATTAACTAGGGGTCAGATTCGAATAGCCACAGGTTTCCTAACAGGACACTGTTGAGTGAAAAAAAACATCTCATGGCTATGGGAATAGCACAAGACAACATTTACAGAATCTGCAATGAAGAAGAAGAATCAGCAGAACATATCTCATATCACTGTAACAGTCTAATCAGAAAATGTCATCGTTACTTAAGTAAATTCTACCTTGAAGCAGAAGACATAGGGTTATCTGCAAGCTAACGCAAAAGCACAGTAGAGTTCATCCCTAAATCGGGCATATTGAACGAGGAAAATTAAAGGAAATCACAATAAGCCAAATGTCGCCGCAGTGATAAGGCGACTTAATCCAACCTCAAACAACAATCTACTCGTACTGTCTTCTAACCTAGCCCTATTTAAATAGTCGTACGTAGAATATTGGTGCTTATTCCCTTTTCTCAGTCTCTCGTTCAGTCGTTATGGGTGGACGTCTCTTGCAGTTCTTTGGAATTGGGTGAAATCGGCACAATTTGAAAAGGCTTTTTATTCTGATAAGAAAGGTGTTTTTTCAGATAATCGTCCTGTACAACATGTGAGCGGGAGTCCAAAAATATTTTCACTATTAAATCGAATCAATATAAACTATTCATGTAGATTTCACTCAAACAATCAGTTTTAAGAATTTAATTTAGTTTTTTCTCAAGCAAAAATCGAATCTTGGTGATACTTCTTATTAGGTAGAGATGTTCACACATATTCCAAAAATAATCTGTTCCGTAAGAAATTAGCCTCGATAGTTCAAATTCCATGTATGTACCTATTATTCATTTTTTTTTTAGCAGACCTTAAAGCAAATAAACTTTATCCATACATCACCTGTTGCAAATGAGTGCCTGACAGTGGTTAGTCAAGAAGATGGAGTTCGAGAAATAAGGCTAAATCAACCAAAAACAAGGTATTCGTCCTATAATGCTTTTAATTCAGTAGTATCTTATTCTGGGATTAATTTTTATGTTAGAACGAAAATTTCGATATTCTCCGTATACAGGGTGTTTTGGGAATACCGGTCAACGTTGATACCATATTTAATAGAGGTTTAACCAAAAAATACTGTGCGGTGACTTTTTAGATTTCTTACCATTAAGGGTTTTCTTCGGCTTTTGAATACTACCTTTGAAAAATGACTGTATCTTCATCAATTTGTTATGATTCTTTCATATAATAATAATCATAGAGCATTATAATATCACTTGACCAACAGTTTGTTTCTAAATTTGAAATATGGAGCGCCTTCAATTCAAATTTACCCTATGAGTGTACACAGCTGTAGTACGCCTATTTCTCACGTACGAATCACTAGTATGGTGGCCAGCGTTGACTGCGAAACCCTTCGGTCATAGCAATATTCTCGATTCCCTGCTGAGAGAACTAGTATCGAATCCAGTAGATTATTTTACCCTCAAAACTGTAGGGTCTGTGTGGGTGTGTTTTTAGAATCCATAAACATCTTAAAATCTTATACGAGTTTTGGATGCTGCCAGTGTATTCCAGGTGAAATTATTGAAGAAGAAGGAGGTGGAAGAATAATCGAAGAAGCTTGCCGTTATATTAAACTATACACAAATACAATGCCAAGGCAAAACGTCACTTGCCGCTATCAAAGCCATTGCTTCGGTAACCACATCCTCCAAACTAGTACATGAATGCCAAAATGAGGTAGCCTCTAGATGGACAATTCAACGTTACCGTGATGTCGGTTTTTTATTTTTATTTTGCCGGTATAGGAAACGCTCGACTGAAGCACTCAGACGCAACTGGTCCATTGTACTACCAGATAGCAAACCCTGATCTACCCATTTTGTTGGAATTTCCTTGTCTTTCTAAGAAAGCCAAGCAAGCACTTCAGTGATGAGAAGCTTACAGTACCAGCACTCACCACATCCGCATCGAAGATCTGCCACCTGATACGAACAAAGGCCGGACACTCACAGAGATAATGTTCCGCGGTGTCGTCGCTCTCTCCACAAGCGTCGCAGATTGTAGTGTCACTTAAGCTCAACGCGTTAAGGTGCTTGGCAAAAGCAAAGTAGACTGTAGACTGTCAAGACGTCAATAAGTTGTGTACAGTCTTTTCTGCTGAGAGACAGCAAGAATGCCGCTGATTTCTTACAGACATCCGGGAGCATGGGTTTAGTCAACCTGCATCCTGGAGAGTCATGCCACACACAATTGTGCTCGTGAGAGACCCAATCGCCAACGGAAGCCCTAACCGAGCACGCAGGGATACCCAACGCGGGTTCGGGACCTGAGAGAGCCTCCTCTGAGCCTTGTCTAGCAATCTCATTGGAGATGTCGTTCCGCAGGATCCCAGTGTGACCCGGGGCCCAGATAAGAGACAGAGAATTCAGCTTTGCGACCGAGTTCAAAGAGTTTTTGGTTTCAAGAACTATTTTGGAAGAGGTTAAAGAGTTAAGTAAGGCCTTAAGCGCAGCCTGACTGTCACTACAGATACAAATGCTACGTCCCTTCCACCTGTTCTTCACAACATAGTTCATGGCCATTAGGATTGCATAAGTTTCCGCTTGGAAAACAGACGCATATTTGCTTAACTAATGTTGTCGACTTCCACGAAGACACCACCGCCAGACCCTTGATTGGTTTTGGAACCATCCGTGAAAATACGACTACATTTCATTCCCGCTTCAGACTCCGGCCGAAGCCTGTCCTGTACACAAGGAAAAAAAAGGTTACAGGATGTGGGTTACGGGTCACACTCATATCGACGGAAACGATCACGTTGACAAACTTCAGCTTCGTTTACACTGGCCGATAGGATACCATGCAGGCAAACTACTCATCACCCATAATAAACATTGCCGCAGGTGCAACTGAAGGAGAAACTCTGACCACTTTATACACCCCTGTCCAACCATTCTTCAATTCACTCGACGTGGTCTTAAGAAACTTAGACAACAATATTAGAGAACAAATGTCTTTCTTAAGTTCAACAGTATGGATTTAAAGATTCCCCACCAAGACACTTTTACTCGTACAACCCGGTTTCTCGAGATTGTGGTATCCAAATGGCGCTTTAGTGCTAATTGTGTTCTTTCTTCTACCACCACTTCTACCTGCCTAAGTACCTAATTGCCTTCTTATTGCAAAGGAGCAGGTATTTGTACAAATGACCGTTGATTCGATATGTATACGTGTTTATGCAATTTACACTGGACTCAAAATTAACAAAGTTCATAATTACTTTAGAATTGTAACGGTCTACATTTTGCCGGTGTTCTTTGTCACAGATGCTGATGGTACATACATATGGTTTCATCCTTCTTAAGCCCTGAGCTCAGTTCAGATGCTTTTGTCTCAATACTGTAGCATACACAAAAGTACTCTTCGCAATATATTGTCAACGAATTAAATATGGATCTGGCAATACCATAAACGTCGTTAGCATCACCTGTTTGTTCAACAGTTTATCCCCAGAGTTCTTTGGATTAGTCTGGAGAGCAATTAACGCATTGAAGTATTATATATGGACGGCTAGTGCCCAACTTCACGCATGTTCCAACATCTCAAGCGCCATTGTTTCAGTGCGGTATTAAAGAGAAACAGAGAGAGAGAGAAACAAAATATCCGCCATAGAAACTTGCGCCATCTGAGTTTGTTCATGTGTACTGGCTGTAAAAAACTGTTAACATTTAAATACATTGTTTCGCGAGCCAATGGAAAAAAAAAACAAAGTGGAAAAATAAGCTGGGAACATTTCATTGTGGAATAAATAATAACTCTAGCTCAAAAAAGGAGGATAGAGATAAAATGAAGTACTATGTGGTTGGCTGTGATTCACAATACAGATTGTTTTGCAACTAACTGTAGGATACAAGAAAATATTTCCACAAGTGTTGTGTCATTTCTGATCAACTCTGTTTTTTATAATTACTTACTTACTTAGGTGGCGCTGCAGTTCGGGGTGAACCTGGGCCTTAACCAACAAGCATCTCCATTTAGCTTGCTAATTGCTTGGCTTTAGCTAATTGCCTACAGTTGCGCACTCCAAGTTGTTCGGGTCCCTTTGAACTTGTGCAAGCCATATACGGCGAGGAGGTCTTTTACTGCGTTGTACCTCCGGGTTAGATTCGAAGACTCTGCGGGCCGGAGCGTTGCTGTCTGTTTACTCTACATGTCCTAGCCATCTCAGACATCCAATACGCCGTTTTTTATGACTAGGTCCATGTCGCTGTACAGTTCGTATAGTTCATTATTGAATTTTCTCCTCCAAAACCCATCAACGCAAACGGGACCGAATATCTTACGAAGAATTTTACCCTCGAAGCGACCAAGGATATGTTCTTCCTATTTTAATAAAGTCCATATTTGAGCGCCGTAAAGCAGGACTGGGATGATCAGAGTCTTATACAGAGTCTCCTTAGTTGTTCAAGATAGGGCTTTACTGTTGAATTGCCTTATAAGCCCCAAAGAAACAGCCATTGGCAGGAGTTATTCTTCGCTTTATTTCCACGCTAAAGTCATTGTTAGAGTTTATAGCAGAACCAAGGCAGACAAAGTCCATTACTACCTCAAAGTTATAGCTGCCCACGGTGACGTTCTGTCTAATTCGTCGGTGTTGGCTGTCCCTTCCTGTTGACAGCATATACTCGATTTTGCCCTCGTTTATCGCCAAACCCATTTTTGCAGCTTCCGCCTCAATGCTTGCAAACGCACCGGTGACAGCCCGCTGAGTTCTTCCAATAATGTCTATATCGTCGGCGTATGCAAGCAGTTGTTCAGACTTGTGGTAGATTGTGGCTCCGGTGTTGGCTTGTGAGTTCCGCACAATCCGTTCAAGTACAATATTAAAGAAGTCACATGACAGCGCGTCACCTTCTCTAAAACCTTCTTGACATCAAACGTCTTGGTGAGGTCATTACCGACCTCGATGGAGCAGCGAGCGTTCTCCATCGTCATCCTGCACAGACGAACAAGTTTGGCAGGGATGTCAAAACTAGACATGGATCTATAAAGCTCTTCTCTATAGATGCTGTCATAGGCGGCCTTGAAATCGATAAAGAGGTGGTGAGTATCGATTTGGACTTCTTGGGTTTTCTCCAGGATCTGCCGAAGTGTGAAAATTTGATCGATGGTAGACTTTCCTGGCCTGAGACCGCACTGATAGTGTCCAATCAGGCCGTTGATAAAATGTTTCAGGCGTTCACACAATATCGCAGAAAAGATCTTGTATGCGATGTTGAGGAGACTGATGCTTTTATAATTGGCGCAATTGAGGGGGTCTCTTTTCTTATGGATGGACAGATTCTTTCTGACCAAAAAGCACCACACTTCGATATAAATTTGTTACATATTGCAACTAAGTAATAACTTATCAAGCAATTTGTCTACAATGTTATGTTTTTGCGTTAAGAAGATATGACCAGGTGTCCGCCCATGCCAGGAAGATACTTGGTTGTACATTAGAAAAGTATCTTGACTTTTGCACAATCAAGTATTTACACAAAGTCGTAACCACCAAACAGCGTCAATACTTATACGAAAAACTAAAATTCGCACAATCACAACGTTCTTTGACGTTAGTTCCACCTGGCGTAACATATCAGGTCTCGGAACGCCAATTCTTTATTCATGCCATTCACCTTTGGAAAGCGCTCTTCTTCCTCTTAGCGTAAGAAGAATCCACGATGCGAATCATTTTTGTGATACTCCCTTTCGGCATATTACATGCACATAAATTACAGATACTCGTACAAATAATACTATCTAAGATTATAAATTGTCTTACTTCTCTACTGAAATTATTCTAACCGCAGAATTTAACATGAAATTTTAAACTAATTCTAATTTTGTCATGTCATCTCAATTCTAATTTGAAAATAATGTAATGAAATGTCAACATTTAGTCCTTAAAGATTGTTAAGGTCTATTGTAAGTGTTGTTGAAACGTTGAATAAATGAAATGAAATAAAAAATAACGAAAAAAAAAAAAACCTTTCGCAGGTTACTTTCCGCTGAAAGATCCTGCATGTTGCGCAATCTAGACGCGGTTGATCCTTATCTCGCCAAGTCGAAAGATTTCGTCGTTTGTAGTCGGCGCAATAAAATGCTCTCTTCGAAAACTTGTAGGACTGTATTGTTCGTTCGCGAAGCTTCTAATTTCAGCTTCGATTGTTTTTGACCAATAATACGAGTATGTTATCTAATAAAAAAAAAACATTGAAATGAAATAAAATACAGTTAAATTTCTACAAACTCTGATTTAGCACTTTTAAGGGCTATAAGGTATTTACACTTTCGTGACTGACTGTACCTGTCATTTTAATAGTTAAAGTCCCAAGATATTCGCAAAATTGTTAATTTCATTACGTAAAATTAGAATTAGAAGATCTGCATTTTGAAAGTTTGAGAAATGAATATTACTCTTACAAAGATACCCACTGTTATGCGAAATAGGTAATGACAAATGTCCGTCCGTCCAATGAATATAAAAACGCAACCGATTAATTCTTTTACATACACTTTATTTAAATCCAATGGGGAAAAACTGAACTGTTCGGGTCGAAGATCGTCTTTATACTGACTTGACTATGTTAGAATCTTTAATTTCCTCAGATAGGTCTATCTCATTTGTACACAGTACAAGAGAGAGAAGGTACTAATATCATCGACTTGTAACCAGCATGAAAGAATGTCCTAGCATGATATATTTTCAACATCCTCCGCGCCGCCCCTAATGTTAATTTTCAGGGGATACAAAAGTTGAATTAGACGCCTCATCTTAAAAGGCGAAGATACTCGGCATTGCGTCTTTTCCATAGTATAGATATATGGTGAGTTCTTGTTTTCCACTTCTTACGCAACTCGATATCATCGACCAAATAATGGAGCGATTGCTAGGGAAACCGTAGAAAATTTGAGAGTCCAGAATATTAAGTATGCACGCCAAATCCTTCGAAGACCTTTGAAAAGTTTTTGCATTGTCTAAAAAAATTATCTTAGGCACACCCCTCCTAGCAATAAATCGTCGAATGGCCAGCAGACAGCTCTCAGTTGTCAAATTCAGAATGAGCTCTAAATGTACAGCCCGTACGACCGCACAGGTAAACAGCATAATATATACCTTACTTTGATTTTTCTTTCCGATGGTATAGAGAGGACCAAGAAAGTCCACCCCTACGGTCTCAAAAGGCCTGGATGCCATCATCCTTTCTCTTGGTAGAGGTGCAAAGGGGTTTGAACCAGATTTTCCTCTTAGTTGTAAACAAGTTCTACAGCCACGAATGGTCTTTTTGATTACCTGTCTACCTCCAATTAGCCAGAATTTTTCTCGCATCTGCGCCATAATGGTACTCACTCCACCATGCAAAGTAAGTCCATGGGAATAGATAATAAGCAGCTTGTTTATAGGACTCGACCTTGGAAGTATCAGCGGACTAATGACGTCTAGTCTAATTTCTGCAAGCGGCTTCCAACACGCAAAAGGCCGTCGTTATCTAAAAAAGGATTAAGTGATAAAAGTGGTGGTGACTTTTTAAAAGGCTTTTGCTGACTTAAATGATGAATTTCCTGGCTAAAATATATTTTTTCAGAAAATTATACCCAAAATTTCGCGACTTTTTCCAACTCTGGCGCAGTTAAAAACTTGTGAGGGAAACATTTATTACCACGCAAAAAATTGACTGCTCGAAAAACTAACGCCGTTATACGCAGCAGTTTCTTTCAACTACTAATAGAACTTATTCAAAATAACGAATCATCAACCACAGCACAGGTATTGTCATCTGGTTCAATTGCAACAGCAGATAGCAGTATGGTAGTTTCATCATTAAACCTGTTCGCAGACCACTCGTTATCAGGTTCTCTAAGCCACCCAAGTCATTGTCTCCAGTCAGAAGCATCTTCGAATTTAGCCACGGATATTCCTCTGGTCATCAAATCGGCAGGGTTTTGCCTCCCTGGACAATGTCGCCACTCACTCACTTCTGTATGCTCCTTGATTTCCTTAATTCGGTTGAATACATATGGCACCCAGCGTTTCAGGTCACCTTTGATGCAATAGAGAGTTATTTGGGAGTCGGTCCATTGAATATATCTATCGATTGGTAGTAATATTTCTTGAAATATGCCTTCAATCGAGAAGCAAGCAATGCCGCAGTTAGCTCTAATTTTGGTAAACTTAGGTCTGATTTCAATTTCCTTAAAGGTGCCACTCGACTGCTTAATGGTCGGATTATCAACTCAGAGTTAAGTGGGACGTCTTCTAGAAGATCTGTCAGTAGAGGCACTCCGCAAGGTGGTGTTCTATCTCCTCTCCTTTGGAATTTGGTGGTTAATGAATTATTAACAATACTGGAGGGTGGGGGATGCACGGTGATAGCTTATGCAGATGATTTTGCTATAGCAGACTCAGGAAAGCACCTTAATACTCTAAAAGAACTGCTACAAAACGCTTTAAACAAGTTAACGAGATGGGCGGTTCAGTGTGGGTTGGGCGTAGACCCACATAAAACTGAACTGGTACTCTCCTGAAGGAGATATAAAATTCCGTTCATCGATTGTCCCTCTCTTAATGATATCAGCTTAACTTTCTCTGATAAAGCAAAATATTTGGGTCTTATCCTGTATAGGAAACTAAGCTGGAAACCTAACATTCAGAAAAGAGTCAAGAAAGCTAGAGTAGCACTTTTCTCTTGCAAAAAAGCTAAAAAAGCCTCGAATACCTTACTGCCTATACATCTCGGTCATTAGACCGATACTCACATACGGGGTGATTGTTTGGTGGACAGCCTTAGAAAAAGCTATAATTTGCGACTAAGCAAGGTCCAGCGTATAGCTTGTCTGTGCATAAGCGGGGCACTGTACAACTCCCTCTGCAGCACTGGACATTATGTTTCATCTATTACCCCTTGATATATTTAGCAAGCAAATGGCAGCGAATGCAGCCGTTCGCCTTGAAGCTACCAAACAGTGGTCAAGGAAAGAGTTTGGCCACGCCTCCATTCTGAATAAATTCACAATCTCTCCCGAAAACACGGACTACACTCTCGAATGAAGAGGCTTTCATAGAAGAAGACTCGATTCACTTCTACGATATACTGACGGCTCGAAAACGAAAGACGGAGTTGATGGAGTTGTTTTCTCTGGCAGGCTTAATCTTAAGATCTCCATCGTCTACCAGATTATTGTAGCGTGTTCCAGGCGGAAATAATGGCGATTAAGGAGGTCTTATCTTGGCTAAAGAAAAACGACGTGATATCCGCCAAGGACATCAACATCTTTTCAGATAGCCAAGCTGCAATCAAATCCTTGGAATCGATCTCTAAAAATTCAGTAGTAGCCCTAGACAGCCAGTCGTCTCTTGCAGAGATGTCGGAGCAGTTGAATATTCACCTCTGTTGGGTGACGGGGCATAGGGATATTCCGGCGAATTGTAAGGCTGACGAACTCGCCAGAATAGGAACAACTGTACCCATTCTTTCAGGTAAGGATAATCTAGGTATACCAATCGCTACTTGTAAATTTAAATTCAAGCTAGATGCAATCGAAAGAACAAATCTTAGGTGGACAAGTGGTACAACATGTCTAGCGACTAAGCAGATTTGGCACAAGTTAGATCTGAAACGCTCTAAGAAATTGATCTCTCTCAATCGATTGCATATTGGCTCTATTATAGGTATAATTACAGGGCATTGTCTAATAGGCAAGCATGAAACAAGGCTTGGCGTATTTTCAAATGATTTTTGCATGAACGAAGAAGAGGAAGAAATCATTACTCACCTTCTTTGTGCACGTCCAGCTAGAAGGAAGCTTCACCTAGGAGCTTTATACTTAAACGATTTAGGCGATCTGATAGATTTAGACATCAGGAGCCTCCTTCGCTTCATCAGAAGATCTAATTGGTTCTAACGAGTAGGCTGGGATTACATGATCCTCGTGGTACCACAACAGACCTTCTTGGTCTATGTGTGTTGGCATAAGCTGGCAGCCACTTCAACCTAACCTAACCTAACTAATGTTGCGGTATAGACTGATTTTGGTTATACCAATTGTTTCGAAAACCAACTTTTTTCAGAATTTCAAAATGGTCTGGCAGGACGTACGCCGCGCTCAAATCGTTTTGGACCTTCATATTTGTTATGGGAAATGGGTTTTCTATCTCTTACAGCGGATAATATTTGGTTACGTGAAATATAAAAACAAAACGATTTTTTTTTATTTTTAAACAGTCTGGCACCAGCACTGCCACACTTGAAATGTCTTGTACCAGTATTTTTGCAATCAAACAAAAATACACTCTACAATGAAACTAACAATGATTGGTTATATGAGTTATCTGAATTTTGGAGAAAAAATTTTTTTTGTTTGCATACTATAAATCACTAAAGCTGCAACTATTTGCTGCAAGACTTTCGTTTATAACATAAAATAGGTCTTACCACAGCTTTCAACTACTTTTTTTCGGTTAACGTTCAAACCCACAAAAATTGCTGCGGGAACTTAGACTATTTGTTCAGAGGGAAAATGAAAATGAATTACAAGAACAACAACCATATCGGAATTTCACCACCATAGACAATTCACATTCACTTTTTGCAGAAAATATTATAAGGGGTTGGCCGATGGCGGAGGAAAGCATACTTACCTGGCGTAGGGGTTACCGTGATCATAAAGGCGGTTCCCCCGGGGCGAGGCTTGGCCATTGCACCTTCGGCTGAGTTGACCTCCGCGATTATTCCTAATGCGAATAACTCGTGCGTGTAATTTTTGGTAGCCGGGGATGGCGTTCGCGCCGCCCTGACGTAAAAATCATAGAATTGTAGTACTTTATATATCTTGTGAATTGCTGGAGGGTGGAGTGGATGTGGAAGGATATGCTGTGAAGCACATGCATCGGTTTTCCCGCAGTAAATACTACTTTATGGCAGGGATGAAAAATTACATTTTTGAGTTGTACTTTAAAACTGTTTTAGATTGTACTGAAATAGAAGAGCAAATTGTATTGAAAACTATTTATTATTTTATTTCGCATGAAAAAATAATATTAAGTGAATCATCAAAATATTTTATTTTCGAAAACATAAACAAAAATAGATTAATAATACATAAATAAACATAAATACTTCTTAACTAAAACATACAAACAAAATACTTTAATTTATACACATGTTTATTTCATAGTTTTTATACTCTATGAGCTGAGCGCTGAATTTTGCAACTTTCCACTTACGTCAAATTCTATTCATAACAGGATGAGTTCGTAATAAAGTTTTTTGTTTCGATTAACTGGCTGAACATAATGGTGAAGCTGAAACTGAACTACGTCGCGCTGTCAAAGTTAAATACACATACATCCAATACTGCGAACACAATGTGAAGCTGAAGCTTGCCGCTGAAGTAAAAGTGGAGTTAACTTCAGCTTCGCTGCAGCGCGCTTTTTTGACATTTCCACATTTCCATACAAAAGAAAAAAAAAAAACATGCGGCACATCAGTAAATAGAGAAACTAATCGATCAAGTAAAAAGGAACAATATTCTATGTGATTTGTGAATAATCCTCACTAAAAAAACATACAAAAAAAAGCCAAGCTGTGAAAAAAAAAAAATTCCAAAGCATTTGGATTACCAACAACAAACAGGCATGCAGCGCTTCACCATTGTGTTCGTACTCAGCTTCATCAGTGCGTGATTTTTTGATAGCGCTACAGGCGTACCTATAGCTTCAGCTTCACCATTGTGTTCGGCCAGTAAAGCAGAGCAAGTTTCGACTTGAAGTCGAAATAGAGAGGACGTCTTGAGCAATTTTATAAATATTTCCAAACATCAATATTCATTTTTTATTAAATTTATTTACACATTATTATTTATACATTTTTTTTGGAATAAAGATTTGAATGCTTTTAGAGCGGTGGGTCGTAAAAAGTACAATCCAGTCAACGCTAGTGTAAAACTTGAAACAAATACTTGCAGATGTGCCGTTCGTTAATTGATTCGATTTTCGCTTTTTGAAAAATACAGATTGCAAAAGAATTTGAAAGATGCAAATTGATAAATTGTATCAAATTAAGGCAAATTCTACTTTTGTACTCAAACAAATGGAATGGACTCGCTCTTTCGTAAGTGACCAAAAACTTAACGAATCGAAGCAAGAAGCTACGTATAATGGTCACACAGTACAAATTCTTTGTATTCGCACTGTTTCGGAAGTGATCGTACGAAACGGTTCTTCTATTAGTTCAGCCTTTACACCATATGACTTTGACAAGTAGTCCGATGTAAGAGTTTATATGCGTGAGTGCATTTTGATTGTCATCCGAAATGAAATCGGTAAGCGAAAAACTCTTCCAGAAGATGAATGCGAAGAGCCAATAGTACATGTTCGGCAGTGTTTTTTCTCTTCGGAAGACAAAAAGAAGGCTTCTTTTCGAGCCAACGTATAGGTATGCATGCTTGTTTAATAGAGTTTTGTTTAAAAAAGGACGCACAGTGCACTCTCGATTTTCGCAAACCTCGATATTTGCAACCCACGCAATGGATTCGCTTTTTTCGATTTTTGCAACGAATTCAAAAACAGCTCTCGATTTTCGCAACTTTGAAATTGTCTGACACAAAACACATACATAAGAACATACAGCGCGCGAGTAAAATATAGCACAAGCTGTAATCGCGCAATTAATTTTGATTGAAAACTGGTTAAAGACCTAAACCTTTTTTTTTTGTCTTTGGATGGTAAACGACTAACAAAGGCCTCGTAGGGGCAGAATCTCCCTATAGGTGTGGGTCCGCTTAGTAACGAGAAAGAGCCACTGCAGCCGAAAACCTAGCAGTTCTGTTAGTAAACCCTACTCCCACCTCCTCATGGTGCCATCTGCGAATTTCTCAGAAATTGCTAACGAGAGAGGACGAATGGCGAGCTTCCTGCGCCAAAAAACAGGATAAGTGTTGGTATGTGGTCCAGCAAGCCGCAAGCGTAAAAAAACTAACCAGATGGACCACATTGTAATCAGTCGCCGCTTTAGAAATTGTCTCCTGGATGACCGAAACAGACGTGGAGCTGACGTCGGACAAGAATAAGATCACCATCTTATGGTAGCTCATTTACGCCTTCGTACTGCATCCGTCAACAGCAACCGCTCAAACCTACAATACTTAACATCACCAGGTTTAATATCGACAGGCTCAAGGTTCCCCAAGTGTGCCAACAGTTCAGGGACCATCTTGCCTTAGAAGCAGAAGCAATCAGCAGCATAGAGAACATGGATGACCACTGGAGTGCTGTGAAAAATCCTTTTGCGACTGGGACACGCATGTATGTCGGTAAAAAGCAGAAACACCACCGCGCATGGCTTTCTACAGACACCTGGAGACGGATCGATGAGCGTACAGCAATCAAGTCTCGGATTGCAGCGGCCTTAGCGGCAGATAGAACCGAGCCTGAAGCCCAATATGCTCGTAGTGCGAAGAAGAAAGAAGTGCAGCGTAGTGTGAGACCTGACAAACGTCAATATATCAAATCACTGGGCTCTAGGGCTGGAGCAGCAGCGAGTAGGTGCGACAGTAGGACTGTTTACAGCATCACTAAGGAGCTCACTGGTGGTCGAAACTCCAAACAACATCTAGTGAAGAGTCTAGACGGTAACCTTCTGATTTCGGATGAGGATCAGCTCACTAGATGGAGAGAACATTTTGCTACAGTGCTAAATCACTTAGACGATAGCGGTATGATCTCGAATTCGAATGAGCAGATCGAAGCAACGACCTTGCGCGAGCTGCTTCGACGTATTCGGATCACAGGTCGGTAAGGAATTTCCAATGTTGGTCAGGACATTGGAAAAGAGATGGTGGTGGAGGAGCCCTTAATGGGCCAACGGCAGCGCTCATACTCCCGTAGTGGACTACTGGCACCGGTGTACCCGGCCCCTCGTCCTAGGGGAATAATTAAGGAACTGGCCCTCCAGGTTGGGGGTTTTGCTGTCGGGGTAACGTCCCTACCACGTAAAAAACTCATGGTTCCGAAACAACCTTGGATAAGGATGACTCAACTAATGACGACCCCAGCAAACGAAATAACGACAACGACCTTCGGATCTGTACGTGGAATGTTCTGTCCCTTTACAGACCACGTGCAGCCGAACAACTAGCGGGGGTCCTAGACTGCTATAAAGCAGATATTACCGCCATCCAGGAAGTGCGATGGGATGGGCCGGGCAAAAAGAGGATGAAAAACTGTGACATCTACTACGGTGATTGCTACAGAGGCAACAGGCAACGCTTATTCGGATGCGGATTTATCATACGCGGCAGACTTAGGCAAGAAGTCTTAAGCTTCCGACACGTGAGCGAGCGTATTATGACTATCCGAATCAAGGCTAAATTCGCTAACATAAGCCTAATATGTGTTCATGCCCCCACGGAAAAAAAGGACCCTGCCACCAAAGAGTGTTTCTACGAGCTCCTCGACAAAACATACGAGCAATATCCTAAATACGACGTTAAAATCGTATTTGGGCAAAATAGGAAAGGAGGACGTCTTTGGTATGGCAGTCGGTAAGCATAGCCTACACGACACCACGTCTGATAACGGACTAAGGCTAATTGATTTCGCTGTGGAGCGAAAAGTCACCATAGCAAGCACATGGTTTCCTCATCTCGATATTCATAAGCAGACATGGCGGTCTAATGATCATGTCATGATCAACCAAATTGATCATATTGCGATCGACGCAAGGCATGCCTCCAGTATTCTGGATGTCCGGACCTTCCGAGCGGCCAACATAGACTCGGATCATTACCTTGTTGTAGCCAAGGTACGAATGCGGATATCCCAATCTGAGCAACAAAAAAGAATTACTGTGAGAAAATTTAACGTCGAAAAGCTACAATCGCAGGAGACCGCCAGACTCTTCGCTGAACGTCTGCATACTTCTGCAGACTGTATAACGGCGACGAAGACCAACATCCCACTGTCAGGCAGAATGAACCATTCAACATAGACAATGATAGTCAAAATTTCCGTCCACCTGACCAAAACGAAGTGAGGATAGCAATATCCAAGCTAAAATCGAACAAGACTGCTGGACCTGACGGCTTACCGGCCGAACTTCTCAAGGCAGCTGGTGATGAATTGGTAGAGTGCATACACCAACTCATTTCTAATATTTGGTCAGACGAGTGTATGCCTGATGAATGGAATCTCAGCATCGTTTGCCCGATCCACAAGAAAGGAGACCCCCTCAACTGCGCCAATTATAGAGGCATCAGTCTCCTCAACATCGCATACAAGATCTTTTCTGCGATATTGTGTGAACGCCTGGAACCTTTTATCAACAGCCTGATTGAACCCTATCAGTGCGGTTTCAGGCCAGGAAAGTCCACCATCGATCAAATCTTCACACTTCGGCAGACTCTGGAGAAAACCCAAGAATTCCAGATCGATACCACCTCTTTATCGATTTCAAGGCCGCCTATGACAGCATCTATAGAGAAGAGCTTTATAAAGCCATGTCTAGTTTTGACATCCTTGCCAAACTTGTCCGTCTGTGCAGGCTGACGATGGAGAACGCTCGCTGCTCCATCAAGGTCGGTAATGACCTCACCGAGACCTTTGATGTCAAAAAACGCTTTAGACAAGGTGACGCGCTGTCATGTGACTTCTTTAACATTGTACTTGAACGGATTGTGCGGAACTCACAAGCCAACACCGGAGGCACAAACTATTACAAGTCTGTACAACTGCTTGCATACGCCGACGATATAGACATTATCGGAAGAACTCAGTGGGCTGTCACCGGTGCGTTTGCAAGCATTGAGGCGGAAGCGGCCAAAATGGGTTTGGCGATAAACGAGGGTAAAACTAAGTATATGCTGTCAACAAGAACGGAAAACCAGCACCGACGAATTGGACAAAACGTCACCGTGGGCAGCTATAACTTCGAGGTAGTAAGGAACTTTGTCTACCTTGGCCCTGCTATAAATTCTACTAACAAAATCAGTGCAGAAATCAATCGAAGAATAACTCTTGCCAATCGCTGTTTCTTTGGGGCTTATAAGGCAATTCAACAGTAAAGCCCTATCTCGAACAACTAAGGAGACTCTATATAAGACCTTGATCATCCCAGTCCTGCTTTACGGCGCTGAAACATGGACTTTATTAAAAGATGATGAAGATATCCTTGGTCGCTTCGAGAGAAAAATTCTTCGTAAGACTTTCGGTCCCGTTTGCGTTGACGGGTTTTGGAGGAGAAAATTCAATCACGAACTATACGAGCTGTACAGCGACATCGACCTAGTCAAAAAACTGCGTATTGGATGTCTGAGATGTCTAGGACATGTAGAGCGAATGGACACCAACGCTCCGGCCCGCAGAGTCTTCGAATCTAACCCGGAGGGACGACGCAGTAGAGGGAATCATTGCCGTAGGTGGCGCGCACAAGTTCAAGGGGACCTCGACCAACTTGGAGTGCGCAACTGGAGGCAACTAGCTAAAGACCGAGCTAAATGGAGAGGCTTGTTGGTTGTGGCCCAGGTTCACCCCGAACTGTAGCGCCACCTAAGTAAGTAAGTAAGTAAGATCGAAGCAACAAATTCCGGAATTCGCACCGCACCTCCCAGTAAAACCGCTACATTTACTGTTCGAGAAGGCTTTCGACAGATTGAATCGAGATGCTATCTGGTTGGCCTTGCGCAGGAGAGGCATCACAGAAAACCTTATAGCTATTATCAAGGCTACATACGAGGACGGTAAGTGTCACGTCTTACACAATAGTGAGGTGTCGGAGGATTTTGAAGTCCAAAGTAGAGTACGTCAAGGGTGCATACTGTCCCCACTATTGTTCTTGGTGGTTATCAGCGGTGTACTCTGTGCAACATTGTCGGAAGGTAACTGTGGAATTCGTTGGACTATGACATCTTACCTTAAACACGATGTTTGTCTACTTTCACATCGGATAATGGACCTTCATTTGATAGCCCATAATCTAGAAGCTGAGGCAAACAAAGTGGGGCTAAAAATAAACACAGCCAAAACAAAAGCTCTGAGCACTTCTTCTAACAACCGCGCTCAACTTAACATTGCCGAAAAGGAAGTCGAGAAAGTTGACAACTTTCTATATCTAGGAAGTGTAGTCTCGGCTTTTTTTTGTAGTCTCGGCTGACCGCGGTGATACCGAACTGGATGTGTGCAGCAGAATCGGGAAGGCTAAAGCTGCGTTCGGAATGCTATCCAAAATCTGGAGAAGTAATGTTCACAGCTTAAGAACCGAGCTGCGACTATTCCGCTCCAACGTAGAATCAGTGCTGCTTTATGGGTGCAATACTTGGGAGGTGGACAGCATTAACTTACGCAAGCTGCAAGTCTTCGTAAACAACCTAATTGCGGGAGAGGTTCTTAAAGCCCTACCAAGAAAAGCTCTAATTAAACTTCTGTTCATTATAAACGCCGCACTTAGACTAGAATATGTTCCCAGTCAATGGAAAGTCGCCGAAATCATAAAGCCCGGAAAACCGCCGAATGAAAAAACGTCTTATAGACCGATTTCGATTCTTCCAATTATATCCAAGGTGTTCGAGAGAATATTGATTAGGCGAATACAGCCGGTAATAGAAGAAAGGCATCTCATTCCGAATCATCAATTCGGATTTAGAAGTAAGCATTCTACAGTTGAACAAGTACATCGAATAACACATGTAATCGAAAAGTCACTTGAAGAAAAAAAGATTTGTTCAAGCGTATTCCTTGACGTCTCTCAAGCCTTTGACAAGGTCTGACACGAAGGCTTAAAGTTTAAATTACGACAAGTTCTGCCAGAGCACCTATATAATATTTTGAAGAACTACCTTACGAATAGACTATTCCGCGTCAAATGTGGAAATGAATATTCAGATTTTAAGGAAATAATGGCTGGGGTGCCGCAAGGAAGCGTTCTTGGTCCAGTCTTGTATCTATTATACACCCGTGTTATACCGCAAGTAGAAGGCACTGAGCTAGCTACATTTGCCGACGACAGTGCTATCTTGGCAGTAGGTAAAACGGTCGAAGATACTACAGAAAAACTGCATAAAGCTTGGGATAGAGTAAATGAATGGACAAAGGTTTGGCGAATCGCACTTAACGAGACCAAATCTGTTCACGTAAATTTTACTTATAAGAAAATAAATAATTTGCCGATCTTTTCAAACTCGGTTCAAATTCCGTTTGCAAACGAGGCTAAGTATCTTGGAATGACACTTGATACAAAGCTGAAATGGAAAACGCACGCAAAGCAAAAACGCAAGGAACTAGATAATAAATATAGAAATATTCCAAGCTTAATATAGAGAACAAACTGCTTTTATATAAGCAAGTGCTAAAGCCTATATGGACATATGGTATACAACTCTGGGGTTGTACCAAAGTAACTAATATTAAAATTTTACAAACTTTTGAAAACTAAATGCTAAGAGGTATTGTTAATGCGCCATGGTATATCAGAAATAGCGATATCCATAGAGATCTTGGCATTAAAACAATCGAAGACGAAATTCAAACCTACGCGAGAAAGCATAGAAGTCGACTAGAAAGTTACGTAAATATTACAGTCCTCCAAGTTTTGGAAGAAATAAATTTACTGCGTCGTCTACAAAGAACCAAACCTTTAGACTTAGCGCGATAAGTAACCGCGTCTAAACTGCGGAGCTGGCAGGAACTTCTAATGGGAAGGTCCCTGCAAAACGTCCTTATTACGTGAAATGAAAACTACTTGATAAGTCGAATAAAATGAAAACAAGTCTGTTTTGAAGGGATGTTTTTTAGTGGGTAAGACTCCCACACTACTATGAGCACGCGCTGTCGATCCTCATAGTGTCTTGCTGAAGATTTTCACCTACCCTCGGAAAAAAAAAAAAAAAAAAATGCTTAAGAATCATCTTGAGGATTTTTTGGCCGAACCGCATCTCCGACAAACAACTTTATCTGAGAATGGGCCAAGAACCTATAAGCATTACTATACGAAGAAGAAAGTAGCAATGGATTGGACACATCCTGCAGCGCGAAGACAACTCCATTGCGAAATACGCCATGCAGTGAAATCCGCTCACCCAGGGAGGCAGAATAGCCGGGCGCCCTAGGCAAACGTGGCGCAGAACAGTTGAGGAGGAATCAAGCTCTTTAGGAATAAGTTGGAGGCAGCTCAAACGCGTTGTAGAACTTCGAACAAGATGGCGCGCAGGCGTGGTTGACGCCCTATGCCCCGCGAAGGGTTAACGGATCTAAGTTAAGTAAAGTTAAGTAAGTTTATACCTCCCCACGCTTCAATAATGACATAATAGCTTTAAACTGGGTACCTGCAATAGTAACTAGCAAATCCCTAGAAATGAGGGAAACCTTAAATAAAAGCGCGAAAAAAGATAGCACATTTTCTCAAAAAAAGAGTTTAGTAGCGTTTTAGTGATCTTAAAAGGCTGAACTATAATAGTCGGAAGCAATCGGAAGCTAATGTTATAATTCTAAGTGAAGTTTCCTTCAGTACTGTCAATTGCACAACTGTCAAATCGATGTGCCTGTCATTTGAGCTGTTGTGTTATTTTGTAAATATTTTTTACTTGTGTTCTTTAATTTTAGAATTATATTAATTCTAATTGTTCTTGCCTCACGGTTAAAAAGGCAATTGTGTGGATCATAGCTATTCACAGCTGTTTAGCTGTAAAATTTTCGTATGGAAAATGGATTCGCTCTTTCGTAAGTGAGCAAAAGTGAACGAAAACTTAAGGAATCGAAGTAAAAACCGACTACGGTCACACAATACAAATGGTTTGTATTCGCATTGTTTCGGAAGTGGTCGTACGCAACCATTGTTTTATTATAGTTAAGCCTTTCCTCAAAGAAAAAATTAGAGGAAAGGGTATATTGTGTTTTATATTGCGGGAAGCTAGGCCCTGGCACTTAAAGAGCTGTTGTGCCAAATATTTTATTTTTATTTTTTACCTTCATCCGAGTTTTGGATAAATGATTTTTTTTTATAAAAATAAAATTCTTAAATGTAATGTACATATGCAATTTTATTTATACATCACAGAGCACATCGAGTAAGACTTCTTAAAGTGCTCTGTTCGATTAATGCAACTTTTAGATTTTTGCAACAGGGCGTGTTTTAATTGTGTAGTTGCAAAAATTGAGAGTGCACTGTATTTATTACTTTTTGTTAGAAATAAATTTTTATGGAACGGTTACATTCAGCAAGTAGTATGTACGGGCGTTTCCATAATTATTTATGTAAGCAGAGTGTCCCCCAGTCCTTAATATTTTTACACTTTCAGTATATCCTAACAACAATTTTTTTTTTATTATTCAGGATTTAATTCTTAAATAAACCTAACAAAAATTAGCGTTCTAAGTCAAAAGATTATTTTTAGTATTTCTTTTTTGTGGGTGCACCTCAAAAAATTACCTCTTTTTAACGATCAATCAAATAGGCTCAAGGACTTCAAAAAACTCAGTGTTAAATCATATTTTTATAATGTTTCAAGCTTTATTAATAATGTGTGCAGCCACCTTCATTTGAAATCACTTCATAAATTCGGTCAGGCATTGAATCATAAAGGGACTTTAAAAGATTCAATGATAATTCGCTCCAGGTGCTCTTAATGGCATTTTTTAATAATTCGATGTCTTCAAATTGTCTGCTAGATTGATAGACTTTACACGAAAGACATCCCCACACGTTCTCAATGATACTGAGGTCAGGAGAGTACGGAGGTCACTCCATTAAGGTTACATGTTGGTCCTTAATCCACTTCTTTACCACTCGAGCGTTGTGTCGGATCACTATGCATGAGGTTCCAAGTTCGAATCCCAGAAAATACCAAAAAGTTTTTTCACCGTCCCACCTCTCGCGAGCGTCTGACAAACTTCCGAGAGTATTGTTGTCACGAAAAAGCTTCTCAAATCGCCGTTCAGATTCGGCATTAAACTGTAGGTCCCTTCCATTCGTGTGAAAAATATAACGCACACAACATGAGTGGTTGGGAGAAGCTAGGCCCTGACACTTTAAAGAGCTGTTGCGCCAAATATTTATTTGTTTGTTTTTTGGTATGTATTGCGGCATTATAATGTTAAAATGTCCAAGGTAATGGCCTACAAATGTTAGAAAAGTGGGGAAATGCTTTTTGGAGTAGCTCCCTGTAGCGTGTGGCATTCATTTTAGATGAAACGAATTGGAGTTCGAATGCCCCATAGCAGGAGATGGCACGCCACACCATTATACCCCCCTCACGCCTATGGTGGCGGGTTAAATAGTGTTCTTCCTTTCTTATGTCATGGAAGTAGTAGTTGAAACCATCTGGTCGATCCAAATTAAAGCGTTTTTCATCAGAAAAAACGATTTGGTACCACTCCGTATTCCATGCCATGTGACTCCGAGCGAGCATGCTTACGAACGTCGGTAAGCGGTGGCTTTTTTTTTTGAATTTTAATCTCTTCAGATATTTTGCTTTGCTTATCACTCGCCGTGTGGTAGATTCACTTGCATTTACTCCCAAATTTATTCGAATTTTGCCTGCAGACCACATTGAGTTTGAGGCTTCTCGGAAAATTCTTCGCTCTTCGCAAGCCGTAAGTGCTTTTCTAGCGGGCTTTTTCATATTTTTTCCATAATTTGATGGATTTCTCACAAAATGACAGACAACATTCTAGACATTTTTTCTGCTATCGGCCTGGTTGTAAAGGTCGATTCACAGCTCAGCGACCTGCGAATGCGAATAAGCGAATATTCGCAAATTTTGACATTTCTTTCACAGCTACTTTTTTATCTGGTCACGCCAATCCGCGAATTTCAGTTGTCATTCATTTTGTAACTAATTGCCTAAACGTGAAAAATGCATAAATACATAGCGCAGCTTTTATTCAGAAGGTAATATCTTACATTCTTTCGATAAATTCAACCGCCATCTTACCCACCAAGAACAATACAAAAGAATTGTGAGGTTAAACTCTCGCGAATGTTTTGGTCGCAGGAATATGGATTGCATCCTACATGTGTGGAATCTGAATAAAAGTTGACAGTTCTCAAAAATCATTTGCTTATTCGCGGAAAAATCGGCGAATAGTTAATTTCTTCGCAGAAACTAATTACAATTTAACTTTTTATATATTGATCGATAGATAAATTAAACTCCGTTCTTTTGGTAAAATTGTCCATGGCGTGTTTATAAATATGCTAAAAATGGTTTGTTCGCAGTTTGGGCATTCGCAGGTCGCTGAACTGTGAATGGACCTTAAGATTGCTGTCTCGATAGGCCAATATTTTGCCTTTTTCCTCCGAAGTTAGTGCTGCACCACGACCCATTTTGTGTTTAATTAATAGAAAATCGCGAGGGACAACAAAATGCACCTTTGAACACACACAGCTAATCGGTAACTAAAATTACAGCCTCTGAGTCTATTCTGGTGATCGCCTAAAAAGCACATGTTTTTGGCATAGGCAAAGCAAAATAGGAATTGATCGTAACTTTAAAATTTCTGCAGTCAACTCTTATCTCTAAAATGTGTCTTAATATTTTACTCTAAAAAGAAATAACAAAGGTTGTGGCGATAACTTTCTGCATAAAAGAGAAAATCAAAGTGTAAAAGATAAAACATGTTGAGTCTATTTGATTGATCGGTTGTGTAGGTAGAAAGGTTTTAGGAGAAAACACTTTTTTGTCTTAAAGGTGGCAGGTGGGCAAAGTAAGGCGAGTACGAGTCAACAAGTATCCAACTAACAGTAAATCAGTTTAGCCATAATAAATGTAATTACATTGAACACTGAAAAATTTTAAAATACCGTTATTTGTCTCAATATCAAACTAAGAAGGTGTATAGCAAGAGACAGTTAGCTTTTTTCGTTATTTAAAAAAAAAGAGATACAATATAAAGAATGTAACCACTATGTCATGAAGGAAATGAAGCCATTTTTTTTTATAATTCGCGCGCACTCAAAGGGTTATGAATACCTTCAACATGTTTACACACAGTGTGGCGTTGGAAAGGATGAATAGAGAGAGAGAGAAAGATTTTGGTGTAGTGGTTCTTGAAGCTCAGTTGTTTATGCTTCATCTATTCTCCAGGGGTGGCATCCAGATAACTGGGGAGATTTTTGTTATTATTTTAAAATCCCTTGGAGCTTTTTCAGTAAGAAAAATATTTAAATTTTGCGAATATCTTGGAACTCTTGGCTTCAAAGTAAGGGGTCAGTCATAAAAATCGGTCCATCCGTTTTCCCACAATTTTAAGAACCGGAAAATGGCTTGTCAAATTATATATACTCGTACATAAGAGATACATAACTCCCATACACTACCTTCTTGTCCTTCAATTTAGGAATACCCTCTCCATGGCAATGATGGAGTCAATCATCGATGGAATCAGTGGAAAGATAGATGAATCATTGCGTGTTATTGTTATATCCTCTACTGGACCAGTCTTCTCTTCTGGACATAATCTCAAAGAATTGGTAACTATTGCTAAACACCATTCAAATACCCATTAATTTGCTCCATAAAGACTGCAGATAAAGGTGCTGAATGTCAGCGAGGAGTTTTCGCTAAATGCGCAGAGATGATTTGTAAAATCCAGCACGCACCAGTTCCCGTAATAGCAAAAGTAAATGGCCTAGCGGCTGCAGGTGGCTTTCAACTGGTTGCGTCCTGTGATATGCTGGTTTGTTCCGAAGAAAGCAGCTTTTTGTGTGCAGCGTAAGTTTATAGAAAATCTACATACGTTGATAATCCATTTTTATTCAGTTCTCGTAATTCGCAGAGCTAATTTCGGTTTATTCTGCCATACCCCGGGAGTAGCACTTGCACGTATTATGCCTCGCCAGAGGGCGATGTACATGCTGTTCACAGGATTTCGAATCAACGCTAAGGACGCTTACGTATCAGGTAACCTCAAAATGAAAAGTTTTTAATTATATCATATGAGGTGTTCTTGACCTATTTGAAGGCCTAACGAGTATCGTAGTACCGTGTGATAAACTCGATAAGGAAATCACCAAAATCTGCGAGTCAATTAAAGTTAAGAGTCGACCAGTCATCAAACTAGGCAAAGAGTTCTATTACAAGCAAATGGAATTGAAAATTCGTGATGCCTACGAGCAAGCATCTGGGGTAAGAGATCAGTTAGTTGTTTCGGAAGAATCTTTGCAACCTGTATGGTGTTTCATAGGTCATGGTTAAGAACTTGGGCTTCAACGATGGAAAAGAAGGCATTCAAAGTTTTGTGGAAAAAAGAAAGCCTAAATGGAAGCATTCGTAGCTGCAAACGTGTTATATATTTTTTTTAAGAAGAGCAGACGTAGTTATTTAAAGATTTTTTATTTATCTATTTTTTTTTCTTTTTATGTAACATATGTGTATGTATGTACTTATTAAAAGCTGTTCAATTTAAATATGAAGGAATTTATATACGTACATATATATATCTCACATTCCCCGTCAAGTCAAGCTTTCATAATCCGGATTCCCCATCTACTGTGTATGCTGGACACCGCAGGGAAACTCCTAGAAAAGTTGCTAAAACCAAGGCTTACAGCAGCCGTGCATAGAGCAGGAGATTTGTCCGAAAGACAGCACGGATTCAGAAATGGCCACTCTACGATTGGGGCAATTGAAGAAGTGGTAAGGACCGTCCAATTGGTTCAACAGGGCAACCACTATTCAAAGAAAATCGTTTTGCTAGCAACTCTTGACGTGCGAAATGCCTTCAATTCAGCCAGATGGAGCTATATGCTGAACGCCCTCGAAAGCATTTTTGATATTCCCAAATATCTCTTGCGGATGGTGAAGGACTATCTCAAGGACCGGAAGCTGTTATATAACACCGCAGAAGGACCACGAATAAATTAGATTACTGCTGGAGCAGCGCAGGGATCAATCCTGGGACCCGATCTCTGGAACATCACCCGAAGAAACCTTCCTGGTAGGGTATGCAGATGATATCGCCGCTGTGATTACGGCAAGAAACACCGAGAGCGCGCAAAGAAAACTCAACAAGGTGCTGAGGCGGGTGCACCTCTGGATGGAAGAACATGGCTTAGGTTTGGCCACAGAAAAGACGGAGATAGTTCTTTTGACAAAAAATGAGGATTCCAACTATTGTCGACTTCCATGTGGGGTCTGAGGTAATAACCAGCAAGGAAGCGGTGAAGTACCTAGGGATGGCCCTAAACACGAAGCTCACTTTCTGGCACCAAATAAGATCTGCTTCGGAACGAGCTACGAAGGTCACAATGTCACTGAGCAGATTAATGGCAAACGTTGGATGCTCAACAGCCATCAGGAGACAGCTTGCCAATATGGCTATTCAGAACTCGACGACGCAAACCACACGTTCTTCGAGTCTAACAGATGGGAAGCTGAAAGGGGGGTGCTAGAATCTTTAATCGGTGTCATCACCCCGGAAAACATAGTGATAAAAATGCCAATGAGTGACGAGAGCTGGAATCAAGTACGTTTCTTTATAGAAAAAGTGCTTTAAACCAAAAAGAGAGAGAAAGACCTAATAATAACCCTCATGAGATTTATGTAAGCCTGATGTAAGCCTTACCGGCAAGAAAGAATTAACCCACTGGCAAGAGACAAATATGAAAAAGCCGGCGCCGAAAGGGGAAAGAAAACGACATCACTCTTAAGTAATGCGAAATCGGCTCCGGAGTGGACGGTGTTAAGTTGAAAAAGGGTTAAAGCTGGCTTTTTAGTGAGTAGAAAGTCCCAGACTGCTTGAAACCGAACGGGCCTGCTTCTCGTGAGCAGTAGCGTTTTCCACTACCCCTTAGGCAAAAAAAACTTTCATAATCATCGTGCTGACTCGCGTTGTTCTCTTACGCCTATTTTATTAAAATTTTACTTTTCGTGTAGACATGCTAACTATGTTTTTAAGTAGAATACACCGCCGCCCTAAAATCTCATCTATATATCACAGCAACTGGACGGACTTGTGGAACAAGACACGATTGATGAAATCAGATGACAGCGCGTCTTTTTGCCGAAATCCGGTGTAAGTTCGGTTTAGTCCGGATGAGTTATTTCCAAATCGCAAAGAGCACCGCGTATTTTTCAGCGTTACGTGATAAAGCTGGATCAGTTTTGACATGATCCTAAATTTGGCCATCGCATTCCAGGGCTTAAGAGGCGAACTCCACAGGCGGATCAGTAGAAATACGGTGAAGTGGGAGGGTTGTGATCCCTTATTTTCGGATCATAACCTCGCTGATAAAAGGAAGAAGAAGATTCCAGAGCTCAAGATGATAAATAATATGTGAGTTCCGACTTAAAATTCATTGGCCTTTTTCAGGATTTGCCATCTGCCGGGCCGGAAGTCACACTGGTACGTGTCGATTATTGTCTTGCGGAAGGGCTTATGACACACACACACCACCCTTCGATATAAATTTGTTAGATATCGCAACTAAGTATTAACTTATCAAGCAATTTTCCTATCATGAAATAAAAACGTTCGGCAGGTTACTTTCCACTGAAAGATCCTGCATATTCCGCAATCTAGACGCGGTTTACATTATCTCGCCAAGTCGAACGGTTTCGTCCTTTGTAGTCAGCGCAATAAATTGCTCTCATACAAAATTTGTAGGACTGTATTGTTGACATGTCCGATTAGTCGGTTTCTATGCTTTCTCGCGAAGCTTCTAGTTTCAGCTTCGATTGTCGGAATTTCGAGATCCCTGTGGATATCGTTGTTTCTAATATACCATGGTGCTTGGACAATTTCTCTTAGCACTTTATTTTGAAAGCTTGTAAAATATTAGCATTTGTTTTCTTGGTACAACCTCAAAGTTGTATACCGTAGGTCCACACCGGCTTTAGCACTTGCTTGTATAAAAGCAGTTTGTTCTCAGTACTGAGCTGGGAATGTTTTCTGAGTAACCAGTACGTTTCTCTATACTTGATTTCGAGTTCTTTACGTTTCATTTTCACGTGAGAATTCCATTTCAGCCTTGCGTCGAGTGTCATTCCCAGGTATTTGGCCTCGTTTTCAAAAGGTATTCGGGCCGAGTTTAGGAAAATTGGAAAGTCATTAGTTTTCTTGTAAGTGAAATTCACGTGAACAGATTTAGATTACATTACATTACATTACATTATTCAGTGCGCTTTGCAGTTTTTCAGTCGTTTCTTCGATTGTTCTACCTACTGCTAGGATACCAGTGTCATCGGCAAACCTAGCAAGGATAGTGCTATTTTCTTTCGGTATATCACGAGTATATAACAGATAGAGAAGCGGCCCAAGAACGCTTCCTTGTGGTACGCCGGCCGAAATTTCTTTGAGCTGCGAGTATTCATATCCATGTCTAACACGGAAGAGTCTATTCCCGAGATATGATACTAGAATATCGTATAAGCACACAGAGAGAACTTGTCGTAGTTTGCATTTCAAGCCATCATGCCACACCTTATCAAAGGCTTGCGAGACGTCAAGAAATACGGTTGAGCAAATCCTTTTTTCTTCAAATGCTTTCTCGATTACGTCAGTAATTCTATGCACCTGGTCAATCATCGAATGCTTACTTCTGAACCCATACTGGTGGTCAGGGATAGGATTATTTTCTTCTATAACCGGTTGGAGACGCCTTAATAATATCCTCTCGAAAATGTTCGATATGATTGGAAGAAGCGAAATTGGTCTATATGATTTTACCTCATTTGGCGGTTTTCCTGGTTTTAAAACAATTATGGCTCGGCACGTGTTTTAATCTGAGCGCAGCATTTTCAATATGGAGAGCTTAATCAATGCTTTCCTAGGTAAAACTTTGAGAATTTCTCCGATAATCAAATCATAACCGAGAGATTTATTAGGTTTTAGATTCTCGATCTCATGTTTGAATTCCCTTAGCGTTGAACTTGTGAGCGTTAAATCGTCAGATGGTAAATCCAGCCAATTGAGGTTGTCGTAAACCACTTGACAATCGTACGGTTTAAAGGTTTCTTTCAGGTGGGCCGCAAAGACATCCGCTTTTCTTTATCTTTCCTCGCCCATTCATTTTGATTTAATTTGATTGGCGGCGCGGAGACTTTGCCCCTTTTGGTGCCCTTTAAAGCTACAAACGTCAGCACATCAACACACAACACACTGGCTTCAAGGGCTGAAGAAGCAGCGAGCAGGTGCGACAGTAGGACTGTTTATAGCATCGCTAAGGAGCTGACTGGTGGCTCCAAACAACACCCAGTGAAGAGCCTAGACGGTAACCTTCTGAAGATCAGCTCACTAGATGGAGAGAACATTCTGCTACAGTGCTAAACCACTTAGATGATGGCGGTATGATCTAGAATTCGAATGAGCAGTTTGAAGCAACAAATTCCCGAATTCGCACCGTACCCGCCAGTAAAACCGAAATAATAACAGCAATTAAGTCCCTCAAGAAGAACAAGGCGGTGGGTATTGATGGCATCCCTGCCGTACTATTTCCAGCGGCGTCAAATACCCTCTAATACGGAGAGCTTGGGATAGTGAAGAATTTCCGCAGAAGTGGAAAAGGGGGATGCTCATTAAACTTCCGAAAAAGGGAAACTTGACGGAATGCGGTAACTGGAGAAGTATTTGCGTTCTTCCAGCCGTAACCAAAATAATAGCTAAAATAATGCTGGAACGAATCAAAGAGCATTTAGATTCAACTCTCGATGTCGAACAGGCAGGCTTTCGTGCTGGATCCTCCTGCATCGACCACATAAACATCTTACGAATCATAATCGAGCAATGCGTTGAGTACAGGTCCCCGCTACATTTGCGGTGTATCGACTTCGAGAAGGCTTTCGACAACTTGAATCGAGCTGCTATCTGGTTGGCCTTGCGCAGGGGGGGCATCCCAGAAAAACTTATAGCTATTATCAAGGCTACATACGAGGGCGGTAAGTATCATGTCTTACATAATGGTAAGGTGTCGGAGGATTTAAAAGTCCAAAGTGGAGTACGACAAGGGTGCATACTGTCGCCACTTGGTGGTTATCAGCGATTTACTCCGTTCAGCATTGACGGAAGCTAATTATGGAATTCGTTGGACGATGACATCTTACCTTAAACACCTAGATTACACTGACGATGTTTGTCTACTTTCACATCGGATAATGGATCTTCATTTGATGGCCCAAAATCTAGAAACTGAGACAAACAAAGTGGGGCTAAAAATAAACACAGCCAAAACAAAAGCCCTGAGAACTTCTAATACCCACATTAAACTTATCATTGCCGGACAGGAAGTCGAGAAAGTTGATAACTTTCTTTATTAAGGAAGTGTAGTCTCGGCTAATCGTGGTGGCACCGAACTGGATGTGTGCAACAGAATCGGGAATGCTAACCAAAATCTGGAGAAGTAATGTTATCAGTTTAAGAACCAAGCTGCGACTGTTCCGCTCCAACGTAGAATCGGTGCTGCTTTATGGGTGCAGCACTTGGAAGGTGGACACCATTAACACAGGCAAGCTGCAAGTCTTCGTAAGCAAATGCTTAAGAATCATCTTGAGGATTTTTTGGCCGAACCGCATCTCCAGCGAAGAACTTTATACGAGAACGGGCCAAGAACCTATAATCATTACTATACGAAGAAGAAAGTGGCAATGTATTGGACACACCCTACGGCGCGAAGACAACTCCATTGCGAAATACGCCATGCAGTGAAATCCGCCTACCCAGGACGGCAGAATAGTTGGACGCCCTAGGCAAACGTGGCGCAGAACAGTTGAGGAGGAGTCGACCTCTTTAGGAATGAGTTGGAGGCAGCTCAAACGCGTTGCAGAACTCCGAACACGATGGCGCACAGGCGTGGTTGACGCCCTGTGCCCCCTGAGGGGTTAAATGATCTAAGTAAGTATCTTCCCCTTCGTTTTGATATCCTTTTGTCTTACATTTATAACCTGAATCCAATATCTTTTAATTTCAGGCCACTGTTCTTTATTGTGTATTACCCGAATAACGGCCTCATGATCACTTATGCCTAGATTGATATGGGATAGCACTTGAAGAATCTTTAAATTTGAGAGATATTTTAAAAATCTGTAAAAATTAATTATTTAGCACATATATGTACCTTGGCATACATCCGTTGCATAAAATAAGAGCCACAACTTTTTATTTTTGTTTACATTACACAACTTCACGACTAAAATTTTAGATGCCAAGTTCGAAATGTTTAAGAAATGCTGTAGGTGGAATAGCAGAAGAAAAGTTTTTTAATGGGAAAACATTTTACTTCAATAGTATATCTGGTTGAAAATAAGGAAAAATATGATACTATAGTATATATACTATTAAACCAATGTGATGTCTAGATTTGTCCCATTAAAAACATGAAATGATGGTCCTACTATTAATTATTTACTACTTCAGACTGATGATCTTTTCAGTTCAATAAGAGAAATAATGTCACATCTAAAGTATTTCTATTTGTATTAATTTTGTACACCATTAATATAATAAAAATGTCAGTACTATTAAATTAATAATAGCCGTATTATAAAAATTATATCTTATTATTAGCCGTATTTTATTATTACTCATGATCCATATGGATCATTGGTTTCTATGCAATACAACAACAATACGAGATCTTGCTTTCTATCAGGATCAATTTCGTGATCTAGAAATTTTATTTTCTTATTCCTTGATAGATTACACAACCACACTACAAGACACAAGGAAAATAATTCGTTGATCCAGATCCGGATCGTTTTATTTTCGTCGTATGATTTATATGGATCTTGGGCGATAATAAAATACGGCTATTACACACATTTTTAATTCAATTAGAAAACTATTGAATATATAGGAAAACGTGATTAATATCGGTACTATTAAAGCAATAACTTTACTATAAATAATTAACAAATTAATAGGACACTTTTTTCTGAGTGAGTGCTTTGATCCCGGTAGTGATCTCAACATTACTTGGGTCGTAGTGGATATTCGGACATTTCTTGCCTCGGGCACCTCAGTCTGATTTTGGAGCATATCGCTAGCGAATACATTGTTCAAAACCATAGCACAATGCTCCTTTCATCTCTTGAGCTGGTCCTAATTCGAAATGAAAAAAAAATCGTTTATGTTTTTCACTGGGTGTTGGGTGGAGCTGAGACCTGTCAGCTTTTTCTTGATTATGTGAAAATTCCTGCCGTTGACCGCCTGCTTGCAGCTTCTGTTTCTGTAGCCAGCACGTTGATGTAGTTGCACTTGTCACGTCACACGCTACGCTAAACTTGTCTCATTTTCATGCGATATAGGGTCTTTCCTCTCTCCTCCCTGCTGCTGGAGTAGCTGTAATGCGACCTTTCAGCTATGTTGGTCCGTCAATATGTGTCCAGGTATCCTCGGAAAGCCACGCCTTATGTCTTCCCTGCGACCGACCGACAATTCTTTCAGCACCAGATGTAAACAAATTTTTTACAGCACATTAATGGTTTTGAATAATTGCGGAACGTCAGCTCCTGACTGCTTCCACCTCTTGTAAATTAGTAATTTCTTGGATACGATTGAAAAAAAGGCTGTCTTCAAAACATATACATATGTAATGTATAGTTTAATATATGCAGTTCGTCTAGAAATGTAAGTGATAGATATGGGAAAAGATTCAAGAGGGCTGCAGAATGCTCATCTTAATGGATAACGCAAGAGACATCCAACGAACTTTAAAGAAATTGAATCTTTAGTTTCGATATGTATGCGCTTTTTGGGATGCGCTTTCCAATTCGCAAAAAGACAATATCGTTTTATTTTTTTTATTTATTTTAGAAATAATAAAATGTAAAAATGTTTCATAAGGACAATATTTTGTTGTTAGTTTTGTGTGTGTTCTTAGACCCTTGGTGTTTTAACATTCTTAACACATTATTGTTCTTCTAATGTGCACTTCATATAGACAGTTGCACTGTCTGTTATCTCTCAGTGGTGTTATTGATAAATGAAATAAATGTAATAAATCTGGCTCAGCAAACTGTACCGGCCGCAAAATTGTCGACATTGTGATTGAATTACAAAATATTCATATGGTATAATGGTTGACGTGATAATTTCCCCGAACGAAAGTAGTTAAATTAAAAATAGAAAATACTTGTATTAGTGTTATTACAAAAAAGGAACAAAACTACTTGTATGTGTGTGTTTTTTTAGTTTTTAATTGCATAGTAATATATTAATTTAGGTTAAGCTGAATCGATGTTATTTCTGCTTGTTAACAAATTATTTATATTTGTCGTGGTGTCGTGTTTAGACCTCAGTCTGTGGTCGCTTTTCTATCCAGGCTTTGATGGATTCAATGCCATTGATGGAGTCAACGACGGCTCTTAGTCCGGGATAGGCCTCAAGGAGATCACGCTTTACCATGTAATTCATGTAATCCAAAATGCCGGCAAAGTAGACATCGGCCCATGTGAGCTGTTTGTAAATAAGGAAAAAAATATAGCTTTTTAGTATAAAAGTATTAATTTCAAAGCGGGTTATGGAATGGGATGAGCGGTTGAAAACGTTGAAGAAAGGGGAAAGCAAATCTCAAAAATATTTGAAAAACTACTTTCCAAACGTCTTCAACCCGTAATCGACGAAAGACGTCTCATTTATGACCATCAGTTTGGATTTAGAATCAAACATTCTACAATCGACCAAGTTTACAAAATAACGTGAACAATTTTCGTGACGTGATTGAGAAAGCTCTCGAAGAAAAAAAGATTTGTTGTGGTGTATTTCTTGACGTCTTACAAGCTTTCGATAAGGTTTGGCACGAAGGCTTAGAGTATAAATTGCAACTACTACTGCCACGTCAACTCTTTCTAATCTTACGATCGTACCTCACTGAGAGACTCTTTCGTATTAAGCACGGAAATGATTACTCTGACTTCAAGGAGATTGTAGCCGGAGTTCCACAAGGAAGTGTCCTTGGCCCACTTCTATATGTACTCTACACGCGTGATATCCGCAGGAAAGAAACTGTGTCGTCGCCACGTTTGCGGACGATAGGGCGAAATTGACCACGGGCGATACTATTGAAGCAGCAACTGGAAAGCTTCAGTATGCTATTGATAAAGTCCACACTTGGACGAATTCTTGGCGTATTGTCCTGATCGAAAGCAAATCTATTCACGTCAACTTTACCTACAAAGAAGTGGATCGATTGCCTATACATATATCGAAACTTGGCTCAAATACCGTTGGCAAAATATCTAGGAATGACTCTAGATGTAAAGCTTAAATGGAAATCGCACGTAAAAAAGAAACGCGACCAGCTCGAAAACAAATACCGACAAATGTACTAGCTATTCGGAAAACATTCGAAGCTGAGCCTACATAACAAACTGCTTTTCTATAACAAAAGTGCTAAAGCCTGTGTGGACATATGGTATACAACTATGGGGTTGTACCAAGAAAGGCAATAGAAACATCATACAATCTTTTGAAAATGAAGTTTTTAGAACGATCGTTAACGCACCATGGTATGTACGTAACGAAAATATTCATCGAGATCTGGGAATTCCCAGCGTCGTCAAAGAGATAACAAAATTTGCGCGTAAGCACAAAGATCGTGTTCACGGCCATTGTAACCGTACTGTCATTTAACTACTTGACGCGAACAATTCAATTCGTCGTCTCCAAAGGACAAAACCTTTTGACCTAGCGTCAGAGTGTATGCCCGTTGTGAAAAACGCAGGAACTTTCATTGGAATTTAACCTATCTAAAGTGGTACATTTCTTTAAAATTCCTACGAACATCTTTTTTTCCAAAAAACACGTGTCTCGTAAGCGAAAATAAAACTGCTGGATAAGCGTCGGCTTAGTTGTAGTATTCATTTTGAAGAGAGGTGTTTTTTTAGTGAGTAAGAATTTCACAGTACCATAAGCACGCGCGGTCGGACCTTATGGTGTCTTTAGAAGATTTTTCACTTATTCTCGGCAAAAAAAAACTTAATTTTTGTTTAACACTACATCTTTGTGAGTTTAGTAAGGTAAAGTATTAATCATATGCCAGAGCATCGCATATAAAATTCACAAAAATTGTAATTGTCTTGTTTTTAGTTCAATAAACACTAACAGAACTTTGGTAAATTCGGTTTATAAGTCTAATTCTGCTATTTAAAAAAATAGTAGTTAGTGGAATAGCTGTGCAGTATGGTGGATGGAATTGCCACTTTTTTTTTTAAATGCGTGCCCATTCAAGAGCCAATGAATGGATTTTTAATAAATTTAGTTCATTAGTTCAGTCTGGTTTGCAGGTATTTCAGAATGAAATCGCAAAGAGGGAAATGGTAAGGTGTAAGGAAGTAAGGTTTCTAAAATCTTTATTTTAGTAATAAAGATTATACACTAATGTGCATTATTTTAGTATGAGTATTATAGAAAAACAACATCATTCTAGCACAAGTTGGAAATGTTAGATTCTAAGAGCGGTGGACGTTTTCACACATCAAACATTGAGAAATACTCATTATTAGTATTGCATGGGATGTGAGTTCTTCATTTTTCGCAATTCTCTGCTTTGACTCCAATTCATCCTGAGGAATCCCCAGATGGGTTTAGGAAGAATGTTGGATTTGATCCAAAAACGACTCCAACTTCAAACTAGTTTAACAGTAGTGAACTACTAGGAATAGTAGGCACAGTTTACAAACGGATCCAAGGTAGAGGAGCTGAGGCTGGAGTATAAGACCGTCATCCACTCGTGTATGGAAAAATATAGCTCTATATTCTAAGCCGTTCTAACCAATAAGAACATTCATATTTTATCAGATGGCGAATCTGCTCTATTAGCTACTACAACCTGCGAAATAACATCCAAAACAGTACAGAACAAAGTTCCTGACAGGCCACAGTCGAGTTAAAAAGCATCTCATGGCTATGGCCTATGGGGATAGCAACAGATAACATGTGCAGAATGTGCAACGAAAACGAAGAATCAGCAGAATATGTGTATATTGTAATATTCTTGCTGGGGTTCGTAATAACAAACCGTTTTCAGTAAACACTTTAGAGGGCATTATAGGCTCTCGTACTTTTATTTTTTGAGATAGAAAGGGCTGCACTTTGATGCCCGAGTGGCACGCCTTGAATGAAATGAGACTGCAGATCAACAATTAGCTTAGAGTTTCCGCTTAGGAGAGTAATAATAATAATAAAAAAAATATTAATGGATTGATTGTATATGATTACCTGCCATATCTTCTTAAAAAAAAAAAAAAAAAATACTTCATGCAACAGAAGAATCTTATCTTATTCCGCAGCGTCGTAAACATTTTTTTCGCGATTTCGCGGAAATATCCCTGGTATAACCAAATATCCCAATGTCGATGAAATTATTGCTGATAATAGAAAAAACCGAACAAACCTTTCCAAGTGCCAAATGTCCATCATTATCCTTAACGGTCTGTTCCAATTTTTCCAAATAGAATGGAATGACTTCTGTAGTGAGTGTGACCAGCTTCTTTTCCTTGATATCATCCTCCGGTTCATACGATACGACTGCAATTTCTATATATTAAAAAACAAGATTAATCAAACAACACTGAACATGCAACATCACACATTGTTCGCTACTTAGACGGAAGTCATTGATTGTATCAACGACAATATCGATCTGCAAGTCCTCCCATGGATTGGCGCCACACAGTCCAACTGTTTTAGCCAAAAATCTAGCCATCGAAATGCTCTGGTGTACACGTTTACCATCGACTTCCAACACGGGCATTTGACCCATTGGCATTGCTGTAACATGATCATGCAATTGTTTATAAAAAAAAAAGAAAAACCCATTCAAGTTTGTAAATCTAAATTAAGTAATGGCCCAGATTCATTCATCGATGGATTAAATTTAGAATAGTAAATGGCGAAAAATAGAATTCAGCTCTGCAGTGTTGGCAGCTGGTAACACCAAATCTGTTAGTGCCAATACATAGATACTGACAATGAACTTTGCCACTTTGTCTCTTAACTGGGTAACGTGCTAATCTAATTTTAAAGATTCTAGCGTTACTCACTTGGCTTTAATGCGGGCCATTCGTCACGCGTCACTCGAACATCTTCATACTCAATACCGCCGTAGGCGAATAGGTAGCGTAAAGGTTCAGCGAGTGCTTTCACATTAAAGTAGAAGAGTGTGTAGGTGTGTTTGACGGGCTCAGTGGGCTCTGCTGGAGCACCTTCAGCTGGTGGAGCCTCTCCATCGGCGGGCGCTGCTGGGGGTGCTTCTTCTGCTGGTTTTGCTTCATCGGCCATTATTTAGAGCTGCAAGATAAAAAAAAGAGATTAGATGGTATATATACACAATTTGACCGAATAGCGTTTCAGTTATGAAAAATATTTCTGAAGTTTTAATACACACTTAAGTTTAGTAAAATTTTCGAATATCGCTGAGTGATATTCAGATCATCTCGAAAGAATATAGAGGTATCAACTTCATTTGTCAAATCTTGGATACTGGGTTACTGCTAGCATTAATTTCAACCACCTATTAGTCTAACATAATATGCAAAAAAAAAGTAGATCAAAGGGATAATGGACAGGGAACAGAGGAGATACCATTTCACATTGGATTTAAATATTTGAAGGTTGTAGTGATGAGGAAATACAGAGCCTGGTAGATCATTCGATATACGAGTCGTTCGGCTTATGAACGAAACCCTGTATTTGGCAGTACTTCCGTAGTTGGGCTTGAGGGTGAACTGATGTGCATTCAAAGCAGGACGCGTGAAATTCGGACATCTATTTCGCTGAAGCATTTTCTATAAAAAAAAAAAACTATAAAATAGGGAAAGACACAGAAAATTTTTACGATATTCAAGTGAGACTATGGAGATCACAATGTCTTTATCAGCTATAAGTTTGCGCGATTCTGTACCCTATCTAGAAGTGAAGATTCGTATTGAGTGCACCAAACTAGATGCAGGCGTTGTATTCCAGCTTTGGGCGGATGAATCCCATTTATAATAGATTAAGGGCAGATCTGACGGGGTTTGATTTTTGGCGACCTTGAATATGTGATCGTTCTATCAAAGATGGTAATTTATGCACATACCAAGAATCACAAGTCTTTCGGTTTCGTTTGCGTACCATTAATGGATAATGGATGCGTGCCTTGGCTTTTTCTGGACATATGTGTGTGAAAATCTCAAACTTCAAAGACAAGGGAATCGGCCAGCTATAAAACAGTAGAGTTCAAAATAGCTGACGGGGATTATATTAAAGATAATTTTGAATGGACCTCAGTGCAGAGAATGCAAATACATACATACATACAATACATTAATTCCTAAGTGTGAAGGCTATGAAGAATACATAAAGACAGTTATAAGAAACAAAAATGGGATAATGACCCTAAATTAGGTCAAGGATATTTCTTAATTGCTCAGGATAATCAAATATTCAATATACACTGAATATTCATCGAAATCGAAAAATGGGCTTATTTTTAAACTGCTATTTGTACGAAATTCCAATGAAAAATAAATGGTTAATTGGTTTGTTGATTCCCATTAAAATTGTTGGCTTGGGAGACGACATACTCGTACATAAATATTAGTTAAACGTTGTTCGCACGTCAAGATATAAATATCAGTGTGATGTTATCCATACAGATTTTTCTAAAGCATTTGATCGCGTTAATCATAAAATATTTCTTCATTCTAATCTTTTAAAATGGTTTACTCAGTATGTTCGTATGATACTCTGTCGACCCCAGGTCATGTTACATTCGGTGTACATCAAGGTACCCATATTGGCCCCTTTTTTCTATTATTTGCCAATGGCATTCCTGATATTATTCTAAACTCTTTATGCCTAACTTTTGCTCGTGACTGAACGGTGTTTTGATGTTTAAAATTTGTACACGACTGTATTTTATTACATCTTGATAGGTAAGCAGATTAGCATCTTCTTCTTCTTCCTATTTCAGCGAGGTTGTGATCCGAAAACAAGGGATCATAACCCCCCCACTTCACCGTATTTCCACTGATCCGCCTGTGGGGTTCGCCCAGGTGCAAGGTTAGCATGTTGGCTTTTAATACATTTAAATGTCATAGCCTCAGTTTCTATCGCGGTCAGTCCCCTATTCAATATATTACATAAGATTGATAACTTTTCTTTATCTAACATATTATTGCGAAGTAACTCAAGCGGGGTACCCATAGTCACCTGCAGCATAGCAATAGGTTTGATTGAATCCGTCATCATCCCCACCCCACGCCGTATTGGTCACCATCTACTCACAAGAGGCTTGTAATGTTGCAGTCACCTCCCAATGACGACAGATGATCCTCTCAAACCGTACCAGACTAGCGCTGGTAAAACACAACACCACGATTTCATATCAGTAACAGGGATTGATTGCGTCAATCATCTCTACTACTCTTATGCACTCTACTACCTACACGGTGCACCTAGGTACTAAGGGTTCGTTTGATTCAGTCACCCTACCTAGCCAAACCTGTTACCACATTACACATAGTTCGACTGCATAAAATTAGGCGCGGCGGCTGAAGCGCATCGAGAGCTCCAAAAACTTCGAGGGATTTTGGCCTTCCTTCACGCGGACGGTCGTTAACATCGAAATCACCGTCTTTGAAGCGACGAAACCAATCACGGTACGTTGTTTCACTTAGAGCAGCATCTTCGTAAACTTTTTGGAGCTCTCGATGCGCTTCAGCCGCCGTTTTCTTTGAATGAAAAAAGAAAATCAACACTTCCCGCAAATGACGATTATTTAACACAAAATCAGACATTTTCACACAACCAAAAGTATACGACGCCAAAACAAAATCACTAATGTGTCAAAACTGTTTGTTTACCATATGTCTACGCTCGGTTCATGACGTTTTGGATATGTCAAAATCGACCACCACTTACAGCTGGAGCCATCTATTGACAAACAGCGAGAACATAGTTGCGCACCTAATAGTACAAAGGTTCGGTTGAATCAGTCGCCTTATTTACTCTTATGCGCCCCCTACTTCCACGGTCCACCTAGGTATGAAGTTCGATAGAATCAGTCACCCGACCTAGCCAACACCAAGTTCATAGGGGTTCAATTGAATTAATCACCCCAATACTCGTTTGCACACTCCACCTTCCCGGTCTACCTTGACTTTATGGTTGATTGAGTCAATCACCTTACTTAGCCAATAAAGGTACAGCAATTCTTAGCCATAACACTCTTGAGAAAGGTAAAGGTTCCCGAGTACCAGGTGATTCCTCCGGTACAATCAACATGTGGTATAACAATGGATCTAAATGGCCTAAGTGTGCTCTGACCCTGTCAGGTCAGCCACCTAACCTAACCTAACCTAACATATTGTAAAGAAAGATTTGGGTGTTGTGTTTGATAAATCCCTTCATTTTTCAAGTCACATGAAGTCTTAGTTTCGAAATGTGATTCAGTACTTGGTTTTATTTTTCAACACTTAAAGGATTTTTCTGATCTCCACACTGTTAAAGCTTTCTTTTTTGCATATGCTAGGTCTTCGTTGAAATACTTTAGTATCGTATAGAATTCGTTGTATGAAGTCCATTCTTATAGAATTGAAAGGATTCAATTAAAATTCAGCAGAGTTGCTATACGACGACTGTGTTGGAATATTGAAACACTTCCATATGACACTCGATGTAAACTACTCGGAATTTTACCCCTTTATATTCGTAGAAAATATTTAACCATTATGCTTATTAGAGATTTAATATCAAATCGTATTAATTGCTCCTTTCTGTTATCTCAAGTAGAATTTAATGCTCCTTCAAGGTCTCTAAGGATTCGTAACTATTCTATAAACCTCGTCTTAAAGTAAATTATGTCCTTAAGGAAACTTTTAGTTGGTGTATAAGAGCAGCAAATTCTGTACGTAATATTCTTGATTTTGTATCTCCCTTAAGTAGAGACACCTTTAAATCTCAATAATTATATTAATATATTTAAGCAATTTTTTAAAACTTTTATTACTCTTTCATGTTATCTACTAGAGTACCTGATGTATGCATCTTTGTTTGATGAAATAATGAAATAAATAAATATAATGTTCGTACCAAATATATGCATTTAAATTAAAACTAAGAGTATCGTTAATCTGTTAGTTAATCAAGTTTTTTGATTGTCGGAGCAACCTCAGGACTTTTGGAACTGGATCAGTCATACCCAAACTCCTAACCAAAATTAGTCAATAATTAGTCTTTACAATTAAGTTTAGTAAAAATCTGTTTAGTTGTTCTCCTTGGCAGTCAATGGATGGGGCTCATATCGGTGGGTGGAAGCGTAGGTGAGTTGACTACTTCAAATTTTGTGTGGGCCACTGCGCGAATCCCAGAAAACACAAAAAAGTTTTTTCACGGTCCCACCTCTCGCGAATGTCTGACAAACATTCGAGAGTATTGTTGTTTCGAAAAAGCTTCCCAAACCAAATTGCTCTTCGGATACGGCACTAAACTGTAGGTACCTTCCATTCGTGTGAAAAATATAACGCACACAGCATGAGTGGTTGCGAGAAGCTAGGCCGTGGCACTTAAAGAGATGTTGCGCCAAATATTTTATTTTTATTTTTTCGTAACAACGTATAAGCCCAATAAACACTAAATTCTAGTGCAGTTGACGTCAGTAATTCAAAAATCGATTCAGCTTTAAACTGGTACCGATGGACAGGAAATCGCATATCCGATGTTGAAGTATGTGAAATGCCATCATTGAGCTCTGTACATATCGGTTCGGGTACTACATGAAAGATAAATGTAAATATATATATACAGTAGAACCCCTATAGTCCGCCCTCGTCTACTCCGGCGCTCCGGTTATTCCGACCGTGGTCGAAGTCGAGAAACTTGTCCCGACTCCTCGGTGACTCACCGCCCGTCGCCAGAGAGACGAGACAGGCCTAAACTATAAAATGCTGCCAGACAAAACGCTCGCTGCATCAAATGAAACCGTTGCAGGAACGAAACTTATAAAAGACAGGCCAACCGTTGCTCCTTGCAGCAACGCTGATGGTACACACAAGCTTTCCCTGTTCATTATTGGTAGATCTAAGAAGCCTAGGGCACTCAAAAACAAAAACTTATCTTCCTTGCCGGTTTAATACCGCAATAAAAAATCTGCTTGGATGGACTGCCATCTTTTCAAATCTTGGTTTTTCGACGAGTTCGTTCGATCTGTTAAAAAAGACTTGAAGCAAAAACAAACTTCCCGTTTGTGCTCTATTGCTGTTGGATAACGCACCATCCATTCCACCAAATGTCACATCACTTATCCAACCAATGAATCAGGGTGTGATAGAATTGTTAAAGAGGCGCCATCGCAGAAAATACATTAGCTCAATTTTAAAAAAATCCCGAAGAAGGTTGTAACATATTTGAAGCTATTTGAAGCTCCCTCAACATCAAAAATGCTATCTATATGATTGCTGAGTCATGGGAGGAACTGAAACCTGACACGCTGCGAAAATCTTGGCGTAAGCTTTGGCCGGAAGTTATGACCGAAAGTGAGCAGATCGAAGACAAGCAAAACAACAACATGCAGGAAGTCGTTAAAGATTTACAGACTGTACAGGTGAATGTCCCTGCCAGTGAAGTTGAGGAATGGATTGCCCAATGTGAAAAAGACTGTGAAACTAGTGAAGAGCTTAATGACGACAAGATTATTGCCGCTGTTTTGAAATATAGTGAAAAAACTGTGAACGAGGAGTCGGACGATGATGATGACGAACCCGACACCAAGAACGCTTTTGATATTGCCCTTCAGTACATCGAGCTGAACTCAACCTCTACACCTACGGACATTTTGTGGATCAAGAAATGGAGGAACACCGCAGCTAAGTCTAGAATTTCATCTGCTAAACAAAAATTTATAACTGACTTTTTTCTAATTAATTTTTTACTAGGTAGCCTTCAACAGTATGTACAGTATGAATTTAGTAAATACATACAGTACTGCTCTTTTTCATTAATAACAACAGCTTTGTGCAATTTATTGCAATGCTTTTACTGTAGAGAACAATATAGTCATTCTTGAGTTGAAAGATTGTTTATTTTACTTTTTTTCTGATAATCCGACCTTTTCTGCGTTCCGACCATACCCCCAGTCCCAAAGGTGGCGGATTAGAGAGGTTTTACTATATATATGCCGTAAGCTAGCCTGACCGCAGACTATCTCATGATTTCTCGCTGCCGTCTTTTAATAAGGCTTTCAATGCTGGGAATTTTGCTGAAAAGTGGAAAAAAATGAATAGCCTCCGCGATTACGCAAAAATAAAATAAAAATAAAGGAGACGACTAAGCCACACGTACTTGCATTTGTCCCTACATGCTAATTTTTACAAAACCATTTAAATTAAAAGTTAAGCTAACCAGTTAATATTTCTTCTTTTTTTTTAAAGTCTGTTAAAATTACAAAAAGCATTTTTTCAATTTGCAAAAACTTGTTATGTCACGTGCTTTTGTATGTCGTGTATTGCTAACATATTAATTTTCAACCAAATGGACTAAATTGCAGAGAAACAGTCAATTTTAAAACTGGGCAGTGAGTAAGGTACTTTAGCCTTAAGCCTGGGATGATATCCGTTAGCATATGTCAGTTCTAATCGAATAGAATCATATGATTTTGTTGTTCTTTTGGGATTAGAATAAAATTCGGTTTTATCTTCGGGGTAATGCGTAAAACATAGACTCCAGATAAGAAGTTTGAAGTAAATCTGTCTGACCATAATCAAATTGTGCCTTCCTCGAAAGTATTATAATACTAAAATTAAAGTTTGAGTGTACAAAAGTTTGATCAGGACGAAGGCTTTTCAATCTGAGTCAATGTGATTAGAAAATTAACTTCAAATGCATGTATATAGATATAAAATTCAAATTTGCTAAGTACTATGTATTCGATTCGAAGTAAACTAAAATTCAAATTGCAGTTACACTTATAATGTAGAGCTTATCTTTAAGAGTGGCTCATTTTGCTTTTCCAATAAAACATCTTTTGTTTTAGATATCAAAACAAAATTATTTCGGGTTTAAGTACCATGGAATACAACATCATTCTAATGTCATTCACGGAAAAGCCTGCACGAGTGAGTGCGCTGATTTAAATTTTACATTACTTTTTCGTACAAATCGAGCAATATATCGGAAATTTTACGTTCGATATTGATCCTGAGGTGGTCTAAAGTCTCTTGGTTATTGGCGTAGACCATTCGGTTCACATAGCTTTAAAGAAAAAATCCAGAGACGCTAAATCACATGAACGAGGCAGTCCATTGACTGGTCCATTTCTGGAAATATTACAGTCACCGAACTTCAACTTCAATAATTCAATTGTTGCATATGGCGCCACCTTGTTGAAACTCCAAGTCTTCCTCTTCTAATTTATCCCAAAAATGATTATATTCAGTCAACACCGTCCGATTGCGATCTTCATTGACTGTAACTGCGTTGCCAGCATCACTGAAGAAGAAGTATTAGCATATGACCCCTCTAGCATGAAATCCGCACCAAAGTTATAATTTTTGTGAGTGAACTTCCATTGCGTAAATTACTTCGGGTTGCTGACTTGCCCAAATACGACAATTGTGCTTATTAACGAAGTAGTTGAGCCTGAAATGGGCTTCATCGCTGGGAATGAGAAAATTTGAGTTAGTGCACATACTCGAACGCTCGAACGCGTGCTTTGATACAAAATTTAGATAACTTGAAAACGTTGTTGAAGCGTATACTTTCCGTGAATAAATGGCAGGTATAGACGGGTTGAAACGTCAAATAAACCGGCAGCTAACTAATAAACCGCTAACGCATAGCTATGAAACCTTATTTAAAAAACGGGTCATCCAAATTGAAAGTTTATGGATCATTGTTTTATGTTATTTCTGGAAAAACAATGAAGATACTAACAGAATCGATATAAGAAAGCATTTATTGCTTCATAGTGTTTATCAGGCTATAAAAAAAGGTGATAAAAACAAAGAAAACACCATCCCCTTGAACAGTCATACGATACGCTGCTATCAAATAACACGTTTTGAAAAAGATAACAAGTGACCGATAAAAGTTTTTATAAATAAACCAGAAATCGGTTTAGATAACGTATTTCTAAGTAAACACCGCTGGGGTCGACATATTCAAAATATGGTTAAAAAACACCTTGCTATGTTTGTATACATACAGGTATGAGGTGATACGCTAATCTTCTAATCTTTGGTGACTATAAGTGTTAACTATTTATTATAAGCAACAATATAATTAATAACGCTGGATAACGCCGAGGTGATAACTTTTCACATAGCAACCAATATACCTACGATAAGGCATCTGTTGCCTTGCCCCAACCGTCATCTTACTGCAAAATTCCAACAACTTCGTACCTCTTGGATGCAATTTAAATTTCACAAGTGTGGAATGATTTTTCTTCCAATTATCTTCGCTCTCCTTTGCGTCCCTCATCATGCTATAATTGTGATTTATATTCTTGGTCATTGCCTTGATTTAAGGCGGCAACGCATATAAGGAGTGTACGTTTTAATTTATTCCGGAAATGGGTCGGTAGTAATTGCAATTGTATCGTTTACCATACTCGCATCATTCAGATCTTTTTCCTTGTTTGTATTTCTGAGGTATTGCCCTGGGGATTCAATGTGGGCGACAAAATCACGAAGAAGCACCATAGAAAGAATGAAAATAAAAAGACTAACAGGCGTAATAAACCGGCAAATCGAATACCAGTCAAACTAGATATTGAATTTTGTGCAAGCAAGGGAAAGTTATCATTGCGAAGCACATTTCAGAACAGGGGAATACAAATGGTTTGCTGGAATGCTAAAGAACATTTTGACTTGAAACACAGTGCAAATACATATTATTTATGTGATATTTGAATTAAAAGTCGTGTTTTCTATTCCTTCTATAGCGCATTGGTAACTCTGCCTAAGATTTAATTTTCCGTATGATAATCGCGGGCGGCTCATTTATACCTATACTATAGGTACTAATATGGCAGATGTTCTGAGGAATTCTTTTGAATGATCCTCTGGAAAACATTTGGACGTATGTACTAGCACTACTAAGGCGTATCTTAATACGCAGATCGTAAGAATATTATGGTACAGTACTAGGCTTCAAACTTCGTAATTCACTTTCCGGGGGAATAGGTCCAGGAAATGCTAAACTTCGTACTTTTAAGACAGCGCAGTCCCAGCGTTTTAGGTTTACCCCCTCCGAAAGAAGAGGCGATTTGCCTAGATCATTCCACCATTTCTTTATGTACGAAGTAAATAAAGAATTCACAGTCGGTGCTGAGAATATAGAAAATCTAATTCTGCAGACTGTATAACGGCGAAGAAGACAAACACCCTGCTGTCAAGCAGAATGAATCATTCAACGTAGAAAAATTTCCGTCCACCTGACCAAAACGAAGTGAGAATAGCAATATCCGATCTGAAATCCAACAAGGCTGCTGGACCTGACTTACTAGCTTACCGGTCGAACTTTTCATGGTAGCTGGTGATGAATTGGTAGAAAGCATCCATCAACTCATTTTCACGATTTGGCCAGACGAGTGTATGCCTGATGAATGGAATTTCTATCGTTTGTCCGATCCATAAGAAAGCATGAGTCTTCTCAATATTGCATACAAAATCTTTTTTGGCCAGGAAATTCGACCATCGATCAAATCTTCACACTTCGACAGATACTGGGGAAAACCGAAGAAGTCCAAATCAATACTAATCATTTCCTTACCGATTTCAAGACCGCCTATAACAGGATCTATAGAGAAGAGCTATATAGAGCCAAATCTGGACATCCCTGTCAAACTTGTCCGTCTGTAGAGGATGACGATCGAGAACGCTCGCTGCTCGGTCAAGTTCCGTAATGCGCAATCTTTCAAGAGTCTGTACAACTGCATAAGCAAAAGAATTCATACAGCTGTAACCGGTACGTTTGCAATTATTGAAGCAAAAGTGGGCAAAATGGGTTTGTAAACGAAGACAAAATCAAGTAGATCGTATTCTGTCAACAAGAAGAGACAATCAACACCGATGAGTTGGAAATAGCTTCACAGTGGACGCTATCATTTCGATGTAGTAAGGGACTTAACTCTGAGAGATCAAGCAAAGAAAAGGACTTGTCAATCGCTAATTGCCTTTTGGGCTTATAAGGCAATTCCACAGAAAAGCGCTATCTCCAACAACTAAAAAGGCCCTACATAAGACCCTGATTATCCCTGTTCTGCTTTATGGCGCTGAAAAATGGACTTTATTAAAGGCGGACGAAGAAGCCCTTGGTCGCTTGGATAGAAAAATTCGGTCTCATATGCATTGACGGGCCTTAGAGGAAAAGATTAAATGCCCAACTAGAGCTGTAGAGTGACATCGACCCAGTCAAAAAAAAAACTGCGTTTGAGATTACAGGACATATAGAGCGCATGTCCACCAACGCTCCGGCCCACAGAGTCTTCGAATCTAACCCAGATGGACGACGCAGTAGAGGACTTCCTCGCCGTCGTAGGTGGAGCCCATAAGTTCAAGGGGACCTTGACCAACTTGGAGTGCGAAACTGGAGGTAATTAGCTAAAGATTGAGGTAAGTGGATAGGCTTGTTAGTCGAAGCCCAGGTTCCAGCCGAACTGTAGCGCCACCTAGGTAAGAAAGGTCAAGTATTCTATTTATTTTCCGTAAAATGAATGCTTTTAAGTCATTTAGGAAAAATGGTGAAGAATTTATTAGTCCAGGTCAATTAGTTACTCGTCATTACTGATTTGAATGAGTGCAATTCTTGGAAAGCTTTGAAAATGGATAAGATTGAATATCATATAAAGAAGTGATTTCCTATAATATTTTTATATAACATGTGGTATGTTTTACAAAAATGATGAGGAGCTAGATTCTGTTTGTACCATCATATATATGTATAAAACATTCATTAAGGACTCGTCTAAGTGATTTCGTTTGGGGACAATAGTCTTTTGAAAATGACCCTCGCTCAGGTGGACCATCAACTGGGGTCATAGAAGAAAATGTTTAACTTGTAAAACAAGTTCTGTTGAGCGACCGAAAACTGAAAACTAAAGAAATTGCAGCACAAACTGGATTATCAAAAACGAAGATTTCCAGCATTCTACATGATCATCTTCCTACGAAGAAGGTCAGCACAAGAAGGTGCAATGAATCCTTTATGCAGTTCAAAAACAGCGATGATGAAGAAAGTTGACTAATCAGGCGGATTGTTATTGGGGACGACGCAATGGTACTTTATTATGATCCGTCAGTAAAAAGCATTTTGATGGAGTGGTGATCCTTATGATCGATTTAAAAAAGCGCAATATAGTAGTGACTGGTGAATTCACCGCTCAATAAACTTTGGGCGGCTATAAAATAAAAAGACGCGGAAAATGGCAACAGGTGTCCTTCTACTATACGAGAGTGCAACAGTTCACACCGCAACTAGGCCGCCAGATGGCAAACGAGTAACAAAGGCCTCGCAGTGGCAGCATCTTCCGATAGGTGCCGGTCCGCTAAGTAACGAGAAGGAGCCCTACTCCCACCTCCTCGTGATGCCATCTGGGAATTTCGTCAGAAATTGCTAACGGGAGAGGACGAATGGTGAGCTTCCTGCGCCAAAAAAACAGGATAAGTGTCGATTGGTCTGTGGCCCAGCGAGCCACAAACGTAAAACAAACTATTGCTCCGAAACGGAAACTATCGCCTCGGATAAGGACTGATAATTTGTTGACGACCTTTGGTTATCGAACACGGACAACGATCGGATTTTCAAACGTTAAGGCCCTCCTGGACTCACTCAAGGAAGGGCCTTATAACTCCAGATTCATCCAATTGGAGCGCCAATTCGCACGGTATAAAATAGACATCTTAGGGCTGGGCGAGATAAGTTGGTACGATGCTGGGGAATACATCTCCCCAACAGAAAGCACTGTCATGCTCTACTCTGGTTAACCAGCTGGAAGTGGACGGAGTTCCGGCGTAGGACTCATGCTAACTCCAGCAGCATGTAGTAGCCTCATATCCTGGAAACCCCATAGTGACCGGATATTGACAGCTAGGTTCCAGAGTAGAGTAAGGAAAATTACCATCATACAGTGTTATGCTCCGACTCTAGACGCGACTGAGGATGAAAAGGATGATTTTTATAGCCACTTAGGCGCCACCTACAACCAAACGCCTAATCGGACATCGTAATGGTGATAGGAGATCTCAATGCCAAGGTGGGTAGCGACAACACCATGCTTAAGCACGTGATGGGAGTTCACCTTAAACACCTAGATTACGCTAACGATGTTTGTCTACTTTCACGTCGGATAATGGATCTTCATTTGATGGCCTAAAATCTAGAAACTGAGGCAAACAAAGTGGGGCTAAAAATAAACACACCCAAAACAAAAGCCCTGAGCACTCCTTCTAACAACCGCGCTCAACTTAACATTGCCGGAAAGCAAGTCGAGAAAGTTGATAACTTTCTATATTTGGGAAGTGTGGTCTCGGCTAATCGCGGTGGCACCGAACTGGATGTGTGCAGCAGAATCGGGAAGGCTAAAGCTGCGTTCGGAATGCTATCCAAAATCTGGACAAGCAATGTTATCAGTTTAAGAACCAAGCTACGACTGTTCCGCTCCAACGTAGAATCAGTGCTGCTTTATGGGTGCAGTACCTGGAAGGTGGACACCATTAACACACGCAAGTCTTCGTAAGCAAATGCTTAAGAATCATCTTGAGGATTTTTTGGCCGAACCGCATCTCCAACGAATAACTTTATCTGACAACGGGCCAAGAACCTATAAGCATTACTATACGAAGGAGAAAGTGGCAATTGATTGGACAATGTCTGTGTACATTACATCTTCTTTTAGAAAAAACTCATAGAACGCTCATATTTTCGAAAGGGAATTGAAATATTTTTATGTAGAAAATGTCGTCAGGATTTCTTTATTTCTTTATTTCTTATATATTACTCTTATCTGATCCTGCACAATGATGAAATTGACTGGCGGCATTTATCTGAACACGTCACTGAAATTCAAGCACAAAAAGTCTGCGTACAGAATGATTCCCGGTACTTTTTGCCAGTTTGTTTTGTTTGCCGTTTGCAAATACTATTTATTTTTATAAAGTTGGCAATTTGACGTAAAGAAATCGTGGAGTGTGTGCTTTTTTTTTTTTAATTTGATCCATTTTTAAGTAGTTTGCGAATATTTTAAGGATGAAGAAGGAAGTTTCGCTAGATATTCGAAAGCTTATAGTAAAACTGCGTTCAGAGGGAAAAACTTTAAGGGCAATAGAACAAATAGTTGATAAGCCACATTCTTCAGTCCAAAGAGTTTTGGAAAACTACGCAGCAACTGGATATATTGGCTCAAAATACAGATCTGGTAGGCCTCAACTGCTTACGCAAGGGAGAAAAACGATATTTATTATCGGAAATAAAGGCAAATCCACGATTAAGTGCTCCGAAAATAGCTAAGACAGTACAAGAAAAGTTTAACAAGTCAATAAGCAGTGGTGTCGTAAGAAATGTTCTAAGAAAAGAAGGGTATCATGGACGCTCTGGAAGAAAAAAAAAGAGACAACGTATTGCATTTGCCAGGTATCATATTGACAAGCCCCAGAGTTTTTGGAATAATGCGCTTTTTTCAGACGAAAGTAAATTTTGCATTTTTAGACTAAACGGACGCGGTATTGTGTCGAGAAAACCAGCAACTGAATGGAATAAAGAAAACCTATTGCCAGCAGTGAAGCACGGCGGAGGTGGGGTTATGGTTTGGGACTGTATGGCGGCACAGGTGGTCGGGAACTTGGAATTTATCGAAAGCACAATGGAAAATTTCAATATTTGAATATGATAAAAAAAATATCCCCGAAAGTGTTAATAAGCTCAGCTTGGGTAATCATTTCATATTTCAACAAGATAATGATCCCAAGCATACCGCTTATATTGTTAAGCCTTGGCTACTACGTAATCTCCCGAAGCAGTTGCATACACCTCCACAATCACCTGACCTTAACCCCATAGAACATTTATGGCAGTTGTTGGGGCGAGGTATCCGTCAGCACGGTATAACGTCCAAAAATATGCTTAAAGAAAAGCTGCTTGAGGAATGGTGTAAGATACGCCCAGGAAAGAAAAGAGGCCCTCGGTTGCTTCGATGAGAAACCGGTTGTAGCAAGTCATATTCAGGCGAGGGTGTCCAACAAAATATTGAGAAAATTGTATTCTTAATTTTTGTTTCTCTTTTCATAATGTACATAGACTTTTTTCATGTTATTTTTCGTTATGTATTAACTAAATTCATGGTTTTATTAAAACTATATTAGTTTTATTTGCTTTTTGTTGTTGCGCCGCTAAATTAAATTTAAACCCAATAAAAAAGAAGTGCACTTTTTTGATTAAGGAGATTATTTTTTTCCATCTAATAATTTTCTATATTATGTACGCAGACTTTTTACACTAACTATACATCGAGAAAGCTTTCAAGAATTTAACGAATTCGTACTTCATCTCGAAAGTACATGGACAAAATCTTTGAAAAGATTTCGAACAAGAACAATCGTTTGTTACTTACAAAACAATATGTGCTGCAAAATCAATATAATACAATAACTACCTCCAATATGTTTCTCTGTTACAAACTATAGGTATTTATGAAACTAAATATACCCTATACGGCAGACTATGACTGTGACCGAAAATTTGCGATTCTCCACCAGCTACAGACGATAGCAGAGAAATTCACGCATATAAAGCGAAGTAGAGATGTTGGAAAATTGACCCATTGAAACCATAAATACGAGTATTGCGGATTCGTACTCTGCTTCTGTACATAATAAATATTTTGTTCTTTGCGTAATTTTCCAATATTGTTTGATCCTTACATATACGTTCCACTGGTATCGCGAAAGAGAGACATGTCTAAACACTCATGAATAACATAAATGCAGCAACACCAGCATTTGGTTTGCCTCAGTGATGAAGTGATCTAAACCGGGAAGTCTGTTAATATTTCCTAAGGTCAAACAGGCGAACCCCACAGACGCATTAGTAGAAATGTAGTGAAGTGGGAGAGTAATGATCTCTTGAGTTTAGGTTATAACCTTGGTGAAATAGGAAGGGAAAGAGCATTGTACTTAATTCACTGTAAAAAAAAAAAACAAAACGAGTGTTTTATGCTCATGCGAGCTATTCCATGAAATTCCCACAATGCGTTGGGTTATGGAGATATCCTCGCAGTATCTGCATATGGCTGAATTTTAAATCAATATATAAAACGATTCTTTTTGGGGATTGATCTAAGAAGAAAACATTTTTTCCAGAGGCAGGAGATGAACCTGCGACAGTTATGGTTTTAGCCAACAACGCTCTACCACTGAGCTATCTCTGGATCTTCTCTTCTTAATAGTCTTCTGCAGAAATGCAATAATAAAGTTTAATTATTATTATTATTATTATTATGTTGTTTTATGCCAACTATGAAGTATAAAATAATTCCTAAAATATTGGGAAAACGAGTATTTTTCAAGCGAAGAATAACTCTTGCCAATAGTTGTTTTTTTTTGGGTTATAGGGCAATTCAACAGTAAAGTATCTAGAAAAACTAAGGAGACTCTATATAAGGCTGTGATCATCTCAGTCCTGCTTTACGGCGCTGAAACATGGACTTTATTAAAAGAAGATGAAGAGATATAATTTGTCGCTTCGAGAGAAAAATTCTTCGTAAGATATTCGGTCCCGTTTGCGTTGACCGGTTTTGGAGGATAAGATTCATTTACGAACTATACGAGCTGTACAGCGACATCGACCTAGTCAAAAAACTGCGTATTGGACGTCTGAGATGTCTAGGCCATGTAGAGCGACACCAACTCTCCGGCCCGCAGAGTCTTCGAATTTAACCCCGAGAGACGACGCAGTAGTGGACCTCCTCGCCGTAGGTGACGCGCACAAGTTCAAGGGCACCTCGTTCAACTTGGAGTGCGCAACTGGAGGCAATTAGCTAAAGACCGAGCTAAATGGAGAGGCTTGTTGGTTGAGGCCCAGGTTCACCCCGAACTGTAGCGCCACCTAAGTAAGTAAGTAAGTATTTTTGAATTGAGCGCGCCTATAGGAGTAATTTGCTTAACAAATGTTCACTAACATTAATCATCCGTGTGGAGACAGAAAAGAACATTCAGGGTGTAAACTCTTAAATTATATGCACAGTTTCTGTATTATTTCAGCAGAAAAAATTCAGACTGATTGTATTATTTTCTCTCTATGCATATCCGTACTCGTATGTATACATGCACACGTTCAAATGTAAATATTTATTATTGTACTTTTTTTTGTTGGAATTGTGTTATTTTGTAATAAGTGGTCGTATCTAATTATAAAAGAAAAAGTTTGTAAACAACTTATTTCTGGAATTGTGATTGAATTAATTTGTTCTAAAATGTTGGCCTTGGGGTGAATGTTGACAAAGCAATACAAGTTCAATGAAATGGAGATATTTTTAAATGCATATATCATATTTGCATACACTACTATGCAAGTACATACATACGGAGGGACTAATAAAAGTTCGCTTAGTTGGTGTCAATTTAGTAGTTTTTGAAAATAAAGAGGACGAATCTCGTGAAGGTCGGCCCAAATCCTAGACCGACGATACAAATGTGGCCTTGGTGAAGGCTAAAATTGACGAAGGTGCCAGGATGGCACAGGAGATGATAGCGGACGAACTGAGCTTGAATGCCATGGCTGTGTGACGAATTTTAAATTATCGCCTGAAATATTCGAAGAAGTCAGCCGATGGGTTCCAAAAAATTTGAATGGAGAGCAAAAGAGGCTCGTGTTCGTTTGGTCAATATTTCCTGGATAAAATTGAAAATAAGATCATAACAGGTGATGAATTTTGGTTTTATAAGTACGACCCGGAAAACAAACAGCAGTCCATGGCAGTGCCGCTTCTTGAATTTCCGAGGCCCTGAGGCAAAATTTTTTTGGGGGCCCATAGGTAGATCTAAAGGTAAAGGATGGGGTTGAGGTTAGAGCACCTGTAGTGCCTATGCATGCCGTTTTTTGTACCTTATTAAGTTTGGTTATATAATAAGCTCTTTTAGAGCTGGCATCCATACCCCTGGTCTCCACTGGCAATAATTCATTGCAATGAAATTTGTGGTTTCCATTGGAAATTTCAATTGCTTTGCATATTTCTTGCAATGAACTATTGCCGGTGGAAACCAGGGGTAAGGTCAATTTTGGCTGCAGTCCCCATTTTTTTCTTATTTATAGGTTTTGCTACAAGCATAGAAAGCTATACATGCCTTCTTTACCCGTAGTTCTATGTTTAGCTCCAGTTAAGTTTAGGATCTAAGATAACTCGTAAATACCTAGCACTGGACGATAAGGAGAGCAATTGGCCATTTAGCCGAAGAAGTGTGAGGAGGTATTTTAGTTTTTGTGGTGAAGAGCATCAGTTCAGTTTTGCTCGAGTTGATACCAAATAAAAACAAATATTTGGCGCAACAGCTCTTTAAAGTGCCAGGGCCTAGCTTCTCGCAACCACTCATGTTGTGCTCGTTATATTTTTCACACGAATGGAAGGGACCTACAGTTTAATGCCGAATCCGAACGGCGATTTGAGAAGCTTTTTCGTGACAACAATACTGTCGAATGTTTGTCAGACGCTCGCGAGAGGTGGGACCGTGAAAAAACTTTTTGGTGTTTTCTGGGATTCGAACTTGGAACCTCATGCGTAGTGATCCGGCACACTAACCACTTACGCCACGGCGCCCAGTCTGCACACCCGACTGCCTTGATTCTTTCTCTGTCCAATGTTAAGAAGATTTTATTCATGACTATCAGTCATAGTAGAAATGAGATAACACAGCCCTGGGGTGTTCCCCTACTGGCAAATTTGGTTATATTGCTATTGCCTATTGTTGCCTGAAAAATTCTAGTGCTAAACATAGAAACGATCCATTGACTTAGATTGCTTTCTATTCCCAGCTCTGTAAGGGACTCTAGGGTTGCTACAGTGTGTACGTTATTAAAAGCTCCTTCTATGTCTAGGTTTAAAATCTTTCGAGTTTTCATGACCGCATCTGCCTGTCTTTGGTATGAAAACCAATCTCAATCGTCTCCATGAAGGAGGTACGTGGTTGTTCAGTAAGCAGCTCCCGAAAATCGACGTGAGCCATGGAATTGCTAGGTCTTGCGACCTCTGTAGCATAATGAGTAGAATGCCGTCCAGGGCCGGGGTTTAATAAAGAGCGAAACTGTTTAAGGCCCAGGAAATTTTTTCCTCTGTAATAATGGGTATAAGGTTCCCAGGCATTAGATTCCGTGCGCCGAGAGTTTGTAGGCTCTGCACTATTATCTGTGGATCCGGGAAAATGGGTGCTTATCAGAAGTTCTAGAGATTCTGCGGTCGACTTAGTCCATTTCCCATCCATCTTTCTAAGAAAGGATGGATTGCAGTGTTGGGGGCCTCTACTTTTACTGTTCAATTTTAACGAACATATGTTATTCAAGTGTAATATCACCCCTCTCTTTTCTTTCGCTTTTTTCGCAATTTTTTACCTTTTTTTTGATTTTTTCCCAAAAATGTTTGTTTTAGGCCTCCGGAAGGGGGGCCCCTGGAGGTGGGGGCCTTGAGGCAATTGCCTCACTTGCCTCCAGGTAAAAGCGGCCCTGATTCATGTTGTAACAACTAATTACCTTAACGTGAAAAATGCATTAACACATAGCGTTACTTTTATTCAGAAGGTATGTTACCTTCATTCGATAAATTCAACTACGATCTTACCCACCAAGAACAAAGCAAACGAATTGTGATGTTAAACTTTCGCGAATGTTTTGGTCGGGAGAATGTGGATTGCGTCCTACGTGTGTGGAATGTGAATAAAAGTTGACAATTCGCGAATTGTTAATTTCTTCTTTTTTATGTTACTCGATAGATAAAGTAAGCTCCGTTCTTTTGGAATAGTAAAATTGTCAATGGCGTGCCTTTAATGTGCTAAAAACGGTTTGTTCACAGTTCGGACATTCGTAGGTCGCAGAACTGTGAATGGACCTTTAATCCATTTTGAATTGAGAAATCTGTTTCAGATACTATCGGTGGATAGCATTGAAAAGCACAGTTAGGTGGAATTCAGGATACAACGCCTTAAGACGACATGTTTATTTCTACAACATCGCTGCAGAATAAATCGCTATTTAACTGCAGTTTAGATCAACGAAGAAGATATCGTCTGCGATACTGTTACAAAAGGCTATGCAACTTAACGGAATTTACAAGTAATGTCAAAATTTCAATGGCAGCCGGGGATGGATCCAAAAATTTAAGAAACGACATGGAGTGGGAATTTCACGATAAATTTAATGGAATGGATCTAACGAAAGACCAGATCTACAATGCCGATGCCATGGTTTGTACTGGCGCTTACTTCCTGAAGGAATGTTAGCAAGGTAAGGGTAAACTTTTTAGCTTGCTGCAATTCGAGCATTAGTTACTGTAAACTCAGCTAACCAAAAAATCGTCAAAAACTTGAATAATTCTCTTATGTACGCATGAATGACAACAGGGATTTGATTTCATCAAGCTTTCCTTCCTGAGGTAAGTTAGACTCATCGTAATTTTACATTGCAGCGAATGAAAATGACAACGAAAATATATCAACTGACTCTGATAGTGATATAGAACAAATTTCAGAATCCAAAGAAAAACTAGCAACAGCGGTGACGCTTTTCACAACGTGAATCAACTAATAGGTTATTTTGTGGAACATGAATTTCCAATAATTCATATCAAACAACTTAGTATTTTAAAAACCTAAAATCATAAAAAAAAAATGTCAACTTTATTTTATCTTTTCTTTTTTGTTTTGATAAATAAATGTACTTTACTACTCAAACCCGTTTTATACATCTTTTGATGTGAAATGTTATTAACGAAAAAAGTATCCAGTAGTTCGAAAACCTCCGTGGTTCGAATAAGGGTCTACCTTAATCTACCTCCAGGTCTCTATTAGTTCGACTTACCGTACCGCTGGTATTGTATTAATTATACAAGAGCCACTATTTCATACATGTCTATATGTTATACATTTAATATAAGAAGAAATACGCTATTACAAAGCTCTAGTGAAATGCGTAAAGTTTCGAAAACTTTTTCAGTAGTAACTGAAACAAAATTATCGTGTAAGACACAAAGTAAAGTAAATAGAAAGCGGTGGTCGAATTATAGAGATCGGAACTACCTCTTAATGGTTCAAGTTCCTACTCTGATTTTATATATTAAAAACGAGCACACATTCATATTTAAAATGTGCTCCCTTATCTCTTCTTTATCCGTCATTAAGACGTAAAGCAAAAATGTCAATACAAGTCAACCCAGTGATGCATAACATAAGCCGCCGCATTCCTTATAACGCCGCAAAATATCCAGCGCAAAATATAACCACAACTATACCACCGGTTAAGACATTAACCAGACTATGTCTAGTTATAAATAACACGTAACCACTTTTGCCATTCAACCTTTAAATCACATCTGATCGAATTAAATTAAATTAAATTAAATTGACTTGGAATGCACCGAGTAAATTGGTAAAGTGTGACACACACAATAGATCGACCAGACCACCATCTCAATCACTCAATAAAACCACAATTACTCAATGCAAGTAAGTGCCGGCTGTACATAATTGTGGTTGCAATATTGGCACATATCTTACCACCACTTTGTATGTATGTACATTCAACTAAGGCACTGCTAATCTGCTGACCGCAAAAAAGTTCTTTTTTTATTTATTCTATTTTTTGACTATCAAATTTCAAACACTTCAATCGAATTGATCAATAAGAATCGCCGAACAATCACTTCTTGGTTACATCACTACATCACAAATCGATGGGTGTTTCTTTTCTCAGGGAAACTTCCATAAATGTTCAAAACCCTCGGTCAACAGAATCTTTTTTCACAAAATTATGGTTCAGTTATAAATTATGAATTTTTTTTTCAAACACTCCACAATGCATAATAAACCTGCATATAACTTTTTAAACTTTTTGGCTACCTTACCTTTTCCTAGTGCGTTCTCTCTGAACCTTTAAACGAATCTGAACAGACTACGCTGCCAGATGCCTTCGTTTAACTTTATATACTCCGCACACGAACGCCACGATGCTGTAGCAGTGGGGGGCGCGCTTTCGCATACGCTACCCGATTCTTATGCTTTTATATCCTCATCATTTTGCTTTATTTCCCCACATACTAGTTGGTCACTATCAAAGAGAAAGGCGGGAATGAAAAGACTCTTTCCCTAAGGGATATTTGACCACCGGTGGTCAAGCGCACTCTCTTAATCATTTAGTATTCCTCCATTCCACTCTGGTTTATTTGAGAATACGCTTTGCTTTGCTTAATGGCAAAGAAGAAGAGACACATAGAGAGCGATAATCAAAGGGTGGAAAATACTCGTTATCAATTCCGAACGTACGCCACCATCACATCTGATTAGAGCGAATGAAAAACAAAAAAGCTTTTCTCTTCTACGAGTATGGATACAAGATAAATGTGTATCTGTAGCGATAATAGGTGGATTATGTGGATCTATTTACGTACTCAAAAGATTGATATTGACTTTTGGGTCAGCCGTTTGTGGATCACCAAACAATTTGACCAAATAAGATGTGTGGACTCACTTGTTGATTAGAAGAGCACTAAAGGATGTATGGCAACTGAATCACTTTCATAGGTAAACAGATTAGGAAGAACGCAAATGGACTTGAAATGAATATTTTTTGAGTAAACTTAGAACTATTTTGACTGTACTTTATTGGGAATCAAGGTCATGTTCATTTGAAATTGTGTAAACAGTACTTATGACCACTTGTCGCCCTTTTGATAGGTTATCTTTATGTGTGCTATTTTCATTCCGTACTGCAAGACATGATGGGACTCGAAATTCGATTGATTTAATTACAGTAGAAGCTCTAAATGATGAATTAAGGTTAGGTGAACTATTGAATGTGATTTGTCTAACGAAATCTTATTGTTTGCTGGTCCAACAGATGCCGGTCACTATTTTAGATAGATTAAGGAAAATTAATTTAGATTTACAATGTTTTACAAAGTCTTGATAATTGCCTTAGGCCGTCTGCCAGATTGACGTTAAAGAAGATAACAAAATGAAGTTCAATTAAATAAATTAAATATAATCTAACAACTAACTAAAAGGATTCGCTTATAATCATTTGACGATATCTCATGGTGTCTTTGATGAAATTGTAAGGATTCGTCCAGTTGTTAAAGTCATTTAAGTTGCTGTAGCAATTTTCGACTGTCATCAAATTTATGTATTCTTAGATGGAGCGGCGGTGTTCTTCTAATGCAGCACATTTTGCTATAAGGTGAACGACATCTTCGTGAGTTTTCAAATTGCACATAGAGTAAAAGATGGGAAGATCATTTCTGTGCGGTATGTAGTTCAATTCCAGTAGTTCTTCACGAGCCTAAAAATTAAAGATATCATTTCGGTGCTATTGATCTTGTGGAAATAGTCGTTTTCACAAAGGTTTTGTACGAGTTGAGGATAGTGTTCCCTATGAATCGATTGTTTGGCTATTTGCAGAAATTCTTCTGGTAGGTGGCAATCTGTAGCTTCCAATACATTGTACAAAACTTCTTTAATTTCTTCGGTTTTATAACGTCCGGCTTGAAATTCATTTGAAATTGATCGCATACGGTCGTCCTTATCGTTCCTTAGTATTGTACTATATGAATTTAGTGATTTTATGTGGAGTTCTACCCGGGTGCATAGTAGAGTTGTAATAATATAATCTATATCATAATATCTATGTGGAGAGGAGACAATCCGGTTTTTAGGTATACGAGTATCATATAATTTGATGTTTTTACTTACTTACTTAGCTGGCGCTACAGTTCGGGGTGAACCTGGGCCACAACCAACAAGCCTCTCCATTTAGCTCGGTCTTTAGCTAATTGCCTCCAGTTGCGCACTCCAAGTTGGTCGAGATCCCCTTGAACTTGTGCGCGCCACCTACGGCGAGGAGGCCCTCTACTGCGTCGTCCGTCCGGGTTAGATTCGAAGACTCTACGGGCCGGAGCGTTGTTGTCCATTCGCTCTACATGTCCTAGTTACATCAGACTTCCAATATACAGATTATTGACTAGGTCGCTGTACAGCTCGTATAGTTCATGAATGAACCTTATCCTCCAAATTTCGACAACGCAAACGGGACCGAATATCTTACGACGAATTTTTCTCTCGAAGCGACCAAGGATATCTTCATCCTCTTTTAATAAAGTCCATGTTTCAGCGCCATAAAGCAGAACTGGGATGATCAGAGTCTTATACAGAGTTTCGTTAGTCTCCTTAAACCCATTTTGGGCGCTTCTACTTCAACACTTACAAACGCATCGATGACTGCCCGCTGAGTTCTTCCAATTATGTCAATATCATCGGCGTATGCAAGCCGTTGTACAGACTCTTGATAGATTGTGTCTCTAGTGTTAGCTTGTGAGTTCCGCACAATCCATTCAAGTACAATATTAAAGAAGTCACATGACAGCGCGCCACCTTGTCTAAAACCTATTTTGACATCAAAGGTCTCGGTGAAGTCATTACCGAACATTACAAACTAGAGCAGCAAGCGTTCTCCATCGTCATCCTGCACAAACGAACAAGTTCGGCAGGGATGCCAAAACTAGACATGGTTCTATAAAGCTATTCTCTATAGATGGTGTCGTAGGCGGCCTTGAAATCAATAAAGAGATGGTGAGTATCGATTTGGACTTCTTGAGTTTTCTCCAGGATCTGTCGAAGTGTAAAGATTTGATCGATGGTCGACTTTCCTGGCCTGAAACCGCACTAATAGGGACCAATCAGGTTGTTGATAAAAGGTTTGAGGCGTTCATACAATATCTTAGGAAAAAAACGATCTTGTATGCGATGTTGAGGAGACTAATGCCTCTAGAATATTGGAGGCATGTCTTACGTCGATCGCAATATGTTCAACTTGGTTGATCGTTACATGATCATTGGACTGCCGTGTCTGCTTATGAATATTGCGATGTGGAAACCATGTGCTTACTATGGTGACGTTTCGCTCCACAGCGAAATCAATCAGTCTTAGTCCATTATCGTAGTGTCGTGTAGGCTATGCTTACCGACTGCCCTACCAAAGACGTTCTCCTTTCCTATTTTGGCGTTTAAATCCCCCAATATGACTTTAACATCGTATTTAGGACATTGCTCTTATGTTTTGTCGAAGAGCTCGTAGAAACAATTTTGGTGGCAGGGTCATTTTCTTCCATGGGGCATATGTACATATTAGGCTTATGTTACCGAATTTAGCTTTGATCCTGATAGTCATAATATGTTCGCCAGTTCCTTTAGTTATACCCCTAGGACGAAGGGCCTGGTACACTGGTGCCAGTAATCCATTACGGGAGTATAAGCGCTGCCGTCATCTCTATCCCAAGGTCCTAACCAACATTGGAAATTCCTTACCGACCTGTGATCTGAATATGTCGAAGCAGCTCGCGCAAGGTGTTCACTAAGTTCAACCTAACTGGAACTGTAGACGCCATTGTCGACTCCGTCTAAAGAATTCGTCCGCTGTCGCCTGGATAAGGAAGAAGTGCTCTAGTGAGAAAGCACTCTTCCCACTCTCTCTCATCTGCTGCCGCCAAAAATCCTCCAAACAGGGTTGGTTACCCATTTCTTGGATTAAGTTACTAAGCACCCGGCCGTCACCGCGTGGAGGTTGAGAGTAGGAGTTGGTAGGTTTCATAAAGGCCTACCGTTTGGCGAGCTATTCGGTGTGTTTAATGTCAGTCTAAAAGCTCGTTTTAGGTAGTAAGCTAGGAGGTTTTGTACATCATTATGCTTGGTGCGCGCCAAACTTGAGCCCCATAAAACATGACATTTTTGCAGTTGCTTTAAAAACTTTAAATTTTGCTTCATGTGGTATTTTTGAATTAAAGAAAAGCTTGCGCCATAATTTCGAAATAGAAAGCTTCGATTCTGCAAGCTTTCTCTGCAATTGTGGACTCCAGTTTCCATTGTTTTTTTATTAAAACTCCTCAATATTTATATCGGTCAGCTCACTATTTCATTTTGACGTAAAAACGTCTGTGAGTACGGTTTGATCGCCAGATCAAAATTTACGATGCAACAAAATTATGCGAGAATTCATGACGCCATAACTCTGTGACTATTGAACTGACAGCAGGTAACCGGCTAATTAGAGATAGCTTATACATGTAGTGTTCTACCTAGCCAGACCATTGCGGCAACTAACGTAATCTCCGGGCGTGGCGGGCGCGTGCGCAAGAGACGGAAATGCTCATACTTTGCAGGCAGTATATCTCGGGAACGCGTAATGCTAGGTCGCCGATCGAGATGTTCTTGTTAATTGCTTCAGCAATAATAACGCCGTGCGTAAGTGGTTAGTGTGTCGGATCACTACGCATGAGGTTCCAAGTTCGAATCCCAGAAAATACCAAAAAGTTCTTTCACGGTCCCATCTCTCGCGAGCGTCTGACAAACATCCGAGAGTATTGTTGTCTCGAAAAAGCTTCTCAAATCGCCGTTCGGATTCGGCATTAAACTGTAGGTCCCTTCCATTCGTGTGAAAAATATAACGCACACAACATGAGTGGTTGCGAGAAGCTAGGCCCTGGCACTTTAAAGAGCTGTTGCGCCAAATATTTGTATTTGTATTTATTTGTAATAATAACTAACACTTTATAAATTTGCAAAGTTGAATAATGTAATTAAATATGTTGGTGATATATGTATGGTTAATGCGAAGTTACGTGACGAGATGTAAGCCTAGCAAAGAGACAAATGTTCTTGGTATTAATAAAGATAATAAGTTGTATCGATACAAAATACTTTGACTAAAATCCCGCAAAGAAGCGAAGAAATCGGAGATCGTCACGTTTTTACACGTAAGCTCATACGACTCGGACACGACTGAGCCCGCCCATTTTTTTTTTAGTTTATAATGAAACATTAAAGTTCGCATAACATTTACCAACAGGTAATTAAAATAAGGGCTTATTTTTAAACTAGATTGTTACCGTACATTACTCGTCAGTTGTCTCTCATTAAAGTAAGAATGCCTTTTTGAAATTGTTTTGATCTTTGTTTCATTAAACAGAGATGGACTTGCATTGATTTGATTGAGTTTGAAAATATAAGCATTTTGCAGATACTCGTATATGTATTATACATATGTAAGTACATTACTATTCCCATAGCTGCTTTTTCGTATCGGAACAGCTTAAAAGTCAAAGATGCTAAGGTTCTGAAAAGATGAGAAGTGATACATCGAATGATACATCGAAAGGCGTCCTGACTGCAAACCCTTTTTGGCAAGGATTCTGGAGGCCCCAACCAACATACGTATACCCACCGCATTTGGCGTTGATCCTGAAGAAGCAACTATGCTGCCTCCTGAAAATTTCTACAGCTCTCTTTCCGATGCGTTCGGTTGATTGGGTTGGAATGATGGACAAAGTGGCGAAAGCTTTCGACTTAAACGTCTAATCTCTGAAATAGACAGGCAGATGCTCGACGTGAGGTAGCGGGTAGACATATACTCCGATAAGCTCCTAACTGAAAATTAGCGGAAGCGTGGCCTTCTGCTAAGAAATGGCATTACTAGCGCTGATCGCTGAATGATGCACTAGAAATTACCTTTTGGTGAATCCTCTCAAAACTGAAGTTGTTGTTTTTATGAGATAGAGTATTTTTGTCGCCCAAACTAAACCAGTGCTAAAGGGGGTCACTATCCGTATTTTCAATGAAGACAAATATATTGGAGTTATTCTGAATATAAAACTTCTTTGGTCTAAACATGTCGAGTCGAAAACATCCAAGGCGCTCTCAGTTTTCCGGCAGTGTTTTAACGATGTCGATGGTGTAGTGGTAACGTCGTCAATTGCCGCGTAAATGGCTTAGGGTTCGAATCCAGATGTCAGCAAGCATTTATTTATGACTCATGCAATAAGGAGTGAGTCCGATCAATTGCGAAAGCTTTTGTGAGCACTATTGCAAAGGCATAACACTGGTCATATGACTGGAGAAATTGTTCGTTCTACTGGATGATTGATAAGCCTATGACATCAGTTTTTCGGGGAAAAAATACAGTGAATCAGAAGCAAAGACAAAAATAACAAAAGTCTCCCCAGTTATCCGGAAGCCACCCCCGGAGATTTTCCGAAACGTAACATCTGAGTTTCAAAACCACTATACCAACATCTTTCTTTCTATCTATATATCCTTTCCAACGCCCACAGTGTGTGTAAGAGTGCACGAAAATTATAAAAAAAAGTCTAAGGGTGCTTTTCGCAAAACGTGGGCCTGTTACCTACTCGTAACAAAGTCCTCTGTATCTATACGGCTCGCATGTGCGTCTGACAATATCTTGCATAATGAGTCTGGGCAGTTTCTCTTTAACAGCTTTGTACTAACAGCTTTGTTTAACTTTGACTTACTACATATACATATACGAACTGAAGTTCAAAAACAAGGGGCATTAGTTCATCTTTTCTTGTTTCTACTGTAATTCAGTTCTATGGTATAATCGGTATAAGAACGTTTGAGATATGAAATTCCCTAGAGCTCCTTAATTATCATATTTCGAATACTTGTGAAATTCCAAAGAGCGATATGATGATTACGCAGTTTTTCTTATCACTTTCCTTCTTCTAAGTCGATCATATGTCTTCTTCTTCTTCTAGTTGCACAAACAGAGAGAATCAATTTCAAATTATCAAGTATTCTAGTCAAGAACATGATAGTTCCAGCGAATCCAAGTACAAAGTCATGGCACAGCAATCAAGTCTTTCATATGGTCATGTTAATTATTTACAGTTGGATTCGATATGTAATTGATAGTGTGTTGTGTACATATTATGTATTAATTGGAAGCATGCCCAGTAAGAAAAAGGTCATCAGTCGTAAGATTGAATCGTGTCCTGCAGTGAGAACAATCATTGACTAATATTAGGTCCACTGTGATAGTACATATTTTTAATCGAAAGCTACCGAGTACCTTGGGAAGCATTTCATTACTACCAGGTGGGACGTGAAGTGAGAGATGTCAATGTACATGATGTGGCTGAGTAGGGTGACTGATTCAATCGAACCTTGAATGATTGTTTTAGGTCAACCGTGAAGATAGTAGGGTGCGTAAGTGTGGCAGGGGTGACTGATACAATCGAATCTCTGGCACTGTTATGCAATTATAACCAGCTACGTGTTAAATAGGTAATAGTTGTTGAAAACTTAGCAGGTTATCATCCATGTGAAGGAGACTGTTACAGTTCTAAACACGTGAAGTTGTTGAGGAGTGCACAGGGTAAGGACCGGTTCGTGCAGAAGGTGACCGATGCAATCGAACACCTATAATCTAGGTTCTAGGTTTTCTTATAATCAGTAATGACTTCCTTCCCAGAGACAAGAGGAAGGAAAGAATTGTAAGTGTTACAGTGGTATCAAGTAAGGCAGTGAGATTTGGACGTAAATCTATTTATACGTTAAATGTCGGCTTTTGACAGATTGCTTAGATGCTCAAAGCAGTATTCCTTAGAATGTTCTTCTTTAGGATAGCTTGTGCTAAACAGTTGCCTAATGGGTGAAGATTATTATTTTCTTCTTCTTCTTCGTCCCTAAAGCTTCTGCAGAAATCATTCAAGACGACTCCTATTCTTCTGGGATGTCTGCTTAGCAGACAGTGTCCTGTGATAATTCCTACTGTAATGCTTATATTTTCTTCTATTTACACACAGAACTCTTTTAGCTCAATTTACGTCCAATAAAGGCCAAATCAGTTTGGTCTTCGAATCTAACCCAGAGGGATGACGCAGTAGAGGACCTCTTCGCCGTAGGTGGCACGCACAAATTCAAAGGTACCTCGACCAACTTGGAGTGCGCAACTGGATGCAATTAGCTAAAGACCGAGCTAAATAGAGAGGCTTGTTGATTGAGGCCCAGGTTCACCTCGAACTGCAGCACCACCTAAGTAAGTAAGTTTGGTCGATATACACGTACTTACATTTTTCCACTTGCCGCTTACCATTTTTAAGACTTCCGTGCGCAGGCGAAGTATTATCGTTTGTTTTGGGGCGGCCGTTACCTCTCTGTTGTCAGATAGAAGCCTTGGCATACCCAGTTTGGCCAGTTCGTCTGCCCTGCAATTGCCTGGAATATCTCTGTGTCTGGGGACCAGGACAGAGTAATGCAACATCTGTCAGCAATCTCGTTAAGAGATTCACGGCATTGTTTAAACAACTTAGATATTATTGTTGGCGCTTCCAGAGCTTTGATCGCCGACTTAGTGTCAATAAATTTACATGACAATAAATTTACCAGCTATTGAACACAAGGAGAGTCTGCGCGCTGCCTCTTGAAATATGCTGCAATGGTCCGGAAGTCTGAAAGGTGCATTAAGCAGCATAACGTCGGAGTATATTTCCATGCCCCTACCTTCCGATGTTTTGGATCCATCCGTAAGAACCTCAATAAATTCCCAAAGATATCAACAGGAAAAGTTTGTAGTAGAATCGCTCGGGCGGCTGTGGTGGTAGACCTGAGGGCATCTGTACTGCACATACTGCTGACCTTTGATAGTTTTCGATTAGATTGGTATTGTACTTTATTTCAAGTACAGGCTACCAGACAAGACAACCCTTTTTGTAGGTATCTAACTCTATCAGTCCGTTTAGCTATTATGTTTAGAGCTAAGTTCATTAATTCACTTGGGAGGAAAAATTACCGAAATAGCTATTGCAACATCGTCAGCCTACGGCACGATTTGGTAGCCCTCATTTTCCAGAATGGTGAGTACTTTTTTACTAGTAAGACCCAAAATAGTAGATAAAGGACTCTCCTCTGTGATGTGCCTCTGTGCACTGGCCATTTGGTTGTTCAATACCCGAACTTGAACAGAATTCGTTCTGTTCAGGCACATAGGCACTTGTCAACCTCCAAGTCCACATGTGCATCTGTGATAGACTCTGTATTGACATTATTAAAAGCGCCTTCTATACCAAGAAAGTTGCCATAGTATCTATATTGTTGCACGGGAACGAACTTTTCAACGGTGGCACCCAGAGACTGTAATGTTATCTACACCGAAGAATTACTGGGAGTCAGATATGGACTCTACCTTCAGTTTCGAACGAATGTGATTGTCGAATAGCATTTCCAAAGTCTTTAGGAAGTAAGAGGGAAGACTAATTAGCCTGAAATCGATATGATATTTGGATATGAAGACCACTTTAACATTTTCCCATGTAGAGGAAATTTAAGACAGCTATTGAATATCGCCTGAAGTCAAAGAGCAAAGAATGGCTCATTTGCAGTTCGAGTTCTTGAGATTTCGCTTGTCTTTTCTATATTGCTACAGAACAGTCTCTAGGACTCTCCTAATCTCTGTTTTGTAAACACAGAAGCTTAAACGCGGTTCATTAAAAATTCATAGCAAAATGAAAATGAATGTAAGTTGAATTCTATCTTAAGAATCAGAACTTAGATTTCAAAGTGCTGCTTAGTCTCGATAATGCACCAAGTCATCCTCAGGCCATATGCAGTTCTAGCCCAAAGGAAGAAATTGTGTTTATGCCCCCAAATACAACATGAATAATCTAGCCAATGGACCAAGGAGTCATTGCTACATTTAAGGAAATGTATCTACGTCAAATTTTTCGCACGATGTTAGAAGCTACAGATGGACCTAACAAACCCACTCTTCGGGAGTTTCAGCGTAAGTATAATATTGCGGATATAATAATGACGGTCCCACCTCTTGTGAACGTCTGGCAAACATCGGAGAGTATTGTTATCACGAGAAAGCTTCTAAAAATAAATTGCTCTTCGGATACGACACTAAACTGTAGGTCCTTTCCATTCGTGTGAAAAATATAACGCACACAACATGAGTAGTCGTAAGAAACTATCAGTCCAGGAACTGAAAGACTTGGAAGGGCAGGTCTAATTGGGTAGAGATATATTAACTCAGATCCAGACCGAGAAACTGACCAACATTAACGAACCATGTTCAAACTTTAGAGCAAAGCTATGATTAAGTCATTGGATTTGGTCCCAATAAGCTCAGAGACTGCTCAGGATACTGCAAAAGTCTGCCGAGAAACTCGCCAAGTAGCTTGGTTTTTTAATGTTTATAGTACATCAGCAGAACTTACTTACTTACTTAGGTAGGGCTACAGTCAGCTAACAAACCCCTCCAACCAGCCTGGTTACGAGCCAGCTGCCTCCAGTTGCGCACGACAGGTTAGTTGCGGTACCCATCTATTTGTTTGTGCCACCTACCGTCCTTTACTGCGCCGTCCATCCGACTTTCTGGGCTGAAGCGTTGGAATGCATCCGATCTACAAGACCCAGCCATCTTAGTCGCTGTATGTGATCTCTTCTGGCTAACTCGATGTCCTTATATAGGCCGCATAGTTCGGCATTGCACCTTTTCCTTCACTCACCGTGTATGCAGACGGAACCATAGAACTTTTTTTCTTAAAGTAACCAAGGGCGCCCTCATTCAACTTTGTCAAAGTCCATGTCTCTGCGCCATATAGAAGGATTGGGATAATAAGTATCTTATACCGAGTTACCTCAGTAGTTCGACATAGGACTTTGTTACTCAATTTATTATTATTTTTATTTTCGTGATTCCTATACACTTTAAGATATAATATCTTATAAACCAATGTTAGGCTAATTCTGTATTTGAAAGCTAACATACATAAAGTTCACGATAATAATATTTCACGTTATAATGACATAGTGATAATGAAGCATAATAATTAATAATTTAGTCAAAATTCATTAATACTAATTAATATTTTGTGACAGATGGTTTCTTAATTCATTTTTAAACCTTCTTGTGTTATTAATTCTTCTGATAAAACGCGGTAAGGAGTTCCATAAGCGAATGGAATTAATAAAAAATTGACACTCAGTGGTAAGGAACGAGTAACGGGGATGAGTCAGCTATCTAGACCTGTTTGAGGAAGGCATAACTAGTTTCTCATACAGATATGGAAGTTGTCGTGTTATCAAGATAGTTGAGACAAGGGTTAAGGTGCGGAACTGTCGAAGGCTGATGAACGTCATATAGAAAAGGCGCGTAGATAAATGCGACACCCGATCATACCTTCGTAGTCCAAAAACGTACCGAACGGTGTTGTTGTAAGCGACCTGGAGTGTTCTTTTGCTGACAGAGTTGCACTTGGCAAAAACTTCGCACCCGCATGTCAATGTTGGTATGACCAATGTTTTGGCGAGCATGAGCCGCGTTTTAAAAGGGGTGAAAGCTTTACTTTCCCACAATGTTCGAAGAACACCATAAGCCTTACCAGTCACAACATCAATGTGGTTATCTCAGGTCAGATTTCGGCTAAAGACCATACCAAAGTTTTTGGCCGTCTCAACGTATTCAATAGGAGCATCGCTTAAAAATACAGAAGGGACGTACGACAAGTCCAATGAATTCCTTGAGATGGCCAGACACTTTGATTTTGCAGGGTTTAACAAGAGACCGCTCGTTTTAGACCAGCGCGCTTTCGAGGTCCTCATTAACGCAGGCAGCACCATGCTCAATAAGACCGAGATCGGAGCTCAAGTACATCTGCACGTCATCGGCATACATATGTATCTTGTAGTGCTTAGTAATTGATGGCAGATCGTTGACGTACATCGAGAACAGTAGTGGACCTAAAATGGACCCCTGTGGGACGCCATTTAAGGTCGTAACGGAGTCCGATTGGACATCGCCAATTTGGACAACTTGCTTTCTATCTGAAAGGTACGAATCAAGAAGCTTCACTGCATCGTGTGAAGAGTTAAATAGGCGACACAGCTTATTGCATAGGTTATAATGAACGACTGTGTCCAACGCCTTCGAGAAATCAAGCAACAATAACAAGGTCGCCTTCTCGTCATCCATACTTTGCCGCAAATCTTCCGTGACGTTCACTAATGAAGTTATGCAACCCTCCTTAAAGCCCGATTGGTGTGTTGTCATCAATTTTTTGGAGTTACGGTATAGGCTCATTTGCTTTTGTAAAATTCTTTCAAAAGCTTTCGAAAGAAAAGACAAAATAGAAATGGGCCTAAATTCGTTTCCTTTGAATTTTTTGGTATGGGCACCACTTTAGCCATTTTCCATTGTGAATGATATTCACCAGATGTTAAAATAGAATGGGTAATGTACGGGATAAGGATTGGCAACATGAGCTTTAAAAACGGGGATATATCTCGCCTGGCCTAGCTCGGGAGACTTTATTGAGAGGAGGCTTTCAATGACTTCGGCGCAGTTAACAGCTCTAAAACAGAAACGAGGGGCTATTGATTCTGATTGATTTGACAATCGACTGTGTGAATCTCGTACTAAGTTCGGCAGATTTAAGGAAGAGCATGCAAATTGTCGATTGAGTACATTGCAGTCGACATTTTCGATTCTGTTGAGCTTTGGTTTAGCGATTCCAATAATATGAAGATTACTCCACAATTTACGACACCCGAGAGACGAATTAAGCCTTCTTAGTTCATAAAAATACCGATTGGCAAGAGTAATTCTTCGTTTGATCTCCCCACTGTTGTCATATGCAGAGTTCGTCATGGAGCCTAGGTAGACAAAGTCTATTATGGCGATCTGCTCAAGACGCTGATGTCGGGTTTCCTTTTCTGTAAACAGCATATATTTTGTTTAACTTTCATTGACTGCTAGACCCATCGTTGGTGACGCTTAGTTCTTCCGACTATATCAATGTCATGGGCGTAAGCGAGTAGTCGTACAGACTTTTAAAAGATTGTAGCTCCGCTGTTGGCTTGTGAGTTTCGTACGATTCTTTCAAGCATTATATTACAGAGAGCATTATATCGAGAGTTCTCCATCGTCATCCTGCACAAACGGACAAGCTTGGTAGGTATGCCGACATTAGACATGGCTCTGTATAACTTATCTCTATACACGCTATCATAGGCAAATTTGTAATTGATGAAAATATGATGCGTATCGATTTTATATTCATGGGTTTTTTCGAAGATCTGCCATAGTGTGAATATTTGGTCAATGGTGGACTTTCCCTTTTCCATAATACAGCAGACAGGCTCTTATATGCGATATGCATGCGGGCAAACAGTGCTGTAGTTCCATTGCAGTTCAACCAGATTTTTCCGATGGCCTGGTGCATACTCATTACCAACTCATCTCCTCCTGCCTTAAAAAGTTCGGCGGCAAGTTCGTCACAACGGTAAGTGATATCACAGAATATTGTTTCATTGTTTTCACTCTAAAACATTTTTGTCGTTTTTGGGTAGGCCGCTGTTATACTATAACAACGTACTGCCGTCTACAACATACATGTGTGTGTATGTAAAAATCATTAAAATCGTTGGAAGCCTGAATTTAAATAATAACCATATCCACTTTTCCTATATTTAAGCTAAGCATATTGACATTTCTACAATTTTTATTTGTTAATAGATAGAAATTATTAAAGCGTATCTTAGCTCAAAATTTATTATTTCCACGCCAATGCTTCATGATTCAAATTCTGATGTCAGCAAACATTTATTTATTTCTCATGGCATATGTAAAAAAAAGTCAGTCCGATCAATTGGAAGAGCTTATGCCAACACTATTGAAAGGGCAGTAGGTTTGTCATATGACTTGAAAAAATGTTCGCTCTGTTTAATGGCTGACAAAATAACAAAACAAATCTCCTCAGTTATCTGGACACCAGATATCTTTTCCAGCACCCGCACTATGTAGCCCACCATAAGGGTATACAGAAACCCCTTGAGCACGCACTTAATATATATAAAAAAAAAGTTTCCTGCAATAGTGTGGCTATTAACTATTTCATCTTTTTTTTTTTAAAGAATGTTAGTTGGAAATGTAAATAACGAAAGAACGGTCCACTAGCCACTGGAATTTGAATCTTTGTAAGTAGGTAAATTAACGAAAGGCATGCATCAAAAATACAATTCTACAACAAAGATATATTTTATTCTATCACTCAATAGAAGTACCTACTCGTAGTAGTAAATGTGCACGACTTCGTATAAAAGCATCTTAGCTACGTACTCGTATGTGTGCTTAGAAGTACATTTGTTTGCTTCCCGTTGAAGATCACTTGCATTCAGAAATTGTAAGAAGAAAATCGAAAGCCCTTAAAGAGTGAAGTGCTTCAAGTCAAGTGCATTCTTTAAGAAAGCTGTACAGATCTTAAACTCATTCTTATGTCATGTAACCATCAAATGACTTCTTAATTTATTTTATTTAATGTGAATTATTATTAATTATTTCCTTAAGAAAAAGCGACAGCAGGTATTCTTTCTTTTGAATGTTTGAGTTAGTTTCACGTACATATGCGCATATTTAGAATGTTGATCGGATTCGTTTATATAAATATATGTATACATGACACAGAGTATCTACTGAAAACTATTTCACAGAAAAACAAGAGCACTGTAAATTATTGAATAAATCTTATTATGGTGAAGTACAAACACTGTAAGATAAAAGCACAGTAAACACAAATTATTATTAAGAGCCATGTACATAAACTGCATTAGGATTAGGCATTTGTAGAATATTTCCTACTTAAGAGAACATTAGTTTGTGATACTCCGTGTTGCACAAGATTTGCATTTTTATTTTTTAATAATTGTTTTGTTCTCCTATCTAAGTAATGCCCAATCTACATAAATCTACTATGTGTCTTGTCTGCCTACTTTGTAAAGTACAGCCATTTTTCCAGTAGTTTACTAGTGTCCAGACGGTCTATTATCGGCGTCTATACTGCATTTATTAAAATTAGTCGATTACCTGAAACTGCAGGGGAAACTGGGGAAAAGATTTATAATTGGAGGAGACTTCAACGCAAAGTGGGGATGCAGATTGACGTCAGCAAAAAGAAAGGAATTATTCAACGCAACTAGACTTTACGGATGCGAAGTCTTGTCAATCGACATACTGGCCGACTGATCAAAATAAAATACCAGATCTGATAGACTTTTTTATAATAAAAGACATATCTGCAAATTATCTTCAAATTGATGAGTTCAATGATCTAAACTCTGATCATTCCCCAATACTACTTAAGTTGAGTGAGAATATAATTAAGAAATAAAGCAGACCAATGCTAATTAACAAATGCACCGCCTGGGATAGTTTTAACAAAATTTTTGAAAACAGGATTGAACTAAGCATGCCTTTGCACAATATTGAACAGCTGGAGACAGAAGTCGAAAAATTTGTTAATGATATACAACAATCAGCCTGGATAAACATACAAAAAATTAGGGGGAAAATTAAAGGGAAAAACTATACCAGGAATTCAGAGAACTTATTGCGGCTAGAAGACGAGCGAGAAAAAAATGGCAGCAAACTAGAGCAGCTCCATAGTTTATTGTCTGTGATATAAGCATAGAGGAATACCTCAAGTTGCGACCACCCCAAGATAGAACAACCCGCACTTACGACCAACATTTTTATGCACCTATTTCCCGTGATACGATCCACCACCTCAAAGATACGCCCAACATTATAAAAAAAACGTCATGATGTATGTATCTGAAACATTATTGTCGTATCCCGTTTGTCCCTGTGGTGAAGGGCTACTTAAATCGAAACAATTTGGCAATGAAACGCGTATTAGGCTTGGATACTGCTCACCCTTGTCATCCACGATCGGTTAGCAACATGTTTCCTGATTTTAAAGTGATTTTTCTTCACCCAAATACGATTTCGTTACTACAACCGATGAGTCAAACTGTCGTTGCAACTTTTAAGCGCTATAACACTCACATATTAATGACACACGCTATCGCCGTAACTGATACCGAGGCCGGATCTATACTCCAGGAGTTCTGGAAACATTTCAATATATGGCAGATATTGTCGGAGACTCTTGGGCGGAGGTCAAGACATCAACCATGAGCAGATTATGGTGATCGCTTTCTCCACGGCTTATAACAGAGGAGCCGACTGATGATGAGTCTTTACAAAATATAAATAACGATGTTATGAAGTTAGGTATGCAACTAAACCTTCAAATAGACGCCGCAGATGTCGATCAACTCATTGCAGAACATGGAGACGAGCTTACCAATGAGGAGCTACATATTTGAAGGAATCGAAGAAACAAACGAAGACGACGATGATGACACCGAAAATCCCACAGCAACTTATACGGACTTAAGTTTGCAAAATCTTAACTTAACTTTAGAAAAAACTGAACAGCATACGGAGCTCACCAAAACCCAAGACAATAAGAGAAAAAAGTAGCAAGGTAGGCGAAGCTATTCGAAAGGACGTAACATGCTACAGAAAAGGAACTACATCGCCCAGTCCAAAATAGATGATTTTGTTTTTTTTTTATAGATTTGTGATTTAAATACCGTTACAAAGCAAATAAATACGTTACTGAGCTTATTACGGCTGGTCAAACGGTAGTGCATGCGATCAAATGAATACACAAGCGTTTTCACTCAGTTGAGGCCTACCAACTCCTACTCTCAACCTCCACGCGGTGACAGCCGGGTGCCTAGTACCTTAATCATCCAAGAAATGGGTAAACAACCCCGTTTGGTGTATTCTTGGCGGCAGCAGATGAGAGAGGGGGGAAGAAAGTTTTCTCACTAGATCACTTCTTCCTGTTCCAGGCGGCAGCGGACGAATTCCCCAGACGGAGTCAACGGTGGCGTCTAGTTATAGTTCCAGTTAGGTTGAACTTAGTGAATACCTTGCGCGAGCTGCTCCGACGTATTCGGATCACAGGTCGGTAAGGAATTTCCAATGTTGGTCAGGACATTAGAATAGAGATGGTGGCAGAGGAGCCCTTAATGGGCCAACGGCAGCGCTCATACTTCCGTAGTGGACTACTGGCACCAGTGTACCCGCCCCTAGGGGAATAATTAAGGCCCCCAGGTTGGGGGTTGTGCCGTCGGGGTAACTTCCTTACCACGTAAAAAACCAATGGTTCTGAAACAATCAAAAGCCTCGGATAAGGATGACCCAACTAATGACGACCCCAGCAAACGAAATAAGGACAACGACCTTCGGATCTGTACGTGGAATGTTCTGTCCCTTTCCTGACCACGTGCAGCCAAACAACTAGCAGAGGCCCTAGACTGCTACAAAGAAGATATTACCGCCATCCAGGAAGTGCGATGCGATGGGCCGGGCAAAAAGAGGATGAAAAACTGTGACATCTACTACGGTGATTGCTACAGAGGCAACAGGCAACGCTTATTCGGATGCGGATTTGTCATACGCGGCAGACTTAGGCAAGAAGTCTTAAGTTTCCGACACGTTAGCGAGCGTATCATGACTATCCGAATTAAAGCTAAATTCGCCAACATAAGCCTAATATGTGTTCATGCCCCCACGAAAGAAAAGGACCCTGCCACCAAAGAGTGTTTCTACGAGCTCCTCGACAAAACATACGAGCAATGTCCTAAATATGAGGTTAAAATCGTATTGGGCGATTTTAACGCCAAAATAGGAAAGGAGGACGTCTTTGGTAGGGCAGTCGGTAAGCATAGCCTACATGCCACCACGTCTGATAACGTACTAATGCTAATTGATTTCGCTGTGGAGCGAAATGTCACCATAGCAAGCACATGGTTTTCTCATCTCGATATTCATAAGCAGACATGGCGGTCCAATGATCATGTAACGATCGACCAAATTGATCATATTGCGATCGACGCAAGGCATGCCTCCAGTATTCTGGATGTCCGGACCTTCCGAGCGGATAACATAGACTCGGATCATTACCTTGTTGTAGCCAAGGTACGAATGCGGATATCCGAATCTGAGCAACAAAGAAGAATCACTGTGAGAAAATTTAACGTCGAAAAGCTACAATCGCAAGAGACCGCCAGACTCTTCGCTGAACGCGTATCCCGAAATCTCTCAATCACCCCTATGCAGCCAGCAACAAGTGCCGAAGACCAGTGGCAACGCTGCCAACATGCCATCAGAAACGCCGCGACTGATGTGCTGGGTCTCGCTCGCCCATCACCGCGAAACCTCTGGTTTGACGAAGAATGCCGGCGAGTACATGCAGCAAAACAAGAGGCATACAAAGCAGGAACAATGTACGGAAGTTTTACCAAAAGGTAAAAAGAACGTGTCAGAGAAGTAATACCCGTACAGAAACTTGTAGAGACGAAAATGGAAACCTCGTAGTAGAATCACAGTCGGTGCTGAGAATATGGAAAAACTACTTCTGCAGACTGTACAACGGCGACGAAGACCAACATCCCGCTGTCAGGCAGAATGAACCATTCAACATAGACGATGATAGTCAAAATTTCCGTCCACCTGACCAAAACGAAGTGAGGATAGCAATATCCAAGCTAAAATCGAACAAGGCTGCTGGACCTGACAGCTTACCGGCCGAACTTTTCAAGGCAGCTGGGGGTGAATTGGTAGAGTGCATACACCAACTCATCTCTAAGATTTGGTCAGACGAGTGTATGCCTGATGAATGGAATCTCAGCATCGTTTGCCCGATCCACAAGAAAGGAGACCCCCTCAACTGCGCCAATTATAGAGGCATCAGTCTCCTCAACATCGCATACAAGATCTTTTCTGCGATATTGTGTGAACGCCTGAAACCTTTTAGCAACTGACTGATTGGACCCTATCTGTGCGGTTTCAGGCCAGGAAAGTCCACCGTCGATCAAATCTTCACACTTCGGCAGATCCTGGAGAAAACCCAAGAATTCCAAATCGATACTCACCACCTCTTTATCGATTTCAAGGCCGCCTATGACAGCATCTATAGAGAAGAGCTTTATAGAGCCATGTGTAGTTTTGACATCCCTGCCAAACTGGTCCATCTGTGCAGGCTGACGATGGAGAACGCTCGCTGCTCCATCAAGGTCGGTAATGACCTCACCGAGACCTTTGATGTCAAAAAAGGCTTTAGACAAGGTGACGCGCTGTCATGTGACTTCTTCAATATTATACTTGAACGGATTGTGCGGAACTCACAAGCCAACACCGGAGGCACAATCTATTACAAGTCTGTACAACTGCTTGCATACGCCGACGATATAGACATTATCGGAAGATCTCAGCGGGCTGTCACCGGTGCGTTTGCAAGTATTGAGGCAGAAGCGGCCAAAATGGGTTTAGCGATAAACGAGGGTAAAACCAAGTATATGCTGTCAACAAGAAGGGACAACCAATACCGACGAATTGGACAAAACCTCACAGTGGGCAGCTATAACTTCGAGGTAGTAAGGGACTTTGTCTACCTTGGCTCTGCTATAAATTCTAAGAACAACATCAGCGCAGAAATCAAGCGAAGAATAACTCTTGCCAATCGCTGTTTTGTTGGGCTTATAAGGCAATTCAACAGTAAAGCCCTATCTCAAACTACTAAGGAGACTCTATATAAGACCCTGATCATCCGAGTCGTGCTTTACGGCGCTGAAACATGGACTTTATTAAAAGAAGATGACGATATCCTTGGTCGTTTTGAGAGAAAAATTCTTCGTAAGATTTTCGGTCCCGTTTGCGCTGACGGGTTTTGTAGGAGAAGATTCAATCACCAACTATACGAGCTGTACAGCGACATCGACCTAGTCAAAAAACTGCGTATTGGACGTCTGAGATGACTAGGACACCAACGCTCCGGCCCGCAGAGTCTTCGAATCTAACCCCGAGGGACGACGCAGTAGAGGGAATCATCGCCGTGGGTGGCGCGCACAAGTTCAAGGGGACTTCGACCAACTTGGAGTGCGCAACTTTAGGCAATTAGCTAAAGACCGTGCTAAATGGAGAAGCTTGTTAGTTGAGGCCCAGGTTCACCCCGAACTGTAGCGCCGCCTATGTAAGTAAGTAAGAAAATAAGTAGAGCTTATTACGTAATAAATGAATTACTTTTCTTAGTTTTTTGAATATTTTTTTTTTTTTAATTTTTTGTGATTTTTGAGATTTAGGAACGATTTAGACGAAATGTATGGAAAATCGTACCCAAGATACGACCGTTCGGGATACGACCAAGTTTTTAGGAACGCATTACGGTCGTAGCGTGAGGTATACCTGTATATACGAGTACATAAGCACTCCACAAAGTAGAGGTTGAATGAATAATATATCATTCATTCAAGTGGTTGTGGACAACCAGAGTTGTATAAGTACGGGACAGCCTCCGCCCGTGACCTGAGAACCAGTATAAGAGTATTAATAATCCCTTCGGTGCGCAAATTATATAAGAAATCTTGATTAATAAAGAACCTTCGTACCTTCATGAAAAAATTAGATTTGCTACCTCATCAAGATCGTTTATATTTGTACAGCCAAGATTCACATGCACTAATTCCGAACGCCAATTTTTTGTTTTTGTTGTCAGACAGTGGAATGCCTTACCCCAAAACATAAGAAAACATCGCGGTACCAAACACTTTGAAAGAGTTTTATTCAGATATCTAGTCAACAATTCTTAACTTTTATAATATTTTTTATCTATTTATTTTTATTTATTTTTTCTCTTAATGTACATATATATATAAATCTTTATTATTTCCTTTGTTTTTTGCTCGACCTATTATTATCTTTCTCAGTTTTGTTTTATGTTTAACTTCGTTAACTTAACTTAAATAAATTTAACTTTTACTTTAAATGGGCCCCAGGTCTAATGTGAAAGATGCTACAAATTATATAAATAAATAAAATAAATAAATAAATATGATTATAGTGATATGAGTATAGTGTTCGTTTGCAAGTGATGGTGATTTGCGGTTTTAGCAAAACCATTAAAAGCTAATTCAAAATGAGAAAATAATTTTTTACGATTTTTTTTTTAATTTCGAATTCATTAGAAACTGGGAAATAACAACAAACACAGCAAATGTTTAGTAATTTTTATTGATAATATTTTTTTTGTTGAAAATTGGTTGTTTCAAAAATGGTTTATGCTTTCAAAAACGTATCGAGTTGTTCAATAAGATCCGCGGTTTTCTTAGGGTTAAAGTTAAATACACATTTTTGGTATAAAAGCTTATATTTAATCTATCAGATATTGTCCATCACATTATGTTTCCTCTTCCTCTTTTGTAAAAGTCACCAGACTTTTGGGTAAACAAGTTTTCCAAGTGCGTTTTGATCTTATTCTCGAAATTAGATTATCTTTCGTAGAAATTGTTTTGGAGAGAGCGGAACAGATGGTAGTCAGAAGGCGCAAGGTTCGAGAGTACGGTGGGTGATGCATAACATCCCAGGCAAAGGCATTCAGCTTTTGTTTTGCTACAAAAGTTGTGCGTGGTCTGGCGTTGTCATGGGGGAAAACAACGCCCTTCCTATTCACCTACTTTGGCCGTTTCTTCACTGCCTGCTTCAAATTATAGAGCTGAGAGCAATATTTAATGGCATTTATTGTCTGATTGTGTGGAAGCAACTCGAAGTACCAAATGCTCAACATGACATTTTTGGGATGCAAATCTTGTTTACCGACTGATTACAGTGTTTCACCAGGAGCGCACCATGACCTCTTACGTCGAATGTTGTTATAAACCACCCATTTTTCGGCTCCCGTAATCACTCTTTTCAGAAAAGTCCCAAGCGAGATCTATCTCAACAACAAGGGGTTGAAAAACAAGTATTATTTTTTTTTATAAATAATGTCTTATTTTATTATTATATTGTATAATATAATATAATTAATATAATATATATAATAATATAATATAATTTATAGTTGGAATATTTTACAAACTTATATCCATACGTCTTGGTACTTTAGCCATCATATCTATAACCCCATCGTATTCACGTCAATATCTCTATATATGAAAAGCAACATCAAGCCATTTAACCGCTCCTCACTAGTCTTGCTACGCAGATAAGTTTTCAATCTGCGAAGACAAGAAAAGACCGTTCACTTGATGCCACAGATATGGGAAGTGTTGCACCGATCTGCATAAAGCGATGTATTGTTTGGTACAACGTTGAATCGCAACAATTAAGAGCGTCTATAAAATTTGTTGGCCGTTTATCAGTCGGAATATTTAAGCAATGTCTGCAACCATAGTTAATTTAACATTCAAACAGATATTAAGAAAATGAAAGAAAGAAATTTTTACCTGCGCCACATCGTCATTTCGCCTACAATATCATCAGTACATCTTTTGATGTCATTTGGCCATTCTTTTAAAAATACGTTGATAGTGCTTCGTATTTCTTTTGTTTCCAGCTAAGAACACTTTTCCGGTAGAATGTTTTGAATTTTAGCAAGGAGTTCTCGATGGCCAAGAAATCCGAAACAGACGTGGAGCTGACGTCGGACAAGAACGAGATCACCATCTTATGCTAGCTCATTTACGCCTTCGTACTGCATCCGTCAACAGCAACCGCTCAAACCTACTTAACATCACCAGGTTTAATATCGACAGGCTCAAGGTTCCCTAAGTGCGCCAATAGTTCAGGGACCATCTTGCCTTAGAAGCAGAAGCAATCAGCAGCAAGAGAACATGGATGACCACTGGAGTGCTGTGAAAAATGCTTTTGCGACTGGGGCACGCACGTATGTCGGTAAAAAGCAGAAACACCACCGCACATGGCTTTCTACAGACACCTGGAGAAGGATCGATGAGCATACAGCAATCAAGACTCGGATTGCAGCGGCCACAGCAGTAGAGAGAACCGAGCTTGAAGCCCAATACCGTGCGAAGAAGAAAGAAGTGCAGCGTAGTGTGAGACGTGACAAACGTCAATATGTCAACTCACTGGCCTCAAGGGCTGAAGAAGCAGCAAGTAGGTGCGACAGTAGGACTGTTTACAACATCACTAAGGAGCTCATTGGTGGTCGAAACTCCAAACAACATCCAGTGAAGAGTCTAGACGGTAACCTTCTGATTTCGGATGAGGATCAGTTCACTAGATGGAGAGAACATTTTGCTACAGTGCTAAATCACTTAGACGATGGCGGTATGATCTTGAATTCGAATAAGCAGTTCGAAGCAACAAATTCCCGAATTCGCACCGCACCTCCCATTAAAACTGAAATAATAACAGCAATCAAGTCCCTCAAGAAGAACAAAGCGGTGGGTATTGATGGCATCCCTGGCGAGCTATTTCAAGCGGCGCTAAATACATCGGCAGATTTGCTGCATCCGCTAATACGGAGAGCTTGGGATAGTGAACAATTTCCACAGGAGTGTAAAAGGGGGATGATCATTAAGCTTCCAAAGAAGGGTAACTTGATGGAGTGCGGTAACTGGAGAGGTATATGTGTTCTTCCAGCTGTAGCCAAAATAATAGCTAGAATAATTCTAGAACGACTTAAAGAACATTTAGATTCAACTCTCGATGTCGAACAGACAGGCTTTCGCGCTGGATCATCCTGCATCGACCACGTAAACACCTAACGGATCATAATCGAACAATGCGTTGAGTATAGGTCTCCGCTACATTTATTGTTTATCGACTTCGAGAAAGCTTTCGATAGCTTGAATCGAGATGCTATCTGGTTGGCCTTGCGCAGGAGATGCATTCCAGAAAAACTTATAGCTTTTATCAAGGCTACATATCAGGGCGGCAAGTGTCACGTCGTGCACAATGGTAAGGTGTTGGGGGATTTTGAAGTCCAAAGTGGAGTACGTCAAGGGTGCATACTGTCCCCACTATTGTTCTTGGTGGTTATCAGCGATGTACTCCGTGCAGCTAATTATGGAATTCGTTGGACGATGACATCTTGCCTTAAACACCTAGATTACGCTGACGATGTTTGTCTATTTTCGCATCGGATAATGAATCTTCATTTGATGGCCCAAAATCTAGAAGGTGAGGCAAACAAAGTGGGGCTAAAAATAAACACAGCCAAAACAAAAGCCCTGAGCACTTCTAATACCCGCGCTCAACTTAACATTGCCGAAAAGCAAGTCGGGAATGATGATAACTTTCTACAATATATTTAAGAAGTGTCGTCTCGGCTAATCGCGGTAGTACCGAACTGGATGTGTGCAGCAAAATCGGGAAGGCTAAAGCTGCGTTGGGAATGCTGTCCAAAAATCTGGAAAAGCAATGTTATCAGCTTAAGAACCAAGCTACGACTGTTCCGCTCCAACGTAGAATCAGTGCGTTATGGGTGCAGTACCTGGAAGGTGGACACCATTAACACACGCAAGCTGCAAGTCTTCGTAAACAAATGCTTAAGAATCATCTTGAGAATTTTTTGGCCGAACCGCATCTCCAACGAACAACTTTATCTGAGAACGGGCCAAGAACCTATAAGCATTACTGTACGAAGAAGAAAGTGGCAATGGATTGGAACCCCCAAAACCCCCCGTGCGTTCGCGCCTGGTTGTCTGTGATGGGTGGACGTCTAGAGCAAACAGCATCAGCAAGGTCTGTATTTCCTGAACGAAAGCGTTCAAACCAGCCCTGAAAAATGCAAGCGCTAATTGCCAAATCTCCATACAGGATACAAATCTCCCGTTGCGCCTCTATCGTTTTGACACATATTTTAAAGAAAAAAAGCAAAATATTATTAAAGTTAACTTCCGCATGCGCTTTTTAAAATTAATTATGAGTATAGCCCGCCAATTTAAAAAGTTTATTCGATTTAGAGCGCGTATTCTAGTGAATCGGAGTATCTGAAGCAGATCCAGCGAAGGTAGATCCATCTCTCTTAGAATATAGGTTTCCAGGTGATCGTTTATAAATTAGAGCTTCACACTTCATGAGAAGGTGTTTCTTCAAAGTCCCTGCAGAATCTGAAGTGTCCGTTTCTCGAGATGCTCCTTGAGTCTATAGTGACCCGTTAATGTCTGTCAGAATACGAAGACGGTTTTTGTTAAAGCTTAGGCATGTCTTGCATCTTTTCTGGTTGTAGTTTCTCAGAATTTCTTTAGCCTATCTCAGTTGGGAAATATCATCCCAATACTTGGCCCATTCGTTCCCGACTTCTCTTTTCAGTTCTTCCCGTATTTGATGTGGTCTTAACCTAACCGGAAACTTAGCTTGAAAGGTACCGGAGAAAGTTCCAGACATTCTGAGTATCTGGTTTTAGGTCCGTACACTACTTCTCCAATTCCTGCCGATGCTGTGGGATAGGTACTCATGACTCCTGTTATACAGATTGTGAGGGTATCTTTCTTCAAAGGCTGAGGTGGGCTCGCCGGCCCCAGGGTTAACCCAAAGGAACACCCTAGACTTTGGGAAAGAGGTACTTTATTTATAATTGGATTGGTTTTATACAATATTGTTGCGTTAACAATGCAAAATGTTCTGAGCTAACAATACTTATGCTTAACAATATTTGGATAACTTAACGCTAATGTTGGTCGTCCTGCGGCTGGTTCTGGTACCGGCCGGGGTTATGCGTCTGGTTGTCTGGCTCGGTTCGGTACGTCGGCGGGCAGGAGCTTCAGTCTGCACTTAGAGCAGGCTTCGAAGGGCGCAGTCCGCACTTAGGGCAGGCTTGCGATGACCCAGTCCGCACTTAGGGCAGGCTTGGGAAGGACCCAGTCCGCACTTAGGGCAGGCGTGCTGTGACCCAGTCCGCACTTAGGGCAGGTTTGGGAAGGATCCAGTCCGCACTTAGGGCAGGCTTGGAATGTAGCCGTCCGCACTTAGGGCAGGCGTGCTGTGACCCAGTCCGCACTTAGGGCAGGCTTGGGAAGGATCCAGTCCGCACTTAGGGCTGGCTTGGAATGTAGCCGTCCGCACTTAGGGCAGGCGTGCTGTAGCTCGACAAAGGGCGGCAAATCCGCTGTAATTTACTTAATTTGTTTCCCTCAGAAGGGGAGAAACCTATCGGACGGGCCGGCTATGGCTAGTAGCAGACCCGTGGATTATTGCCCTATCACCGAGGTGAAGGCAGAAAACTTGTGGAAAGTCGTAAGACCAATTCCGAGAGGCTGTCAAGAGTACACCAGATTGGTACTTTCACCACTTGAGCAGACTCTGCCGACTGACTCTCATCCACACTCCTTTATGGAAAAGTCCTGCAAGACGAGAATGTGAATTTTGAGCCAATGCAAAATTTCCTCCACATTCTCGTCTGCGACCTTTGTATTTACATTTTCTCCTCTTGTTTGACAGGAGATTCGGAGAATATTCTCCGTTTCCTTCGTTTCCTCTTGTTTGACAGAAGATTTGGAGAATACTCGCCGTTTCGCTACCTGCCAACAGATGGCGGCCTCCGCATTAGGTGGTTAGTGAGGTGCGCGTGGAGTGTGGATGATCGCTTCTGGGGTGGTGGATTATGTCACTTCGTTACAAGATGCAGGCTAATCTGAGCACTTTGCTCATGACGCGCGCCACTACGCCGTGCGTAACGGTAGGTCTGTCATAGTATATGTATATACAACTCAGTCAGGTTGGGACACATCCGCAAGTTTTACCTTGTATATTTCTACACACCATCAGTGCTCGAATGTCCTTTGTTACCACAGTATCTACGAGTTCCTTCCAAAGAAGTTTGCTATCTACCTACAGAGCTATACCTAGCTACTTTATCTTTTTTTGTGGATCGACCCTGATTCCTTCCAGTAGGATCGGTTGCAAGTTTTGCAATTTCTTTTTCTTTGTGAAAGACATAACAGTAGTCGTTTTGGTCGGGCTTACTCTTAGTCCTATATCTTAGTTGAACTTATCTCTGTGAACTTAATCTTTTTGAACCATTTCGCAGAGTATTTCTTCTAATTCCCCCTGAAACAATGATAATATCTTAGATCATGCCCTTGATAGTTAATGCTTATATCCGTCAGTTTTAGCAGTAGATCATCTATAACTAGGCTTCACAATAGTGGAGAGGGAACTCCTCTGTGCGGGCAGCCTTAAGTAGTGCATATTCTAATGGTGCTCGTTTTCACATCTGTTTCAGCGAAGTACCCTAAAGGACAGCTTAACACGATACAAGTTTATACATAATTTTTAAATTTCAAAAATGTTACATAGAAATAGATACATCTTCAATTCTAAAGAGGACACATACATAAAAAAAACTCTCATTCAACTTCTTTTTTTTATCCAAGAAAAAAATGAATTAATATTCTTAAAATGCGTAAGGAATTTTTTAAATGCATTGAATTTCATCACTTAACAAAATTTTTCCGTAAGTCGACACTTGATATGCCAACTGAAGCAGTGGGAACACAATACTCCCTAGGGAAAGTTATCTTATCATATTTCAAGGTTTCTAATGAAAATGTTATTTCAGAATACTCATCTGAGTCAGATATGCATACGAGTATGTAGATATTGAAGATAGTTTCTTTCTTTGCGCTTATATCAGATTGTTTATATTCCTATACACGTCTCGTGTCGGACTGAATCAAATTCCCAAATATACAAGGAGGTTAACTTGCGTAAAACTGTAAGACTCATTGCTGCTTCATTAAGCGTGACTAGCTGATCGCCTCGCCAAAAAACAATTACATACAGCAAAATAGCACATATAATTTGAATTTTTTTACTTTTTTATTAAGTAAACTAAAATGAAAAATATAAAATTCACTCTAAAAGAAAAGTTCATCAAAATCAGTTGTACAAAATAATAGCACTATTTCCGGCATGTAAACGATCGTCTCAGGATTATCTGTATCAAGCTAAATTCGCCAGCATTAGCCTCGTATCCGCTCATGCCCCTCATGAGAAGATGGACAAGGCGAAGAAGGATGACTACTACTAATCCCTGGACAAGACGTATGAGCAATGGCCTAGCCACTTTGTTAAAATTGTCCTGGGCGATTTGAACCTAAAGTTAAGGAAAGAGGACGTCTTTAGTATCGTGGTCGGAAAGCGATCGACGCAATTGCACTCTTGAAGTATTCTGGGTTTCCGGATTTTCCGAGAAGAGAACGTGGAGTGGGATTGTAGCCAAGGTACGGATGCGTTGCGTATATTCATAACAGAACGAAATAAATGAAAAACTGTGAGGAGTTTAACGTCGGACGGCTACAATCGCAAGAGACCACCAGAGCCTTTGCCGATCGAGACTCTTTTAATATGAAGATCTATGTCGCTAGCAGCAAATGCAGAAGACCAGTGGCAGTGTAAGTGGCTCAGTGGTTTGGAGACTGAGCTGGCCATTCCATAATCTGAAACGAACTCTTTGCGAGAAGCATTTTGTCCAGTCTGCTTGTATGTTTTGGGTCGTTGTCCTGTTGGAATACCCCATTGAGAAACGTTTTCCATTCAGCGTAAATCGGTGTCTCCACGAGCGGTGATTCAGGATTGGACATATGATATGTCCTAAAAAGGTCTCACCGACCGCCTTTACTACTTACTTCCTTGTGGTGGCCGAGAGAAACCCAATACATCTGAGACGGCATCTCTTATGACCTGTTGGCAACGCCGCCACTTGTCTCCCGCATTTGCTGCTGGCGACATAGGACTTAGATTAAGATTAAAAGAAACTCGATCGGCAAAGGCTGTGGCAGTCTCTTGCGATTGTAGCCGCCTGATGTCAAATTTTCTCACGGTATTTCGTTGATTTTACTCCATTCTGGATATCCGCATCCGTACCTTGGCTACAACTAGGTAGTGATCCGAGGCTCCTCGGAAAGTGCGGACACCCAGAATACTGGAAGAGTGGTTGACAGTTTTTCGATCAAAGGAGAGCCATGTTCCCTTGTGAATATCGAGACGTAGGAACCGCATACTAGCTACGACAAAGTTTCGCCCCGCCGCAAAGTCAATCAGCCTGAGTCCGTTGTCGGATGTGATGTCGTGCAGGCTGTGCTTTCCGACCACGCTCCTAAAGTCGTCCTCTCTTCCTAGCTTTGCGTTAAAATCACCTAGGATCATTTTAGCGTTATGGCTAGGGCATTGCTTGTCTTGTCCAAGAGCTGGTAGAAGTCATCCTTGGTCGCGTCGTCCATCTTCTCGTGAGGGGCGTGAGCGCACATTAGGCTAATGTTGGCACATTTAACCCTGATACGGATAGTCATGAGACGTTCGTTGACATGCCAACTCAAGACTTCTTGCCAAAGTTTGTCTCCAATGGCAAATCCGCATCCGAATAGGCGCTGTCCTTGTTGTCTGTAGCAATCGCCCAGCTTCAAGCAGAGAGTACTGTATCGGGAACTGGAAAAAAGATCTTCCTCGGTTGCTCATGCAAACCAGGCTATCCAGGAGCTGCGAAGATACAATATGAACAAGAGCGCCACTATCTTCGCCAAAGTTCATTAGCAATGCTCATGGCCAGCTTCTTGTGGATGACGACAAAATTCTGCAGAGGTGGCGGCAGTATTGCGAAGAGCTTTTAAATGAACAGTTTCCTCGGCTATACTTTCCAAGAGCCACCCCTAACTGTGAAGAAATACCCGACATTACAGTCGAAGAAGTTAGTGAGGCGGTCAATACTCCAAAAAACGAAAAGCGATTGGGCCAGACGAGATGCCCTCTGAGTTCTGGAAAAAGATGGAAGACGACGGGTTCAGATGGCTCAGAATTCTCATCTCCAAATTTGTGAGAGGTGATCCAATGCCGAATCAATGGAGGGAAAGTTACCTTCTCCCTGTATATAAAGAGAAGGGTGATACGCGAAACTGTGATAACTACCGTTCCATCAAGCTGATGTCACACACCATGAAGATCGTTGAGCGGGTATTAGGTGGCCGACTGCGAAAAATAATACGGCTAGCTGATGATCAGTGCGGGTTTGTGTCGGTTAAATCAACCACAGATGCAATCCAAAGTATAAGGATCATAATGGAAAAACATCGTGATTCCTTAAGGGATTTGCATATTGTATTGGTTGACTTTGAAAAGGCATTCGACAGACAACCACGAGACCTGATATGGGTGGCTCTAAGACATCGAGGGGTTCCAGAAACCTATGTACAGATGATCATGGATATGTACGAATGAGCAAAGACAAGAGTAAGATGCCCCGCTGGAGTAACCGAAGAGTTCCCAATCAAAGTCGGGGTGCACCAGGGAAGCATTTTAAGTCCTTTGCTCTTTATTACAGTCCTTGATTATCTGCTTGAAGGTAAAGTGATGGACCCCAAGGTACATCAGTTATTCTTTGCTGATGATGGAGTCATCATAAGTGAGAATCCTACATCCCTGCAACGAGCACTTGATGTGTGGGTGGACGTTTTGGAGGGAAATTGGTATCGCATTAGTTCAAAAAAGACAAAGTACTTGTACTGTCCGTTCTCTGATCCACTCAGGTCTATTCCAGACATTTATTTGAATGGAACAGTGCTTCCCAAGTGCGAAAAGTTCAAATATCTGGGATCTATGATCAATAGCAAAGCAACCTGAGATGACGACATCAATCATCGCGTAAGCGCAGGGTGGATGAAGTGGCGAGAAAATTCCGCTATCTTCTGTGACAGAAAAATGACGCCTGAGTTGAAAGGAAGGCTCTACACCGCAGTTGTGCGTCCAGCGCTCACATACGGTTCACAATGTTGGACAATGTACAAAAAGTATGAGAGTAAATTAACGGCAGCTGAGATGAAGATGCTTCGCATGACAGCAGGAGTGACAAAGCTTGATCGAATAAGAAGTTTGAAGATCCGTGGAAGCTTTCACATCAAGGAAACCATCGTACAGAAAATAGACCGCGACCGGCTCAGCTGGTATTGCCACGTTCAAAGAAGAGATCATTTGAACCCTGTTAAAAAGGCAATATCAATGCACGTTCCAAAGACATCGCGATGTAGGAAAGGCAGGCCTATAAACGCCTGGATCACACAAATGCGACGACATCGGCATTTCATTGGTCTCAGTAATCGAGTGATCCAAAATCGGCAGGCCTGCCGATATTTTCTGAGGTCAAATAGGCGAAATGCGGTGAAGTGGGAGGGTTGTGATCCCTTATTTTCGGATCATAACCTCGCTGAAAAAAGGAAGAAGAAGCAATCGCCGCAGTAGATGTCGCAGTTTTCCATCCTAGTTTTGCCCGGCCCTTCCCATCGCACTTTTTAGATGGCGGTGATGTCTGTTTCGACACACTCTAGGGCCTCCGCAAGTTGTTCGGCTGCACGTGGTTTTTAGAGGGACCTAACATTCTATGTGCAGGCACGAAGATCGTTGTCCTTTTTACGTTTGCTTGGGTCGTCAACAGTAAAATCATCCATATCCAAGACAGTTGGTTGATTAGTACCCGAAGGTTTTTACGTGGTAGGGAAGTTAACCTGACGGCACAACCCCCAACCTGGAGGACCAGATCCTTTTTTTGCAACCCCTAGGACGAGGGCCGGATACACCGATGCCAGTTACCCACTTCGGAGATATGAGCGCTGCCGTTGGCCAATTAAGGGTTCATCCGCCACCATCTCTTTTTCAATACCCTGATGCAGTATTGAAAATCCTTACAGACCTCAGCTCCAAATATGTCGAAGTAGCTCAAGTAACGCATCCGCTAGCTGCACCGTTGGTTCTATCGGGAGAATTCATCCGCCGCACGTCATCCTTCTGAGGACATCTTGCTAGACTTCTGAGACGCATATTTCAGCCAATCAGGTCAAGAAGAGATGCCTTGTCTGGTTAAACATATGCCCGCTGAAGTTCACCCAGATGTGTTTACGCAGGTCTGATGGTTCAGCTACACATATATCGTCAGACTAAGCATACGCTCATCGTTAGTTCACTATCAGATAGATATTCAGCGGGCACCACTGGGAGATGATGGTGCGTTTTTGCTGCACCACCGACCGCATTTATGTCGGGATATTTGCATACCCTGATATGTATGCTTAAATTTAGCGTTTGCTATCCATATTTGTCATGAAATTGGGCATGAGCTTTTTGAACTTTGAACAAAACTGAGTCATGACCGAGCGAAAACCGTAAAGATTCATTCCAGAATCGCTGTTTTTTTTTTTTCTGTTGCTCTAAAGATTGAGTGTTATACGGCTCCATCTTAAATGAAATCCTCAGACCAGGATCGGGCATTGCCTGACAGACATCTGACATATGTCCAAGTAAGAATCCTGCCTCGTAGCAACATAACTTCTGCCATCCTTTTGACATAAAATTCCACGGTTTTTCGAAAATTTTGCTTCAGCCAGAGCTATAATGGGAGAGGCAACCAAATAAGTTGGTTTTTGCGTCGCCGTGTATAAGAGTCTTAAAAATTTACTGACGTTTAAATTCGTTTCCTCTTGGCCTGCGAACTAATGCTCTGTAGTAATTTAGGTGGCATTACAGGCCGGGTTGGCCCTGGGCCTCAACCAACAAACCTCTTCAGCCAGCCCGGTTACGAGCCATCTGCCTCCAGTTTCGCACGCCAAGTTGGTTGAGGTCCTCCTCCACTTGTTTACGCCACCTACCGCGAGGTCATCGTCTACTGCGCCTTCCATCCGGTGTGGATTCGAATACTTTCTTGGCGGGAATATTGGGCTCCACCGCTCTAAATGACCCAGTGATCTTAGTCGCTGTATGTGAACTCTTCTGGCTAAGTCGATGTCCTTATATAGGCCGTAAAGTCCGGCATTGCACCTTCTTCTCCACTCACCGTCTATGCAGACGGGACCAAAGATCGCCCTAACAACTTTTCTCTCAAAATAACCAAGGGCATTCTCATCCGGTTTTGACGAAGCTCATGCCTCTACGCCATACAGCAGGACTGGGATGATTAATGTCTTATAAAGAGTTACCTTAATAGTTCGAGATAGGGCTTTGTTACTCAGTTGCCTTCTTAGTCCATAGAAACAACGATTGGCAAGAAAAATGCATTGTTTGATCTACCCACTGATGTTGTCTGCGGAGCTGACCATAGAGCCTAGGTAGACAAACTCCTTTACTACCTCAAAATTATATCTGTCTATTGTGGCCTTCTGTCCAAGACGCCGATGTGGGTGTCCTTTTTTGTAGACAGCATATATTGTATTTTGTTTCGATTTCATTGACCGCTAAGCCCATCTTTGCTGCCTCGGTCTCTACCTATATACTCGCAAATGCCCGATTGACGACCCGCTGAGTTCTTCCGATTATGTCAATGTCATTGGCGTAAGCGTGTAGTTATACAGACTTGTAAAAGATTGTACCTCCGGTGTTGGCTTGTGAGTTTCGTACAATTCTGTCAAGTACTACATATGTTAAAGAGATCGCATGATAGCGCGTCACATAATAATAAATGCATAAACCGATGAGCTTAGCAGGAATGTCAAGACTAGACATGGCTCTGTATAACTCGTCTATATACACGCTATCATAGGCAACTTTAAAATCGATGAAGAAGTGGTGCATATAAATTTTTCCCGCTCTGAAACCGCGCTGATAAGGACCTTCAGGTTATTGATGATCGGTTTAAGGCGTTCACATAATACGGCAGACAGGATCTTATATGCGATTTTGAGGAGACTTATACCTCTGTAGTTGGCGCAGTTCAGAGGGTCTCTTTTGTTCAGGATCGGGGAATCGATGCTGAGGTTCCATTCATCGGGCATACTTTCGTTCGACCAGATTTTACAGATCTCCTCCTGCCTTGAGAAGTTCAGCGGCAAGGTCGTTGGTTCCAGCAGCTTTGTTGGATTTAAGTTTAAATATTGCTGTCCTCACTTCATTCTGATCGGGTTGACGGGAATCTTAGAGCATCCAAGCATTTCCCTTCAAAAATGTAGTGCCACTGTGGTGGCTTTTCTTGACCGATGCACTTGCAAGTCTGAAAGTGGACACTTTGCCCACTTAATTATCATTTAATTATCTTAGGTGGAAAGATCTGGATGTATGTGTATCATAACGTTACATTTGATCTGCTGTACTTAGATATTTTTGGCACAGATGGCTACCAGTGCAGTCATCCGACTAAAAGCCTCTTCGCAGTGGTCCAGTTTTCACGTTGGCCACTCCTCGATCTTTTATTTTTTTTTAACTTTATTCATAAGACACCGACTACACCCTGGCAAAACTGAGATTTGACCGTAACTTCCGAACGAGCATCCCTGACCGCAATGAATGGGTTATGGTCCCTATTTAGACAATAGCTCAGGTCACTTCTATACAGATGGCTCCAAGACCAAAAGTTCTGATGTCTTCTGCGAAAAGCTTAATCTGACATTTCTTTCTGCTCCCAGATCCCGATAGCGTGTTTCAAGCGGAAATCATGACGATCAAGGAAGTCCTGTCCTGGTTGAAATATAATGCGATATCTGTCTGGGATATAAGCATTTGAACTAACTGTCAAGTGGCATTCAAGTCCCTGGAATCGTGCTTTCTTACTTCAAAAGCCGCCTCCAACTGCCGTTTGTCTCTCACGGAAATGACAGAGCACTTCAACAGGCCCTAGGGGTATGCCGCTCCCTACATATAAGCATCTACTTAAGTTAGGCGCTATTAGCAGAACCAACCACAGAGAAAATGGCTCACCGTGTCATATTTCGAGGCAGATTTGGTCTAGGCTGGATCCGAAAGGTAGTGCCGGGCTGGTTATGTTGAAGCGATCACAGATCAGCTACGTTATCGCTGACTTCACTAGACACTATCTGATAGGCCAATATGCTTAAAGGTTGACCCTATTTTCTCATGGCTTCTGCAAGAGCTGTGGAGACGAAGAGAAGGAGGAAACTATCATTTACCTCCTATGTACGTGTCCAACCCTATTCCAAAAAGACTGCTCCATCTAGCGGATCCTTTCTTCGACGACCTCGGTGAATTGGCGTCAGCGGGCGTCATGAACATCCTTCGCCTCATTAAAAGCTCTGGTTGGTTTGATTAATCCCTGGGTAGACAAATAGAAATATATGTTATGTACATTGCATCACAATAGACCCCTATTGATCTAATTTAGATTTCCGGAGCATTTAACAGTAAATAAAAAAACAATTAACGAGTTAAATAAATCATTGATCTTCAAGCTTTTTTTTTTTACCACAAAGCTGTATTTATAGGTCCATTAATGTACATAAAGCATGTTTATTAACATACTGTATTTTGTCCTTTTTAAGATTATATTCTTTTTATAATGTTTCAATTGAAGCAGCTAGAAAATATAATCTAATAAAACTATTTCTAGTATTTTATCTATTTCATGTATTTATCTTGCTGAAGTAGAAAGTACTATTTTGTAATAATAAGACTTGAGGTGACATTTCGTTTTAAGTAGCTATATACCCACATATACACTTCCCTCCAACCACCCTCATATGTAATGAAGTAGATCAGAGAAATTTTCATAAAAAAGCACAAGAGGTGACAGCCGTCAGTTTCCACCTGTCTAGAGTTGCTACACAAGATGGTTACATGAGTGTTCCCACATCAACCGCAAACCATTTATATGAATGACGAAACCACATAAATTCCAAACAGTCAGCTAATAACCGCGACCGCAAGGAAATTGATCGAAATCTGTAATAACTTAGGAAGCGAAAAATCACAGGGACAAGACGGCGTCTCCAAGAAAGCCCTTATGACGGGAATCAAAGCGCGTTCGATTATGCTCACAAAATGAGCAATCCATGCGTGAAAGAGGGTGTTTTCTGGATCAATGGAAAAGGCAGAACTAAGTTCTTCTCCCCAAAGTAAATGAGCCTAAAGATGAGCCCTGGTCTTATCACCCACTAGGCATAATATATACGGTGCCAGTACGGCTTTCGAAAGACACGCTCAACAGTAGATGCCATAAACGTACATAGTGGTTGAAAGAGCAGAAAAGTCAATATAGGGTAGAAAATGAAAGGTGTGCTCTAAGAAATATTGGCTGCCAAGGGCCATATCTTACAACCACTCAGAGATATTCGAGTACCAATGTACATATGAGTATCTCATCAAAATTGTTATGGATTACTTTACACGCAGTATCCTACTTTAACCCCAACAGCGGCCTAAAAAAATATTAGGTAAACGATGGGGTACCACAAGGTCCTGAGAATATTATGTACAAAGGCATCCTACGGCTCCAACTAATCGAGAAAAAAAAATTATAAGATTCACTGAAGTTGTCACCCTTATTGTCATCGCATTGTGTTCATCGGTGGCTTGCGTTGACTAGTAGACACTGACGGAACACAAAACTGAGACGGTGATCATAGGGAGTAGGAAGAAGACAGAAACAGTCACCATTACAGCAGACTGTCACATAAGAACATCTAAGCCGCACATAAAATATCTAGGCACGATAGTAGATGTGCGAAGTGATTAGCGTGGTCAAAAATAAAATTTAAAAATTCGTACGAAGTATGTAACGCACACAAAACGAGTGGTTGCAAGAAGCTACATATGTATGTCTAGGCCATTCATAGGCTCTTTGCGCCAAATACCATAGCTGTGAGATGGTGTTCTTGATTGTCCGTTAGTGTAGAGAAAGACTACCGCACTAAATGTTCAAAGTATTTTTTCTCTGAGCAATTATGCCACAAGAGGTTGCTTTTGAACTTTTGATCAAAACAATGATGATAAGACGAGTGTATGACTGATAAATTAAATCTTAGCATCATTTGCCCGATCCACAAGAAAGTCAACTGCGACAATTATTTTTTTTTATTTATCTGCTTCTTTTTATTTAAGAGAGAATGCATCATGCACCGTCAGGAGGCTGTGACCAATCACCACCCCGGTGTGTCGGACTCTAACTGACTAAAAACTCTCCATCTTCTGGAAAATCCACCTCGGGACAGCTTCTGGCATTACTTCAGGGTGGTAACATATTCTTCTGCCTCTTTGGGCTCCATTCTTCATTTGGCCTTTCTTCCCTCTTCTTTGTTTTCAACACTGACTCGATGAATAAACAGATTCGGTTCCATCTGTTATTATTCGTCATCATTTTTCTTACGATGTTCTCTGGAGTGATGACACCAATCGATACCAGCCTGAATTGCGACAATTATAGAGGTATCAGTCTTCTCAAGATTGCATACAAGATCTTTTCTGCGATACTGTATGCACGCCTGAAACCTTTCGCCAACAACCTAATTGGTCCCAATCAGTACGGTTTTAGACCGGAAAAGTCAAAAATCTATCAAATCTTCACACTTCGGCAGATTTTGGAGAAAACCTAAGAAGTCCAAATCGATACTCATCATCTCTTTATCGATTTCAAGGCCACCCATAACAACATCATTAGAGAAAATTTTAATTTTGACATCCCTGCCAAACTTGTCCGTCTGTGCACGATTACTGGAGAACGCTCGTTGACCAACAAGGTCGGTAATGACCTCACCGAGACTTTTGATGTCAAAAAAATTCGTAGACAAGATGACGCGCTCTCATGTGACTTCTTTAATTCTAAACGGACTATGCGTATCTCACAAGCCAACACCAGATGCGCAATCCATCAAACGTCTGTACAACTGCTGGCATACGCCAACGATATTGATATTATTAAAAGAACTGAGCGGGGTGCATTTGCAAGTATTGATGCAGAAGCGGCCAAAACAAGAAGGGACAATCAACACCGACAAATTGGACAGAACGTCATAGTGGGCAGCTACAACTTCGAGGTAATAAGGGACTTTGTCTACCTGCTATTAATTTTGACAATGATATCAGCGCAAAAATCAAGCGACTCTTCCCAATCGCTGATTTTGTTGGCTAATGTGACAATTGAACAGTAAAGCCCTATCTCGTACAGCTAAGGAGACTCTATATAAGAGCCTGATCATCCCAGTCCTGCTTTACGGTGCTGAAACATGAACTTTATTGGAAGTGATGAGAGCCAAAAATTCTTCAAAAGACATTCGATCCCGTATGTGTTAACGGTTTTTCGAGGGGAAGATTCAATGACGAACTATATCAACTGTACAGCAACATCTACCTAGTCAAAACACTGCGTATTGGACGTGTGAGATGGCAATAACATGTAGAGCGAATGCACACCAACTGTCCGGCCCGCAGAGTCTCCGAATTTAGCCCAGAGGAGGAGTAGAGGGCTTCCTTTACGTAAGTTGCGCGTACAAGTTCAAGGAGACCTCAACCAACTTGGAGTGCGCAACTGGAGACAATAAGCTAAAGAACAAGCTAAATGGAAAGGCTTGTTGGTCGATGTTCAGGATCTCATGGAACTGTAGCGCCACGTAAGTAAGTACGTAAGTTCGTTGGTAGTTGTTCTAAGATTCAATTGCTATAATTAAAGTTGCCAGCGAATACCTTTCGCTTGACATGATAAGCAAGCCTAGCTGACGCACTATGCAATGAGTTATTATCTGAAGTCAGCTAATTAACAGGCGTGCTGAAGGGAGATTGGTAGTCAAACGGTAGTGCATGCGAAATAAGCGTTTTCACTAAGCCTAGGACCAAGTCCTACTCTTAACGTTCACGTGATGACTGCAGGGTGCCTAGGACATTGATCCGAGAAATGGATAACCAACCCCTTTGGCAGATCTTTGGCGACAACAAATGAGAGAGAAGGGGAAGTGTGCTCTCTCACTAGAGTACTTCTTTTTGTTCCCGACGGCCGCGGACGAATTCCCTAGATGGAGTCAATGGAGGCGTCTACAGTTCCAGTTAAGTCAAACATAGTGAACATCTTGCGAGAGCCGCTTCGACATATTCGGATCACAGGTCAATAAGGAATTTCAGTGTTAGTCAGGACCTTGGATTAGTGATGGTGGCCGAGAAGTCTTTAATGGGTCAACGACAGCGCTCAAACTCCCGTAGTGGACTACTGGCCCCGCATCATAGAAATATAACAAAAGGTACTGTCCCTCCAAATTGGGGGTCGTACAAAAAACACTGGTTCAGAAACAACCACAAGCCTCGGACCAAGGACGATTCAAATGTTGATGATCCCAGCAAACGAAATAAGGACAACGACCATCGAATGTTTGCATTGAATGTTCGGACCCTTAGCAGGCTACGTGCAGCCAAACAATTAGCAGAGGCCCTAGACTGCTATAAAGCAGATATAACCGCCATCCAGGAAGTGCGATCGAATGGACCGCGTAATAAATAAATAAATATTTGGCGCAACAGCTCTTTAAGTGCCTGGGCCTAGCTTCTCGCAATTACTCGTGTTGTGTGCGTTATATTTTCACCCGAATGGAAGGGCCCTACTGTTTAGTGCCATATCCGAAGGGCAATTTGTTTCGAGCTTTCTTGTGACAACAATACTCTCGAAACCGTGAAAACTTGTTGGTGTTTTCTGAGATTCGAACTTAGAACCTCACGTGCAGTGGCCAATAACCAATTGCGCCACGAAGCCCACCGGCCAATAAGAGGATGACAAACTTTGACATCTACTACGGTGATTGCCAAAGAGACAATTGCCAGCGTTTATTCGGATGCGGAGTTGCTATACGCGACCGACTTAGACAAGAAGTTTTGAGTTTCCGACATGCGAGCGAGTGTATTATAAAAATCCACAGAGCACATACTACTCGTATGTGCACGTGCAGCTCTGTGTAGTATAAGGAGAAGTTTTTTCTTTAGGGAGATCATATCTTCAACTGACCTAAGAAACTCCTCCGCAGCCGTAATTATCGCTTTCATTAGGAGAGGGGAAGTATATACTGCTATATTAATAGGTTGCTTCTGGCACAGCCGCATTGCGATTGACCGGGAAACTACTGACTGCTCAAAACTTGGCTTGGGCCAGTAGCGCAACAATCAAGTTCATGATGAAATGCTTGCTTTACCTCCTAGTGGTGGTCCCCGGGCAGCTATACGTATAAACCTTTATACGTGTGGGCTAAAATTGCAAGTGCGGGCTGTCTAGGGCCTTGATTCTAGACTAGGTAATGGGCCAGTTACTGAAACTAGCTCGCTACAGAAACCGACAATATGCCTCGGATAACGACTGATCACATGACGCTCCTCGACTCGGGAAGCGAAGATCATTACAATGCCAGATCCGTTCAAGTGGTAAAAGAATTCATGCGATTGGACATTTTGGGGGTAAGTGAAATAAGATGGTTAGAAGCGGGCAATTACCAGTCCCCAAAGCGTAACACTGTACTACTCTATTCTGGAAGACCATCCGGAAGTCCGCGGGAATATGGAGTCGGACTTCTGTTAACAACAACAGCACGTAAGGGCCTTATTTCCTGGCAGCCTCATGGGATAGGATTATGACGGCCAGGTTTCGGACTAGAGTACGACGCGTCACCATCATATAGCGTTACGCCCCAACGAATAGCTCGTCTGAGGACGAAAAGGAGAGCTTCTGCAATCTTTTAAGTGCCGTCTTCAACACAACACCAAATGGAGACATTGTCATAGTGATGGGGGATTTGAATGCCAAGGTAGGCAACGACAACGAAGGGTTCAAACATGTAATCAGGAAGCAACCACAATGACAACGCCGAAAGGTTTGTGGATTTCTGCAATGCCAACCGCCTTGTGATAGGTGGCACCATGTTTGAGCACAAGACCTGCCGCAAAGTCAGCTGGGTTTCCAACGATAGGCAAGCAACCTTCAAACAAATTGACCATTTTGCCATCAGTCGCCGCTTTAGAAGTAGTCTTCTGGATGTCCGAAACAGGCGAGGAGCAGATGTGGGGATAGTACGAGATCACCATCTTATGATAGCTACTCTCCAACTACACACTACTGCAGTTCGAAGATCCCACGATAGCTCAAGAATAGAATGCCCAAGTTCAACATCGATAGACTTAGTCATCCCTCAGTGCACCAACAATTAAGGGAGCACTTTTCGCAAGGTGTGGAACGAATCAGAAGCTCACTGCCCACAACCATCCAAAATCATTGGTGTGCTGTGAAAAAATGTTTTTACATCTGGTGCTGAAAGAATTGTCGATCGACCGACAGGGAAGACATAGGGCGTGGTTTTCCCAGGATACCTGGAGACGGATTGACGAACGAAAACAGCTGAAAGCTCGCGTTGCAGGTTCTCCAGCAGCAGGGAGAAGCGAGCTAGAGTCCCTATATCGCATGAAGATGAGAGAAGTTAAGCGTAGCGTGCGACGTGATAAGCGCAACTACATCAACGCGCTGGCCATAGAAGCAAAAGAAGCTGCACGGAGGTGTGACAGCAGGACCGTCTACATAATCACGAAAGAGCTGACAGGTGGTCGCAGCTCCAGCCAACACCCGGTGAAAAGCTTAGACGGCTCCTTGCTCATTTCGGATGAGAACCAACTCAAGAGATGGAGATAGCATCTTGCTACGGTTTTGAACCGCATATTCGCTAGCGATATGCTCCCAAATCAGACTGAGATGACCGAGGTGAGAAGTTACCGAATACGCACCACGACTCCCAGTAATGATGAGATCACTACCGCGATCAAGGCACTCAAAACGGTAGGACTTGACGGTATTCCAGCAGAGATCTTACGAGCAGCACCGACGACATCGACTGAGCTTCTGCTTCCACTTATAGAAAGAGCTTGGGAAGCTGAGATCTTTCCTAACGAGTGGAAAAAGGGAATGATCGTCAAGCTTCCTAAGAAAGGAAATTTGATGGAGTGCGGAAACTGGAGGGGTATCTGTGTGCTGCCTGCTGTAGCGAAGATAATAGCTAAAATCATTCTGGAGCAAATAAAACAACATCTCGAAGACACACACGATGCCGAACAAACAGCTTTCCGCTCTGGATCTTCCTGTGTCGACCACATCAACACCCTGCGGATTATCATCGAACAGTGTGTTGAATATCGATCGCCACTCCACCTGCTGTTCATCGATTTTGAGAAGGTGTTCGATAGTGTCAACAGGGGGTTTATTTAGTGTGCCTTACGCAGGAGAGGTATCACCGATAAACTAATTGCTATTATCAAAGCTACATGTGAAGGCTCTAAATGTCACGTTCTGCACAGAGGAAGATTGTCTGAGGAATTTGAGATCCAAAGTGGGGTAAGACAAAGCTGTATCCTTTTACCAAAATTATTCCTATTGGTGATTAGAGATGTGCTTCATGCAGCTTTGTCGACGGGAAACGGAGGAATTCGATAGACTCTTACATCTCAACTGAAACATCTTGACTACGCTGACGATGTATGTATGATTACTCTCACACAGAATTATGGACCTCCACCAAATGACAGCAGATGTGGAGATGGAGGCAGGCGTCGTCGGGCTGAAAATTAATACGGCAAAAACTAAAATTATCAGCCTTAGAACAAACTCAGCGGCTCAAATATGCATTGCTGGACAACCGGTAGAGAGAGTAGAGGATTTCCAGTATCTTGGGAGTATTGTCTCGACCGATGGTGGAACCGAACTGGATATAGCCAACAGGATCGCCAAAGCAAAGTCCGCGTTCAGGATGTTGTCCAAAATATGGCGAAGCAATGCAATCAGTTTGAACACCAAGATAACACTGTTCCGCTCCAACTTTGAATCCGTGCTGTTATATGGTTGCAGCACGTGGGGAGTGACCACTACTATCACCAGAAAGCTGCAAACGTTCGTTAATACGTGCCTGCGCAATATCTTAAGGATTTCCTGGCCAAATCGTATTGCTAACGAACACCTTTACGAGAGAACGGGTCGAAACCAATAGGCACAACCATCCAACGACGGAAGTGGCAGTGTATTGGTCACCCGTTCCGAAAGGGTAACTGTTCCATAGCGAACCATGCTATGCAATGGAACCCTTAAACTCAGGTTGGCAGAAGACCTGGCGGTCCGAAGAGAACATGGCGCAGAACAGTCGAGAAGGAGGCACGGCAGTTTGGGAAAAGTTTGGGAGAACTCAGACACATTGCCAGAAACCGTACACGATGGCGCGTACGCGTAGTAGAGGACCTAGGACCCACAAGGGGATACAGGATATAAGTAAGTAAGTTCTGGTACAATAGATCTCTCAGGTCGCAGTGCCTACACGCCGTATGGGCTGTAGAGCGAAACGCCACTATAGCAAACACATAGTTTTCTCATCTCAATATCCAGAAGCGGACATGGCGGTTCAATGTAACGATCAACTAAATTGATCATATTGGGATCGATGCAAGACATGCCTCCAGTATTCTGGATGACCGGACCTTCCGAGCGACAAACATAGACTCGGATCATTACCTTGTTGTGGCCAAGGTACGAATGCGGATATCTCAAACTGAGCAACAAAGAAAAATCACTGTTAACAAATTTAACGTCGAAAAGAGATCCCCAGAGTCTTCGCTGAACGCATATCCCGAAATCTCTTAATGCAGCCAGCATTAAGTGCCGAAGAACAGTTGTAAGTGGGGCGCAAAAGTTCAAGGGGATCTCAACCAACTTGGAGTACATAACTGAAGACAATTATTATAGCTATAGACTTAGTTGAGGGCCAGGTTCACCCCGAACTGTAACGACACGTAAGTAAATTCGTGAGGAGTTGTTCTAATGTTCCATTGCTATAATTCAAGTTAAGCCTGTCCCCGAACAGGTATCGCTTGACATGTCAAGCAAGTCTAGCTGATGTACAACAAATAAATAAATAAATATTTGGCGCAACAGCTCTTTTGTGCCAGGGCCTAGATTCTCGCAACCACTTATGTTGTCTGCGTTATATTTTTCACACGAATGGAAGGGACCTACAGTTTAGTGCCGTATTCGAACGGCGATTTGAAAAGTTTTTTCGTGACAACAATACTCTCGGATGTTTTATGCTGATGGACAATGCAATGAGTTATTGTCTGAAGTCAGCTGATTAAATGACATGCTGAAGGGAGATTGTAGAGATGCTCATCCCAATTCAAATCATAGGCAATCCAAATTGAAAAAATATTATACTACACAAACAGTAAAGAAAACAATGCCATATCTATAATATTGTACATATTTCTTCGATGTTACTACTACAGCAGCAAAATCTTGCTTTCTTTCTGATCGTAGTGAAAGATGATTTGCTGACTTTTCCTTGAATTTCGTAAAAGTAAGTTCAATTCATTCAATCAGTTAATAAGCAAATGATCCAAAGTATGTGCCCCGCAGTTTAAAGAAGCATTCGTCAGATAAATCCTTTTATGAGGCAGCAACTACTTAAAGAATTTCTCTTTTTCTTCTTAATTTGCCTTCAATTAAATTTAATTCAGTGCAGGTTTTCTTAATAACGCTCATGCTGAAGCCAAGGTTGAATTACTGTCGGGGAAAGTTAGTGTGTGCAGGCTACAGAACTACAGAGCTGTAGAACATCTAGATATCTAATTTTTGTAATTCAATTTATACAATTAAAAATAGAAAAAGTAAACTTTTCTCTTGTTGGCGGTTAGAGTGTGTATCTATATCGGCGATATAAGACAAATGATTTGCATCACTTTGTGGGTGATTCGTTTTAAAGTAGCATTCATTTATCGCATTTATTTTTGGCACAATGGTTTTGCGTGTGAGCTACTTGGCGGGAATAACGACAAATTGCTGCAATCATTTTGTTAAGCGATAAATGCTGTTCTTGTCTGTTTTCTCGCCGACCGACAGTGGGTTTATTCCCTTGGTGATTGGTTCTTTTAGTGCACTCCTACGCTGATATGGTGGTATTTTAACAGATGCGCTGCAATCTCTCTATCCAGTGTTGTTCGTCGGTCGTCATGCTTTAATGAATGTCGTCGAAAAATATAGTTTGAGTTCTGCTTTAAACATACGTACGTATTTATATCTGCAGATGCAGATACGCTGTTAATTTATTGCAACTGACAGTGAATCATCATCAACGTTATATCTCTCTTTGGGTTAGCCATTTATATATTCACTCGTATATTGTGTCAAACGCCCGCTTAAGGAAGCAGTACTTCCTCCTTTAATTGGATCGTAATTGAAGGTTGTGAATGAAAAATATCTCCATCCATGGTTCCAACTACTTTTGTTCTAGATAGTCATTGGTGCATTACGAAGAATTTGCCTGTCTCCAATGTACAGAATGAATGCCTCTTTTACAGCACCATGGTCCATTGCTCTTGTGATGTCTGAGCATCTAAGGCACATCTTTATTATATTCCAATGTATAGACATCATCGTCGCCGCCGGTGTCTATTTCCTGTGCTAATGTTTCTATCGGTGGTAGTGATCTGAATCACCGTCTCTGATAGGTGCATATATATTATAGCATGAGCTGAATTGTCTCTGCACATCTATTGTAGGTATGAGATGTAGCTGTTTTGTGCCCTATATCCAAGTTCAGTCTATGGGCTCGATTAGTTTTTCGCCTACACCCAGTCGCTGATGGAAATTGGATTTGTAGAGAAAACAAGGAAGTGGTGATCACTATACGAAATAAAACGATGGAAATAATTTATTTTATGAGTCCGCCAATTTAAAGCGTAGAAACTTTATTGCTTCCACTAGACTAGCATAACAAAAGCTGTCATTTTTAGAGCATTATAGGAGAATGCTAGTGCTTTCCTCAGTGTGTTGAAACATATAAAAAAATGCATGTCTCAACGACATCACTCAATTTGTAATAACTTTTAAGCTGAACAAGATTGTTTCTTAGTATTGCTGGAAGTTTTTTGCAAATACGTTTTCGTTTTTTTTTGCCTACGGGGGTAGTGGAAAAACGCTAAGGCACACAAAAACAGTCCCGCCCTGTTTCAAGAAGTGTGAGATTTCTACTCCTTCTACTCACTAAAAAACTACCTTTAACCCCTTTTCAACCTGACATCATCCACTCCGGAACCGCTTTAGTATTACTTCAGAGTGGTGTCCTTTTCTTTCCCCTTTGGGGACCGGCTTTTTTACATTTTTCTCTGGTGCGGGTTTATAATATCTTGTCGGTAAGACTTTCATCAATTAGGTAAACTTACTGAGGATATATTTACTTCCTCCTCTTTCTTTTTCGATCTAAGTACCGTCTCAATGAATAAAGATATTTTACTTCACGTGTTGATACTCGAGACAATCTTGTTTACGGCATTTTCTGGAGAAAAGTTGCTTATCACTGACTCTAGACTATTTCTTTCTGCTGCCCACCTGTTACAGATAACAAACGTGTGATACGCATCGTCTTCCAGAGAGTTTCCGTGTCGGCAGGCTGCACTCCCTACTTTTCTCACCTTGTGCAGGTACCGGTTGACGTAACCATACCCGGTAAGCAATTGGGTGATATAATAATTCACTTCACCGTGCTGCCGCTCCGCCCATGCAGCAACGTCTCGGATCAACCCGTAGGTCCACCTTCCCATCGTTTCAGTGTTCCATCTTCTGCTTCGAGAGTTGCTTCGTTTCTGTAGCTACTGTTGCTGAGCCTACTTCGGCCTTCTTGTCGTGCACATACTTTTTTGCTGCTGCTAGGAGATCAATGGGTGTCAATCCTGCGACTACTAGGGCTGCTGGCTCCGACACTGTTCGGTATGAACTCGTTATCCGAAGGGCTGCTATGCGTTGCACTGCGACCATTTCTTTCCTGTATATATTCTTTCTGAGCGCGTCAGCTCAGATCTCGGTGCCATACAAGAGTATTGAGTGCGTAACCGACATCAGTAGTCTTCTTTTACTTGCCGTGGGACCTCCTATGTTCGCCATCAGTCTGCTTAGCAATAGGCATATTGTCCTGGCTCTTTCGGATGCGGACTTAATTTGTTCCCAGAACGTGAGCTTCGTATTTGCCCCGTGCAGGGACGGGTTAAGATTATCACTGCAGCGCCCCCTAACAACCAGCGCTTGTCGCAAAAGGCGACTAAGGGGACAAATCAGATTTAGGCGATATAACACCGAAGTGACCCTAGCGACATATACACTACCTTAAAAGCCTTCCCACAAGTCTGCATGCGAGTCCGTTGACATGGCTGGAGATCACCGGTGTCATAGAAGAAAGATCAAACAAACAATAATAAAATAGGAACATGCACGTGTTAAACAACAAACACCATCCGAATATAGTAATATTGCAAAACTGTATCATTATGGTAATGCTTGCTAAAAGGAAAGGCACTACCCCGCCAGGCACTACCACTGCTGTGCATGGTACTGATCCTGGACCGAGCAGAAATGTTCGGGTGAAAGCTATACGAATTCCGGGGGCTAGCAAAATAATGTAACAGTTTCGATGAAATTTGAGGGTCGCGAGTTGGAACGTTGGAAGCATGACCGGTCGAAGTTACTAGCTGGAAGAGATGATGAATAGTAGGAGGGTGAATATCTTGTGTGTCCAAGAGACGAAATGGAAAAACACCGAAAATCGGGCGCGTTTCTTGGACGATAGGACAAAAGAGTACAAGATGTTCTACAACGAAATGGAAAAGGCTAGGAACGGAATTGGTATCATCCTTGTGGCAGAGCTACTTGATAACGTCTTGAGCATTTCGAAGTCCAGCGACTATTTGATGTGTCTCAAACTAGTAATACAAAGAGAGGTGTGGAATACTGTCACTGCATATGCTCCCCAAAATGTGTGCAATCAGAGAGATAAAGATGCATTTTGGGTCGATTTCCACAATCTTGTCTTGTTGGATGAGAGTTGAATCGACATGTCGGGAAGTCAAACGAAGACTATGAAGACTGCCATGGAGGACTAGGATATGGCACCAGGAACCTTCCTGGTGTAGACATCCTAAGCATGTGCAAATCACACGGTCTTATCGTGTTAAATACCATGTTCATCAAACAAAGCCGACACCTGATCACTTACAGCAGTGGTGGAGATGAAACTCAGATTGACTACCATTTGGTAGCCAGTTTCATGAAGCCTTGGGTAAAAGATTGCACAGTGATCCTGGGAGAGGCAATCGCTCGGCAACACCGTCTCCTCCTAACAGACATTTTTATGAAGACACCAAAAAAAAAAGCAAAAAAACGAGGGTCTCTGAGAAAATCAAGTGGAACAATCTGGACAAAGAAAAAGGTGAGGCTTTTGTTTTCGTGATGGAGAATGACCTCTCTCATAATATATACGGAGCTGAGAATGAAGAGTGCAGAGCACAAAATACGTGGGGTTCCCTACAGCGAACTTGCTTAAATAAGGCTAAATCACTGCTAGGAGCTTCAAAATGCCACCATCAACACGCCAAAGAAACATGGTGGTGGAGTGATGAAGCTAAGAAAGTGATAAATGAGAAGAAAGCGGCTTTCAAAGCTTGGTCAAAGTGCCCCTCTAATACTAGTGACGAAAAAGCTCGCTTCGAAATGGAATACAGATGTTGCAAGAAAAAAGCGAAGAAGAAGTGCGCCCAGCTTCAAGCAGAGAGTACGGAGGGCCTGTATCGGGAGCTGGAGAAAATATCTTCCCCGGTGGCTGATGCAAACCAGGCTATCCAGGAGCTGCGAAGACACAATATCAACAAGAGCGCAACCATCTTCAAATAGCCGCACAAAGAAGGAGGAATGCTGAGGAGATTCGTTCGCCAAAGTTCATTAACAATACTCATGGCCAGCTTCGTGTGGATGACGACAAACTTCTGCAGAGGTGGCGGCAGTATTGTAAAGAACTTTTGAATAAACAGTTTCCTCGGCTATACTTTCCAAGAGTCACCCCTAACTGTGAAGAAATACCCGACATTACAGTCGAAGAAGTTAGTGAGGCGGTCAAATACTCCAAAAAACGAAAAGCGATTGGGCCAGACGAGATGCCCTCTGAGGTCTAGAAAAAGATGGGAGACGTCGGGTTCAGATGGCTCAGAATTCTCATCTCCAAATTCGTGAGAGGTGATCCAATGCCGAATCAATGGAGGGAAAGTTACCTTCTCCCTGTATACAAAGGGAAGGCTGATACGCGAAACTGTGATAACTACCGTTCGATTAAGCTGATGTCACACACCATGAAAATCGTTGAGCGGATATTAGGTGGCCGACTGCGAAAAATAATACGGCTATCTGATGATCAGTGCGGGCTTGTGTCGGTTAAATCAACCACAGATGCAATCCAAAGTATAAAGATCATAATGGAAAAACATCGTGATTCCTTAAGGGATTTGCATATTGTATTGGTTGACTTTGAAAAGGCATTCGACAGACAACCACGAGACCTGATATGGGTGGCGCTAAGACATCGAGGGGTTCCAGAAACCTATGTACAGATGATCATGGACATGTACGAAGGAGCAAAGACAAGAGTAAGATGCCCCGCTGGAGTAACCGAAGAGTTCCCAATCAAAGTCGGGGTGCAACAAGGAAGCGTTTTAAGTCATTTGCTCTTTATTTCAGTCCTTGATTATCTGGTATTCTTTGCTGACGATGGAGCCATCATAAGTGAGGATCCTTCATCCCTGCAACGAGCACTTGATGTGTGGGTGGAAGTTCTGGAGGGAAATGGGTATCGCATTATTTCAAAAAAAGACAGAATACTTGTACTGTCCGTACTCTGATCCACTCAGGTCTATTCCAGACATTTATTTAAATGGAACAGTGCTTCCCAAGTGCGTAAAGTTCAAACATCTGGGATCTGTGGTCAATAGCAAAGCAACCTGAGATGACGACATCAATCATCGCGTAAGCGTAGGGTGGATGAAGTGGCGAGAAAATTCCGCTATCTTCTGTGACGGAAAAATGCCACCTAAGTTAAAAGGAAGCCTCTACACCGCAGTTGTGCGTCCAGCGCTCACATACGGTTCACAATGTTGGACGATGTACAAAAAGTATGAGAGTAAATTAACGGCAGCTGAGTTGAAGATGCTTCGCATGACAGCAGGAGTGACAAAGCTTGATCGAATAAGAAGTTCGAAGATCCGTGAAAGCTTTCACGTCAAGGAAACCATCGTACAAAAGATGGAGCGCGACCGGCTCAGCTGGTATTGCCACGTTCAAAGAAGAGATCATTTGAACCCTGTTAAAAAGGCAATATCAATGCACGTTCCAAAGATATCGCGATGTAGGAAAGGCAGGCCTGTAAACGCCTGGATCAGACAAATGCGACGACATCGGCATTTCATTGGCCTCAGTAACCGAGTGATCCAAAATTGGCAGGCCTGCCATTACCATTTACGTCTACTACTATCATGTTTATATGCAGAGTCCAGAGGTCGAATCGAGATCAATTTGAGATTTCGACCCAAGTATTTCAGCACCCAAGTCGAGGGATCGAGTCCAAACTGTTTTAAAATGTACTACAAGTGACAGATGAACATATATACATATTCATTAGGTATATTTTGTGCTGTCGAAAAGCTTTAGAGCTCCAAGTTCCTACATTATACCTATCATATCCTTTGTGTCTTCGTGCTCCCAAATATTTCTTTTTTTCTTAGTGCCGATCGTACGACCTACGTTCGCAGCGCATCTATTGTTAATTCAACCCTGTCTAGCCAACACGTTGGAGATTGTTGCTCAACGCATTGCTCAACAAGTGTACGGGTAATTTTGCTCGTGTTGCTCGCTGGACATTGTTGTGCATCGACGATTGGAAAATAATATGCTGAACATTATCTTTTCAACGCTTTGATCAACTTTTTCAATTTTTCGTTGGCGTGAGTTGTGTTGAATGTGACGAAATATGCATACCGGCGTGAGTTGAAGAACGGGATTGATCCACTGCATTGCTGTGTGCCACATATGTGTTTGAACATTTGTGTTCATTCATTGTGTGTGTGAGCGTTCAACGCGTTGCTCAACGTCCGATGTTTGGTTTAGTGTACGGGCGTACCAACGCGTGTATCAATTAGCTGCACAACCATTTCGAAAAAGCAGTTGACCAACTTTAGCAACCAGTTTTTACCAAAATCACACAAGTTGATTAACTAGGTCTACAGGGCTATTCAAAAATTGGATGAGTTTATCAACTAAGTGGGCACCCAATGCGTTTAATGCGAACGTGCTAAATTTTTAGTCAAAGTGCGTTAGTCATCGCGAGAAACGTGAGTTTGTGCACTAGTGTACGAGGATATACATTTTTTTCTTCAACTTAAGAGTAAAATTAACACTTCAACTGAGCTGGGTGAATCAGTTGCTCACGTAGTGTATGACCGGCGTCGACCGCAACAGTTTGGTTTCTGTCCTTCCACTATGTGGAACATTTAATGGTAGGTTTACGGAGAAATAGGTAGGATGGGGAAAATGACATGATGAAAAGAAGAAACTTGGGGAAAAAGCGATATAAGGTTTAGATCAGAGGAAAGGAAGTGGAAAAGGATCTTACGTCAACTCTAGAGCGGGTTGACGGCCTCGAGCTTACAGCACGCTGTTCCCTCCACCTCGAAGGTTCCACATCCCCAGATCTCCTACCAAGATCGCCGGCTAACTTATAAGCTAATTCGTCGCATGCGGGAAATTCCTGAGCAGGACAGAACCCAGAAGCATAAGACTTCTTTAGGCTGGGCAGTCAAACGTGTCCAGCTCCCCCCCGACTCATCCAGCAAGAACTTATCGTCCAAACGCCAGAAGTATCAGAATGAGCTTCCCACCCTAGCTAAAAATACCAAGGTAGTACCTTCCATCGCCACTACCAAGCTCTTCAACCAAGTGCTTAAGGCACACTTGGAGATTGCGGTCGTTGACCATAGCGACCCGGATGACAGCATTACGGCGGACAAATGGAGGAAGGTGGAGATTAAACTCGCCACCATTTGCCTCCAAATCCTACGTGAACATCCCGGCTCTGATGTTTCCTGCAGAGATGGTGGCTGGCATCAAGGGCATGTCAAACTAATTGCCTGTGCTGACCAGAGATCGAAGGATCTCTACAAAATTGCTGTCTCCAGATTAGGACAGGTTTGGCCAGGTGCACAATTGAAGGTCGTGGAACAAGACCAGATTCCAAACCGACCAAGAACAGTGCTACCATTCCGGCTCAACCCTCTGATCCTAAAGTTATCGTCGATATTCTCAAGGCTCAACAGCTCTCAACAGCTCGCTTCTTTCCCATAATTGAGGGTTTGCCAAAGTAGACGAACCGACAGGAGACGTTAGAAGTGTCATCATTGTTATTAATGAAGAGACCCTTGGCATCTTCTAAAGGGGTATTCATTTATGGATTCAGCTCCATCACCCTGAAAGTGTACAAATGCGACGATAAGGAGCTCGAGAAAGTATCTCCCAAGCAGGATGTAGCCCCTTCTGCACCAGTTAAGACCATTTCTCCTTCCGAGCCCCTTCCCACGCTTCCTTGCGTCGATCCATCTCTCTTGGGGGTCGTCTCCCCGTTGACGGACACAGAAATGGTTAACGCTCTCGTAAAACTGGACTTTTCTGGTCCTCCTTCTCCCTCACCATCTCACCTGGACAGTGACCCTAGTGGCCTCTCTCTCGAGGATGACCTTCTGTCATCAGACTCAGAGGAAGCCAACAATACCGTGGTAATTGTATTTGTACCGAGAAGTAGCACCAATGCTGCGGATCCTTCAGATTAACCTGCATCGCTCTATTACTGCTTTGGCCTCCCTTATTCTCCGACTCAACAAAAACGGGAAAGACTTAGTCTTGATGCAGGAACCATGGATTGTTGGAAACCGGGTTTTTTGCCTCAAGGCTCCTAACTACAAATTAATCTACGCAAGGAAGGAAGGTAAACCGAGGTCCATCCTTGCGAAGACCCATCTAAACATCCTTTTACCCTCTAATTTCAGCAATCAAGACATAGTCGCTACCAACCTGGAATTGCGGTCAAGAAATTACTGGCTTGTATCAGCATATCTAGGTCACGATCATGTGGGCCCACTCCCTCCGGACATCTTGAGGAGATTGATTGCTAAAGCGGAGAGCCTTAATAATAGTCTCATCATTGGCTGTGATGCGAATGCCCATCACTCAATCTGGGGCAGTTCCGACATAAATGAAAGATGTGACTTTTGGATTTTATCCTTAGTACTAATCTCCTAATCTGTATCCGGGGGTCCAAACCGACCTTCATTACTCGCAATCGACAAGAGGTTCTGGACATCACTCTTGTGTCCAATCACTTAACTTGGTTAGGGACTGGAGTCTCTGAAGAGCACTCTTTTTTAGACCATCGCTACCTCCAATTTAGTCTTGACGACTATCTGCCTGATCAGAAGGTTTTTAGAAATTATACAGAAACCGACTGGCCCCTTTATAGAAAACGTTTATTAACGCTGATTCCCTCCCACCTGCCTACTGAACCTACTTGCACTGAGGACGTTGACAGTCTGGTCAACGCCCTAAAATCGGCACTCAATGGTGCCATGTCTGCGGTCAGCCCACTCCGCGAACCTCGAGGTAAAAAGAAACCACCTTGGTGGAATGCAAGTCTCAGTACTCTTAGGAAAGACAGTAGGCTCCTTTTTAATATTGCTAAAAGCTCCCGTGAGACGACCGATTGGGACTCCTATAACCTGTTTCTCAGGAGATGCAACGGCGATCCTGGAGACTCTTTTGCGACAGCATTGAAGAGTCCTCGGAAGCTTTCAGATTGCGGAAAATCCTCTCTAAAAGCCCTTCTATAACCAGCTGCAACTCCTTAGTCTTGGTAACTACAGAAAAGATCCGATGGGCCATGCGCAGTTTCAAACCCTTCAAGTCCCTAGGACCTGGCGGTATTTTACTAGCTGACATTCAGCAATGCGAGGACATTGTGCTTCCATGGCTCAAAGTCATCTTGTCGGGCTGTCTAAATCTGGTCTATATTCCCAGACTTTGGACCGAGGCTGGAGTCATCTTCATACCTAAGTCAGGAAAGAGCTCGCACGTGGAACCAAAGGATCTCCGACCTATCAGTCTATTGTCCTTTCTACTTAAAACTTTAGAAAGGTTAATTGATATCCATCTTCGGCAAAGTATTAGCCCAGCTTTGCTCTCGCCGTCCCAAACATGCGTACTGTAAAGGCAAATCGGTTGAGACAGCCTTAGATTCGCTTGTGCGCATCATTGAAAAATCGTCGAGCATCAAAGAATACACCATGGTGGTGGGCCGCTAATCCATCATGAGGGTTGCGGGGGTAGGATGCTCAGGTGGACCTTCCATCGTTCTGGATCCTCCGCCATTGACTCCAACTCATCAGGAGGGATCCTTAGACGGCTCCACGAGAGATGTCTGACTTGGTCCAACTATCTATTTCTAGGCCTCCCGGGAGTCGCCTACCTGATGGCACGGCAATTGGCAAGCGAGCACACCAAGATGACAAGACGACAGAAGCGGATCTCGGATATTGCCAAAACTGGTAAGCCTGGGCATCCTTTGGAGCCAGGCCTGAAGGGTCCCAGTGACAGTCTGGTTGTCGGCCTGTCACGCTAGGCAGCCTGCTGAGTATAACCCGAAATAGCTACCACTTCCTAGCAGTATGTTCCATTTTTCAAGAATTCCGCTTGAATATCTTTGGAGTACGTACACTTGAGCTGGAGGAGGCGATAAGCATACTCAACGGCGACAAAGGCTGGGATTCACTCTATATTTACACGACGAATGCCCTACGCTACAGGAATGTCATAATTGAGGAACATTTTTATAAATAAACTTTCGATTCACGAACAATAGGTATAAGTACTTTTTTTTTTTTTTTTAATTCTAAATGTCAGTCTGGTAGACGGCCTGGGCCATGCGCAGCTTCAAGCCCTTCAAGTGCCCAGGACCTGATGGCATTATTCCTCTTGAATTTCAAAAATATGAGGACATTGTGCTTCCATGGCTCAAGGTCATATTATCGAGCTGTTTTAATCTGGTCTACATCCCCAAGACTTGGACCGAGGTTGAAGTTGTCTTCATTCCTAAGGCAGGTCAGAGCTCGCATGTGGAACCAAATGATCTCCGACCTATCAGTCTGTCGTCCTTTCTACTGAAAACGCTGGAAAGGCTGACTGATATTTACCTCCGTCAGAGCATTAGCCCGTCTTTGCTCTCGCCGTACCAGCATGCGTACTGCAAAGGCAAATCCGTTGAAACAGCCTTACACTCGCTTGTGCGCATCATTGAAAAATCTCTAAGCATTAAAGAATATACCATGGTGGCTTTCCTTGACATAGAGGGAGTTTTTAACAATGTCAAACCAAAGGCAATCACAGACGCACTTGCAAATCTGAAATTGGATACTTCGCTCGGAGTGTTTATCAATCAATCGCTTACATGCAGGATTATTAACACATAGCTGGGCGCAGCATCGGCCAGAAGAATTGCTCGCTGCGATACACCCCAAGGTGGAGTCTTGTCACCTCTTCTGTGAAACCTGGTAATAAATGAGCTACTGGTGGACTTGGATATGTCAGGCTGCAGAGTGATCGCCTTTGCTGACGACATTGCTACTGCTGCCTCTGGTAAGCACCCAGAGACACTCAGGGAAATCCTCCAATATACTCTCCTTCGGCTCACCAGATGGGCCTCCAAATGTAGACTGGGGGTTAATCCCCATAAAACGGAACTCGTTCTCCTCACGAGGAAATATAAAGTTCCCTTATAGACCCTCCTATGATAAATGGCATCAGTCTCCCCTTCTCTGAAAACGCAAAATATCTGGGTCTTATTTTGGATAGGAAATTGAACTGGAAGGCCAATCTACTAGAACGCGTCAAGAAAGCAAATGTAGCTCTCTATTCCTGTAAAAGGGCTATAGGTAGGAGCTGGGGTATGTGTCCGGGGTATCAGGCCTATACTACTCTATGGCATGATCGTATGGTGTCCTGCTCTTAACAGGGCGGTCCACCTCACTCAACTAGCTAATGTGCAAAGATCTGCATGGATTTGCATCAGTGGTGCACCGAGGACTACGCCCTCTGCGGCATTGGACATTTTGTTCAACCTGCTACCTTTAGATATTTTTGGCAAACAGATGGCTGCCTGCGCGGCCATCCGTCTAAAACCCTCCTCTCAGTGGTCTAGCTGTCGCTGTGGCCACTCCTTGATCTTTGATCTTCTCAACTTCAAACACGAAAACACAGACTACACCCCGCCGAAACTGAGATTTGACCGTAGCTTTCGTACGAGCATCCCTAATCGGGATGAATGAGACGATTCCCCACCTGTCGATGGTAGTTCGGTTCACTTCTTTACAGATGGCTCTAAGACGGAGGGTGGGGTGAGTTGTGGTGTTTTCTCCGAAAAGCTCAATTTAATCATCTCTTTCCTCCTCCTTGATCATTGTAGCATTTTCCAGGCGGAAATCATGACGATTAAGGAAGTCCTGTCCTGGCTGAAATGTAATGTGCTATCTGTCAGAGATATTAGCATTTTCACTGACAGCCAAGCGGCAATCAAGTCTCTGGAATTAATCTCCTTCACTTCAAATGCCTCCTTAAACTGTTGTTTATCTCTTATGGAGATGACAGGTCAATTCAACATTCACCTATACTGGGTGCCGGACCACAGGGACATTCCAGGAAACTGCAGGGCTCACGAGCTCGACATACAGGGTACCACTCTAAGGATTCTCCTTGACAGGCAAGCCCTGGGTATACCCCTCGTTACATGTAAGTATCTACTAAAGCTGAACGCTATTAGCACAATCAACCTCAGATGGGAAAACGGCTCAACGTGTCACATTTCGAGACAGATCTGGCCTAAGCTGAATCAAAAACGTAGTGCCGAGCTGGTCGAGCTAAAGCAAACACAAATCAGCTGCGTTGTCGGTGTTCTCACTGGACACTGTCTTATAGGCCCACACGCCAAAAAACTTGGCATCTTCTCCAACGACTTCTGCAGAAGCTGTAGGGACAAGGAGGAGGAGGAAACCATAATTCACCTCCTATGCACTTGTCCAGCCCTGTCGCATAAAATAATGCTCCATCTAGGGTCTCCCTTCCTTGACGACCTCGGCGATCTGGCATGCTTAGACGTCATGAGCATCCATCGCTTTATCAAAAGCTCTGGTTGGTTTTGTTACTCCCTGAGTGGCCTAATGGTTGATCCATGGTATCACAAAGGACCTTCACTGGTCTAAGTGTGTCTGCACTCTCGTGTGGACAGCCAACCTAACCTAACCTACTCATCAGACTCAATTTCACCAAAAGAAGTGCACTGTTCGGTGTGGTCTTCACGTTGGTGGCATCATCGGTATTTATTTTTTTTTAAAATGAGGCCGGAGCGTGCGTTATGGACAATGGCATATGTAACCGGATAATTTCAGTGATTATTTCTTCGACAAATGGACGACAATGATCCGGATGATATGTGGCTCCAGCAGAATTAAGCTAAGCGCTATACTGCCTATGACAACATTATATCGCAAAATGAACGAGTGAATTTAAAACCGAGATCGTTCGATTTGACGCCATTCAATTACTTACTTTGGGGCTATGTAAAGTCTTTAGTGTATGCTGATAAACCGCAAACCATTCAGGCCTTGGAAGTCAATATTTAGCACGTCTTTGGAAAGGAAATTTGCGCGAATCAAACAACATCTCGAAGACACACTCGATGCCGAACAAACAGGTTTCCGCTATGGATCCTCCTGTGCCGACCACATCAACACCCTGCGGATTATCATAGAAGAGTGCATTGAATATCGATCGCCACTCCACCTGCTGTCCATCGATTTTGAGAAGGCGTTCGATAGTGTCAACAGGGAGTTTATTTGGCGTGCCTTACGCAGGAGAGGTATTCCCGATAAACTAATTGCTATTATCAAAGCTACATATGAACGCTCCAAATGTCACGTTATGCACAGGGGAAGGTTGTTTGAATAATTTGAGATCCAAAGTGGGGTAAGACAAGGCCGTATCCGTATCCGTATATCGTAAATATCCTATTATTTATATTGGTGATTAGCGATGTGATTCATACAGTTTTATCGACGGGAAACGGAGGAATGCGATGGACTCTTACATCTCAACTGAAACATCTTGATTACGCTGACGATGTATGCTTAGTCTCACACAGAATTATGGACCTCCACCAAATGACAGCAGATGTGGAGATGGAGGCAGGCGTTGTCGGGCTGAAAATTAATACGGCAAAAACTAAAATTATCAGCCTTGGAACTAACTCGTCAGCTCAAATATGTATTGCTGGACAACCGGTAGAGGGAGTAGAGGATTTCCAGTATCTTGGGAGTATTGTCTCGGCCGATGGTGGAACCGCACTGGATATAGCCAACAGGATCGCCAAAGCAAAGTCCGCCTTCGGGATGTTGCCCAAAATGTGGCGAAGCAATGCAATCAGTTTGAACACCAAGATAAGACTGTTCCGCTCCAACGTTGAATCCGTGCTGTTATATGGTTGCAGCACGTGGAGAGTGACCACTACTATCACCAGAAAGCTGCAAACGTTCGTTAATAGGTGCCTGCGCAATATCTTAAGGATTTTCTGGCCCAATCGTATCTCTAACGAACACACGCACAATCATCCAACGACGGAAGTGGCAGTGAATTGGTCACACGTTCCGTAAGGATGACAGTCCCATAGCGAACCATGCTATGCAATACAGCCCTTAAACTCAGGATGGCAGAAGACCTGGCGGTCCAAGGAAAACGTGGCGCAGAGCAGTCGAGAAGGAGGCACGGCAGTTTGGGAAAAGTTGGAGAGAACTCAGACACATTGCCCGAAACCGTACACGATGGCGCATGGGCGTAGTAGAGGCCCTACGGCCCACAAGGGGATACAGGACATAAGTACGTCGTTCGTGAGGTGGAGCGCAAAATGCTCCAAAGAGTGACCTAAAATTGTACCGACTGGACGCGCTTCGTCAAAAACAGCCGAAGGGTAGCAAATGAAGATCTTGATTTCTATAACAGAGTAGACGAAAAGGAAATTCCTTATGTTTCGTTAAGAGAGATCGAGACATGTATTCATAAACTAAATAATAAAAAATCGTCAGGTTATGATCTTATAACTGCTCAAATCTTGAAGGAACTTCCTTCAACTGCATTGTTGAAACTCAAGCTTATAATTAATGCTTGCTTTAAACAAAGGTATGTCCCACATCACTGGAAGATAGCAGAAATTATTGTTATTCCTAAACAAGGTAAGCCTTTATCAGAGGTTACCTCATATAGGCCAATCTCACTTTTACCGTTATTTTCAAAACTTTTCGAGAAACTCCTTCTTAAAAGGTTAGACCCAATTATAGAACAAAGAAAGCTTATCCCTACCCATCAATTCGGGTTTAGGAATAAACACTCGACGATAGACCAAGTGCATCGTATAACTAATGTTATAGAAAAGGCACTGGATGAAAAACAAATTTGTTCCGCAATATTCTTAGACGTTGCACAGGCTTTTGATAAGGTTTGCCATAAGGGTTTAGAGTATAAACTTCATAGGGATTTACCTAGATAGTGCTATGAGATCCTTAAATCTTATATAGGTAATAAATGCTTTAGAGTTCGTTATGGCTCAGCGTATTCTGAACTTAAAGAAATACAAGCAGGTGTTCCACAGGGAAGTGTTCTAGGGCCCACCCTGTATTTATTATATACGAGTGATATACCGCATGCGAGTGATACCATGATAGCCAGATTTGCAGACGACACTGCTCTTCTATCAACAGATGGATGTGTGGCTAAAGCTACAGAAAAACTACAAAATTCAATTAACGAGATATGTGATTGGACGCAGCGATGACGAATTAAACTTAATGACTCAAAGTCCATCCATATCAATTTTACAAATAAAAAAATAACGAATCTTCCCGTGGTTATTAATAATCAAGTAGTTCCTTACTCTAACACAGCTAAGTATCTCGGTATGAATCTGGATGCTAAACTGAAATGGAAGGAACATGTGAAAAAGAAAGTAGAAGATCTAAATATTAGGTATAGAAAACTTTATTGGTTGTTAGGATATAACTCAGAACTGTCCATTGAGAATAAAATCCTATTATACAATCAGATATTAAAACCCGTTTGGACATATGGTATCCAATTATGGGGTTGCACAAAGAAAACAAATGTTCAAATGTTACAAACATTTCAAGATAAGGTCCTTCGGGGAATAGTGAATGCCCCATGGTACATTAGAAATAGTGACTTGCATCGAGATTTGCAGATCGACCTCGTAGCAGATACAATTAAAAAGTACGCAATGCGACACAACGAGCGTTTGCAGATGCATATCAATCCTGAGATAGACGATGTCTTAAATGTACGAAATAATATTCGTAGGTTAAGAAGAACCAAGCCCCATGAACTTTTTTGACAATTACGAGAGCCGGTATTTAAATTATAATACCTTCTCAAATCCGACTTAACGTTGAAAATAAAATCTTTGTCGGTAGTTGATTGGTCATGATCAAGGAGGTGTTTTTAGTGCGGTTAGAGTCCCACACTACTTTGGGTTTCTAACCCCACTGTGTCTTTCGAGATTTTCACCTTCATAAAAAAAAAAAAAAAAAAAAAAAAAAAAAAAAAAAAAAAAAAAAAAAAAAAAATTGCCAAGGAAGCCATATGCCTAGAGTCGGGTTCAAGACATAATGCCATGAAATATTCTTCATAATGAACAAAAGGTTTCTGGTTCAAACTCTATTCCTTTTTTTTCGAGGGTAGGTGAAAATCTTCAAGAAGACACTATGGGGATCGACAGCGCGTGCTCATAGTAGTGTGGGATTCTTACCCACTAAAAAACCTCCCTTCAAAACACTTTGTTTTCAAAAGTTTGTAAAATTTTAATATTACTTATTTTGGTACAACCCCAGAGTTGTATACCATATGTCCATACAGGCTTTAGCACTTGCTTATATAAAAGCAGTTTGTTCTCTATATTAAGCTTGGAATATTTTCCAAGTAACCAATACATTTCTCGATATTTGTTATCTAGTTCTTTGCGTTTTTTCTTAACGTGCGTTTTCCATTTCAGCTTTGCATCAAGTGTCATTCCAAGATACTTAGCCTCGTTTGCAAACGGAATTTGAACCGAGTTTGAAAAGATCGGCAGATTATTTACTCTCTTATAAGTAAAATTTACATGAACAGATTTGGTCTCATTGAGTGCGATTCGCCAAACCTTTGTCCATTCATTTACTCTATCCAAAGCTTCTTGCAATTTTTCTGTAGTATCTTCGACCGTTTTACCTACTGCCAACATAGCAGTGTCGTTGGCAAATGTAGCCAGCTCAGTGCCTTCTACTTGCGGTATATCACGAGTGTATAATAGATATAAGACCGGACCAAGAAGGCTTCCTTGCGGCACCCCAGCCATTATTTCCTTAAAATCCGAATATTCGTTTCCACATTTGACGCGGAATAGTCTATTCGTAAGGTAGTTCTTCAAAATATTATATAGGTGCTCTGGCAGAACTTGTCGTAATTTAAACTTTAAGCCTTCATGCCAGACCTTGTCAAAGGCTTGAGAGACGTCAAGGAATACGCTTGAACAAATCTTTTTTTCTTCAAGTGACTTTTCGATTACATGTGTTATTCGATGTACTTGTTCAACTGTAGAATGCTTACTTCTGAATCCGAATTGATGATCCGGAATGAGATGCCTCTCTTCTATAACCGGCTGTATTCGCCTAATCAAAATTCTCTCGAACACTTTGGATATGATTGAAAGAAGCGAAATCGGTCTATAAGACGTTTTTTCATTCGGCGGTTTTCCGGGCTTTAGGACCATTATGACTTCGGCCACTTTCCATTGACTGGGAACATATTCTAGTCTAAGCGCGGCGTTTGTAATGAACAGAAGCTTCATTAGACCCTTTCTCGGAAGTGCTTTAAGAACCTCTACCGTGATTAGGTCGTATCCAGGAGCCTTCTTAAGTTTAAGTTTCTTTATTTCTTCCTTAAGTTCGGTTAGTGTTGCATTTCTTATTATACGATTGTCAATATACGACGTATTTATATTTTGAATAAGAGCCTGTCCATCAAGCGGTTTGAAAGTTTCTTCCAGATGGGCGGCAAAAACTTGCGCTTTCTCTTTATCATGCCTGGCCCATTCGTCTTGATTTTTCCTAATTGGGGCGGCTTGAATTTGAGGTTTTTTAATACCTTTTATAGCTTTCCAAAGCGAATAATTAGAATCTTTTTCTGCCGTTAAGCTTTCTAGGTGAGTTTGCATTTCATTATTCTTAAGGTCTTTAATAGATCTTTTTAATAAGTTACACAAACGGTTAAGATGTGCTTTGTGTTGCGGAGCCCGAGTTTGTTGCCATTTTTTGCGCGCTTTCCTCTTCTCCTTAATCATCTCTTTTATTTCCTGCGGATAATTTTGAATATAGCTGGCCGGCGTTTTCTTAGGTTTCGGAGTATTCTTCCACGCGGTATTCTGTAGGATTTCGACGAAGCGATCTACTTCAACTTCAAGTTCATAGGGCGTTTTAAGTGAAACCCTCAGCTCAGTATTTGATTCAATATCTTTTTTGAAGCCATCCCAATTCGTTTTCGCGCTGGTTAATCTGGCCGGACCTACTTTTTTAATCAGAGCATCGCTTATCGTCATAATGATTGGAGAATGATCAGAGGAGAGATCAAAGCTTTCTTCAAAACTTCAAAGCTTGCCAGATATACCTTTAACAATAAAGAAATCGATCAGATCTGGTATCTTATTTCTAACAGTCGGCCAATATGTTGGTTTACCCGTCGAGTGAAAATCACAACTATATTGCATACCCGCATTATAAAGCTTTCTACCTTTCTGAGAGGCGTACCTTGAACCCCAGAAGGGGTGTTTCGCGTTGAAATCGCCACCAATAATAAAATTTGGTTTAAGGAAGTTGAAGATGTTTGTGAAATCACTTTCTTCAAGTTTACATCGCAGTGGACAATATATAGACGAAATGTTGAAAGCAAAATGTCTATTTCTAACGCGTACCGTGCTTACTTGCATTGCTTCTAATTCAATCTTTACTTCCGCTGAGTGTTCGATACATTCTTTTATAAACAAGGATGATCCGCCTCTGGCTCTTTCCGATGGGTGGAAGGCGTGATACACGCTATATCCCCTTAACTTAACATTCGATTGCTTTGTCAGATGAGTTTCGCAGACCAAGCATATATCAATATCTTTTTCTCGTATAAAGATTTCTAACTCGTCGAGTCTTCGTATAAGCCCGTTGGCGTTCCAAGTAAGAATTTTAAGCGTTTCTTTCATATTCTGGTTGTAGTGCGCGTGTTATGAATGTTGTTTTCTAAAGCAACTAGTCTCTCGAAAACAAGTTTGTTTGTTTTGGATTGCTCTTCAAGTTTCGCAAGAATTAGGGAAAAAACATTGGATACATGATCTTGTGAGCTACCTCTATCACCGCTTTCCAATGTCGCAGCTTGAGCAGGAGTCTTTACGTTAGAAATTGGATGATTTCTTGCTTTGATCTCCCGCGAGCTGTCGGTCTTGTACTTGCCGTTAGCTGTCATCGCCGCTTGAGCATAAGACTGCACGCCAAAATTCGAGGATTTAGTTCCGGTCACCTTTTCTCTACTACGTTTGGGTTTTTCTTCATTACCCGATCTTAAGAGAATATTGACGGATTTTTTATCTTTCGCTGCTTTTTTCGTAGCTATTTTGGGTCTATTCTTAATTGGTTTTGGATTCTTGCCCATGGAATTTTTAAGCTTATCGCGCCTTTTTTGGAGCTCTTTCGCCACTTCGCAGCCTCGATAGTTCGCAGGGTATTTTCCTTTACAGTTTATGCAAGTGGCTGGGGTTTGCTTATTTAGGTGACACTCATCTGAGAGATGTTCACCTGCGCATTTGACGCATCGCGGTTCTTTCTGGCAGTAAGTCTGTGTGTGATTGAAACCTTGACAGCGTTTACACTGCGGGATCGATCTGGAGCTCTTACGCATAGGTTCGATTTTGACCACGATATTTAGAATAGTCTTAATACCATAAATAGCATCTTTATTTTCGTCTTTATCGAAACTTAGCATGAATAGTGGAAGACCACGCCTTACCAATTTTTCCTGATCTCCCTCCGACTGTTGCTTCTCCTTCTTGATAATATTGACGGCATCAAGAATTTTAAAGCCTTTGTCTTGAAGGTCGTTTATAACATCTTCTTTGGTGCACGAGGGGTGGAGTCCCCTTGCTACAACACGCAGTGGTCTTTCTAACTTATTTTCATAAGTATACCACTGAATCTTTTCAATTTTTGCGATACTGATCGGTAACCGTCGGCATCATCGACATTGATTTTCCACGTATTGTTTCGCAGAGATGTCACCTTAAACTTCGATGTCGCAGTTTCTTTAAGGAGGCAATGCAACTGGTTGTAGTCCGTAATTCCAACGACGTTTATCGGTGGCGGAGGACGTATTTTTTGTTGTTGTTGCTTTTCCTGCAACTCCTTGCGCTTTTCATCCTTTTGTGGCTCGACTTCCGGTGAGGAACCAGCTTTGCGTTTTTTGCTAGGTCGTTTCTTTTCTATCCAATTCGTTTCACGTGTTAGCTCTTCTTCGTCCGTCTGGTATTCGCGACTAGGTGAGCGCTGTGGGCTAAGTGTATTTTCTTTTTGTAGATACGACTTTTTTAAGGCATTATTTTCTTGCCTGAGTAAATCTACTTCTTTCTTAAGCTCACGATAAAGAAGCTCCATTTCGCTAAGCTTGGTACGGAGTACGTCGTTTTCCTCCTGAATGCTTTTTGATTTCGCTGAGTCCCGTTTTTCACGCGCTTGCGCTTCCGGCGGACTTCTTTTTCCGGAGACATTCGATCTTGTTGGTGGAGATCGAGATACCCTTGTACTTTTTAAGAAGGGATTTATAAGGTGCAATAAGTGGCTCTCCCCAGAATCCGTAGAGCCGACCTCCGAAGAGGGTGGATTTTCCAGTTTACCTGGACTGCCACCTGGGGTATTAAAATCTTTTGTTTTGTTCATTGCATGTTTTTGTATACACCATACTCGGTATACGGAGGTTGGATTTTAGTCGCCTCTTACGACAGGCATGCCTACCTCGGGTATATTCTGACCCCTACCCGAAGGGGTAGTATAAAAAAAGTTATACCTGTTAAAAAAAAAACCGTTGAACGTTTTTTTTCCACCCCCATAAAAACATTCTAATAACGTCTCATATTATCCATTCACTACATTTTAAGCTGTGGTCATGGCAACACTCATCAGTTGATTGCTAAGTGCAAACGCATTTTCGATTTGCCAGTGTTTTATGTTTAAACCATTTTAACCTAGTACAGAGACCAGAGGCGAATTCGGGCGAAAGTGTATACCAATCCTGTGCTGGATCGTGTCCACAATAGAAAAGCAGATAGTTTTTCTATCCACCTCTAGGTGGCGCTTGAATTGAATGCAAGGATTTAAGTGCATGTGTAGTACGAGTACCTTTAGAACACAACCGTTAAAGGAAATTAGTTCAAACCATGCGTTTCCTTTTTTCACAAAATGTGCAAATAGATTGAGAAAAATTAATGTATGTATGTTTAATCTCCCAATAAGTTCATCAAAGAGAAATCCCCTTTATGTGATTTCTAAGAACCTGCATTGAATGTTATCACTTCTGAAACAACAACGAATTGAAGATAACGTGATAAGTTAATTGGGCATACACATATACATAAGCGTATCTCACCATCTAACTAGCCAGGTAAACCCAAGCAAAATTCACCTGTTCACGATTAGTTTTGTTTCGCATTCGAAAGCGAATTGCAATTTTTGTTTAGTTTCGCTACCAGTCTGAGAGATACCCCAGTAACAACATCAACACAAGTAACTACTTAAGCTTAATTATCGCCCTCTTATCGGAACAAGCACAAAAAATAAACCAGCAATGTCGTCGAGAATACACTTGCGAGAGAGTGTGGAACGATGACTAACTGCCAACAATAAGTCGTCTCAGTGCGCAAAATAGCGAGACTTTAGATAATTTTGCAAAAATCTATACTTTCCGTCGTTCCGTTTTGTTTATCTTTCTTTATTGCAAATTTAAAAGTATAATTTTCATATAATCATTTCGCCGAGAGTGAGAATCATTTCGCGACATTTCGGTGTGGGAAAAGCTTGGATATACAGAAACAACCCACGAGAAAGATACTGTGGCAGTAGTAGCAGGTGATCATCAAGCAGTTCGTTTCCGTATGGTGAGGAGCAATCGAAGTGACGGTGACGTATCTGATCTCGCGTGCTCTCCCCAATTGGGGTAATTAGTCTCGGAAAATTCAAATTTTTATTGAATCAGCTGTCGTGTGACGAGCGCCGTATCAGAAATAAATATTTATTGAGTAGAACCGCAAAATAAAAAAAATTTAAATTTAGCCTCGAACAATTACTTCGAAAATTCGAAATAGAATTCCCAACGTCGCGCGTATTACATTTAAAAATTTTTTTGATATTATTATTTTTTTTTTGTGTACTAGTTTTGTGAGAGAATATATCTTTTGAAATTTAATAACAGATCCTCATATTGAATAAACGTAGCCATCGATTTCGAAAATTGTTTATTACATCAAACGAACGTCATATTTTCGAAGTTTGCTCGTATTTTTACAGTATTTCAATAGAAAAAACCGTAATCAAGTGAAACTAAATTAATTTGGAAGTGCATCCTTAACTTACATTTTCAATTTATTTAAATAAAAATAATGGATGAGGATCAACCAATTCCCTTTATCCGCGAACGTAATAAGAGCCGTCGATTCTCAAAGGGACGACGTGTGAGCACCGAAAGCAACAGCAGTGCTGACAGTATTAGCATTCGATCATCAACATCCTCATCATCTCTGCAGTACTCATACTCAGTGAATTCGCAAAGTGAGTCGTTAGCAATCAAGGAACGAGCTTTTGCCAAAATGGAACAGCATCAGGAGGAGGTCCAGCGAGTAAGATTTCGACATCTTCACATGAACTCGCACAGTGAACCATCTCTGGCTAAGTTGGAACAGCGATTATCTCTAGAAGAAATGGAACGGGCATCAGTTAGACAATTACGGCAAAAATTCGAAAACCTTAATGGTGAAGAGCAGATTATTTTCAAAACACCAAGATATAAGGGTACAAATGGGTGGCGCTTACAACAATCACAAATGGAGGACCATCCAAGTATTCATGAAGCCGCATCGGAAGATGAGGTCGATGACTTTAGTGATAGCGAAGTAATGTTTGAGGCTTGTGAAGAGCAGGAAGTTGTAGTACCACCACCTCCACCAGAATCATCTCCGCCGAGATCTACACCGCCATTGTCCCGAGAACAAAGTAAAAATGAGGAGTTTGAAGCAACCAATACTACTGTGGTAAATGCATTCACACTGGGTGGAGATGATGAGATCGAAGATGATGGAGTTCAGCAAGAGGAGGTAGAAGCGATGGATCAACACCCCACTAGCATACCTGCTGAAACCAGTGGCATTGCAACTAGTCAAAATGAGTTCAAGAAACGTGCCACCGATTTTCCAAGGTAGGTTCGATTTATTTATGGGCTTTCTATGGATGATTTATTTGGGAGTGGGTGATTCATTAGATAATTGGTGTACTTTTTCGGTAAACCTTGAGTAGGCTTAAGTTTCTCAACGGCAAGGAACTCCGTGATAAGTTTTTAAACCTATAGCTTATCGAGGCTATCTTATCGATACTTTCAATGTTGTCGATGTAAAACTGATACGAGGGTAGGGTACAATAGAGAGTCGTGGTCTCTGAGAAATATTATTATATGTAGCTATGTGCAGTATACAGTAATGCCGATTTGCGTCATATATAGGTTAGCATTACTTTACAAACGTAGTGCTAACTGAAGTGCGTTGTAACTCTAATATTCACCGGTGAAATTTATGTAAGTGCTTGTCTCTAGATAAAGAAACGGGATATGATTACTGTCTTGTTCAAACAAAGTTTTTAGGCTGAAATCGAAACTGAATTTCGGTTTTATTATTGGGTTATTTTAAATATTAACTTACGTCCAACTCTTTTAGTGGAATTACACGGTGTATGCAATGACAAGACGAAAGAGTTGTTTTTGGGGTTGCGGTTTGAAACCTAGGTGATATTAGGTTTTCGTGGAGACTTACTCCATGAGCAGTGTCCCAACTAGTAGAGGAGAAATTGTTGGAATTTTTTCATTTTGCTTTTTGCTAAGAGCACATGTTGAATTTCTTTGATGGTGTTACTTTAATTCTACTAATAGAAATATTGAATGATTAAGGTTACGACTTGAACCTTTAACAAACCATTAAAAAACGGAACACATTACCACTACAACATGCCACTCGCAAAGATTTTTTAATAAAGAGAATATTCTTCCAAAAAACTGTCCATCCGTATCATGTTTTGCACGAAACGAAAGGTTGAGGATGCTGTTCAAAACCTGACCAGCGTCCTTACCAGCTGTCTTGAACTGATGTGCATATTGACAAAAAAAATCCTGCAGAACGCCGGTTCCCTGGTGGAGCCCAGAACTGCAGCGACTTAGGAAGGAATCCAGAAAACTTGTAAATACGTCACTCGAAACAAATTTAGAGGGCGATTGGGATCTTTTCAGATCGAAGCAGAAAGACTATAAGAAGTTAATTTAGTTGTCAAAAAGTGAATCTTATAGAGATTTTTGTAAAAAGATGGAGACACTCGGTGAAATCAGCAGGTTGGTTAGGGTCCTCAAAAGGAGCAAGCCGACCAAACCGGGGTCATTCAGAAAGTCTGATGGCAAGTTTACTGAGACGAAAGCGGAAACTTTTAGTCTTCTGCTGGAGACTCACTTTCCTGGCAATCGGATAACCACTAGGTCGCAGCTTGGCCCGCTTACCCAGGCTGAGCTTGATCTAAGTCAGAAAACTCGGCGCAGCTGGTATATTGCATCAGCCGTGGTAACAGTTGAGGCCATTAAATATGCTGTGGCATCTTTTGATGGTTTCAAATCGTCTGGCACCGATGAAATACCATATATCCACCTATGCTGCAACAGGGTATAGATCAGCTGCTGCCAACTCTGAAAAGGATTTTCGCCACTGGCTTGGCGCTGGCATATATTTGTACATCTTGGCGGACAGTCAGAGTAGCTTTCATACCGAAAATTGGTAAGGAGGACTATTCGCTCCCCAAGAGTTTCAGACCCGTAAGTTTGACATCCTTCTTACTGAAAAGTATGGAGAGACTGGTAGAATTTCACGTCCGCAAAGTTGCTTTGAAGCTGCATCCACTATCGGAGATGCAGCATGCACCGTGGGAAATCCTACCAGACCGCACTTAAAAAAATTAGTGGCCAGAATTGAATGCGCGCTTGATAGGAAAGAATACGCGATGGGTACCTTCATCGACATTGAGGGTGCTTTTGACAGTACGACTTTTGACTGCATGTGCGACTCTGCCAGACAACACGGGGTAGATGAAACATTAGTGTTATGGATTAAAGCCATGCTAATGAATAGAACTTTGGTAGTGGATGCGGATTGTGCCGATATGTTATGACAGGGGTAAACAGGGTTGTCCGCAAGATGGCACTCTGTCCCCATTGTTATGGTGCATGGTGGTCGACTCTTTGTTGAACACTCTTAATAGTTCTAACGTCTACGCTCAGGCATATGCGGATGATGTCGCTATATTTTCTGTCGGGCCATGCCTGGCGACGGTCTGTGATAACCCACAGGCGTTGTACATGGTCGATGGATGGTGTACTAGGAGTGGGCTTTCGGTGAATCCTCTTAAAACTGAGGTTGTTCCCTTTACGAGAAGGAGGATTTTGACCGGTCTGACTTAGCCAGTGCTAAAAGGCGTCACTATCCGCATTTCCAATGAAGCCAAATATCTGGGAGTGATTTTAGATAAGAAACTTCATTGGTCTTAACACATCGGGTCGAAAACATCCAAAGCGCTCTTAGTCTTCTGGCAGTGTAAGGGTGCTTTTGGCAAGACATGGGGCTTATTACCGAATAAGGTTCTCTGGATCTACACGGCTATGATAAGACCATTCCTCGCATATGTGTCAGTTGTTTGGTGGAAGGGGCTCTCGCGTAAATATGTGGTTGCCTTTTGCGCGAAATTCCAAAGAATGGCCTGTCTCGGCTGCACGGGAGCTTTTCCGAGTACGCCTGGCTCTGCTCTAGACGCTTTGTTGAACTTATCCCCCCTCGATACTTATATCATCGCACTATGAAATCCATCCATCGTCCTAGGCGGGTCGGTTTTTGGTATACTCTACACTGGAATTTTGATGAACTTGCGCAACACTTATCTTACGACTCCGCTCTCATCGATATGCCGTCTGATGCAATGACACCAGAACTTCAGCTGATGCGCAAATTCAGAGTCGACTTTCCTTATGTTCAGTCGTATTTCACGGACGGTTCCAAAACCAGTCAAGGATCTGGCGCTGGTGTCTTCGTGGAAGTCGGCAACATTAGACTTCTTTGCTTGTTAGGCAAATATGCGCAACAGCCCTTTAAGTGCTAGGGCATAGCTTCTCGTAAGTAGTCATGTTGTGTGAGTTATATTTTTCACACGGATGGAAGGGACCTGCTTTGAGAAGCTTTTTTTGTGAACACAATACTCTCGGGTGTTTGTGAGACGCTCGCGAGAGGCGGGACCGTGAAAAAACTTTTTAGTGTTTTCTGGAATTCAAACTTGGAACCTCATGCGCAGTGATCCGACACACTAACCACTTACACCACGGTGCCCACTCTCTGCTTTAGGCCTTGCTTAACCCTTTAACCACTTCCAAAATAGTTCGTGAAACCAAAAACACTTTGAATTCGGTCGCAATGTTGAATTCTCTGTCTTTTATCTGGGTCCCAGGTCACACTGGAACTTGGGGTACGAGATCTCCGATGAGATTGCTAGACAAGGCTTAGAGGAGACTTCCTCAGGTCCCGAACGCGCGCTGGGTTCCCCTGCGTCCTCGGTTAGGGCTTCCATTGACAAGGAAATTCCAATAAGATGGGTAGATCAGGGTTTGTTCTCTGGTAGTACAATGGATCAGTTGCTTCTGAGTGCTCCAGTCGAGCGTTTCCTATCGACAAAAATAAAAGTAAAGGATTTTGTCTACCTAGGCTCTATGGTGAACTCCGCAAATGACATCAGTAAGCAGATTACACGAAGAATTACTCTTGCCAATCGTTGTTTTTGTGGGCTAAGACGGCAATTGAGTAGCAAAGCCTCATTTCGAACTACTAATATAACTCTTTATAAGACACTAATCATCCCAGTCCTGCTGTATGGCGCAGAGGCATGGGCTTTGACAAAACCGGATGAGCATGCCCTTGTTTTTTTTTGAGAGAAAAGTTGTTCGAGTGATCTTTGGTCCCGTCTGCATAGACGGTGAGTGGAGGAGAAGGTACATTGCCAAACTATACGACCTATATAAGGACATCGAATTAGCCAAAAGAGTTCACATACAGCGACTAAGATGGCTGGGTCATGTAGAGCGGATGGAGTCCAGCGTTCCTGCGAAGAAAGTCTTCGAATCCACCCCGGATGGACGGTGCAGTAGAGGACAACCTCGCAGTAGGTGGCGCAAACAAGTGCAGGGGGACCTCAACCAACTTGGCTTGCGCAACTGGAGGCAGCTGGCTCGTAACCGTGCTGGCTGGAGAGGCGGTTGAGGCCCAGGTCCACCCCGGACTGTAGCTCCATTTAAGTTAGTAAGTAAGTATACGTATAATAGATAGAGGCATGAGACAATCATGTGAAATTTAAGGTTTTCGCTTCGGGTAGCAAATATGCGTCAATCGTTGCCCGACGCGTTCGATGGATGAGCTTCTAGTGCTATATTTTTATATGGTAATATGCAATCATTTTTTTTAAAGCTTTGTTCGTCTCCCAGCAACGTTAAGCCCACTTTCTGTACGTTTTGTCCCTAAATGCTCTTCCGTACAAAGTTTTTTGTATGTTCAACATCCTTAACGACCAAAAGAGATATTTTACTAATTCGTGGTCCGTAGGGGTATGAAAAGTCCTTGCGTACCAACTTTGGAAAATGGTCGAAGTAACGGTACTTTACTTTAAAAGACAACAATTTTTGCGGAAATTATTCTAGTAATTGTTTAGTTTTTTAATAACTTCTAAGCAAGATGTGAATGGAAAGTAAACGTAATTACAATTGACTAATTAGGTGTAAGTACACCGAATACAACTACAGTCGACACAGTTGATAATAAGGTGAATACAGCGACTAAAAAACAGATTCGAACAGTGGTGAAAATAAACGATATTGTGATTGAAAGTACATTTTTAGAGACCGTTTAATTTGAAATAAATGGAGATTAAAGTGATTCGAATATTGTGTTAAAGTGGCGTTGATCATTGTTAATAAATAAACGGTTGAAATACACAAAAGACGGTTTTATTTGTACGAACCGCAGCAAAAATATTACAATATGCACGTCAGCTTGGTAGACGCGATCCTGTGCTTACGCGACATGCGATTTTGTTATGGGTTACCAGCTTTGGAGCTAGTGGATCAGCCTTGAAACAACATTGCACAATTAAAAGTTGCCATTTGTCAAGAAATTGCTGCCATTCAGTGTGTGGACAGTAATGGCTCCCACTTGACTGATTTAATTTTTTAAATAAAAACACTTTTCTTATTTTTTACTCTATTTGTTTCTTATTAAATTTATAAATCATTCTTCTGCACCCTGCATTTTCTCACAAGCTGGTGTAGTTGGGTGTAGCTGAATCCACTTCTTATAATTTCTGATGAACATGTTGAAAATATATGTACATTTCCCGAAAAGTGGGCATATCAGTGAGCGGATTTTAAAAATGTTTATATTCGAACTGCTTTGTACTCTCAAAAGCCGATACGTTAAAAATGTATCTTCTTAATTCGAAATTTAGGGTCCAAAAAAAGCAGCATATAATATAGACGGATTGACGAACGGATGCACAGACATGGCTAAATTGACACGGATGTTGGTATAAGTATTTTATGTGCATACTTTATACGCTCTGTTTTTACTTTTTCTCTATGTTGGGAAAGGGTATAAAAATAACTTCCAAATTTTCCGACGTCAATCCATCCAACATTACACTGATATTATAAGTCTTAGTCATTAATTCATAAAAATGTGGCAATCGTTAATGTGAACCAATAAAACAATTCAGCAAGCTTTTGCGTGTATTTCCCGTATTCTATTTAAAGAAATACGTAGATATGACTTTGTTCAGATAAATGCTATCATTTTGTGATAACTCAAGCACTTTGTTGTGCTTGTGTGTGCGTTAGTTCAAGCTATACCATGGCATTTAGACTATAATGCGAAAGCATTTAAATTGTTTATACGTACGAGTATAGCTAAAAATTCCAAAATTTCTATCGCTGATTTGACGAACCTATATATATTAATTATGGCAGTTCTTCTGTGGTTATTAAAAATCTACAGATAATCTTTTAATTAGAATTTATTCAAAATCTAGACAACTTTGATTGCAGTAAATTTAAGTCAGCCGTAGCTTGTAGAAGTATTAAGTTAACATAAAAGACTAATTGCCTATAAAAATGGTTGCATTGAGACGGTCTAACTCACGTTATGTATTAAGTTCATGGAAATCATCAAAATTGGAATTAGTCGGGTAATAGTGAAAAAAGTGTACAAAACAGATGACGTCTGCAATATGATATATTTTCAAAGGAAAGGGGAGTAGGCATAAATCTGCCAGGCCGTAATGTGGTTAAAATTACAACCTTTAATATCAATGAATTTTAAGCTACATATTCACAAAAACTAAAAAAAGGATAAACGTTTGTTTGAATGGAAAATATCTTTCGTTTTATGTGTGACGTCTTGGTTTTTTTTTCTTTCCTTTTTCGGGAATCGAACTTAGAAAAAAGTCCGAAACTCATGCCAAAGAAGTAAGTGCAGGATCTCAAAATAGTCAAAAAAAATAATTGAATGCCTCCAAAATCGTTCGTTTTAGTTTAAAGAAGCGATCGTTTGAGACAAAACTAGAAAGAAAATGGTGTGCGGGATTTATTTCCTAACGATTCACAGTTATATGGAAAGAAAGGAAAGCTTTTTGAGATTAACCTATAACTCGAATAAATTTTTGATCAAACTTTTAAAAAAATCTAAAATTTTTTTAATTTCCCGAAACTCTGTAAACTCTGCGAAAGTCTGAATCGATGGAAATGCCTATGACGTAAATAATATTATTCTAAGGACTTTAAGGACGTTTTTCCTATATTTCGGAAAACCGTGAAGTTACATATGTACTTATTTGGCACAAAGAGCCTATGCAGAGCTTAGGGTCTAACTTCTTACAACCACTCGTATTGTGTGCGTTAATTTTTCGCGCGAATGGAAGGGGCCTACAGGTTTTGTGCCGTATCCGAAGAGCAATTTTTATTTTGTTTAAGCTTCTCATGACAACAATACTATTGGATGTTTGCCAGACGTTTGGGAGAGGTGGGACCGTGAAAAAACGTTTTGCTGTTTTCTGGGATCTGATCATTGAACCTCACTTGGAGTGGCCCGACATACTAACCAATACTCCACGGCGCCCACCGTGGACTTGTGTTTTTATTTAATTTCAACTTTTTCCTGTAAGCATACTTGTCATTGTCACTGTCACTGTCACTGTCGTTACAAGGCAATTTTTTTGTCGCGTAGAATACTATTGCAACTCCTTCAGTTTGAAAAAAAATATGAAAATGCAATCGTGGTACATATGAGGAATAAAACGACAATCGTCAAAAAGTGAAAAACGCTAATGGTAACCGGGATGATTATAATTATTCACACATATGTGTTTTGTGGTATATATGTTAGAAAAATTGCACTCAGGATAAGTTCTGTGGCACATCGTTTCGTGACGGCTCCGTCTGCACAACTGGCATTTGAGCACACACAGATCATTTACGACAGTCTATTGTCTCTTTCATTCATTATCCTTCTTGATCGTTTCAAGCGAATAATTCATCCCCCAAAACACCACACAGAGAGAGACCTAAGCACAGAGTCACCTCAGACTCAGTCAGTGTATCTCAATACACTCTACTCTAACATATATATCTATACAATGCACAATTTCGGCTGAATAAAAAAAAGCAAAAACACACTTTCGGGTTTCTGATTCTAGGGAGCAATTTTTAATCCTACATAGACAGACTAGTAGTAGTAGCAAGATTCTTTATTTCATAATAAATATCAACATTATTTTACAATTTTGCAACTTCAAATAACTAGTTTAAACATACATACATATGTATGTACATACATTTTCAATGGCCCGCTAATCCTTCATGAGGGTCGCGGGGGTAGGATGCTCAGGTGAACTCTCCATCCTTCTCGATCCTCCGCCATTGACTCCAACTCATCAGGAGGAATCGGACGGCTCCAGGAGGGATGTCGGACTTGGTCCAACCATCTATTTCTAGGCCTGCCGCGGGGTCGCCTACGTGATGCCATGGCCACCATGGCACGACTTGGAAGCCGGTCTGGGGACATACGCACTACGTGACCAAACAATCGAAGCATAGATCGTTCCGTTCGGAGAAATAGCTGCTCAACATTGAGTTCCTCGCTTACTCTGGTGTTGCGCAATTGATACCTACGAGTTATTTCAGCAACACCGCGAAGGAACCTCATTTCGGCAGCTTGTATCCGCGATCTTATTCTTTCGGTCACTACCCAAATTTCATGACCATAGGTGAGAGTTGGAACATGTACCGAGCTAAAAACCGATAGCTTAGCTTCAACACTAAGTTCAGCCTTCCTTACAACAGATTGGCCAAGCTCTCTCAAAATTGATCCAGCCTGAGCAATTCTACAGGATAACTCGGCATTACTCTTCCCATCAATCGTGAATAGGACCCCGAGGTACTTACACTTATCCACCTGCTTCAGTGGAACTCCACTAACATGCAGAGTGCACTGAAAGGGGTTTTTTGGAAACGACCATTACTTCTGACTTGTTCACGTTGATCTTCATTCCAGCATCATTACAAATGGCTACAAACCTTTCGAGTGCGCGCTGAAGTTTGGTTTGAGAGGACCCAAGGATGACCAAATCATTCGCAAAGAGCAGATGACTAATCCTTAGGTCTTCCACTTCGAAACATTCCCCGCCACGGCTGCGCTGCAACATCCAATCCATATATACAAGGAAGAGTAGAGGTGACAAAACGCACCCCTCCAACATCCACAGTGAAGGGTATTGATTTAATACTGTTTATCCGAACACAGCTTCTACGGTTTGTATATAAAGACTGAATCGCCCTCACAGAGAACCATCAATCCCATACTAGTTTACAAATTAAAGAATATACGACTGTGACATATGTAAATGTCATCTGTTGGCGATTTGACTGTAAACTTCATTACTTCTGATTTACTATAGTTACAATTTTAAATAATTAATAATTAAATTCTTCTATTAAAAACTTTCTGTATGATAAAGCATTGATAATATAGTTTGTTAGATTTGTACAATCAGTAGTTTGTAGTTTGTTAAATTTGTGCACTCAGTAGTGCTCCATTTAGCAATCATATTACTTCCTCTTCTAATAAAAATGATTTCCCAAAATATTTGTATCTGATCTTAAGAATAGTGCATCTACCTATGAAATTTTGTATGTTTTCAATTTCTTCAAGATTACATAATGAACCGTTTTTTGATCTGCTGATCTTAAAAATAGTTCTATTAAGTTCTATCAAGTTGCAGCGAGCCTTGAAGATCCACATTATTTTATTTGATTTATTGCCGTCGATAAAGTACATATTTCCCTTTGCAAAATCGAGATTTTTATAAAACTGCTAGTTTCTTTCGCTCTTGTATTCGTTTCCGGTGGTAACTTTGCTTAAGATAGTGAAATAATTGTATTCCTTTGTTGTCCCATTTCGTTTGTGTTATGTTTCCATTTCGCCAGTTGAGGTGAAAATCATGACCTAGATTGTTCAAATATGAAACCCAAAACAAATCTTTTTGCAGTAACTTTAAGGTAATCTGATGTGGCAAACGGTTATTCCCATACTCGAAAAGTGTACGTCCTATGTACCTCAGATGGAAGTTAAGTGTATATGTATGTCCGTCTTCCATACCACTCAGTATCCTTTTAACAAAGTACCTCTGCAGTTGCGCTCTGTACAATTCCACAGCTCTGCACACTGCTTGAAATAAATTCCACTTTGATCGCAGAGAGACATTTCTTTCATTAAGATGAAGAAAGATGTTCCATGTGGCGTTTATGCTGTTTTTGTCGAAAAGTTCCTCTTCTCAATGTGTTTTGCGAAAATTATGGGGTAAGTGTCATTCCTTTGGGTAGATTTCCACAATCTCCTTAAGAACATCCCAAAGGAAGAGTTTCTGTTTGTTGGAGGAGATTTGAATGGACATGTTGGGAAGTCAAACGACGACTATGAAGACTGCCATGGAGGACTAGGATATGACACCAGAAACCTTCCTGGTGAAGACATCCTAAGCATGTGCAAATCACACGGTCTTATTGTGTTAAATACCATGTTCATCAAATAAAGCCGACACCTGATCACTTACAGCAGTGGTGGAGATGAAACTCAGATTGACTACCATTTGGTAGCCAGTTTAACGAAGCCTTGGGTAAAAGTTTGCAAAGTGATCCTGGGAGAGGCAATCGCTCGGTAACACCGTCTTCTGCTAATAGAAATTTTTATGAAAACACCGAAGAAAAACAAACAAACAAGGGTCTCTGAGAAAATCAAGTGGTACAATCTGGTCAAAGCAAAAGGCAAGGTTTTTGTTTTCGTAATGAAAAATTACCTCTCTCGCACCATCAACGGAGCTGAGGATGAAAAGTGCAGAGCACAAAGTATGTGGGATTCCCTACAGCGAACTTGCTTAAAGAAGGCCACTGCTAGGAACTTCAAAAGGCCACCTTCAACACGCCAAAGAAACATGGTGGTGGAGTGATGAAGCTAAGAAGGTGATAAATGAGAAGAAAGCGGCTTTCAAAGCTTGGTCAAAGTGCCCCTCTAATAATAGCGACGAAAAAGTTCACCTCGAAATGGAATTCAGATGTTGCAAGAAAAAAGCAAAGAAGAAGTGCGCCCAGCTTCAAGCAGAGAGTACGGAGGGCCTGTATCGGGAGCTGGAGAAAATATCTTCCCCGGCTCAGAATTCTCATCTCCAAATTCGTGAGAGGTGACCCAATGCCGAATCAATGGAGGGGAAGTTACCGTCTCCCTGTATACAAAGGGAAGGGTGATACGCGAAAATGTGATAACTACCGTTCGATCAAGCTGATGTCACACACCATGAAGATCGTTGAGCGGGTATTAGGTGGCCGACTGCGAAAAATAATACGGCTATCTGATGATCAGTGCGGGTTTGTGTCGGTTAAATCAACCACAGATGCAATCCAAAGTATAAGGATCATAATGGAAAAACATCGTGATTCCTTAAGGGATTTGCATATTGTATTGGTTGACTTTGAAAAGGCATGACAGACAACCACGAGATCTGATATGGGTGGCGCTGAGACATCGAGGGGTTCCAGAAACCTATGTACAGATGATCATGGACATGTACGAAGGAGCAAAGACAAGAGTAAGATGCCCCGCTGGAGTAATCAAAGAGTTCCCAATCAAAGTCGGGGTGCACCAGGGAAGCGTTTTAAGTCTTTTGTTCTTTATTACAGTCCTTGATTATCTGCTTGAAGGTAAAGTGATGGACCCCGAGGTACATAAGTTATTCTTTGCTGACGATGGAGCCATCACAAGTGAGAATCCTACATTCCTGCAACGAGCACTTGATGTACGGGTGGACGCTCTGGAGGGAAATAGGTATCGCATTAGTTCAAAAAAGACAGAGTACTTGTGCTGCCCGTTCTCTGATCCACTCAGGCCTATTCCAGATATTTATTTGAATGGAACAGTGCTTCCCAAGTGCGTAAAGTTCAAACATCTGGGATCTGTGGTCAATAGCAAAGCAACCTGAGATGACGATATCAATCATCGTGTAAGCGTAGGGTGAATGAAGTGGCGAGAAAATTCCGCTATCTTCTGTGGCGGAAAAATGCCACCTTAGTTAAAAGGAAGGCTCTACACCGCAGTTGTGCGTCCAGCGCTCACATGCGGTTCCTGATGTTGGACGATGTACAAAAAGTATGAGCGTAAATTAACGGCAGCTGAGATGAAGATGCTTCGCATGACAGCAGGAGTGACAAAGCTTGATCGAATAAGAAGTTCGAAGATTCATGGAAGCTTTCGCATTAAGGAAACTATCGTACAAAAAATAGAGCACGACCGGCTCAGCTGCTATTGCCACGTTCAAAGAAGAGATCATTTGAACCCTGTTAAAAAGGCAATATCAATGCACGTTCCAAAGACATCGCGATGTAGGAGGGCAGGCCTATGAACGCCTGGATCAGACAAATGCGACGACATCGGCATTTCATTGGCCTCAGTAACCGAGTAATCTAAAATCGGCAGGCCTGGAGATATTTTCTGAGGTCAAATAGACGAAGCCCACAGGCGGATCAGTAGAAATGCGGTGAAGTGGGAGGGCTGTGATCCCTTGTTTTCGAATCGTAACCTCGCTGATAAAAGGAAGAAGAAGAAGGGGTAATTGTCATTCCTAGATAGTAATAATTTATCACAGTTTCTATCTCTTCACCTTTGAAATACCACTATTCAGGGCTAGCTTTTTTGGCACCATTTTTTAAAAACCATTATTTAGGATTTTACTTAAATTGACCTATAAATTACACATCCGGCAGTACTCTTCTAAGTTGTTTAACATCCTTTGCAGAACTTGTATATTGTCAGCCAGAATGGCAATGTCATTGAGAAGTAATCTTATGTTTAGCTCATCTACATGTAGGCCGCCTTCTAAACACTCATGCAAGTTATTTATATATAGAGAGAAAAGTAAAGGTGATAAGGGACATCCTTGATTAACACCAGAGATTGTATCGAAGTCTTGTGACAACTTTTCTCCTGTCCATACTGACGACTTAGTGCTCTCATATATATTCTCCAACAATCTGATAATTTTTGATACCCCCATTGTGTGCAATTTGTACATATATTAATAAATTCCACGATACTTTGTCAAACGGCGTTTTAAAATCTACGAAGAACGCGTAAACCTTCTGTTTTTCACAAAACTTTAAGTGCACTATTGCAGCTAAGTTGTAGGTGTTGTCAGCCGTCGAATAATTTTTCCTAAAAGCTGACGATTGGGCAGGGATTCCAATAAAAATCTCTGCCGGTAGATATCTATCGAAATGTGAATATTTGATCTATTGTGGATTTCTTTTACTTGACACGGACCAATGTGTGCTGAGTAGACTGATGTCTCTACTATTGGCGCATCTTAAAAGATGTATTTTTTTCTTATCAGGTGACCTACATGATGATGATGATGTTTTGCTGATTTAAATAACTTCACAATTAGACCATTAGCTCCAGCAGTATTTTTTTTTGTTAATCCAGCTTAAATATTAATAATGTTCACTTCGCTTTAGGCCATTGGACAGTAATTGGACTTCATTGATTGGATTCTGAAGGCTAGTCGGATACGGCATAAGACTGTTGGGCCCTTCCCTTGTTGACCCTTTATGGGCTTTTTTAGAAATATATATATTTATTTCATCATCCAGATTGACTCCCTGATCCTAGATATTAGTACGCTATAAGTCAGATTAAGCACGCTGTAGGATGGTGTGTAATATATACCACACACTATTTTTACGAGTATAGGTTAGAGTGACTAACTAAAAGATGGAGTAGTTTTCTTTTGGATAGGGCTAGACATGTGCCAAAGAACTGGAGGATGGTTTCTTTCGCCTCATCTCTGCAGCGTCGTCAGAAATCGTTTGACAAGAGACCCAACCTTTTGACGTGTAGGCCTACTGAACAATGTCCTGTAAGGACACCGATAGTTGTCCAGGGATCCAGATTAGATCAGATCTGTCTGGGTATTTGGCACATCAGTCTGCGATTCGTTTTTTCACAACGTCCTGTTTAAGAAGAAGTTTGCACGTAGCAAGAGGCATACTCCCAACTTGCTAAGATATTTAGGGTAGTGCCAAGTCTGACTCGTTAGCTTTGCCTTACCTGGAATATCTCTGTGGCCCGAAATATAAACACTAAAATATATTGACAATATTCCCAGAACCAAAAAGGAACCCCTCAGAGGCACATAAAACTCCAAAAAGAAATTCACAATAGCTGATGACCTTACTTTAAGCACTCGTGCACAAAAAAACATATCCAGACTTATTTAATATTTTCCTTATTCGTTTTTAAAACTCTAAATTTAATAGCCTCAAATCAAATCGGTGAATCTAACCTCTATCTAAGTCTTATACTTAATTAAAATGTCTATACACGTTCATATCTTCAATGAGATACAATGAATTACCCAGAAGTATAATAAATTCGTCAAAAATCCATTCAACCTTTTTTTTTGTATACAAATTGTATACAACATATAATAACCTCCACACTTTAACAAACAATAATAAGCCATAGTATCCAATACTACTTCACCATTGACAACAACCATGAAGTGCAAACACCTTTTCGCGTAATCAGACACACGGTGAAATGCCGTAATGTTGTCTTAAATTCATCAAATCATCTTCACTGGTAGTTCTCTTGTTAAATTGTCACACAACGTGCCAAGCAAAACAAAGGCGGATAACTTTCTCTCTCAAATTACCACCACTTGATAAATATTTCTTTTTGACAAATTCATAAGAGAATACTTACTTTAGAGCACAGGTCATGAGAATTTCGCATGGTTCAAGTTTCAAAAATATAAAGCACACGATCGCATTCAACCTTGAGGTGATCAAATGCACGTCAGATCGGGTATACACAGAATAAACACTTTATCACACATTCGTTTAAACTTCATTACTTTGTGTGTTATTTATACGATGACACGCTAATGATACCTTCATATATACACAATGATTTGCATTTATAGTTATTTCACTCGTCCGATCTTAATGGACTGTAGTTAATTTTGAAGTTGACTTCAGCGTAGAATGAGGATACAATTTTGGAACAACTGGTCGTATACGTAACAAAACAAAAATGCCATTGAAATGGGGCTCAAGTTTCGAAAAGAATTTCAAAGTAAAGTTCTACGTTAAAAACTTTAAACTAAAAAGAATTACAATAACTTACTAATTAAAATAACATAAGTCAAACGATAATTTTTAAAACTAAACTGTTCTGAATAAACTTAAGTCTACTGTAGACCAAACTGATTTCAAATTTGGGGTTGCACGAGACACCGGCGAGTTTAAACCATAGTTAGTACGATGCCTAATACGAAGAAGAAAATCTCTTTGCCTTAAGGGTCTCTCAGAGAAAATATTGTGGCTAAAGCTAGCAAACATAGGCTCTTTAAATGATAACAAATTAAGTCTCATACAAATACTACATCATTATATCTTTTTCTCGTCGTCGCAAGCTTAGCTAAGCCAAGCATTTGGCACCTAGCATCGTAATCAGTCGAAAGATTCCAGCGCATTTAAAAAAAAAAATAATTTACAAAATTTTCTTGGAATTCTTTCAATTCTATCGATATGCACCTGATAAAAAAAACTCCCCACTATGTCGCAGTACTCCAAGAGTGACCGAGCAAGAGCCATAAATAGAGGGAGTGGGTATTGGAAAATTCTACTGAATTTCATTTGATGGAACCGAACATTGGTTTTTGATGAAATGTAATCCACATGATTGATCAAAAATAACCCCGAGATCTTTTATCTTATTTACCATTTTAGGTTGTATAAAATCGATGAGATACCTATGTACAATTGGAGTGGAGATCTACAAGATGTAGTTTTATTGCATTTTATTATATTAAGCAATTGACAATAGACTTTGAAACAAATTGAAAGAGCGTCAATGTCAGATTGTAGCTTTGAACAATCGCTTATACTCGTTATTTGCCGAGAGCAGGTGAAAAATCTTCTAAAGACTCCATAAGGCCCGACCGCGCGTGCTTATGGAGGTGTGAGATTTTTACTCACTAAAAAACAACTCTCTTCAAAACGAATACTACAACTAAGCCGACGCTTATCCACCAGTTTTATTTCTTTGTGTTTACGCGCAAATTTATTTATCTCTTCTACGACGCTTGAAATTCCCAGATCTCGATGAATATCTTCGTTACGTACATACCATAGTGCGATAACTACTGTTCTAAGAACTTTATTTTCAAAAGTTTGTATGATGTTTCTATTGCTTTTCTTGGTACAACCCCATAGTTGTATACCATATATCCACACTGGCTTTAGCACTTGCTTATAGATAAGCAGTTTATTATGTAAGCTCAACTTCGAATGTTTTCCGAGTAGCCAGTATATTTGTCGGTATTTGTTTTCGAGCTCTTCGCGTTTCTTTTTAACGTCCAATTTCCATTTAAGCTTAACATCTAGAGTCATTCCTAGATATTTTGCTTCGTTCGCGTACGGTATTTGAGCCGAGTTTAGATACACAGGCAATCGATCTACTTTTTTGTACGTAAAGTTGACGTGAGTGGATTTGCTTTTATTCAGCACAATACGCCAAGAATTCGTCCAAGCGTGAACTTTATTAATAGCATGTTGAAGCTTTCCAGTTGCTGCTTAAATCGTATCGCCCGTTGTCAATATCGCCGTATCGTCCGCAAACGTGGCGACGACGCAGTTTCTTTGCTGCGGGATATCACGCGTGTATAGTACATACAGAAGTGAGCCAAGGACACTTCCTTGTGGAATTCCGACCGCAATCTCCTTGAAGTCAGAGTAATCATTTCCGTGCTTAACACGAAAGTGTCTTTCAGTGAGGTACGATTGCAAGATTAGAAAGAGTTGCAGTGGCAGTAGTCGTTGCAATTTACACTCCAAGCCTTCGGGCCAAACCTTATCGAAGCTTGTGAGACGTCAAGAAATACACCACAACAAATATTTTTTTGTTCGAGAGCTTTCTCAACCACGTCAGTTATATTGTGGACTTGGTCGATTGTAGAATGTTTGATTTTGAATCCAAACCGATGGTCAGGAATGAGATGTCTTTCGTCGATTACGGGTTGAAGACGTTTTGAAAGTAGTTTTTCGAATATATTTGAGATAACCAGCAATAGGGAAATAGGCCGATATGATTTCTTTTCATACAGATGTTTGCCTGGTTTCGGGATCATTATAATCTCGGCGACATTCCCTTGCCTCGGAACTTAGAGCAATCTGAACGAATCGCTTATACTTGAAATCATCAGCATACAGAGACAACAAGCAGCGCTTATTCGGATGCAGATTTGTTATACGCGGCAGACTTAGGCAAGAAGTCTTAAGCTTCCGACAAGTGAGCGAGCGTATTATGATATATGCTTATGCCCCCACGGAACAAAAGCACTCTGCCACCAAACATAGTGTCTACGAGCTCATCGACAGAAGATATTGGCAATGCTCTCAACAGGAATGCAATAACAAAATAGGAGAGGAGGACGTCTTTGGTACCGCAGTCGGTAAGCATAGCCTACACGACACCACGTCTGACAGCGGAATAAGGATAATTGATTTCGCTGTGGAGGTAAGCGTCACTATAGCAAGCACATGGTTTCCTCATCTCAAGATTCACAAGTAGACAAGGCGGTCCAATGATCATGTAACGATCAACCAAATTGATCATATTACTATTGAAGCAAGACATGCCTCCAGTATTCTGGATATCCGGACCTTCCCTGGGCCCAATAGAGACCTTGTTGTAGTAAAGGTATGATTGCCGATATCCCAAACTGAGAAACAAAGAAGAATCCATGTGAGAACATATCCATGGTCGCTTTGAGAAAAATTCGTCGTAAGATATTCAGTCCCATTTGCGTTAACGGGGTTTGGAGGAAAAATATCAAAGATGAACTATACGAGCGATATCGAAATCGACCTTGTCAAAAAACAGCGTATTGGACGTTTGAGATGGCAAGGACATGTGGAGCGAATGGACACAAGCGCTCAGGACGGCAGAGTCTTCGAAGCTAGCCCAGAGGGACGACGCAGTAAAGGGCCTCCTTGCCGTAGGTACCGGTATTTCCACCATCATTGTTCGGATGAAATCTATAGCTCAGTCCCGCCCTGCCGTTAGTTCAATCGAAATATTCTTACGGCATCTTCTTCACCTTTATATTCAGAATTTTGTATTTTAGCCGTGCAATACGAATGCGGAATGATTATCCTTCGCCAGTATTTCCAGAAACCTACAATCTACAAAGCATTCAAATTAGCATGCATCGTCACGTGCTGTCACGCGCCGTGGCGTAAGTGGTTAGTGTGTCGGATCACTACGCATGAGGTTCCAAGTTCTAATCCCAGAAAACACCAAAAAGTTTTTTCACGGTCCCACCTCTCGCGTGCGTCTGACAAACATTCGAGAGCATTGTTGTCACGAAAAAGCTTCTCAAATCGCCGTTCGGATTCGGTATTAAACTGTAGGTCCCTTCCATTCGTGTGAAAAATATAACGCACACAACATGAGTGGTTGCGAGTAGCTAGGCCCTGGCACTTTAAAAAGCTGTTGCGCCAAATATTGGTTTTTGTTTTTTGTCACGTACCCGGGACCGGATGGTATTTTTCCGGCCCAGATTCAGACGGCCTTCAGTATAGTATGGCAGTATCTCTGCTGTACACTGAAGGCTTGCCTTGAGCTCGGAACAACACCAACTGCCTGGACCGAGGTAAGAGTGGTCTTTATACCCAAAGCAGGCAAGACATCGCACACCCTCCCAAAGGACCTTAGACCTATTAGTCTAACATCATTCCTTTTTTTTTAACATCATTCCTTCTCAAGATTCTAGAAAGAATCCTGGTTCTACACAACAAGGCCACTATTGATAGCACCCTGCTATCCACGTCACAGCACGCCTACCAAAAAGGTAAGTCTGTCGAAACGGCTTTGCACTCCATCATTCACCCTATCGAAAAATCACTCTCAACCAAAGAGTTCACCCTAGTGTCATTTCTAGACATAGAGGGGGCCTTCAACAACGTTGAAACAAATTCGATTACCAGTGCCTTACGTTGGCTCAACATCTGCGAACCCATCTGTTGTTTCATAGAACACATTCTAAAGAACAAGATAATAACAGCATCCTTCGGAAGTAGTACTGTCAAGCGACATGCACATCGAGGCACCCGTCAAGGGGGTGTACTGTCTCCACTATTGCGGAACTTGGTGCTCAATGAGGCCCTTCTAAAGATCGAAAAAACTGGATGCAATGTTATTGCCTATTCAGATGATGTCGCCATTCACAGGCAAATACCCGCAGACGCTGGCCGATGTCATGCAGTCTGCTCTCAATGAACTGCTCAGATGGACCGATAAATGCGGCCTCTCCGTTAACTCGACGAAGACCGAGCTAGTTCTATTCACAAGAAAACACAAGCTACCTGACTTCACTCCGCCGAAGATAAGGGGATCCACCCTCAAGCTTTCAAATAGTGGTAGCTATTTAGGCCTAAAGCTTGACCGCAAGCAAATTTGGAAGGAGAATGTCGTCGAACGGGCCAGGAAATCTCTGGCCGCTCTGAACATCTGCAAGAAAGCAGTAGGCTCCACCTGGGGCCTTAAACCAAGCATCATGCACTGGCTATACACGTCGGTCATTAAACCGATTCTCATGTATGGAGTATTGGTATGGTGGCCCGCATTGGAGAAGAAATCCAACCTATCCATAATGGAAAAAACTCAGCGAGTTGCATGTCTCAGTATTACCGGTGCACTGAGAACTTCTCCCACAGCGGCGCTCCAAACCATGCTCCACCTGCTTCCGATTGACATCGTCAGTAAGCAATTGGCTGTCAGCTCGGCAATAAGACTGAGAGGCTCCAGGCAGTGGAAGGAGCAACACACGGGACATGCCAATATACTTTCGATGCACCGTCATCTTCCCAATTCCACTGACCATCTGCCCACTGAATATGATTTTGACAAGGGCTACACGCACTCGATACCGGACAGAAGTGAGTGGACGCAACGCAATGTCCTTTACAACGAATCGCTGTCAATCTTCACGGATTGGTCCAAAACCAAGGACGGAGTCGGTGCCGGAATTTTCTCGGAAGATCTGGACATACACCTCTCCTTTAACCTTCCAGACTACTGCAGCATTTTTCAAGCCGAAATCACCGCGGTTCGCAAAGCTGCTGACTGGCTGGCGGCTAGCACACTATCAACACCTGATATTGTTATTTATGTCGACAGTCAGGCAGCCATCAAATCCCTCGCATCCAGCACTACGAGATCTAAGGCAGTGAAAGACTGTCACATATCTCTTAACGAGATAGCTGGTCAGTACAACCTCACCCTTTGCTGGGTACCAGGTCACTGTGACATACCGGGGAATTGTGCAGCCGACGAACTAGCACGACAAGGCTCCTCTGGTACAGATAGCATAAGCATCACCGACATCGAAGCGCCAGCGTCTTATGTTAAGTACCTCATTCAAATTGATGCCGAGAAAGTAGCCAATCATCGATGGCAACATCTAGACCAATGTCATACCGCCAGATAGCTCTGGCCGATACTCAATAAATCCAGGTCCATCGGACTCTTGAAGCACAAGAGAGGAACCCTCTCAAAAATAACAAATGTCCTCACTGGACACTGCGTCATAGGAAGACATGCCCAGAGATTAGGTATCCCTCATAACGACTTCTGCAGAAGCTGCAGAGATGAAGAGGAAGAAGGACCATCAGTCATCTCCTGTGCGCCTGTCCTGCGCTCGCCAACATCAGGAAGGCCACTCTGGGTGAATACTTCTACAATGATCTTAATGATCTCGGCAACGCCTGCACGGCTAAAATTCTAGACTTCATTCAACGAAGCAAATGGTTCCAAGAGTAAGAGGGTGACCCACCCGCCTTACACATCGGCAGTACAATGGACCTACTTTCTGGTCTAAGTACATCCTCATCGAGGGCCGATCCTAACCTAACCTAACCTACTCCCTATGAATATGAAGGGAATAATGTTAATAAGAACCGCGCGGTTTCTGCCGTGTCTATTCAGGACCTAACTCTCCTCTATACATTTGCCTTTCTCACCATCACTGGGCTTATAACTTTAAGATCACTGCCCTAAGTGGCGAAGAACATTAAAAAAAAAAGTATATATAGCTATACTTTAATTATTGAACGATTTTCCAAAACCAACTGTTTCTCAGCTGTTCCGAAGCCAACTGTACCCAAGTGACGTTCTGTCCAATTCGTCGGTGTTGATTGTTCCTTCTTGTTGACAGTGTTGAGCTTGGTTTTTCCTCGTTTATCGCTAAACTCGTTTCGGCCGCTTCTGCTTCAATGTTTGCAAACGCACCGGTGATAGCTCTCTGAGTTCTTGCAAATATGCCAATATCGTCGGCGCATGCAAGCAGTTGTACAGACTTCTGATAGATTATATATCCGGTGTTGGCTTGTGAGTTCCGCACAATCGGTTCAAGTACAATGTTAAAAAAAAGTCACATGATAGTGCCTCACCTCGTCTAAAACCTTTTTTGACATCAAAGGTCTCGGTGAGGTCATTACCGACCTTGATGGAGCAGCGAGCGTTATCCATCGTCAGCCTGCACAGACGGACAAGTTTGGCAGGGATGTCAAAACTAGACATGGCTCTGTAAAGCTCTTCTCTATAGATGCTGTCATAGGCGGCCTTGAAATCGATAAAGAGGTGGTGAGTATCGATTTGGAATTCTTGGGTTTTCTCCAGGATCTGCCGAAGTGTGAAGATTTGATCGATGGTGGACTTTCCTGGCCTGAAACCGCACAGATAGGGTCCAATCAGGCTGTTGATAAAAGGTTTCAGGCGTTCACACAATATCGCAGAAAAGATCTTGTATGCGATGTTGAGGAGACTGATGCCTCTATAATTGGCGCAGTTGAGGGGGTCTCCTTTCTTGTGGATCGGGCAAACGATACTGAGATTCCATTCATCAGGCATACACTCGTCTGACCAAATATTAGAAATGAGTTGGTGTATGCACTCTACCAATTCATCCCCAGCTGCCTTGAAAAGTTCGGCCGGTAAGCCGTCAGGTCCAGCAGCCTTGTTCGATTTTAGCTTGGATATTGCTATCCTCACTTCGTTTTGGTCAGGTGGACGGAAATTTTGACTATCATCGTCTATGTTGAATGGTTCATTCTGCCTGACAGCGGGATGTTGGTCTCCGTCGCCGTTATACAGTCTGCAGAAGTAGTTTTTCCATATTCTCAGCACCGACTGTGATTCTACTACGAGGTTTCCATTTTCATCTCTACAGGTTTCTGTACGGGTATTACTTCTCTGACACGCTCTTTTTACCTTTTGGTAAAACTTTCGTACATTATTCCTGGAGTATAGACTCTCGATATTCTCAAACGCGCGCTTCTCATGCTCTTTCTTCTTCTTTTGGAGAAGCCGATGTTCTTCCCGTCTCTTTTGCTCGTAGAGCTCACGAGCAGCTCTCGTCTTCCTTTGCAGCGCCGCTTTGTATGCCTCTTGTTTTGCTGCATGCACTCGCCGACATTCTTCGTCAAACCAGGGGTTTCACGGTGGTGGTCGAGCGAGACCCAGCACATCAGTCGCGGCGTTTCTGATGGCATGTTGGCAGCGTTGCCACTGGTCTTCGATACTTGATGCTGGCGGCAAAGGGGTGATTGAGAGATTTCGGGATACGCGTTCAGCGAAGAGTCTGACGGTCTCTTGCGATTGTAGCTTTTCGACGTTAAATTTTCTCACAGTAATTCTTCTTTGTTGCTCGGATTGGGATATCCGCATTCGTACCTTGGCTACAACAAGGTAATGATCCGAGTCTATGTTGGCCGCTCGGAAGGTCCGGACATCCAGAATACTGGAGGCATGCCTTGCGTCGATCGCAATATGATCAATTTGGTTGATCGTGACATGATCATTGTACCGCCATGTCTGCTTATGAATATCGAGATGAGGAAACCATGTGCTTGCTATGGTGACATTTCGCTCCACAGCGAAATCAATTAGCCTTAGTCCGTTATCAGACGTGGTGTCGTGTAGGCTATGCTTACCGACTGCCCTACCAAAGACGTCCTCCTTTCCTATTTTGGCGTTAAAATCGCCCAATACGATTTTAACGTCGTATTTAGGACATTGCTCGTATGTTTTGTCGAGGAGCTCGTAGAAACACTCTTCGGTGGCAGGGTCCTTTTCTTCTGTGGGGGCATGAATACATATTAGGCTTATGTTAGCGAATTTAGCCTTGATCCGAATAGTCATAATACGCTCGCTCACGTGTCGGAAGCTTAAGACTTCTTGCCTAAGTCTGCCGCGTATGACAAATCCGCATCCGAATAAGAGTTGCCTGTTGCCTCTGTAGCAATCACCGTAGTAGATGTCACAGTTTTTCATCCTCTTTTTGCCCGGCCCATCCCATCGCACTTCTTGGATGGCGGTAATATCTGCTTTATAGCAGTCTAGGGCCTCTGCTAGTTGTTCGGTCGTGGTCTGTAAAGGGACAGAACATTCCACGTACAGATCCGAAGGTCGTTGTCCTTATTTCGTTTGCTGGGGTCGTCATTAGTTGAGTCATCCTTATCCGATGCTTTTGGTTGTTTCGGAGCCATGCGCTTTTTACGTGGTAGGGAAGTTACCCCGACGGCACAACCCCCAACCTGGAGGGCCAGTTCCTTAATTATTCCCCTAGGACGAGGGGCCGGGTACACCGGTGCCAGTAGTCCACTACGGGAGTATGAGCGCTGCCGTTGGCCCATTAATGTCCTAACCAACATTGGAAATTCCTTACCGACCTGTGATCCGAATACGTCGAAGCAGCTCGCGCAAGGTATTCACTAAGTTCAACCTAACTGGAACTATAGACGCCACCGTTGACTCCGTCTAGGAAATTCGTCCGCTGCCGCCTGGAACAGGAAGAAGTGCTCTAGTGAGAAAAGCACTCTTCCCCCCCTCTATCATCTGCTGCCACCAAGAATCCGCCAAACGGGGTTGGTTACCCATTTCTTGGTTTACGGTACTAGGCACCCGGCTGTCACCGCGTGGAGGTTGAGAGTAGGAGTTGGTAGGCCTCAGCTGGGTGAAAACGCTTGTGTTTTCATATGATCGCATGCACTACCGTTTGACCAGCCTTCCTACATCGGGATGTCTTTGGAACGTGCAATGATATTGCCTTTTTAACAGGGTTTAAATGATCTCTTCTTTGAACGTGGCAATACCAGCTGAGCCGGTCGCACTCTATTTTTTGTACGATGGTTTCCTTGATGTGAAAGCTTCCACGGATCTTCGAACTTCTTATTCGATCAAGCTTTGTCACTCCTGCTGTCATGCGAAGCATCTTCATCTCAGCTGCCGTTAATTTACTCTCATACGTTTTGTACATCGTCCAACATTCTTTTTCTCGCCGCTTCATCCACCCTACGCTTACGCGATGATTGATGTCGTCATCACAAGTTGCTTTGTTATTGATCATAGATGCCAGATATTTGAACTTTTCGCACTTGGGAAGCACTGTTCTATTCAAATAAATGTCTGGAATAGGCCTGAGTGGATCAGAGAACGGGCAGCACAAGTACTCTGTCTCTTTTGAACTAATGCGATACCCATTTCCCTCCAGAGCGTCCACCCGCACATCAAGTGCTCGTTGCAGGGATGTAGGATCCTCACTTATGGTGACTACATCGTCAGCAAAGAATAACTGATCTACCTTGGGGTCCATCACTTTACCTTCAAGCTGATAATCAAGGACTGTAATAAAGAGCAAAGGACTTAAAACGCTTCCCTGGTGCACCCCGACTTTGATTGGGAACTCTTCGGTTACTCCAGCGGGGCATCTTACTTTTGTCTTTGCTCCTTCGTACATGTCCATGATCATCTGTACATAGGTTTCTGGAACCCCTCGATGTCTTAGCGCCACCCATATCAGGTCTCGTGGTTGTCTGTCGAATGCCTTTTCAAAGTCAACCAATACAATATGCAAATCCCTTAAGGAATCACGATGTTTTTCCATTATGATCCTTATACTTTGGATTGCATCTGTGGTTGATTTACCCAAGACAAGCCCGCACTGAACATCAGATAGCCGTATTATTTGTCGCAGTCGCCCACCTAATACCCGCTCAACAATCTTCATGGTGCGTGACATCAGCTTGATCGAACGGTAGTTATCACCGTTCAAAGTAGTTCAATGCTAAGTAGCTATTATTAAATGTTTGCTTATTTAAAAAAATGTGCATATAATACATAAATATTATTTATTATTTATTATTTATTTTTGATTTTTTATTATTTACTATTTATTATTTATTATTTATTTATTATTCTTTATTATTTGTTGCTTGTTGTATGTTGTTTAATATCTACTTGTTATTTATTGATTATTTGTTAATTTATTCGTTGTATAGTTTATTTATCTTCTCGTTGATGTTGTCATCTAATTATTATTTTACTTATATCTTTAATCAACGAAATTTGAATAAATTTAGTGCATCAGTTTTCCCATCTCCCTCTCTCTCGCCTCAAAATCGAAATACACAATTATGTATTATACAAATATATAGTAACTTAATATGTACCTTAATTGAATGAAGGTTTTTCATGTAGCTTTTCCTTCGAAAAAATTATGAATGAATCTGTAATATAATTGTAAATGAATTTTTCAGTAGTAACGTAGCAATTAAGGCAAATCTCTATAAAATGTGCAATTTAGTCTATAAGAAATGTATTATTCTGGCTACAATATATATAAAAAAAAAAAAAAAATATAATACATAAAGGAGCTTAGATACTTTTTTTTTTTTTTTTTTTTCCGAGGGTAGGTGAAAATCTTCAACAAGACACTATGAGGATCGACAGCGCGTGCTCATAGTAGTGTGGGATTTTTACCCACTAAAAACCCTCCCTTCAAAACAGACTTGTTTTTATTTTTACTACAACTAAGTATTCGACTTATCAAGTAGTTTTCGTTTCGCGAAATAATGACGTTTTGCAAGTACCTTCAAATTGGAAGTTCCTGCCAGCTCCGCAGTTTAGACGCGGTTACTTATCGCGCTAGGTCTAAAGGTTTGGTTCTTTGTAGACGGCGCAGTAAATTTCTTTCTTCCAAAAGTTGGAGGACTGTAATATTTACGTGACTTTCTAGTCGACTTCTATGCTTTCTCGCGTAGGTTTGAATTTCGTCTTCGATTGTTTTAATGCCAAGGTCTCTGTGGATATCGCTATTTCTGATATACCATGGCGCATTTACAATACCTCTTAGCACTTTGTTTTCAAAAGTTTGTAAAATTTTAATATTACTTATTTTGGTACAACCCCAGAGTTGTATACCATATGTCCATACAGGCTTTAGCACTTGCTTATATAAAAGCAGTTTGTTATATATATTAAGCTTGGAATATTTTCCAAGTAACCAATACATTTCTCGATATTTGTTATCTAGTTCTTTGCGTTTTTTCTTAACGTGCGTTTTCCATTTCAGCTTTGTATCAAGTGTCATTCCAAGATACTTAGCCTCGTTTGCAAACGGGATTTGAACCGAGTTTGAAAAGATCGGCAAATTATTTATTTTTTTATAAGTAAAATTTACATGAACAGATTTGGTCTCGTTGAGTGCGATTCGCCAAATCTTTGTCCATTCATTTACTCTATTCAAAGCTTCTTGCAGTTTTTCTGTAGTATCTTCGACCGTTTTACCTACTGTCAAGATAGCAGTGTCGTCGGCAAATGTAGCTAGCTCAGTGCCTTCTACTTGCGGTATATCACGAGTGTATAATAAATATAAGACTGGACCAAGAACGCTTCCTTGCGGCACCCCAGCCATTATTTCCTTAAAATCTGAATATTCGTTTCCACATTTGACGCGGAATAGCCTATTCGTAAGGTAGTTCTTCAAAATATTATATAGGTGCTCTGGCAGAACTTGTCGTAATTTAAACTTTAAGCCTTCGTGCCAGACCTTGTCAAAGGCTTGAGAAACGTCAAGGAATACGCTTGAACAAATCTTTTTTTCTTCAAGTGATCTTTCGATTACATGTGTTATTCGATGTACTTGTTCAACTGTAGAATGCTTACTTCTAAATCCGAATTGATGATCAGGGATGAGATGCCCTTCTTCTATAACCGGCTGTATTCGCCTAACCAATATTCTCTCGAACACTTTGGATATAATTGGAAGAAGCGAAATCGGTCTATAAGAGGTTTTTTCATTCGGCGGTTTTCCAGGCTTAAGGACCATTATAACTTCGGCGACTTTCCATTGACTGGGAACATATTCTAGTCTAATCGCGGCGTTTATAATGAACAGAAGCTTAATTAGAGCTTTTCTTGGTAGTGCTTTAAGAACCTCTCCCGAGCTTAGATACTGCATATGCCAATGTAAACAATATATTTAACTAAATCCGAAATAAAATATTTTGTAATGAGATAAATGGTGCGTTTTGGGGAAACGTCGCTTCTCAGTGAAGTAAGATTTAATACGGAGTACAACAACACAACGTGACTTGGAACCACTTTAACTTTTTTTCTCAGTCGAAAATGAGTTGGGATGGATGGGAAGAGCTTTTTCGCTGCGAAGAGCTTTTTCATTCACTTGGAATGATTCAGTAGTATTTCACACATTTAAGCACAACTTTTTCATACTTTTTACTTCAATTTCAATTCAATCACGTAACTGGGAAGGCTTTAGGAACGAAATTGAAGATAATGTTGAACTGAGAGTTCCGCTTACGACACCCTATGAACTTGAGGTTAAAGTTGATCGCTTCGTTGAGATCGTACAGCTCGCCTCTTGGAATTATACTCCTAATCCAAGGAAAACGCTGGACAGATACGGTTTGCGATATCCTCCGGAAATAAAAGAATTGGTCAAGGAAAAAAGAAAAGCGCGTAAAAAATGGCAGCAGAGTCGTGCTCCGCAACATAAAGCACACTTGAATCGTCTGTGCAATTTGTTGAAGAAGACTATTAAGGATTTTAAGAATCGTGCAATAGGCTCTTACCTTGAAAGTTGAACAGCGAAAAAAGATTCCAATTATTCACTTTGGAAAGCTGTAAAAGGCCCAAAAGGCCCAAAGTCACCGCGCTGCCAATCAAATTAAATCAAACTGAATGGGCGAGGGAAGATAAAGAAAAAGCGGACGTCTTTGCGGCCGACCTGGAAAAAAACATTTAAACCGTACGATGGTCAAGTGGTTTACGATAGCCGCAATAGGCTGGATTTACCATCTGACGATTTGACGCTCACAAGTGCAACGATAAGGAAACTCAAACATGAGATCGAGAATCTAAAACCTAAGAAATCTCCTGGTTATGATTTGATTACCGGAGAAATTCTCAAAGTTTTACCTAGAAAAGCATTGATTAAGCTTCTCCATATTGTAAATGCTGCACTTAGATTAAAACACGTGCCGAGCCAATGGAAAGTTGCGGAAGTCATAATGGTTTTAAAACCAGGAAAACCGCCAAATGAAGTAAAATCGTATAGACCAATTTCGCTTCTTCTAATCATATCGAAAATTTTCGAGAGGATATTATTAAGGCGTCTCCAACCGGTTATAGAAGAAAATAATCTTATCCCTGACCACCAGTTTGGGTTCAGAAGTAAGCATTCGACGATTGACCAGGTGCATAGAATTACTGACGAAATCGAGAAAGCATTTGAAGAAAAAAAGATTTGCTCAAGTGTATTTCTTGACGTCTCGCAAGCCTTTGATAAGGTGTGGCATGATGGCTTGAAATTCAAACTACGACAAGTTCTCCCTATACGCTTATTCGATATTCTAGAATCATATCTCAGGAATAGAATCTTTCGTGTTAGACATGGATTCGAATACTCCGAGCTCAAAGAAATTTCGGCCGGCGTACCGCAAGGAAGCGTTCTTGGGCCGTTTCTCTATTTGCTATATACTCGTGATATACCGAACGAAGATGGCACTATCCTTGTTACGTTTGCCGTTGACACCGCTATCCTAGCAGTAGGTAAAACAATCGAAGAACGACTGAAAAACTGCAAAACGCACTGAATAATGTAAATGAATGGACGAGGGACTGGCGGATCGCCCTCAACGAATCTAAATCTGTTCACGTGAATTTCACTTACAAGAAAACTAATAACTTGCCAATTTTCCTAAACTCGGCCCGAATACCTTTTGCAAACGAGGCCAAATACCTGGGAATGACACTCGACGCAAGACCGAAATGGAATTCGCACGTGAAAATGAAACGAAAAGAACTCGAAATCAAATATAGCGAAATGTACTGGTTACTCGGAAAGCATTCCCAGCTCAGTACTGAGAAGAAACTGCTTTTATACAAGCAAGTGCTAAAGCCGGTGTGGACCTACGGTATACAACTTTTGGGTTGTACCAAGAAATTGTCCAAGCACTGTGGTATAGTAGAAACGACGATATCCACAGGGATCTCGGAATTCCGACAATCGAAGCTGAAACTAGAAGCTTCGCAAGAAAGCATAGAAATCGACTAATCGGACATGTCAACAATGCAGTCCTACAAACTTTGGATGAGAGCAATTTATTGCGCCGACTACAAAGGATGAAACCTTTCGACTTGGCGAGATAATGATTAACCGCGTCTAGATTGCGGAATATGCAGGATCCTTCAGTGGAAAGTAAGCTGCCAAAAGTTTTTATTTCGTGCTAGAAAAATTGCTTGATAAGTTTATACTTAGTTGCGATATCTAACAAATTTATATCGAAGGGTGGTGTTTTTTTAGTCAGTAAGAATCTGACACTACTATGAGCACGCGCTTGCTATTCTCATAGTGTCTATGGAAGATTTTTCACCTACCCTCCGGGAAAAAAAAAATTCATTCACCAATCTTCAAACAATTAAAAAAGTTTTTTTCCAGATTAACTTAGAATCTTTTTGTGGAGAAGCTTTCACTTTGCTTTGCATAGTTCCCACGGAAACACACCAAAAGATGTCAGCTCAGCTTTTGTACTAAAATTAGGCTGCATATAGTGGCGCAGATTTGTTAAAACAAATTCGGCAAAAAATTATTTTCAAAAAAGAAAGTTGCACCTAATTGAAATTCGGGGTATTTTTTCTTTCTATTGTTTATACACAAAGTTAAACATTAGATTCAAAATTATAGCACTTATGACAAAGACCGATTTTCTTATCGAATAAACCGTTTATAAAGAAATGATTTCTTTTTGTTTTTGGTTTGTTTTATCACACGCTGATTCACGCTAAAATTAAGAATATCCCTTATTCTCTGACTCACTGTCAGTACAAAAACTGATCAATTAGAATCAATAAAATCGTAGTCAAAATCGATTTGATTAACCTGATAAGATAATGTTTATTGTTAAAGAAAATATTCTTATCTTTTTCCTTTCCTTTTTGTTTTAGGAACTATAGATCAACACCAAGACCAAAGACTGAAATTATTGGTACAACAAATCGTCCTGCCTTAAATAAGTACAAATCCTATTACCATACTAATAATGGGTACGCCAATAATCAGATTTCTTTTGGTATCTACTACATGACTTCAGTTCTTTATTTGCAGAGAGGAAGAAAATGAGGAAGCGATCCTTCGAGAAAAGCGTGACACAACAGCTTTAACTTATGTAAAACCAATTTTGGAGGAACTCATTAAAACGGAAGAGACCTACGTGGAGAATCTACTGATGGGTATTAATAATTATGGAAATATTTTCGCTAGAAAAGATCTGCCCTTGGGGTTACGGGGCAAGAAGTTCGTTTTGCTTGCAAATGTTGAACAGATCGTCGAATTCCATCGAGATGAATTCCTGCCGATGTTGTTGAGGAATAAAGAAGATTTGAAGAGGCTATTTGACGACTTTTCACAGTTTATTGATGTAAGTCAAGCAAACAAATGCTTAGTTGTTATTAATTTTTATTTATTTTTTTTTTCTTATTTAGGAAAACTGCTTCTATGGATATGTTCTGTTTACGATGAACAAAAAGCGATCGCTGAAATTGTGCGAAACATATAAGGATTATTTTAAGGTATGCACAGCGAACCCTGTGGAATGGTTCAAATGATATCAACGCTGTTAAGAGTTTCCTATACCGACAAAAAAAAAAAAATACTGACAGAGAAATGAATTTAAATGTTTGCTTCATGTAGGAAAGCTATTGCTGTATGCATGCTGTAGCTGTCTACTTTTCTACGGCCGAATTTTTCCCGCCTATCAGTTTCCTACTTCATTAGCATTCGATCTTAGAACACTTTTGTAGATTTGACAATCTACAACACGAAGCCATTGCAATTGCATTTCAAGCACCAAGTACTGACACATTGCGTGTGTCAAATCGAAGTCAATGCGAAGTTGCCAACAAGCAACCACTTTCTCGTGTAGTTTTTGATTTCGTAAAACAATCGAAAGACGAAATGAAAAGCTAAGCGAGAATGCATAAAAGTCGACTAGAAAGTCACGTAAATATTACAGTTCTTCAAGGTTTGGATGAAAGAAATTTATCACGCCGTCTACAAAGAACCAAACCTTTACACTTAGCGCGATAAATAACCACGCGGAGCTAGCAGGAATTTTTAATGGGACGGTACCTGAAAACCGGCCTTATTTCGTGAAATGAAAACTACTTGATAAGTCGAATACTTAGATGTTGTTAAAATGAAAACAAGTTTGTTTTTGAAGGGAGGTAACTACTAAGAGCACGCGCTGGCGATTCTTATAGCGTCTTGTTGAAGATTTTCATCTACCCTCGGAATAAAAAAAATCTTTCCGCTTACGTCACTATTTCTAACGTTTAAAGCGTGCAAAACAATTCTATTCTGCGCTCTATCAAAGGAGAACGTACAATTTGGAAGCCCCAATATGTATGAATAAAAAATTGGAATCGGCCACAGAACTCTAAATTACTTTCTAATGCTAATCATTTTTTAATATAAATTTCTCTTTTTCTTCCTATTTCAGTGAAGTTAGGATCTGAACCCGAGGGATCACCAACTTACTTACTTAGGTGGCTACCGGGGTGTAGCTGGGCTTCAACAACTAAACCTCACCAGGCTGCATGGTTACGAGCCAGCTGCCTCCAGTTGCACACGACAAGTTGGTTGAGGTCAACCTCCAATTGTTTGCGCCACCTTATAGTTCGGCATTGTACCTTCTCCTCCACTCACCGTCTATGCAGACGGGACCAAAGATCACTCGAAGAACTTTTCTCTCAAAATAAACAAAGGCTTATTCATCCGGTTTTGACAAAGCCCATGCCTCTGCGCCATACAGCAGGACTGGGATGATAAGTGTCTTATAAAGAGTTGCCTTAGTAGTTCAAGATTGGCTTTGCTACTCAATTGCCTTCTTAGCTCATAGAAACAACGATTGGCAGGAGTAATTCTTCGTTTGATCTCCCCACTGATGTCATTGGCGGAGCTCACCATAGAGCCTAACTAGACAAAGTCTTTTACTACCTCAAAATTATATTTGTCTTTTGTGGCGTTCTATCCAAGACGCCGATGTTGGGTGTCCTTTTTTGTAGACAGCACATACTTTGTTTTGCTTTCAATGACCGATAAATCCATCTTTGCTGCCTTGATCTCAATACTCACAAATGCCCCATTGATGACGCGATGAGTTCTTCCGATTATGTCAACGTCATCGGTATAAGTAAGTAGTTGTACGGACTTGTAAAAGGTTGTACCTCCGGGGTTGGCTTGTCATTTTCGTACAATTCTCTCAACTACTATGTTAGAGAGATCGCATGAAAGCGCGTCACCTTGTTTAAGACCTTTCCTGACATCGAACGGTTCGGTAATGTTCTTACCGACTTTGATGGAGCATCCGCATTCTGCACAAACGGACGAGCTTGGCAGGGATGTCAAGACTAGACATGGCTCTGTATAACTCGTCTCTATACAAGCTATCATAGGCAACTTTGAAATCGATGAAGAGGTGGTGCGCATCGATTTTATATTCATGGGTTTTTTTCAAGATCTGCCGTAGTGTGAATATTTGGTCAATGGTGGACTTTCCCGGCCCTGAAACTGTACTGACAAGGACATATCAGGTTGTTGACGATCGGTTTAAAAAAAAAATATAAATAAATATTTGGAGAAACAGCTTTTTAAGTGCCAGGGCCTAGCTTTTCGCAACCACTCATGCTGCGCGCGTTATATTTTTCACACGAATGGAATGGACCTAAAGTTTAGTGCCGTATCCGAAGGGCAATCTGTTTTGAGAAGCTTTCTCGAGACAAGAATACTCTCGGATGTTTGTCAGACATTCACCAGAGGTCAGACCGTGAAAAAACTTTTTGGTGTTTTCGGGGATTCGAACTTGAAACCTCACGCGCAGTGGTCCGACACAGTAACCACTTATGCCATAGTGCCCGCAATCAGTTTAAGGCGTTCACATAATACGGCAGGAAGTATATAATATGCGATGTTGAGGAGACTTATACCTCTGTAGTTGGCGCAATTCTGAGGGTCTCCTTTGTCCAGGATCAGGCAAACGATGCTGAGGTTCCATTCATCAGGCATACTGTCCGATCAGATTTTACAGATGAGCTGATGCATGCTCCTTACCAGCTTATCTCTTCCTGCCTTAAAAAGTTCAGCGGCAAGGTCGTCGGCTCCAGCATCTGTGTAGGATTTAAGGTTAGATATTGCTATCCTCACTTCATTCTGTTCGGAGGAGGATCTGTGAGGATCGTCAGCTCATATTAGGATAATGTTGGCAGATTTATCCTTGATACGGATAGTAATGATAGTCATGCCTAAGTCTGCCTTCAATGACAAATCCGCACCCGAATAGACGCTGTCCTTGTTGTCTGTAGCAATCGCCGTAGTAGATGTCGCAGTATTTCATCCTCCTTTAGCCCATCCCATCCCATCGCACCTCTCGGATGGCGGTAGTGTCTGCTTTGAAATATTCTAGGGCCTAAGCAAGTTGTTCGGCTGCACGTGGTTTATAGAGGGACCTAACATTCCACGTGCAGACTCGAAGATCGTTGTCCTTTCTACGTTTGCTTGGGTCGTCATTAGTAGATTCATCCGCATCCGAGGCTGTTGGTTGTTTGGTAACCAAAGGTTTTTTGTGCGGTAGGGAAGTTAACCCGGCGCACGGCACAACCCCCAACCTGGAGGACCAGATCCTTTTTTGCAAACCCTAGCACGAGGGGCCGGATACACCGATGTCAGTAACCCACTTCGGGATATGAGCGCTGCCGTTGGCCCATTAATGGTTCATCCGGCACCATCTCTTTTTTCAGTACTCTGACGCAGTATTGAAAATCCGTACAGACCTCAGCTCCAAATATGTCGACGTAGCTCAAGTAAGGTATCCGCTGGCCTGTAGACTCAGCATACGCTCATCGTTAGTTCACTGTCAGATAGCTATCCAGCGGGCACCACGAGGAGGTGATGATGCAATTTTGCCACGCCATCATATCATCATCATTATCATAACCCTCCTACTTCACTGTATTCCTACTTTCTACGCCTGTGGAGTTCACCCTCACTTCGGAAAACATCGACAGGCCCCCAATTTAGGATCACTTCGTTATTGAGGCAAATCAAATGCTGTTGTCGTTGTATTTAGGTGATCCAGGAGTTTCTAGGATTACTTTTTTTTCGCGATATCTGTGGAATGTTCATTGATATTGCCATTGTGACTTGGTAAAAATGATTTCTTTCTTGAACATAACAATACCAGCTGAGCCGGTCGCGATCTATTTTTCCTGAGGTGGTTTCTTTGACATGAAGGCTTCCACGGATTCTCGAACTTCCTATTGGATCAAGCTTTGTTACTCCTGTTGTCATGTGAAACATATTCATTTCAGCTGCTGTTAATTTACCCTCATACGTTTCATTCATTGTCCAACATTGTGAACCGTATGTGAGTATTGGATGCACAACTGCGGTGTAGAGCCTTCTTTTTAGCTTAGGGGTAATTTTTCGGTCACAGAAGATAGCAGAGTTTTCCCGCCACTTACGCTTATGCGATGATTAATATCGTCATCACAGGTTGCTTCGCTATTGATAGATAGATAGATTCCAGATATTTGAATTTCTCTCACTTGGGAAGCACTGTTCCATTCAAATAAGTGTCGGTTATAACCCTGAGTGGATTAGAGAACGGACAGCACAAGTGCTCGCTCTTTTTTGGACTAATACGATATACATTTCCCTACCAAACCTCCACCCATACGCCAAGTGCTCGTTGCAGGGATGTTGGATCTTCACTTATGATGACTCCATCGTCAACAAAAAATAACTGATGTTCTTTGTGGTCCGCCACTTTACCTTCAAGCGGATGGCCAAAGACTAAAATAAAGAGCAAAGGACTTAAAACTATTCCCTGATGCACCCCGACTTTGTTTGGGAACACTTCGGTTACTTCAGCCGCGCATCTTACTCTTGTGTTTGCTCCTTCGTTCGTGTCCACGATCATCTGTACATAGGTTTGTGGAACTCCTCGATGTCTTAGTGCCACCCATATCCGATCTCGTGGTTGTCTGCTTTTTCAAAGTCAACCAATGCAGTATGTAAATACTTAAAGCAATCGCGATGTTTTCCATTATGATCCTTATATTTTGGATTACATCTGTGGTTGATTTACCCGCGAGAAACCCGCACTGAGCATCAGACACCCGTATTATTTTTCGCAGCCGGCCACCTAATACTCACTCAACGATCTTCATGGTGTATGATATCAGCTTGATCGAACGGTAATTATCACAGCTTGGCATCCGTTTATACACGTGAAGAACGCAACTTTCACTCCATTGATTACGTATTGAATCACCTCTCATAACTTTGGAGATGAGAATCATGAGCCATATGAACCCGTCTCCCAAATTTTCCCAAAACTCATAGAGTATCTCGTCTGGCCCAACCGCTTTTGGAATATTTGACCGCCTGACTAACTTCTTCGACTGCAAGATTGTATTTTTTCACAGTTAGGTATGGTTCTTGGAAAGTATAGCCATGGAAACTGTTGTTTCAAAAGTCCAGCCACGTATGCAGAATCTTTTTTTTTCTTTATAATTTGCGCGCACTCAAAGGGTTATGAATACCTTTAACATGTTTACACACAGTCCGGGCGTTGGAAAGGATAGATACAGAGAGAGAGAATAGTTCTAACTCCTAGAATTTTTAAAGGTAATTTTTAACTTGTATTACCGAGGTAAGAGTACCTGACGTGCGCTAAGCAATACTAAGTTCATACTACTCTTCTTCAGAATTACAATTAAAAGGTTCAGTCAAATGTAGTTATTTCCATAGCTTTAAGTCATAGCTGAAATTGCAACTTCTGTACAGTGGAAATCGGTTATAACGAGGCCCAAAGGACCTTCGAATTTCATCGTTATAACCGGTCCATCGTTATATCTGGTACAACAAAACAAACGCATTATAAAAAAAAAATTTTTTTCAAATGGTTAAGAGGAAATGTCGAGGAAAGAAATCACTAATTTGTGATTGTTTTGCATATTTGGTTGTGTAAATTGTTTTCTAAGTGAGTTATGTTTGGATTCGAACGGTTGGATTTGAATTTGTAGCAACATTTTTTTTTTAAATTGCAGCAGTTCGTTGGGATATTCCAAATGCTTTACATAAATCAGTAATTCTTACATCTCGTTCAATAGTTGAAATAAAAATATATCGTTATATGCGATTCATCGCAATAACAGGTATTGTTATAACCGATTTCTATTGTACTTCTGAGCATAGTTACTGTTCCACTACATATATTTACTTACTTTTTTTTGTTTGTTTTACTATTGCCGCTCTACTATGATACATAAAACCTGATGTGCAAAAAATCGAAAAGGAGAGAGAGTTATCAACAACGAACACCTTTATATTCAGTTGTGGTGTATAGTTTGCCTCTTAGGTTAAATAGCTTAAATTCTACTAAATATGTATATCTAAAGCTCTGGAACTTCGATCTATTTATATGGTTTTGAGCGTGGACCAACCAACTTTCTACATATATGTATTACAGAAATTGGTAGCATCCCTAAACCTTAAATCAGAATATTAAATGCCAGAGTAATACGAAAAATCGTTTAAAAAAATAAATGTTCTTAAACAAGTGAGAGTCCGTTGTTTTTATGTCAGCGATTTTCCAACAAATTTTGATCAATTCAACTGCGTTGACCAAGAGGTTGTTCCGTACCTTTTTTTTTTCTTCTTTTCTTCAGTTACACAGTTATCATTAAAAAATTCTTATAAAAAACCAAGCAGAACTCCCACTGTAGGATATTTACAAGAAGTATGTCCTGGGCTTCTTGAACGAGAACAGTTTCCTGTTGCCCTTGTGGTGCACCCTCTGTACGAACGGGAACTTTATCTTGGAATCGTGGAATTGCTTGATGTGCACACGGCAAGTCTTGCTGGCGGCAAAAGCCTCAACTTTTATGATCTGAATGGAGTGGCCACGAGCGCGATGACGAGCACCCATGTCCCGGTAACACTGAGTGACAGCGCCGCGGACAGTTTAGAATATTAAATTAATAACCTTTTCAAACATTTAAAAAAAAAATTGTCAATCTACGACAGACGACAAAGCCATTGCTTAAACGGTACCTGTAGTAATAACATTCGTAAATATCGTTTTTGGAAAAACAAAGTATACTTATTATACAGAAATTTTAAGCTCTTCTGGTTTGTTACTGAACTCAAACCGTTCTTTTTTTTCTACAAAATGGTATGTGATATCCGCGTCAAGATTCCGCTTAAGACTGTCTTTATTCGTTATATTGATTACATATAAATTATACATTCTCCTGCTTATAACTAAGGTGTTAGTTTAGAATAAGTAAGGGAGTGAGAGAGCGAAAGAGAGTGTGCAATGAATATACCTAATACATATCACTCCCTCCCACTTAAATGAATGTATCTAAACTAGGTTGCTTACTAATTTTAATATAAGCGTATTACAATTAAACTAATAAATATGACTTCAGTTCTTTATGTTAGTCTAATAAACATAATTTCATTTTAAGTATAATTAAGCTTCCCACTGATAAATCAAATACTCATTATTAAAGGACTTGGATTAACATTAGATGAATAATAGCTATTTCTTACCATTCTTAGTTTGCTTAAGACGGTTTGATCTACGAAGTACAAATTCTGCGAACTCCGTATCGCAGGATCTCTTTCTTTTCCTAGGAGGTTTAACTATAGGTGTAGGATTTTCTTGATTATTATTTAAAACAATGTTGCTAAGTGCAAAATCTAACACTTTAACTTTGTCCATACGTCTTAATTGGTTAATGTGCGCCGAACGTATGTACCCATCAATATTTACTAAATACATGACATTTCCCACTCTACTTATTATTATGCCGGGTACCCACTTGTAACTAAACCTACTCTTTTATTTATAATAAACATTTGCTCCTTTACTAAACCTAAAAGAATTCCGGAAAACTGCTGTGCTGGTAGATTTGTAAATTTGTATTTTATTTTGAATATTACTTTCTTTAATCCTAGGATTGACATCATCTAATAGTGTTTTTGTTTTATGTTTAAATATCAAATCATTAGGAGATACTGGCTTAGTGCTTCCTGGCGTGGTATGATATTTGAGTAAAAATCGATCTACTATCTTTTGCAATGGTACTGTGCTACTTGAGGTGTTCTCATGTAACATCTTCTTCAAGCCATTTTTAACTGTCTGTATTGCCCTTTCAGCTAACCCATTTGACTAAGGGTGGTACGCAGGACTTTTAAGACATTTTATATACGCTTCAGAAGTGTAAGGGGGCCCGTTATCTGACACTAAAGTTTTTGGTAGCCCATAATACGAAAATATAGTCCTCAACGTGATTATTATACAATCCGCCGACGTGTTCTTCATTTGTTTAACATCGATCCATTTGCTATAGCTATCGACTAAGATTAGAAAATGCTTTTCTTTGAAGAAGAAGAAATCTAGATGGATTCTTTCAAAAAAAATGTTGACTCTGGCCAGGGCCTTTTATAAGTCGAACATGATTTGTTGTTGGACAAAGAGCACACTTCACATCTATTAACATAATCTTCAATGTCGTTTTCTGTACTATCCCACCAAAAATACTGACGTGCTAGGATCTTCATACGAACGGTGCCGATGTGAGAGTCATGCAAAATTTCTAAAACCCTAAAAACTAAAACGGAAGGAATAATGAGTCTATTTACATAATATAGACATCCGTTCTCAAAATGTATATCATTACGCCTACGGAAATAGGACTTTAAATGCATAGGAGCATTTATTGGCCATCCAGTATTACTTAATTGTTTAACTTCCTGCAGCGTGGGGTCCTTTACTGTTTCCTGCTCAACAATTTCAATGTTTATGTGATCCCTCACAAAGGGCTGCAAACTACTGACTGTTGTATTTTCTAACCCCGTAGCATTAGGAAGAGGCAACCTGGACATAGCGTCCGCATTTGTCATCAACATCCGCTAACGGTATTTTAAAGTATGCTGATACATACTTAGGAATATAGCCCATCTTTGTATTCTATTCACCCCGCTGCAACTGAGGGTGAAGACTTCGTAGGACTAAACATTTCCTTCAATGACTGTGCATCCGAATAAATCGTAAACTTTTTACCATATATGTACTTGTGAAACTTTTTGACACTGAACACAATCGCTAAAGCCTCTCTTTGAAGCTGTGAATAATTTTGCTCTACGGAACTTAGGGTGCTCGATACAAACATGACCGGACGGGCAACCCCATCTATCACATGCGATAGTATACCCCCCACCCCATATGGGCCTGCATCACAGTGAAGGACAATCTCTTTATTTGGAGTATCTTCAGTGGATCCAGCGAAGGCAAATCCGTTTCTGATAGGAGGTAGGCACCAAGGTGATTCCTTCTTTTGTGGATCAGTGCTTCGCATTCCATAAGAAGGTGCGCTGGTGTTTCTGCGAAGTCCCTGCAGAATCTGCAGTGTCCGTCTCCCTCTATTCCCAGTTTCCTAAGGTGCTCCTTAAGTCTGCAGTGACCTGTTAACATGCCCGCCAAGATGCGAAGCCGATTCTTACTAACTCTTAGGCAGGCTCTGCTTCTTTTCTGGTTGTATTTCCCCAGAAGTTCCTTTGCCTGTCTTATTTGGGGGATATCGTCCCAATGTTTGGCCCATTTGTTCTCTTCTTCTTTCCTTAAGTCTTCCCTTATTTTGTGGGGTCCTATCCCACAGAAGGGTTCTGGTCCAAGGAACGGCGTGTCTGGTCCGTTTCTAGCTAGCTCATCAGCTGCTTCGTTCCCCTCTACTCCTATATGTCCTGGTACCCAGTAGATAGTTACTTTGTTTGTTTCTCCCAGTTTGTTGATCCTGGTGTCTGATAGTATCGCGATGTCCTGCACGCGATATTTCCTGTCTAAGTTGAATTGCGCGCATCTTTCGATCGCGTGAACTTCTGCTTGAAATATGCTGGGGAATGTTCCCAGTGATTCTGAGTATCTAGTCCTGGGCCCGTGCACTCCTGCCCCAGTGCCAGTAGATGTTTTCGATCCGTCTGTGTACCATTTAATTGTGTGTTGTTTGAGTTGGTATTTATCGGATTCGCTGCTCCAATCTCTTTTGTTGCTCAGCTTTGAGTCAAATTTCCTTTCAAAGCAGTATTTCTTGACCATATCATCTCTGGGCCAGTCCAGAAGCGGCACCGATTTGGATAGGGTTACTCGTTCTTTATTTGCGATGCATGTTCCTTTCACGATACTTACTTACTTACTTATGTCCTTTAACCCCTCGGGGGCATAGGGCGTCAACCACGCCTGCGCGCCATCGTGTTCGGAGTTCTGCAACGCGTTTGAGCTGCCTCCAACTCATTCCTAAAGAGCTCGATTCCTCCTGAACTGTTCTGCGCCACGTTTGCCTAGGGCGTCCCGCTATTCTGCCTGCCTGGGTGAGCGGATTCCACTGCATAGCGTATTTCGCAATGGAGTTGTCTTCGCGCCGTAGGGTGTGTCCAATCCATTGCCACTTTCTTCTTCGTATAGTAATGCTTATAGGTTCTTGGCCCGTTCTCAGATAAAGTTGTTCGTTGGAGATGCGGTTCGGCCAAAAAATCCTCAAGATGATTCTTAAGCATTTGTTTACGAAGACTTGCAGCTTGCGTGTGTTAATGGTGTCCACCTTCCAGGTACTGCACCCATAAAGCAGCACTGATTCTACGTTGGAGCGGAACAGTCGTAGCTTGGTTCTTAAGCTAATAACATTGCTTCTCCAGATTTTGGACAGCATTCCGAACGCAGCTTTAGCCTTCCCGATTCTGCTGCACACATCCAGTTCGGTGCCACCGCGATTAGCCGAGACGACACTTCCTAAATATAGAAAGTTATCAACTTTCTCGACTTGCTTTCCGGCAATGTTAAGTTGAGCGCGGGTATTGGAAGTACTCAGGGCTTTTGTTTTGGCTGTGTTTATTTTTAGCCCCACTTTGTTTGCCTCAGCTTCTAGATTTTGGGCCATCAAATGAAGATCCATTATCCGATGTGAAAGTAGACAAACATCGTCAGCGTAATCTAGGTGTTTAAGGTAAGATGTCATAGTCCAACGTATTCCAGAATTAGCTTCCGTCAATGCTGCACGGAGTACATCGCTGATAACCACCAAGAACAATAGTGGGGACAGTATGCACCCTTGACGTACTCCACTTTGGACTTCAAAGTCCTACGACACCTTACCATTGTGCACGACGTGACACTTGCCGCCCTCATATGTAGCCTTGATAATAGCTATAAGCTTTTCTGGAATGCCTCTCCTGCGCAAGGCCAGCCAGATAGCATCTCGATTCAAGCTGTCGAAAGCCTTCTCGAAGTCGATAAACAGTAAATGTAGCGGAGACCTATACTCAACGCATTGTTCGATTATGATCCGTAAGGTGTTTACGTGGTCGATGCAGGAGGATCCAGCGCGAAAGCCTGCCTGTTCGACATCGAGAGTTGAATCTAAATGATCTTTAATTCGTTCTAGAATTATTCTAGCTATTATTTTGGCTACAGCTGAAAGAACACATATACCTCTCCAGTTACCGCACTCCATCAAGTTACCCTTCTTTGGAAGCTTAATGATCATGCCCCTTTTCCACTCCTGTGGAAATTGTTCACTATCCCAAGCTCTCCGTATTAGCGGATGCAGCAAATCTGCCGATGTATTTGGCGCCGCTTGAAATAGCTCGGCAGGGATGCCATCAATACCCACCGCTTTGTTTTTCTTGAGGGACTTGATTGCTGTTATTATTTCAGCTTTACTGGGAGGTACGGTGCGAATTCGGGAATTTGTTGCTTCGAACTGCTCATTCGAATTCAAGATCATACCGCCGTCGTCTAAGTGATTTAGCACTGCAGCAAAATGTTCTCTCCATCTAGTGAGCTGATCCTCATCCGAAATCAGAAGGTCACCGTCTAGACTCTTCACTGGATGTTGTTTGGAGTTTCGACCACCAATGAGCTCCTTAGTGATGTTGTAAACAGTCCTACTGTCGCACCTACTCGCTGCTTCTTCAGCCCTTGAGGCCAGTGAGTTGACATGTTGACGCTTGTCACGTCTCACACTACGCTGCACTTCTTTCTTCTTCGCACGGTATTGGGCTTCAAGCTCGGTTCTCTCTACTGCTGAGGCCGCTGCAATCCGAGCCTTGATTGCTGTACGCTCATCGATCCGTCTCCAGGTGTCTGTGGAAAGCCATGTGCGGTGGTGTTTCTGCTTTTTACCGACATAAGTGCGTGCCCCAGTCGCAAAAGCATTTTTCACAGCACTCCAGTGGTCATCCATGTTCTCTATGCTGCTGATTGCTTCTGCTCCTAAGGCAAGATGGTCCCTGAACTGTTGGCGCACTTGGGGAACCTTGAGCCTATCGATATTAAACCTGGTGATGTTAAGCAGGTTTGAGCGGTTGCTGTTGACGGATGCAGTACGAAGGCGTAAATGAGCTACCATAAGATGGTGATCTCGTTCTTGTCCGACGTCAGCTCCACGTCTGTTTCGGACGTCCAGGAGACAATTTCTAAAGCGGCGACTGATCGCAATGTGGTCGATCTGGTTGGATGTTCGTTGCCTATCAGTAGAGACCCAACTGATCTTATGGCAGGTGTTATGCTTAAACAGCGTACCTCCGATGACTAGGCGGTTGGTATTGCAGAAGTCCACAAACCGCTCACCATTGTCATTACGGTCTCCCACGCCGTGAACTCCCATCACGTGCTTAAGCATGGTGTTGTCGCTACCCACCTTGGCATTGAGATCTCCCATTACCATTACGATGTCCCCATTAGGCGTTTGGTTGTAGGCGGCACCTAAGTGGCTATAAAAATTATCCTTTTCATCCTCAGTCGCGTCTAGAGTCGGAGCATAACACTGTATGATGGTAATTTTTCTAACTCTACTCTGGAACCTAGCCGTCAATATCCGGTCACTATGGGGTTTCCAGGATATGAGGCTACTACGTGCTGCTGGAGTTAGCATGAGTCCTACGCCAGAACTCCGTGCACTTCCAGCTGGTTTACCAGAGTAGAGCATGACAGTGCTTTTTGTTGGGGAGATGTATTCCCCAGCATCGTACCATCTTATCTCGCTCAGCCCTAAGATGTCGATTTTATACCGTGCGAATTCGCGCTCCAATTGGAGGAATCTGGCGTTATAAGGCCCTTCCTTGAGTGAGTCCAGGAGGGTCTTAACGTTCCAGAATCCGATCGTTGTCCGTGTCCGATAGCCAAAGGTCGTCAACAAATGATCAGTCCGTATCCGAGGCGTATGTTTCCGTTTCGGAGCAATAGTTTGTTTTACGGTTGCGGCTCGCTGGGCCACAGACCAACCGACACTTATCCTGTTTTTTGGCGCAGGAAGTTCGCCATTCGTCCTCTCCCGTTAGCAATTTCCGAAGAAATTCCCAGATGGCACCACGAGGAGGTGGGAGTAGGGCTTACTAACAGAGCTGCTAGGTTTTCGGCTGCAGTGGCTCCTACTCGTTACTTAGCGGACCAGCACCTATCGGGAGATGCTGCCCCTACGAGGCCTTTGTTAGTCGTTTGCCATCCTTTCCCGATGCCCTCTTTATATTTAGTTAGTCGTTCTAAAACCATTTCTAAGATTTCTAGACACTCCTTTGAATCGTTACCACCTATCCGAATATCATCAATAAATACTTTGGTTTTTCGTCTTAAAATTTTCCGTTTTCTCTCTTAAAATTTCATATTGGCTTGATTTCCATATTGGCTTGGAAAATGGCTGGAGCAGACTTTACGCCAAAAATTAGTCTCGGGTGCTTAAATAACCCCTTGTGAGTATTTATAGTCAACAGTTCTTGGCACTCCTTTTCTACTTCTAGCTGCTGAAAAGCCCCCTGCAAATCAAGCACGCAAAAACATCCGCAACCAGATAGATCAGCAAAAATATCCTCAGGTTTGTTCAATGGATAGTGATCGTCTTTCACATACCTGTTGATCGATACCTTACAGTCGGCACAGATTCGTATACCACCGTCTAGTTTCCTAACTACCACAATCAGGGAGGCCCACTTGCTGTCACGTACGGGATAAATGATTCCTTTGGCAACCAACCTATCCAATTCCTTTACTACAACATCTGTCATACCAAAGGGCATACCATACGGCTTACAAAAAATAGGAGTACTATTTTTCTCACAGACAATAGCCTTAAACTTTTTAATCGGTGTTGTTTTTTTGTTAAACACGCCCTTATATTTCTCTAGTAATGATTTACAAGGGTTTTCTTTCTCCAAGCTTTCTTCCACACTATTTACAAAATGATTTCTCCACCCAACAAAAAGATTGTCTAGCCACGAGCGCCCCAAAAGAGGAGTAAAATATTTCTTGCTTTCTATAATAGTCAAATTTAACTTAACATCAGTATCATGCTTCGCGGTTCTCACTAAAATTGAGATGTACCCAATAATATCTACCCGGTCCCCGGAAATCAAATGTAATGTCTGTTCTAGTTTTAGTATCTCGTGACCCTTGAAAAACTTGTTATATGTATCTTTGTGGATCAGTGACGTACATGCTCCCGTATCAACCTCAAAACTCAGCAGTTTTCCGTCACAAATTAAATCTATATGCAAAGGAATATTTCCCAACTTGAAAGAACTAATCTCATTCATATACATTTCATAATTTTTATTATCATTTCCAAGTTTAAGATTATTTATATAATTAACTTCCTCGGTGTTATCCTCACTTTCTGAATCATAATTTCCGTCTAAGTGACGTATATTCGTGTTAGTAGGTCTATTACTTTGAACAGATTTTTAAGTTTTCTTTTTAAAAAAATCTTTTCGAATAAAACATTCTCCAGCAAAATGTCCAAATTTTTGACAACAAAAACATTGAATATTCTTATTTCTACCATAATTGATATAATTACTGTGTTGATTGCTGTTACGCTGTGGCTGCCGCTGCTGCTGGCGCTCTGCTCTGCTACTCAGCTGCTGCTGATGCTCTGCTCTGCTACTCTGAGAAGTCTCCTCCTTGCGGCCCATGTAAGCTCTCCGTGTATGGAATGTACTATTTACCATTTGACTAGCGGTTGTCGTCCCTCCCATGACATTTAGCTCTTGCTGAATCATCTCCATGTTAAGTGCCGTTTCACAACTCTCTTCAAATGATTTAGGTGTCGCATCAATCAATTTTGACTGTATTTTTTTGTTGTGAATTCCCATAAGGAATCGGTCTTTTAGCGCATCGTTTAAAAAATTTCCATATGTACAGGAATCAGCTAACGACTTCAGCACTACTATGTAATCGGACAGGGTTTCGTCATTATCCTGATTTCGATTCAGAAATTTGAATCTCTCAGCGGTAATATTCTTTTTCGGGAGAAAGTGAGCCGTAAGCGATTTGACCAGGTCATCGAAGGTAAGGTCTTCTGGCTTCTTTGGCGCCACCAATGTCTTTGCTACTTTGTAAAGGTCTGCGCCCCCCACCCCAATCAATAAATGCTTGCACTGTCTTCGATTTTATTTTATTTCAGCAAATGTTGCATACGTTCAATATATGACTGGAAATCATCTCCCATACTGAAGTATTCTATTCTTCCAATAAAATTTGTCATATTTGTGTCACTATTGGTCTTTTCGTGTGATATTTCCACTTTTTTTTTTATTCAAAGCACCGACTAGTTCAATCTCTTCTTTTACTTTCAGTTTTGTATCACTTTCTGCAATCAATTTTTCTCGTCGCCAACTAATATATCTATATTTATTACGCCAGTAATATCCGAGTCAAGATTCCGCTTAAGACTGTCTTTATTCGTTATATTGATTACATATAAATTATACATTCTCCTGCTTATAACTAAGGCGTTAGTTTAGAACAAGTAAGAGAGTGAGAGAGCGAAAGAGAGTGTGGAATGAATATACCTAATACATATCACATTTTCAACATCGATTTCATTATTTCTTATGCCCGGTATTACGGGACAAGTTTAAAGTCAGTTTAACCGAAGATCTAGTTTAAACTGACGTTTAAGGTGAAATGGTGTATTACAGTGCTCGTCTAACCTTAATCGATAGTTTAAACTGAGTTCAACTTAAACGGCCGGTTCAACTTGACGTTTGTGATGCAAACATAAATAAAATAAAGAAGTGAGAAGCTTCAAGATATATGAGTTTAAGATTTACAGTCGCCTACAAAAGAGACGAGAAAAGTTAAACCGGAGTTTAACTAAACGTTCGATCAAATTCCACTGTAATACACTCACGGTTTAAGTACTTGGTTTAAACTCGCATGTGAGTTTAACTAAACCCAAGTTTAAACTCACACTGTAACACCGGGCATTGAGGAAACTAGTGCCAAATCACGCTCAGTTCTATTATAGACAGGGGATCCTCTTCTAAAACATCAAATCTTCTGTATAGTATCTTACTTATTTTATTTACATTTCTAATTTCATAGCGCTTACAGACCGAAATCGATGACAAATTGGGTATTAACAGCTTCCTAGTGCAACCAATTCAAAGAATGGCTCGATATCCATTGCTGCTTCAACAATTTATAACGGTATACCGCTAATTTAAAAATCATTTAACCGACTGACATCTAACAATCAATCTACTCACAGACTCTCTTTAAACATCGTGATTTCTATTTCAAACCTGTCATCGAAGCGTGCTGTCGGTTGGAGAAAAAAATTCGCACCTTATTAACGATGACCAACGAATCGGAAGTTATTAACGATATTGTCGAATGTAATGACGTAAGAATTGATTAATACAAATTTGTTACAGTAAATTTTACAATAATTTTCATTCTCTTTCTAGTTCAATGTCTTTTACCAAGGAAAATTCCGCAAAGTCAGTGAATTCTATGTCTTCGATTACACACTAAAGCGAGGCTATCGATCAAAGGTGTTCATTTTTGACAAATGTATGATATATACAGAAATTAAGGACAAACGACTGATATTCCGCGGCTGTTATCCCTGTGAAAGGATCGGTATAATTGCTAAACTAAAATCATTCACGCTGTTCTATCAAAGCCGAAAGACACAAGAATGCGATTTCAATGCGGATCCAGCTCAATGTCAGTACTGGCTTGAGTTGATCACCGACATGATCAGCTCCTTTGCAACTGAGGAGCGCCGCAAGCTGAAGGAGAAATATTCAAAAGAAAATGACCATGCACATCGCCGACCGCCAAGTTTATCACTATTTAGGAACTCGAATCGTTTTAGTTCGGATAGTGGTATTGGAAACATGTGGACTCTGCCAAAGGCCATCGATGACGGAAAGTCTGAAGATAATAGTAATAGAACAACGTGGTATGCCACATCGTAGTATAGAAATAAGATTGCTATTCTCTCTGATAAATGTGATCATCACCTATGGATCAGTGTATTGTAAATATGCAGTAATGTGTTGTGTACTACAATAAATTAATTTATAGAAATACAGTATTCGATTATAATCAGACACAAACGTTAGTCACGGTGTCTATATAGTTTATATTGTTGTAATGAAATGGAAATGATGTGCAATTAAAAAATATTAAAAATAATTTGAGAATGACATACATATGCATGTTTGTCTTTATTCAGTTTACGATATTAGTTAATAAGCAATGTCTAAGAGGAAATTCCTTGTTTACTCACATTGGACATCGGAATTCTTTTTAATTATATTATTTTCGTGGGTAGGTGAAAATTTGCATGAGAAACTATGAGACTTCGTGTACTCATAGTAGTGTAAGATTTCTACTGAATAAAAACACCCTTCCCTTCTTGTTTACTATAACTTAGTTAAATACTTATCAACTAGTTTAAGCTTCAAATAAAAATATTCGTGTGAGGCAGGTAGATTTCCAGCAAAAGCACCTGCTGATACCATTATTACGACTACATGCGGCTACTTCTTATTGTGCTAAATCGAACGGTTTCGTTCTTTGGAGTCGGCGAGTTGGGTTTGTCACTTCCCAAGATAGTAGTAGAGCACGATTGTAATGAAATGACCATGAAAACGAACACGAAGCTTCCGAGTATAGTTTCATATTTCGTCTTCCACGTCGGCTATCCCTAAGTCTTTGTCGATATCATCGTATCTAACATACCAAGAAACATTAACGATTGCTGTTATAACTTTATTTTGGAATGATTGTATGAAATTTGCATTGCTTGGTTTGGTACAACCCCAGAGTTGTATACCGTAGGTCTTCTTCGTCTTCTTCTTCTTTCGGCGAGGTTATGATCCGAAAATAATTGATCATAACCCTTCCACTTCACCGCATTTGTACTGATCCGCCTGTGGGGTTCGCCTATTTGACCTCAGAAAATATTGGCAGGCCCGCCGATTTCGGATCACTCGGTTACTGAGGCCAATGGAATGCCGATGTCATCGCATTTGTGTGATCCGGACGTTTATAGGCCTACCTCTCCTGCCTCGCGATGTCTTTGGAACGTTCATTCATATTGCCTTTTTAACGCGGTTCCAATGATCTCTTCTTTGAACTTGGCAATACAAGCTGAGTCGGTCGCACTCTTTCTTTCGTAAGATGGTTTCCTTAACGTGAAGGCTTCCACGAATCTTCGAACTTCTTATTTCATCAAGCTTTGTTACTTCTGCTGTCATGTGAAGCATCTTCATCTCAGCTGCCGTTAATTTACTCTCATATTTTTTGTACATCGTCCAACATTGTGAACCGTTTGTGAGATCTGGACGTACAACTGCAATGTAGAGCCTTCTTTTCAACTTACGGGACATTTTTCGGTCATAGAGGTAGCGAATTTTTCTCGCCACTTCATCCACACAGGTTAAAGCACTTGCTTATATAGAAGCAGCTTTTTATATACACTTAGCTTGGAATATTTTCCAATTAGCCAATACATTTCTGTGAGTCGATTTTCAAGCTCGTCGTTTTTCTTTTTGACGTGCGGCTTTCACTTAAGTTTCACGTCCAGTGTCATTCCCCGATATTTAGCTTCATTTGCGTGCAGTATCTGTATCGATTTAATGAAAACGGGTAGGTCCCTAGGTGGATTATTTTCTTGTAAGTGAAGTTATTATGCGTCGATTTGGTTTCGTTAAGAACAGTACGCGAAGTTTTGTCCACTCGCAGATTTTATACAAAGCTCGTTGGAGTTTTAAAGTTCCTGAACAGATTGAACTTTCCGTTACCAGAATAGTTGTATCGTCCATTACGAGGGTTACGAGGTATGTCAGAAAAAATAAGATGGGACCAAGGACACTCCTTGCGGAATTCCGGCTGCGATTTCCTTAAGCCCCGGAAGGACCCGTCTTAGCTTATACTTCAAGTAATCGTGCTTGAGAGACTTCAGAGAAGCTTGGGCTCTTTAAATTTCATCAGTTATTCTGTAAACTTGGCCAATTGTGGAATGCTTGATTCTGAACCCGATTTGATGATCAGGTATTAGGCGTCTTTCTTCACTCAGCGGTTGAATGCGTTTCAATAGAAGTTTTTCAAATATCTTTGATATTATTGGTAGTAGGGATATCGGTCTGTAGGATTTCTTGTCTTCATTATAACCTCTGCGACTTTCCATTGATTTGGAACGTATAATAATCTAACTTACTTACTTACTTAGGTTACAGTCCGGGGTGGACCTGGGCCTCAACCAACAAACCTCTCCAGCCAGCACGGTTACGAGCCAGCTGCCTCCAGTTGCGCACGCCAAGTTGGTTGAGGTCCCCCTCCACTTGTTTGCGCCACCTACCGCGAGGTCGTCCTCTACCGCGCCGTCCGTCCGGGGTGGATTCGAAGACTTGCTTAGCGGGAAGGTTGGGCTCCATCCGCTCTAAATGACCCAGCCATCTTAGTCGCTGTATGTGAACTCTTCTGGCTAAGTCGATGTCCTTGTTCAGGCCGTATAGTTCGGCATTGTACCTTTTCCTCCACCCACCGTCTATGCAGACGGGACCAAAGATCGCTCGAAGAACTTTTCTCTCGAAATAACCAAGGGCATCATCATCCGGTTTTTTCAAAGCCCATGCCTCTGCGCCATACAGCAGGACTGGGATGATTAATGTCTTATAAAGAGTTACATTAGTAGTTCGAGATAGGGCTTTGCTACTCAATTGCCGTTTTAGCCCATAGAAACAACGATTGGCAAGAGTAATTCTCCGTGTGATCTCTCCACTGATGTCATTTGCGGAGCTGACCATAGAGCCTAGGTAGACAAAATCCTTTACTACCTCAAAATTGTATCTGTCTATTGTGGCGTTCTGTCCAAGACGTAGTTGTACGGACTTGAAGAAGATTGTACCTCCGGGGTTGGCTTGTGAGTTTCGTACAATTCTCTCAAGTACAATGTTAAAGAGATCGCATGATAGCGCGTTGCCTTGTCTAAGACCTTTCCTGACATCGAACAGTTCGGTGATGTTCTTACCGACTTTGATGGAGCAGCGAGAGTTCTCCATCGTCATTCTGCACAAACGGACGAGCTTGGCAGGGATGCCAAGACTAGACATAGCTCTGTATAACTCGTCTCTATACACGCTATCATAGGCAACTTTGAAATCGATGAAAAGGTGGTGCGTATCGATTTTATATTCATGGGTCTTTTCCAAGATCTGCCGTAGTGTGAATATTTGGTCAATGGTGGACTTTCCAGGCCTGAAACCGCACTGATAAGGACCTATCAGGTTGTTGACGATCGGTTTTAGGCGTTCACATAGTACGGCAGACAGGATCTTATATGCGATATTTAGGAGACTTATACCTCTGTAGTTGGCGCAGTTCAGAGGGTCTCCTTTCTTCAGGATCGGGCAAACGATGCTGAGGTTCCATTCATCGGGCATACTTTCGTCCGACCAGATTTTATAGATGAGCTGGTGCATGCTCCTTACCAACCCATCTCCTCCTGCCTTGAAAAGTTCAGCGGCAAGGCCGTCGGCTCCAGCAGCTTTGTTGGATTTGAGTTTAGATATCGCTATCCTCACTTCATTCTGATCGGGTTGACGGGAATCTTGACTGCCATCGTCACTGTTGAATGGCTCATTCTGCCTGACAGCGGAATATTGGTCATCATCGCCGTTTAACGGTCTGCAGAAGTGTTCCTTCCATATCCTCAGCACCGACTGCGATTCTACTACTATGTTGCCATTTTCGTCCCTGCAGGCTTCTGTTATGGCTTTGAAACCCTGGCACGTTATTTTTACCCTTTGGTAAAATTTTCAAACATTATTCCTGCAATAAATCTCTCAATCTCCTCGATCGAGCGCTTCTCATGCTCTTTTTTCTTCTTTCTGAGAAGTCGATGTTCCTCTTTTCTCCTGCGCACGTAGAGCTCGTAAGCAGCTCTAGTCTCTCTATGCAGCGCCGCTTTGTACGCCTCTTGTTTTGCTGCATGTGCTTGCCGGCATTCCTCATCAAACCAGGGGTTTCGTTGTGGTGGGCGAGAGAAACCCAGTACATCAGAGGCGGCATCTCTGATGGCTTTTTGGCAACGCTGCCACTGGTCTTCCGCATTTGCTGCTGGCGGCATAGGACTTAGATTGAGATTAAAAGAAACACGATCGGCAAAGGTTCTGGCGGTCTCTTGCGATTGTAGCTTTTCGACGTCAAATTTCCTCACAGCATTTCGTTGATTTCGCTCCGTTCCAGATATCCGCATCCGTACCATGGCTACAACTAGATAGTGATCCGAGTCCACGTTGGCTCCTCGGAAAGTCCGGACACCCAGAATACTGGAAGAGTGCCTTGCGTCGATCGCAATGTGATCGATTTGGTTGACAGTTTTTCGATCAAAGGAGAGCCATGTTCCTTTGTGAATATCGAGACGTGGGAACCGCGTACTAGCTATGACAAAGTTTCGCCCCGCCGCAAAGTCGATTAGCCTGAGCCCGTTGCCGGATGTGTTGTCGTGCAGGCTGTGCTTTCCGACCACGCTACTAAAGACGTCCTCTCTTCCTAGCTTTGCGTTAAAGTCGCCTAAGATAATTTTAACGTCGTGGCTAGGGCATTGCTCATACGTCTTGTCCAAGAGCTGGTAGAAGTCATCCTTTGTCGCGTTGTCCTTCTTCTCGTGAGGCGCGTGAACGCATATTAGGCTAATGTTGCCAAATTAAGCCTTGATACGGATAGTCATGAGGCGCTCGTTCACATGCCGGAAACTTAAGACTTCTTGCCTAAGTCTGCCTCCAATGACAAATCCGCACCCGAATAGACGTTGTCCTTTTTGTCTGTAGCAATCGCCGTAGTATATGTCGCAGTTTTTCATACTCCTTTTGCCCGGCCCATCCCATCGCACTTCTTGGATGGCAGTAATGTCTGCTTTGAGACACTCTAGGGCCTCCGCAAGTTGTTCGGCTGCACGTGGTTTGTAGAGGGACCTAACATTCCGTGTGCAGACACGAAGATCGTTGTCCTTTTTACGTCTGCATGGGTCGTCAACAGTAAGATCATCCGTATCCGAGGCTGTTGGTTGCTTCGTAACCAAAGGTTTTTACGTGGTAGGGAAGTTAACCCGACGGCACAACCCCCAACCTGGAGGGCCAGATCCTTTTTTTTGTACCCCTAGGACAAGAGGCCGGATACACCGATGTCAGTAACCCACTTCGGGGATATGGGCGCTGCCGTTGGCCCATTAAGGGTTCATCCGCCACCATCTCTTTTTCAATACCCTGACGTAGTATTGAAAATCCTTACAGACCTCAGCTCCAAATATGTTGAAGTAGCTCCGGTAAGGTATCCGCTGGTCTGTAGACGTCACCGTTGATTCCATCGAGAGAATTCATCCGCCGCACGTCCTCCTTCTGAGGACCTCTTGCTAGACTTCTGAGACGAATGTTTCAGCCGATCAGGTCAACAAGAGATGCCTCGTCCGGTTAGACATATGCGCGCTGAAGTTCACTGAGATGTGCTTATGCAGGTCTGAGTGTTCAGCTGCACATATATCGTCAGACTCAGCATACGCTCATCGTTAGTTCACTATCAGATAGCTATCCAGCGGGCACCACGTGGAGGTGATGATGCGATTTTCCCCACCATAATAATCTAAGCGAAGTATTTATTCAACAAACTAGTTTTATAAGCGGTTTTTTGGCAATTCCTTAAGAGTTTGTCCGGTTATTAAATCAAAGACAGGGGCGTTATTATTTTTCAGATTTTTTATTGTCTGGCAAAGTTCTGTAAACGATACCGATTTCATTTTAAATTAAATAATCTTTAAAATGGTCATGAAAGGTAATGGATAAATAAGTGACCGACAGTATAGTTTTCGTAGATGCCGTTCAAGAGGAGACCCATCTGTGGACCTCAGCTACAACATGGCAAATAAAGAGCCGTTGCGCAAGATATCTCAAAAGCCTTTGATCGAATCTGGCATAGATCTCTAATAAGCAAACTATCTTCCTATGAACTACCACATCAACAATGCCGATAGATTAAACATTTTCTTCAGAACAGATCAATTCAAGTTGTTGTTCTTCTTTTTGTAATAGATAAATGGATAGGTTTTGGATGTTGGGATTTGAATTTGGGAAGGAAATTGGGATGTGGAAAGGATCTAAGGAAGTGATGGGACCGGAAAGGGAAACAGTGTCGTGTGCAAGCACGGCTCAGCTCGCCGGAAATGGGGGGTTCCTTGTTCTCGCACACAACCTCACCTATTCCAAAAAAATATATATCGTGCCACAAAAAAAAAAAATTCCACTTACTTGAATAATGGACGGACGCTCACCACACAGAGGGCGCTGCTGATGTTGTTGCAGCGTTGGCCTTTTCTCTCCCTTCCTGGAAATCCGTTGGCCTTGATCTAAGGATTTCCCCAATATCGCTGCTGATGCGGTGTCAAGCCATCACCAAAAGGGCTTTAGCCAGCCCTACCACACCCCCTGAAATTTTGTTTTAACAAGCCATGACTACTTAGTGAAAAAAAAGGCATGGATTTCCAGACATGTGGCGTGACTTATGAAATTTATTTAAGCACTGAACTTTGTAACATTTTCTTAAAAGCAAAAAAAAAAAACAATAATTTAAACAAAAAAGTAACAATATAAACTAATGAATCATAAGAAAATAAGTTAACTCAATAAAAAAACTAAATCAAGAGAAACAAAAAAAATAATAGTTTAAACTTAGAATAATAATTAAAACTAATAAAACCAAAAAAAAAAATAATAAATAAATAAATAAGAAAACTAAAAAAAAAAAAGCGATAAAAAGGAGACAGCAACCATAAAAATGAAATTAAAATAAACAGGCAAATTAACATCAAAAATCAATTTTAAATTTCCCTAACTCGGTTTCACAACACCAAATGGAGACATTGTCATAGTGATGGGGGATTTAAATGCCAAGGTAGGCAACGACAACGAAGGGCTCGAACATGTAATTGGGAAGCATGGACTAGCCAACTGCAGTGACAACGGTGAAAGGTTTTTGAATTTCTGCAATGCCAACCGCCTTGTGATAGGTGGCACCATGTTTGAGCACAAGACCTGCCACAAAGTCGGCTGGGTTTCCAACGACAGGCATGCAACCTCCAACCAAATTGACCATTTTGCCGTCAGCCGCCGCTTTAGAAGTAGTCTCCTGGACGTCCGAAACAGACGAGGTGCAGGTGTCGGGATAGTACGTGATCACCATCACTCCAACTACGCATTGCTCGAGATCGAAGATCCCACGACAACACAAGAATGCCCAGGTTCAACATCGATAGACTTAGTGATCCGTCAGTGCGCCAACAATTAAGGGAACACTTTTCGCAAGGTGTGGAAGCAATCAGTAGCTCACTGCCCACAACCATCTAAGACCATTGGTGTGCTGTGAAAAATGTTTTTACATCTGGTGCTGAAAGAATTGTCGGTCGATCGCAGAGAAGACATAGGGCGTGGCTTTCCGAGGATATCTGGAGACGGATTGACGAACGAAAACAGCTAAAAGCTCGCGTTACAGCTATTCCAGCAGCAGGGAGAAGCGAGCTAGAGTCCCTATATCTCATGATGATGAGAGAAGTTCAGCGTAGCGTGTGACGTAACAAGCGCAACTACATCAATGCGCTGGCTACAAAAGCAGAAGCTGCATGGAGGTGCGACGGCAGGACCGCCTACAGAATCACCAAAGAGCTGACCGGTGGTCGCAGCTCCGGCCAACACCCAGTGAAAATCCTAGACGGTTCCTTGCTCATTTCAGATGAGGACCAGCTCAAAAGAAGGAAGCAACATTTTGCTATGGCTTAGAACTTTCGAAATCAGACTGAGGTGTCCAAGATAAGAAATGCCCGAATACGCGCAACGATTCCCAATAAGGATGCGATCACTACCGCGATCAAATCACTTAAAACCAACAAGGTGGCAGGACTTGACGCTAATACGCGGAACTCTAACGAGCAGCACCAGCAACATCAGCTGAGCTTCTGCTTCTACTTATAGACAGCGTTTGGGAAGCTGAGAGCGTGCCTGACGATAAGAAAAAAAGGATGATCGCCAAGCTGTGCGAAAACTAGGAGGGTATCTGCGTGCTGCCTGCTGTAGCTAAGATAATAGCTAAAATCATCCTTGAGCGAGTCAAACAACATCTCGAAGACACACTCGATGCCGAACAAGCAGGTTTCCGCTCTGGATCCTCCTGTGCCGACCACATCAACACCCTGCGGATTAGCATCGAAAAGTGCGTTGAATATCGCTCGCCACTCCACCTGCTGTTCATCGATTTTAAGAAGGCGTTCGATAGTGTCAACTAGGAGTTTATTTGGAGTGCCTTATGCAGGAGAGGTATTCCCGATAAACTAATTGCTCTTACCAAAGCTACATATGAAGGCTCCAAATGTCACGTTCTACACAGAGGAGGGCTGTCTGAGGAATTTGAAATCCAAAGTGGGGTAAGACAAGGCTGTATCCTTTTACCAATAATATTCCTATTGGAGATTAGCGATGTGCTTCATGTAGCTTTGTCAACGGAAAACGGAGGAATTCAATCGACTCTTACATCTCAACTGAAAAATCTTGACTACGCTGACGATGTATGCTTACTCTCCCACAGAATTATGGACCTCCACCAAATGACAGCAGATGTGGAAAGGGAGGCACGCGTCGTTGAGCTGAAAATGAATGCGGGAAAAATTATCAGCCTGAGAACAAACTCATCGGCTCAAATATGCATTGTTGGACAACCGGTAGAGAGAGAGGAGGATTTCCAGTATCTTGGGAGTATTGTCTCGACCGATGGTGGAACCGAACTGGATATAGCCAACAGGATCGCCAAAGCAAAGTCCGCGGTATGTTGTCCAAAATATGGCGAAGCAATGCAATCAGTTTGAACATCAGTTTGATAAGACTGTTCCTCTCCAACGTTGATTTCGTGCTGTTATATAGTTGCAGCACGTGGAGAGTGACCACTACTATCACCAGAAAGCTGCAAACGTTCGGTAATAGGTGCCTACGCAATATCTTAAGACTGGCCCAATCGTATTTCTAACGAACACCTTTACAAGAGAACGGGTCAGGAACCAATAGCACAACTATCCAACGGCGGATGTGCCAATAGATTGGTCACACGTTGCGAAAGGGTGACAGTTCCGTAGCGAACCGTGCTATGCAATGAAACCCTTTAACACAGGATGGCAGAAGACATGGCGGTCCGAGGAGAACATGGCGCAGAACAGTCGAGATGGAGGCACGGCAGTTGGGGAGAACTCAGACACATTGCCAGAAACCGTACACGATGGCGCGTATGCGTAGTAGAGGCCCTAGGACCCACAAGGGGATACATGGCATAAGTAAGAGTAAGTAAATACTGAGGGTGATTTCAAATGTAAGCATTTGGTTATTCATACATCTGAAAATCCGAGGGCTTTAAAGGGGCTTGTCGTTCAATAGAGGTCGAGCAAAAAATCCTGGGCTACCGCTTCCATATTCAAGGAATGTTTGACGGAACATTTTGCCACTGAAGTCGAAACGTATTGCAAAAAGACCAATATTTCCTTCAAACCGTTACGTGTTTTGGTCAACGCAACATCACATCCAGCATATCTAACAGACTTGCACTCAAACATCAAAGATATTTTCTTACCTCCGAATACAACCGCTTTAATCCAACCGATAGACCAAGGGGTAATTTCCACCTTCAAGATAAGTTACCTAAAACACACATTTTTGGAGCTAATCAAATGATGAAAACCATGGCATTGACACCATTCGAAGCTTTGGTAAAAAATTACAGTTTTAGAGTCCGCAATATAATAATAAAAGGATTAACTCTGCAAGTCGTTTGGAAAAGGCTTCTAAACCAACAAGACTCTCAAGGTGATGCAGAAATTGATGTAAAAGAATCAATTCAACTTGATAGGCAAATTGCTGCAGAAGGCTTCGCAGACCTAAATCGGGAACAGATTAATGAAGTCTTAGACGCTAATGATCCGGGCATCGCTACAGAATATTTATTTCAACAACCTAAACCTTCTGAACGAACTGCAACTACACACCAAGATAAAATGACTGCAACCATCCTTGCCAGGACTCTCGCTATGGGTGACAAATTGCTGAAAGAGTTTTCCAGAATTGATCGTGACGAAGTACGGCCGAACAAGTTTTACAGCAGCTTAAGGGCATCTTTGTAACCTTATAGATCAGTTCATTTATAAAAATCTTAAAACAAAAACCAATTGGTTTTAAATGCAAATTAAAACATTTTAACTTGTAATTTTTTTGTTTGAAAGCGAGGTTTTAATAATATAGACAATACCAAATGCTTTTAAAACAAACACGCTAATTGTAAACAACAAATCGTATTCCCAAATTGTGAAAAATACACGTAAAGAAGAAATATCAATAAAGGAAATGCTTTTTACTTTTATTCAAAGATTGAATAATCAAGACAAAATAATTAAACTACTAAGCAAAGAAGTTACCCCAGGAAAAAACCAACAAAATAATAATGATTAAAAATCTGAAAGTCGCAAACGGAATGCAGAATGAATTGCAAACGGCTTACTCCAACATATCTCTGAATTTCAGGTATTTCTATGCAACGAAGATTTATGTTTGCCTAATTTCTGAAACCCACTTCAAACAGCGAACAAAGATTAGAATTCCTGGGTACCTCTGTTACCACTCTCCCCGTCCAGCTGACAGTGCCAGCGGAGGTAGTACTGTAATAGTAAAAAGTATTTTGGAACCTTACGAATTGCCAAAAATAGCGAAACAAACCATGCAAGTAGCTACAATAAACATTTCAGCTAAAAACAAGGAATTTAAAATAGCTGCCATTTACTGCCCACCCAAGCACTCGCCTACAGAGAAAGATCTTAATGACCTTTTTCAAATCATAGGCAACAACTTTATCATTGGAGGTGACTTCAATCCAAAACACACCTACTGGGGGTAAAGATTAATAACCACAAAAGGCAGAAAGCTTTACAAAGCAGGGCGAAATTTTAACTGCGATTTTATTTGGACTGGTTCGCCCACTAATTGGCCATCTTTTTTTTATTTTTTTTTTTATTTGGCGCAACAGCTTTTAAAGTGCCAGGGCCCTAGTTTCTCACAACCACTCATGTTGTGTGCGTTATATTTTTCACACGAATGGAAGGGACCTACAGTTTAATGACGAATCCGAACGGCGATTTGAGAAGCTTTTTCGTGACAATAATACTCTCGGAAGTTTGTCAGACGCTCGCGAGAGGTGGGACCGTGAAAAAACTTTTTGGTGTTTTTCTTGGATTCGAACTTGGAACCTCATGAGTAGTGATCCGACACACTAACCACTTACGCCACGGCGCCCATCTAATTGGCCATCTGACCGACCGAAAATACCAGATCTTATTGACTTCTTTATAACCAAGGGAATCAATAAAAAAGAAGTAAAAGTTGAAAGCAGTGATGAACTGTCGTCGGGTCAAACACCCGTAATCCTAACGGTCAACAGCATGTCAATAGACAAGATAAAAAATTATAATAAAGGAAAAGCAAAACGCAGTATTTGTTTAATTTAGATAATAAATTACTTTATTTGTCCTCGCAGGAAGACGTTCTTGATCAAAGGCACAATTAAGAAGAAGGATTATAATTAAGCATGTGGAAACGAATTTATTTTATGTCAAAGTGACAACAGTTTGTCAATAGTACAACAGCCAACATTTTGTGTAGAAACTGGAATAAGACGTGTGAGTTGCCACTTAGATGGACATCGATCTTCAACACGCGCTCTCAAAGCTCAAGTCACCAGCAAAATCCTTATGTCTTTTAAAGCCCATACCTTCTAAGAATTGTTGATGTGATACCCGGTGTAGAGACTTCGTCAGCACATCAGCAAACATTCGTTCCTTCGGCACATGTTCCAGCACAAACCTTTTTCGAAATAATGGACTCGCGGACAAAATGATGCTTAATGTCTCTCACTCGCTAAGCATTGAGATCCTCGATTGTCAATAAAAATAGTTATATCGGCCCACTTACTTAAATCGAGCTCACATAGTATACTACGCAAGTAAATAGCCTTCTTCGCACCCTCCGCTAGACTTACATATTCCGCCTCTGTTGAGGACAATGCAACAGTCCGCTACTTCTGCGATTTCCATGTTACGGCAGCGCCACTATGTAAGAACACGTATCCTGTGTAAGAACGACGGTCAACAACACAGCCACCCTAGTCAGCATCTGTGTACCCAATAAGCGGCTCATCTGTTTTCGTGTACAGCAATCCAATATCTACACTTCCAGCAAGATACCTCGAAACTTGTTTCGCAGATAGCCAGTGCGACTTATTCGGTTTACTAGTAAATTGTGCCAACCTCGAAAGTGTATTCGCAATGCCTGAACGTGTCGCTACTGATAAGTACATAAGGGCACCAATTAACTCACGATATGGATAGTTTTCCTGCGACTCACAAATACTAGTATCATCAAAACGCATGTTCACTTCCGAAGCCGTCGACACCGGATTACGCTTGTCCATTCCGTATTGTTTGAGTAATCCCAGATATATCCAGTCTGCGAAAGCTGGATATTTACTTCACCTTGGTTTATTTTCAGTCCAAGACTAAATTTATCAGGCCCAAGATCCCTTATTTTAAACTCCTTCAACAGGCTATGACGCAGATTCATCATGTGGTTTCACTCAGTTGATGCAACCAGTATGTCAGCGTATACAAGAACAAACACCAAATTATCTCAACAATTTTTATAACATAGACACGGCTCATTCTTTGAGGGTTTTAAGCACCAATTTAAAAGTTTTTCCCTGAGTTTTACGTACCACTGACGTCCAGATTGACGTGGTCCATAGAGAGCCGTTTGTAACTTGCATGTATTGCCACCATCATATTTGCTTCAGCATTTTTCCTGCTCGATGTCCAAATTTTTACCTTGCTTAGAAATTATCCTCTCCAGCATCTCATTCAACATCTCAGGAATTCTCATAAAAACTTCTTCATCCAATGTTCCCACCACGTCAAACTGCTGCACCTTTAATCTAAACTGAACCGGAGTTCTTCTTAACAATTTGCGAAGTCTCGTTCTTAATAAGACTCATCACTTCTGCCTCCATCGCGTCCTTCTTCACATGCATCACTCATCAGGGCATCCTTCGTTTTGATTTCTGCTACACCAGCGAAGACTTCATCCTCAGGCTCAGAATCACATCCATAGACTGAAGACGAGGACTCATACTCTCTATATTATGCTATAGTAGAACGTGTAGTGCGAAACAACTTTCTCGGTCGCCCTCTAGTGCCCGTCCGCAACAACTTAGGCCTTCCAGGAGTTCGTTTGAGTTCCTCTTCAGGTTTCCTTTTCATCGACTGCATTTTTGATAGATGAAAACGGGAACATCATTATCAATCAATGGACTTAGTGAAAACCAACTGTCCTCAACTCACTTCCTTCGCCTTCTGTTTTGTCTGTTTTTGGCAGCAACTGATCCATCACCTGTATATTGTGAATACGATTTTGCGTCTCTTCAAGGAACTTGACATCACGGGCACGAATGATCTGGTGTTTACTTGGCATCCATATTCAATAACCCTTTCTATCTCAAGGATATCAAACGAACACGCCTTCAACAGATTTCTGTGCAAGTTTGATCTTTATCCAGAGCGAGCACTTTGGAACCAAATGTTTTAAAGTAATTTGCTTTCCAGTCCACTTCTCATAAGGAATCTTACCACTTAAACAGATCGTAGGGTCTCGATTGCGAATATGACAAGCAGTAGCAATGGCTTCAGACCAAAACTATGTACTCAAGCCAGACTGCAGCCACCAACACCTAGCCATGTTCAAAAGAGTTCAGTTCATCCGCTCTGCTACTCCGTTTTGTTGTGGAGTGGAGGGAACCGTCAGTCTCCTCTCTATTCCTTGCTCAGCCAGATATTTATCGAACTGTAAATTACAACATTCACGTCCATTGTCCAACTGCAAATATTTATTTTAGTCTGACTCTCTACAAGATTTTGATAGATCAGCATGCACGATCTTTAATGTCTCTGAACAAGGCACTCGACTTTAAGAAAATGGTAATGCAGTCATTTTTCCTTTTAAGCAAACCTCTACCGCGGGCAAAACATCGATTTGCACCAGCTTTAATAAATCTTTGCTGTTCAAATGACCCAATCTTTCGTGCCACTTCAACAGTTCGGAGCACTCAGATCAGACAACCGCCTTTGCACAATCAGTATTTTCAGGAACATAATAAAGCTCCCCTCAACGATCTGTGACTACCAAAACATATCCACGACCATCACGAATGTAAGCGTCATCCTTATGAAACGTCACTTCATGGCCCCTATCCGTAATTTTTGCAACCGAGACTAGGTTTGTTCGCAAGTCAGGTACATACAACGCATCCTTGAACTCGACCTTTCGATGATCACAGTCACCCGCAACTGATACATGAATAGCCCCCTTTGACTCCAGTTGACGCTTTACTTGCCAAGTTCAATTTCGTCTTCGAGGAACTTACCATTGACTTGAACAGACCTTTATCTCCATACAAGTGTGCTGTACAACCGCTGTCGAGAATCCATGCGCTATTGGTAAAACGCTTCTTTGCACATTATGCATTATTTGCATCTGCAGTTACCAAATGAGAAACAGCATAATACGACTCATCGACACTGTTTGTGCCGGCTTTCTTCTAACATCATCGGAATTTTCTGTCGGGCATACGTTCGCCTTATGGGCCAAAGTGCAGCACTTAAAGCACTTGATTTCTCCAGTTCTTGATGTCATTTTTGTCTTGCCTCGCCTAGACCGCGTATACATACTGTCCCCAGCAGCCATGGCTATAACAGCACTTCCAGTCGCTTGTTGTCGCGCTTCGCTTCAAACAGTAATTTGTATTTTGACTATTTTGCGACTCAATCGCACATCGAAAATTTTCGTATGAAGAAGAAAGACTATACAACAACATAATAGCGAGCAAATCTCCTTTTATTTGCACTTTCATGCTCTCAAGTTTATCCACGCCATCGAAGAACTTCGCCATATGATCTTTGACGTCACTGCCATCGTCTAACTTTTGCAGCATAAGTTGCTTCAACAATATCGTCTTCCTTGCCGCTCCCTTTGAAGCATTAATCGACTCCAGCTTAAGTCACACTTCTCGTGATGTATCACATCCACGAATCTGCTTCAATTCAGATGAATGAATAGGCAAAATCAAATCCGCCTTGGCTTTTCTGTCTTGCTTCAACCATAGCGAAGTATTCCCACCCATCAGTTCGGGTTTAGAAATAAACATGCGGCAATAGACCAAGTGTATCGTATAAATAATGTTATAGAAAAAATATCAGTAGAAAAACAAGTTTGTTCTACAATATTCTTAGACGTTGCACAGGCTTTTGGTAAAGTTTGGCATAAGGGTTTAGAGTATAAACTTCATAGGGACTTACCTAGGCAATGCTATGAGATGCTTAAATCTTATAATATTATAGCAAATAGATTCTTTAGAGTTCGCTATAGTTCAGCGTATTCTGAACATAAAAAATACAAGCAGGTGTTCCACAGAGAAGGATTCTAGGGTCCACTTTATATTTATTATATACTAGCGGGTACCCGGCGAGCGTTGCTGCGCCTAACAAAAAAAAAAAACAAAAAAGCACAACTGTCTGGCAGGCGCCTGGGGCTAAGTCTAGTAGTTTTGTGCCGGCCAACGTGGGTAAGTGGTCCGAATACATATATCAGAATATATTTAGTACTAAAGAACTATAATACTAAAGTAGTGGACCAACTGCTGGACCGATGGTAACCGGCATGTTTTGCTGCGACTGATAACAAAAGAGAATTTTTTTAGTACTAAAGCACGGTAATACTAAAGTAGTGGACCAATTTTGAGCAAACTGCACAGGAATACTCTCGGGCCAATACCAAAGATAGCCGGAATTTAAGCTCAATCGGTTAGGTTGCTTCGGAGTCCATAGCACACAAACATAGGTACACACATTTGTTTGCATGGAAAAAAGCACTTTTAATTTTTCCCAAATTTTCTAACTTTCCGGGGGAAGCGCAGGTACCACTTTGCACCCGCTCCACTGAGGCCTTTTCTCAATGGGTCATCCAGACCACCGGGCTTACCCCTGTCTGGTAGCGTGGGAGGTTTATGCAGCCGCTCTCTGGGTCTGCTACTCTCTGCTGGTCTTCTCGCCTCCCGGGAAGTGTATGCCTTCTTTACCGGGGATCTTGGCCTTTGGGTGCGTGCAGGCCACTGTCTTCTTGGAGCTTCGGTGTCTCTGCGCCTGTGGTGCTCCGTGCTCATCCTGCGCCTAGGGCTGACTCTGCGCGCTGGAGGTGTTCTGCGCCTAGGGCTAAATCTGCGCGCTGGAGGCGTTCTTCTACGACTCGTGCTAGGCCTGTCGTAGTCCTCGTCTCGGAGGTCTCTCTCCAGACGACTTGCCATTTCTGTTGCGGTGATATCCCGCATGTATTTTATTTTATTTTTTATTTTTTCTTTATTCATGTTCCCACGAGTAGCTAGGGAAATATTCATCGGCCACATCAGAGCCCCGCATGATGTGGTCGGGCCATGGTTACTCCCTGAGGCGACCTGGTATCAGGAAGGCTCCGTTCGAATACAGCCGGTATACCCCCTGGCTGCAAACTATCCAATAGGCCACTAGGATATAATTCAGAAGTGTCTATTGAGAATAAAATCTTAATATTTAATCAGATACTAAAACCTGTTTGGACATAAGGTATCCAATTATGGGGTTCTACAAAGAAAGCAGATGTACAAATAATACAAACATTTCAAAACAAAGTCCTTCGGGGAATAGTAAATGCCTAAACTTACCATCTTTTTTTTTGTGGAAAAAAGGAAAAATTCATTAAATTCGCCAATTTCGCTGGATAGCGATATGAAGGAAAAAGTGGTAATAAAAGGATATCAAATAAAAACAATTTCTGTCGCAAATTCATATTTTATTCGTCAAAAATACTTATACGCTTATACCAACTGAAAAGAATGAAAAATACGTTCAATTTATACTGATACAATTTATTTGATGGTAGAAAAAGCAATGAATAATCAGTGGTAGTCTGATTGCTTTAGACCTTAGAGAGTGATGCTGCTCTGTGTGGTGAATTTCAATTGATGCTGGTAGAGCTTTTACCAATAGCACATTTGGTAAAATATATGCACAGATGTGTTGTGCTAAACATCCCGGCCGCCATGAACGTCCTCTGGATGTTCAGTTTCGATTGGTAGTGGGAGAAGGTTGACAACAGCTCTTTTATACACTCCAGTATGCGTCTTGACCTCTGCAACTCTCACGACCCCATCCTTGCCCGGAAATGTTTTGGTTATTCTACCTAATAACCATTTGAGAGGGAGAAGATTATCTTCTTTGATGATGACTAATGTCCCGCAAGTTAAATTCTGTCGAGTTTCATGCCACTTGCATCTTTGTTGTAGTAAATGCAAGTATTCCGTAGACCAGCGCCGCCAAAATATCTGCTGTATGTACTGAAGCCGACGAAAGCGTGACAGGCTACTGAAGCTTTTAGTTGTAATGTCGGGTTCCGGGAAAGAAGAGATTGGTTGCCCGATCAGAAAATGTCCCGGCGTCAGAGGCTCCCTTGCGGCACCTCAGCAATTATTTCCTTAAAATCTGAATATTCGTTTCCACAGTTATTCAGTAGTTCTTCAAAATATTATATAGGTGCTCTGGCAGAACTTGTCGTAATTTAAACTTTAAGGCTTTATGCTAAATCTTGTCAAAGGCTTGAGAGACGTCAAGGAATACGCTTGAACAAATCCTTTCTTCTTCGAGAGATTTTTCGATAACATGTCTTATTCTATGCACTTGTTCAACTGTAGAATGCTTATTTCTGAATCCGAATATAATTGAAAGAAGCAAAATTGGTCTATAAGACATTTTTTCATTCGGTGGTTTTCCGTGCTTAAGAACCATTATGACTTCGGTGACTTTCCATTGACGGGGAACATATTCTAGTCTAAGCGCGGCATTTATAATGAACAGAAGCTTAATTAGTGCTTTTCTTGGTAGTGCTTTGAGAACCTCTCCCGTAATTAGGTCGTATCCAGGAGCCTCCTTAGGTTTAAGTTTCTTTATTTCTTCCTTAAGTTCGGTCATTGTTGCATTTCTTATGGCACTATTGGGTATATACGCCGTATTTACATTTTGAATAAGAGCTTGTCCATCAAACGGTTTAAAAGTTTCTTCCAGGTGGGTGGCAAAAACTTGCGCTTCTATTTGTCATGTCTTGCCCATTCGTCTTGACTTCTCCTAATTGGTGTGGCTTGAATTTGAGCATTCCAAAGCGAGTAATTAGAATCTTTTTCTGCCGTCAAACTTCCTTGGTACGTTGGTATTTCATTATTCTTAAGGTCTTTAATACATCTTTTTAGTGAGTTGCGCAAACGGTTAAGATCTTCCTTATGTTGCGGAGTCCGAATTTGTTGCCATTTTTGTGGGCTTTTCTCTTCTCCTTAATCATCTCTTTTATCTGTGGATAAGTTTGAATGTAACTGGCTGGCGTTTTCTTTGGCTTGGGTATATTCTTCCACGCGGCATCCTGTAAAATTTCAACGAAGCGATCAACTTTAACTTCAAGTTCATAGGGCGTTTTGAGTGATACGATCAGCTCAATATTTACTTCAATACATTTTTTGAAACCATCCCAATTAGTTTTCACGCTGGTTAATCTGGCCGGTCCTACTTTTTTAATCAGATCTTCGCTTATGGTCATAATGACTGGAGAATGATCAGAGGAGAGATCAAAGATTTCTTCAACTTTTATACAGTTGACGTCTTAGATGTACGATATAATATTCGTAGATTAAGAAGAACTAAACCTCACGAACTTATAACCTGAACCCGTATTTAATTTAGATTACCGTAACTGAACGTTAAAACTAAAATCATTTGTCGATCTTTCGCTGATTAAGTAAGGAGGTGTTTTTAGTGCGATTGGAGTCCCACACTACTTTGGGTTTCTAACCCCACAGTGTCTCTCGATTTTCACTTTCATAAAAACAAAAAACAAAAAAAACAAATGCGTGGTTTTAGCTTTTGTGATTTTGTAATTACTTTTAGTTTTTCATATTTCCTTTTTTCAGGAACGCAACATGACGCTCTTACCTCGTTTTTCGCGGTTTCGCTTTGCGAATTCCCCTAACCCCCGCGCAAAGCGAGATATGAGTATACAAACTGTTAAGTACTAGAGTAAGGTAGTCGACATTCTGGCTTATGTAAAGCTAATGTAAGAAAGCAATCAATTGTACTATTACTTGTTCTTTCGTTTTTATTAATAAAGTAAGATTCCATTATCATCAGCGTACGGAGTCGTTTCGATACATTACATTGGCGACGAGGAGAAAAAAAAAAAAAAAAGCAGGCGTCGATTTTGTTTTTAGTAAAAAGAAATAGAAAAATTATTAATTACGATAATAAAAATTGAAATGACGAACGAATCTAAAACTATATCAATGGCTTACGCAAATTCGCACATGCCAGAATTCGATCCAGAGAGGGATAATTGGTCTTTATGGAAAGAAAGACTTGAAATTCATTTTGAGGAGCTGGATTGTTTGGAAGAAAGGCAAAAAAAGGCAACCCTATTAAAAGCCATAGGAGCCGACGCTTATGCCGTTGTACGTAGTTTATGTGATCCAATTATTCCAGCAAAAAAAAAATACGATGAGCTATGTGAACTGCTGGACAATCATTACATGCCGACCGTCATTGTATTTCGGGAGCGCAAAATATTTTTTGCAGCTGAGAAAACCGAAAATGAGTCCGTCGCGTCATGGTTTGCACGCATAAAAAATTTGGCGTTAAACTGCAAATTTGGAGTTTCTTTAGAACAATTTGTTTTAAACAAATTCATCAGCGGCACGTCGGGATCCATTTTCGAGAGACTGTGTGAAGAAGATGAAAATCTAACGTTAGCGGAGGCATATAAGAAAGCATTGATAGTGGAGTCAAAGATGTTAGCAAAAAGCCTAAGTTGTGGTGCAGCATCAGGAGATGTTATGTTCATCAAGGGACAAGGAAGAAAACAAGCCGACAACAATAAAATCGACGAGAAAGCTAAGAAACCTTGTGCACATTGTGGGTGGAAGAAAAGAGATCCAATTTTATCTAAATTGATTGACTCAATCAATTCAGGTGCAATTGACAAATTGAAAGGATCTTATGTTGAGACGTTTAGAAATAAACAGAACGAACTGTCAGTAGAATCCGGATGTATATTGTGGGGATATAGAACCATAGTTCCTAGCAAGTTGCGTGATAGGGTATTGACCGAATTGCATAAATCACATTTAGGTATAGTTAAAACCAAAACATTAGCTAGATCGTACATTTGGTGGCCTAAGCTAGATAGTGATATTGAAAAAATGGTAAAAAACTGTCATGCATGCCAATTAACTCAAGCTAATCCCGACAAAATCGTTTTATTTCCTTGGGTACCAACTGATGCCCCTTGGAAACGAATACATCTTGATTTTGCCGGCCCTGTTAAGGGTTTTTCTGTCGATTTGGTTTGGTGGACGTTGTCGTTACTGATAACGGCCCACAGTTCACTTCGGAACAATTTAAAAGTTTTTTGGTTAATCATATGGTTAAACATGTTCTGACGGCACCTGGACATCCCGCATCCAACGGGCAGGCCGAAAACTTTGTAAAAACGTTAAAAAAGTCAGTTTATGCTAGTTTAAAAGATAACTATTCGGATGATTTGGATAGCATTATTAACCAATTATTATTCGATTATCGTAGTACGAAACATGGTATAACTAACGAAACACCCGCGAAATTGTTGATTGGTCGCGAATTAAAAACGCGATTTAGTTTGTTAAAACCGCCGATTACCAAAGATACAATACAAAGTAATCAATTATGTGGTGCAAAGAATCATAAAGGCAAACGAAATGTTGAGTTTAAAATAAATCAAAAGGTTTATATCCGCGACTACACTGATCCTAACAATGCTAGTTGGACAAAAGCAAAAATCGAAAAGAAACTTGGCCCGCGTAATTATAGTTGTGTCATTGCTCATAATAATAGATCTATCAAACGACATATCAACCAAATACGTGGCCAATGGGATGAACCAAATCCATCGGGTGATAGCGATAGTCGCGATCGAGATGGGAGTGGACAATTAGTTACTCAAGAGGAACATGTTGATCTCACGGAGAATACAGTGATTGAAAATGATGCTATAATTTATCAAATATTCGAAGCGGCTTCGACCTCGTAAACCAATTAATTATGCTAAATAATTGCATTGTAAATGTTGCAATAGTTCCCTTATGGAAACTAAAAAAAAAAATAAGAAAAAAAAAAAAAAAACATTTTGGTATTGAATTGAAGTTTATTTAATAAATTATATGGATTTTTTTTTTAAAACTAATAAAGGGAGATGTTAAGTACTAGAGTAAGGTAGTTGACATTCTGGCTTATGTAAAGCTAATGTAAGAAAGCAATCAATTGTACTATTACTTGTTCTTTCGTTTTTATTAATAAAGTAAGATTCCATTATCATCAGCCTACGGAGTCGTTTCGATACATTACACAAACAATGAAACCGTTCGAATTAACAAAGAAGGGAGAAGCTGCGTATAATGGTGGTATCAGTAGGTGTTTTTGCTGACAGCTACCAGCCCAGCGTGAGTAGGTACATATTTTAAAATATTAACAATGTGATTTATTTTAACAATTTGGGCTGGTCAAACGGTAGTGCATGCGATCATATGAAAACACAAGCGTTTTCACTTAGCTGAGGCCTACCAACTCCTACTCTCAACCTCCACGCGGTGACAGCCGGGTGCCTAGTACCTTAATCCAAGAAATGGGTAACCAACCCCGTTTGGAGGATTCTTGGCGGCAGCAGATGAGAGAGGGGGGAACAGTGTTTTTTTCTCACTAGAGCTCTTCTTCCTGTTCCAGGCGGCAGCGGACGAATTTCCTAGACGGAGTCAACGGTGGCGTCTATAGTTCCAATTAGGTTGAACTTAGTGAATACCTTGCGCGAGCTGCTTCGACGTATTCGGATCACAGGTCGGTAAGGAATTTCCAATGTTGGTCAGGACATTGGAACAGGTGGCGGAGGGACTCTTAATGGGCCAACGGCAGCGCTCATACTCCCGTAGTGGACTACTGGCACCGGTGTACCCGGCCCCTCGTCATAGGGGAATAATTAAGGAACTGGCCCTCCAGGTTGGGGGTTGTGCCGTCGGGGTAACTTCCCTACCACGTAAAAATTCGATGGTTCCGAAACAACCAAAAGCCTCGGATAAGGATGACTCAACTAATGACGACCCCAGCAAACGAAATAAGAACAACGACCTTCGGATCTGTATGTGGAATGTTCTATCTCTTTACAGACCACGTGCAACCGAAAAACTAGCAGAGGCCCTAGACTGCTATAAAACAGATATTACCGCCATCCAAGAAGTGCGATGGGATGGGCCGGGCAAAAGGAGGATGAAAAACGGTGACATCTACTACGGTGATTGCTACAGAGGCATCAGGCAACGCTTATTCGGATGCGGATTTGTCATGCGCGGCAGACTTAGGCAAGAAGTCTTAAGCTTTCGACACGAAAGCGAGCGTATTATGACTATCCGGATTAAGGCTAAATTCGCTAACATAAGCCTAATATGTATTCATGCCCCACGGAAGAAAAGGACCCTGCCACCAAAGAGTGTTTCTACGAGCTCCTCGACAAAACATACGAAAAATGTCCTAAATACGACGTTAAAATCGTATTGGGCAACTTTAACTCCAAAATAGGAAAGGAGGACGTTTTCGGTAGGGCAGTCGGTAAGCATAGCCTACACGACACCACGTCTGATAACGGACTAAGGCTAATTGATTTCGCTGTGGAGCGAAATGTCACCATAGCAAGCACATGGTTTCCTCATCTCGATATTCATAAGCAGACATGGTGATCCAATGATTATGTAACGATCAACCAAATTGATCATATTGCGATCGACACAAGGCCTGCCTCCAGTATTCTGGATGTCCGGACCTTCCGAGCGCCCAACATAGACTCGGATCACCACCTTGTTGTAGCCAAGGTACGTATGCGAATATCCCAATCTGAGCAACAAAGAAGAATCACTGTGAGAAAATTTAATGTCGAAAAGCTACAATCGTAAGAGACCGCCAGACTCTTCGCTGAACGCGTATCCCGAAATCTCTCAATCACCCCTTTGCCGCCAGCATCAAGTACCGAAGACCAGTGGCAACGCTGCCAACATGCCATCAGAAACGCCGGTTTGACGAAGAATGCCGGCGAGTGCATGCAGCAAAACAAGAGGCTTACAAAGCGGCGCTGCAAATGAAGACGAGAGCTGCTCGTGAGATCTACGAGCAAAAAAGACGGGAAGAACATCGGCTTCTCCAAAAGAAGAAGAAAGAGTATGAGAAGCGCGCGTTTGAGAATATCGAGAGTTTATACTCCAGGAACAATGTACGGAAGTTTTACCAAAAGGTAAAAGAACGTGTCAGAGAAGCAATACCCGTACAGAAACCTGTAGAGCTGAAAATGGAAACCTCGTAGTAGAATCACAGTCGGTGCTGAGAATATGGAAAATCTAGTTCTGCAGAATGTATAACGGCGACGAAGACCAACATCCCGCTGTCAGGCAGAATGAACCATTCAACATGGACGATGATAGTCAAAATTTCCACCCACCTGACCGAAACGAAGTGAGGATAGCAATATCCAAGCTAAAATCCAACAAGGCTGCTCGACCTGACGGCTTACCGGCCGAACTTTTCAAGGCAGCTGGGGGTGAATTGGTAGAGTGCATACACCAACTCATCTCTAAGATTTGGTCAGACGAGTGTATGACTGATGAATGGAACCTCAGCATTGTTTGCCCGATCCACAAGAAACGAGACCCCCTCAACTGCGCCAATTATAGAGGCATCAGTCTCCTTTGATGTCAAAAAAGGTTTTAGACAAGGTGACGCGCTGTCATGTGACTTCTTTAATATTGTACTTGAACGGATTGTGCGGAACTCACAAGCCAACACCGGAGTCACTATCTATTACAAGTCTGTACAACTGCTTGCATACGCCGACGATATAGACATCATCGGAAGAACTCAGCGGGCTGTCACCGGTGCGTTTGCAAGCATTGAGGCAGAAGCGGCCAAAATAGATTTAGCGATAAACGAGGGCAAAACCAAGTATATGCTGTCAACAAGAAGGGAAAGCCAACACCGACGAATTGGACAAAACGTCACAGTGGGCAGCTATAAATTTGAGGTAGTAAGGGACTTTGTCTACCTTGGCTCTGCTATAAATTCCACAAACAAGATCAGCGCAGAAATCAATCGAAGAATAACACTTGCCAATCGCTGTTTTTTGGGCTTATAAGGATATTCAACAGTTAAGCCCTATCTCGAAAAACTAAGGAGACTCTATATAAGACCCTGATCATCCCAGTCCTGCCTTACGGCACCGAAACATGGACTTGAGGATGAAAATATCATCGGTCGTTTCGAGAGAAAAATTCTTCGTAAGATTTTCGGTCCCATTTGCGTTGATGGGTTTTGGAGGAGAAGATTCAATCACGAACTATACGAGCTGCACATCGACATCGACCTAGTCAAAAACTGCGTATTGGACGTCTGAGATGGCTAGGACATGTAGAGCGAATGGACACCAACGCTCCGGCCCGCAGAGTCTTCGAATCTAACTCCGTGGGACGACGCAGTAGAGGGAATCATCGCCGTAGGTGGCGCGCACAAGTTCAAGGGGACCTCGACCAACTTGGAGTGCGCAACTGGACACATTTAGCTAAAGACCAAGCTAAATGGAGAGGCTTGTTGCTGAGGCCCAGGTTCACCCCGAACTGTAGCGCCACCTAAGTAAGTAAGTAAGTAAGTAACAATTTGATAGTAACTTAGTTGTAGATTAGATTAGATTTAGATTTTTATTTCAATGCGAATATACAAATACATTATTTAAATTCGTATTTTTTTTAGAAATTGAAATTAATTAGAAACATTTTGTATTTCTTATACTACACGTACTAAAATAGTATCACATGCCACTTCAATGGGCTTTATCAAAATAGTTTTATTATTGGTGGGGTGACCAATAATAAGAGAAAGGAGATAATATGAATACATTTAAAAATTAAAATTCAAGTTAAATTTAAAACTTCATTATATAGAAAAAAGAGTTACGATTAAGTTATACAAGAATGTCAGAAAGAACACATAACACATTTTAACACATTTCTCAAACTTTCCAGGAAGGGTTAACGATCTGATTGATTGGGGTAGTTTATTAAAAAGCCCGCACAAAGAAACCAAATAAAAGTTACGAAAGGCCGTGGTACGGGAAAACGGTACAGATACAACGTTTGAAAAATTTCAGCGTAGATTATAGTCAGAAACTAGTCGGAAACTCCGATTTATGGATCTGATAAAAAAGTTTTCAATGCCTTAAAACAATACAAATGTCGGACTGGAAGAATTTTCATAACATGGAACAAGGGAAAACTAGGATGTCGACGGTGTTTTCGGGAAATTTTTTTTAAAACATTTTTTTTTGCAAAATTAAAAGACGCTGAATTTTCTTCCGATAAGCCCCACCCCAGCAAGCAATACCATATTGGAGCTCGAGTGAAAAGTTCCATAATAAATAATTCTTAAGAGTTTGTCTGAGTAAACACTTTTTATATAGAAAAAATGTCGGAGTGTGCATCGGAAATATTTTTTCAATGACTGCGTATGGTTTGCAAAGCTTATTTTAGAGTCAATAGTGAGTCCCAAGTATTTAAATTCCTCTACCCTCTCAACTGAAAAGCACTCATCACTCCAGTGTAGAACGTTATTAAAAGTAGAACAACATGAAGCTGGGATACATAAGCTGTCTATTTGTTTGAATTTTTGGCAAACTGTAGAATGAAAGTAAAAATCCGCACTAGCGTCAGTTGCGGTCGAAAGGTTAAAAAATATTATTTTAGTTTTAGAGCTAATCTTCAATCTGTGTTCGGCGAATCAGATCCATAGTATGTTTAGATCCCAGTTGATATCAGAGACCAAGTTCAAAGCACTATCAACATGCACTGTAGTCAACAAGAAGAATTGAAATTATCGTTGGTAAATAGAAATCTCACACCACCGCTGCCCGTCTTCATAGTGGTTTTTTTTTTAAGATTTTTCTCCTACGCACTTAAAGAAAAATCTCGTAGTTTGTGAGTATGCTTTCAGTACATTCTATGTCGTACTATGGTAGCACTCATAAGTTCAGTGCAAGCGCATTTGCCGCCATACTTCAACCATTTCTACCTAGTACGGAAACCAATAAAACATTCCGGCGAAAGATTATACCAAATACGTTGCGGTTTTTGCCCTCAATATAATTATGGCTATTTCTCCTATTCACCTATAGGTGGTGCTTGTACTCAGCGCAAGTACGGGTGCCCTTACGGCACTGAGCAGCATTAAATGCATTCATTTTCTTATTTTACCGAGGGGCGCGTATATTTTCTCCCTTAGTAAGTAAATCAAAGGGAAATCCCCTTTCATGTGATTTTGCATGGATAAGTTTGTTACCACTTCTCAAACAGCAACGAATTCAAGATAACGTGATAAGATAATTGGAGATACACTTGTACAACAGCGTATCTAACAACCTAACTTTCCAGGTAAACCCAAACAAAATTCACCTGCTCGCAATTAGTATCGTTTCGCATTCGAAAGCGAATTGCAATTTTTGCTTAGATTCGGTGCCAGTCTGAGAGATTCTCCAGGCTCTCCCGCCGTCTTATCGGAAAAAGGACGGAAAATAAATCAGAAATTTCGAGAATATACATACTTGGGAGAGAGTGTAAAACGATGACTAACTGCCAACAAGTCGTCTCAGTGCGCGAAATAGGGAGACTTTAAATAATTTTACAAAAATCTATACGTTCCGTCGCTCCCTTTTGTTTATCTTTCTTTATTGCAAATTTAAAAGTATTTTTTTTTTATCATTTCATCAAGAATGAAAATCATTTCGCTAAATTTCGGTGGGAGAAAAGCGTGAAGATACAGAACAACTAACGAGATACTCGTAGTTACTGCGGCAGTAGTAGCAGGTGACCGTCAAGCAGTTCGTTTCCGTATGGTCAGGAGCAATCGAAGTGATGGTGACGTATCTGATCTCGCGTGCTCTCCCCAATTGGGGTAATTAGTGTCGGATTCAAGTTTCAATTCAAATTTCTGTTGAATCAGCTGTCGTGTGACGAACGCCGTATCACAAATAAATATTTATTGAGAACAACAAAAAAAAAATAAAAAATTAACCTCGAACAATTAGTTCGAAAATTCGAAATAGAATTCCCAACGTTTTTTTTCTGTGAAAGAAATTTGATAACAGATCCTCATATTGATCAGTAAAACAAAAGAAGGTATCCATGGGGTTCGGAAATGGTTTTCATTGCGTCAAACAAACGTCATATATTCGAAGCTTGCGTGTATTCTTACGACATTTCAATAGAAATAACCGCATTCAAGTGAAACTTAACTGCGAATTTTAGAAGAATTATATGCATTTAAAAAATTCTCGAAGTCAAAATCAATCTTTTTTTAAATAATATAATGGATGAGGATCAACCAATTCCCTCTATAAGCGAACGTATCTTAAAGCAATGATGTGTAAGCACCGAAAGCAACAACAGTTCCGACAGTATTAGCATTCGATTATCAACATCCTCATCATCTCTGCAGTACTAATACTCTGTGAATCCGCAAAGTGAGTCGTTAGCAATCAAGGAACGATCATTCGCCAAAATGGAACAACATCAAGAGGAGCCCAATCGGGTAAAATTTCGACAACTTAAAAAGAACGCTCACAGTCAACCATCCTTGGAAAAATTAGAACAGCGATCATCTCTTGAAGAAATGGAACGAACATCAGTTAAACAATTGTGGCAAAAGTTCGAAAACCTTAATGGTGAAGAGCAGATTATTTTCAAAACACCAAGATATAAGGGCACAAATGGTACTCTCAGTGGGCGGCGCTTACAACAATCACAAATGGAGGGCAATCCAAGTATTTACGAAGCCGCATCGGAAGATGTGATCGATGACTTAAGTGATGTAATGGTTGATGCTTGTGAAGAGGCATGTGAAGAGCCTCCGCCAAAATCATTTTCGCTTAGATCTACACCGCCATTGTCCCGAGAACAAAGTAAAAATGATGAGTTTGAAGCAACCAGCACTGCTGCGGTAAATACGTTCACGCTGGGAGGAGTTGAAGAGTCCGATGATGGAAGAATTGAGCAAGATGAGGAAGAAGTGATGGATCAACATTCTACTAGCGTATCTGCTGAAACCAGTGGCATTACGAGTAATCAAAATAAGTTTAAGAATCTTGCCACCGATTTTCCAAGGTAGGTGCTTTCTATGGATGATTTATTTAGGAGTTGGTGTTTTCACTGGATAATTGGTGTACCTTTTCGTTTAACCTTAAGTAGGCTTGAGTCTGTCAATGGCGAGAAACTCCGTGATAAGTTCTAAGTTACGGGAGCCTGTTGGAAAGCCATGAGTCCAGGAATGATTCCTGGTACCAACCTGAAGGAAAAGAAAAATCTTGTTAGGAGAGAATGTAAACAAGTTAGTTTGAAATTGTCTGCAGGACATAATTGCCCAAAAGATACCTCTCACACAAAATAGTCCGTACTTACCTAGATACCTGTTTGCTTGTTTGCTACCTCACCGCTAAAAGAGAAATAAATCCACGAGCTAAATAAAATAAAGTATAAATAAAATGTAGTATTGTACTTACCGCTAGCACGATCCGTCGAGTTTTATCAGTTGGGGTAGGTTCAGTCTATTTCCTCCCCATTAGCTCATACGCAAAATATTTCCTTTTTTTTACCTTGCAGTATTACGCCTAAAACCCCAAAAGGGTTATATATGTATATACATTTTTCTTTGTGTCATTATGTCAGTTATGTTGTACATACATATTTGCGTATTACGAGTATTAGATCTTTTTCACTAGTCATTGTGACCGGAACTTAAACAATTAGGAATATTGGAAGGTGAGGACAATTTAAATGTTCCGAATGAATAAGAGCAGAAAAATAGCATTTTGGTTTGCTTCGCAAGACGTTAAGGGTGAGCTGGTCAACCCTTGCCATCAACATCTGACACACCACGGGCTCTTAACAAACCTCTGTCTGACCATGGAAAAGAGGAGATGAGTATTAGGGTAGTTTTAAGGTCATTTTAGGGTTAATTTTAAGTTTTAGGTTAGCTTAGATTTAGTTTAGGATGAGTTAGGTTTAACTCGAGTCAACTCCAGGTATCAACTCGAGTCCATAAATCGGTTCAACGGAGTTACAGCTAAACCGAGTTACAGCTAAGCCGAGTTAAACCGAGTTAGATTATGCAAAGTGAGAATTATGCAAAGCCAAGTGAAAGCTTCTCCACAAAATGATCCCCAGTCAATCTGGTTCAAAACTTTTTTTATTGTTTGGAGATTGCTGGTTGAATTGAAATTGAATTAAAAAGTATGGAAAAGTTGTGCTCAAATTTGTGAAATACTACTGAATCATTTAAGTTGAATGAAAAAGCTCTTTTCAGCGCCCTCTGACATTGAGCAGCGCAAACTAACCATCCCAACTCAGTTTTGACTGGAAAAAAAAGCTAAAGTGGTTCCCAGTCACTTTTTGTTGTTGTACTCCGTGCTAAATCTTACTTCACTGAGAAGCGACGTCTCACCAAAACGCACCTTATATCAAACCGAGTTTGCGAAACCGATGGAACGAACCGAATAATTGAGCCGAGTTGAACACCCGATTCAGTTTCAGTGGGTTAAGATAATTAAACATAATGCACTAACACATTAAAAAATAAAAAAACTAAAATATTTGGTGTAACAGCTCTTTAAATGCCAGGGCCTAGCTTTTCGCTACCACTCATATTGTGTGCGTTATATTTTTCACACGAATGGAAGGGACCTACAGTTTAGTGCCGTATCTGAAGGGCAATTTAGTTTGAGAAGCTTTTTCGAGACAACAATACTCTCGGATGTTTGTAAGACGCTCGCGAGAGGTGGGACCGTGAAAAACTTTTTGGTGTTTTTTGGGATTCGAACTTGGAACCTCACGCGCACTAACTACTTACGCCACGGCGCCCACTAACACATGAATGTACCCGTATATAAAGTCGAGTTGGAGAGCAGTCAGTTATTGTTATACAAACCGAGTTACACTGCCCGATTCCATACTTATTTGGAATTCGGTTTCGGTTCGGTTTCTCAGGAGACGGATGGCATATAGTGGTGTTAGTTTTTTTTTTTTTTTTGTGTTTTTTGTGTATCCACTGTTTTGTTGTGTGTTGCATCAAACCCAGTGAATTGAGCGTATACATACCGAGTTTAACCGAGTTGCAAACTGATTCAATATCTATTTTGAATTCGTATTCGGTTCCGTTTTAGTTTCCTATGTGACGGTGGAATAATTTTGTTACAAGCCGAGTTGGCCAACCCAGTTTGCAACTCGGTTTGCTTAATTTCCAACTCGAGTTAACTCGGTTTGGTACATAACTATTATCTACTTCTGTAAAATATCATTAACCATGGAGCAAAATAAACGGTTTAAATTGTGAATCCTCATATAAGTACATTGAATCTGCATTGGTGTATAAAAGAAAAATGATTTCTGAATATTTCTAGACTAGATCCAAAAATTATAAACATAAGGGACATGTTCCTAATTAAACACGGGCTTAAAAATATATTCAAGCTAGTAATTTTATACCAGACACACGGCAATGCCACTGTATAATTATTTTATTTTATTGTACACTTAAAAAATGTTTAACGTAATATTCAATACATCATTTGTAATTGTAATAAAAAAAAAACAAACTTGAAATTAAACTTTAAGCACGCCGCCTCCCTCACAACATAATCCTATACATATTACAATTTTTGTCCCTGCAGGCTTCTGTTCTGGCTTTACAGCAACCCTGCCACTGGTCTGCCGCATTTGGTGCTGGCGGCATAGGATTTAGATTGAGATTAAAAGAGACTCAATCGACAAAGACTCTGGCGGTCTCTTGCGATTGTAGCTGTCCGACGTCAAAATTCTTCACAGTATTTCGTTCCGTTCTGGATATCCGCATCCGTAACTTAGCTACAACTAGGTAGTGATCGAAGTTCTTGTTGTCTTCTTGGAAAGTCCGGGCACCCAGAATACTACAAGAGTGCCTGCGTCGATTGCAATGTTATCGATTTGGTGGATGGTTTTTCGATCAAAAGAGAGTGTCTCCTTATGAATACTAAGACGTGGGAACCGCGCACTAGCTGTAACAATATATCGTCCCGTCGCAAACTCGACTAGCTTAAATCCGTTGTAGGATGTGGTGTCGTACAGGCTGTGCTTTTCGACGACGCTACTAAGGACGTCCTCTTTTCCTAGCATTGCGGTAAAATCACGCAGTACAATTTTAACTTCGTTGCTAGGGCATTGCTCATACGTAATGTGACCATTTATTTTTTGCCAAAAAGCGGGGTTTTTTTTTTTTTAAGCTAAAAGCGGGCGTATTTTGGCCGTTTTCGCGACATCCCAAAAGTAGATTCTAACTCAAAAAATGTCGTTCAAAATAGTAGAAAACAGTTTATATAAACATTCTGTCACGTACAGTGTAATATATTCTTTAAAAATCAGTTTTACACTGGAAAGATTAACGTAGAATTAATTCTTAATATACAATATATATTTATATAATATACAATTAAATGGAAAATATCAATATTCGTCAGAGCTATCTGGTTCGGAGTCTTTTTTTTGGTTCCTCGGAATCGGAATCAAAATCAATTGCAATTGGATTGGCATAAGGATCAGCATCATCATCGCCTGGCCATTCCGGAATCGGCAAACACTTATGTATCATATACTTCTGCTCTGAAGATATTTCGTGGAGAATGTCTGGATGTGATTTTGGTGTTATATAAAAATCGATGCAACTACTGTCGATATTATATTTTTCGTACGATAGTAGATAGTGGTGGGTGGTTAGATGAAAAAGCGGGTGAAACAGTCACTTTATTTACTCGTACATCTTGTCCAAGAAAGAGTCATCCTTTGTCGCGTTAAATTAAAGAAACATAAATGAAAGTATTCTGACGCAATTTTTATTTGGTTGCCCTTTTGGAACCAATTTTCTTTATTTGAAAGTTCTCCCCTCTTCCTGACCATCATAATTTCAGCTTTACTTAAATTTATCTCCATATTCCAAGCTTCACAATGTACTAATTATTCCTTGAAGTATAATACTTTTATATCTTCAGCCAGTATGACTAAATCGTCCGCATACGTCAGCAGGCGAATATTGGAATTATTCATTTGAATACCAGCTTTCAAATAATAATCCAGGTCATTGAAGTAAATAATAAATTCTATTTAATCCAAAATAAACTATTTGGTAATGATCTTTATGTTAGGTCAGCTTTTGAATTAAAATTAGGCAGCATATTGTCGCACAGAGTTGTTAAAATAAATTTGCAGAGTTTGAGATTTGGGGTATGTTTCGCCTTATATTCCAATATTTATACACAAAATAAAAACTTGATTTCCAAATATAGCACTTATGATATAAGCCCGTTGACTTATCATTTTGCAACATTTTCCGTAACTAAACGCACTGTGCGTTAGTAAATCGTTTATAAATAAGTGATTTCTTTCTATTTTTTATTTTCTTTATCACATCCTGATTCACGCTAAAAGTGAGAATATCCTTAATTCTCTGACTCAGTGTCAGTCCAAAAACTGAAAATCAGATATAAGATCGTAGTCAACATCGATTTACTTAACCTGGTAAGATCAACGAGGCCCTTCTAAAGATCGAAAAAACTGGATGCAATGTTATTGCCTATGCAGACGATGTCGCCATTCTAACAACAGGCAAACACCCGCAGAAGCTGGCCGATGTCATGCAGTCTGCTCTTAATGAACTGCTCGGACGGACCGATAAATACGGCCTCTCCGTTAACCCGACGAAGACCGAGCTAGTTCTATTCACCAGAAAACACAAGCTCACTGACTTCACTCCGCCCAAGATAAGGGGATCCACCCTCAAGCTTTCGAATAGTGCTAGCTATTTAGGCCTAAAGCTTGACCGCAAGTTTATTTGGAAAGAGAATGTCGTCGAACGGGCCAGGAAATCGCTGGCCGCCCTATACATCTGCAAGAAAGCAGTAGGCTCCACCTGGGGCCTTAAACCATTGGCTATACACGTCGGTCATTAAACCGATTCTCATGTATGGAGTATTGGTATGGTGGCCCGCCTTGGAGAAGAAATCCAGCCTATCCATAATGGAAAAAACTCAGCGAGTTGCATGTCTCAGTATTACCGGTGCACTGAGAACTTCTCCCACAGCGGCGCTCCAAACCATGCTCCACCTGCTTCCGATTGACATCGTCAGTAAGCAATTGGCTGTCAGCTCGGCAATAAGACTGAGAGGCTCCAGGCAGTGGAAGGAGCAACACACGGGACATGCCAATATACTTTTGATGCACCGTCATCTTTCCAATTCCACTGATCATCTGCCCACTGAATATGATTTTAACAAGGGATACACGCACTCGATACCGGACAGAAGTGGGTGGACGCAACGCAATGTCCTTTACAACGAATCGCTGTCAATTTTCACGGACGGGTCCAAAACCAAGGACGGATCTGGACATACACCTCTCCTTTAACCGTCCAGACCACTGCAGCGTTTTTCAAGCCGAAATCACCGCAGTTCGCAAAGCCGCTGACTGGCTGGCGGCTAGCACACTATCAACACCTGATATTGTTATTTATGTCGACAGTCAGGCAGCCATCAAATCCCTCGCATCCAGCACTACGAGATCTAAGGCAATGAAAGACTGTCGCATATCTCTTAACGAGATAGTTGGTCAGTACAACCTCTCACCCTTTGCATAATGGTACCAGGTCACTGTGACATACCGGGGAATTGTGCAGCCGACGAACTAGCACGACAAGGCTCCTCTGGTACAGATAGCATAAGCATCACCGACATCGAAGCGCCAACGTCTTATGTTAAGTACCTCATTCAAATTGATGCCGAGAAAGTAGCCAATCATCGATGGCAACATCTAGACCAATGTCATACCGCCAGACAGCTCTGGCCGATACTCAATAAATTCAGGTCCATCGGACTCTTGAAGCACAAGAGAGGAATCCTCTCAAAAATAACAAATGTCCTCACTGGACACTGCGTCATAGGAAGACATGCCCAAAGATTAGGTATCGCTCATAATGACTTCTGCAGAAGCTGCAGAGATGAAGAGGAAGAAGAGACCATCAGTCATCTCCTGTGCGCCTGTCCTGTGCTCGCCAATATCAGGAAGGCCACTCTGGGTGAATACTTCTACAATCTTAGATCTTAATGATCTCGGCAGCGCCTGCACGGCTAAAATTCACGACTTCATTCAACGAAGCAAATGGTTCCAAGAGTAAGAGGGTGATCCACCCGCCTTACACATCGGCAGTACAATGGACCTACTTTCTGGTCTAAGTACATCCTCATCGAGGACCGATCCTAACCAACCAACCAATGGGTAGGATTTGTCCAAACCATTATTAATCGAGTAACCTGGTAAAATAGATATATAGATAAATTTATTTCGTTTATCGCACAATTAACAATGTGCGATAAACTAAACAATCTTTCAACTGAAAAATTATATACACATTTTTTAAATAAAATTTATAGCAAAAAGGACATTCTTGAGGAAACAACGATATAAAATCTTCAAATTAAGAAAAAAAAATATATATACTGTATATAATATATATATAGATATATGTATCTATAATGATCATTTTTTAACAAAATATTAACTTGATAAGATAATGTTTATCGTAACGAAAATATTCTTATATTTTCCCTCTCTTTTTGCTGTAGAAATTATATATCAACACCAAGACTAAAGACTAAAATTATTGGTACAACAAATCGCCCTGCCGTACATAAGTGCAAATCCTATCACCATGGTCTGAGTGCCGGAATGAAAAGAAAACTTATAGTTGCCTTTAATAACATCACTCGCTATGTCTTTTTACTCAGGAGATACGACCACGTTTTCCCTTTTCGCAACAAAATTCTCGGCTGTACTTTGGAAGCGTACTTGGATTACTTAGTCATATCTTATTTGCATAAAATCATTATCAGTAAACAACCACCATATTTGCATGAAAAGATACATTTATTTCGGTCATCTCGCTCACCCTCTATTTTGCAACCTTATTTTTCATGCCTTATTACTGAGCGTCAGTTTTTCCCTCATGCTGTCCGCCTTTGGAATGCATTGCCCCTCAGCATTAGAAGGCTGCACAATAATGATCGATTTGATGTATATCTCTTTCTTTATCTGGCTAATAGATAGAATTTTGAAATTAGCTTGAAACTTATTTAAAATCGTTTTATGAATTTGTTTAACTGTTATTTTTTTTATACATAAGTATTTAAATATATAATAATTAGCATCATAGCTTTATTAAGTAGTTATATCATTATTTCTCTTTCTTTTTTAAACTTCATTCGTATGTAATAATGCTTTTTTTGTAACTACACTTTTACTTTTTTAAAGATTGTTACAGTCTAATGTAAAAGATACAAAGTTGATAATAAATGAAAATGAAAATGGTAATAATGGGTACGTCAAGAATCAAATTACACTTTCTACTGCTACTATGTACCTGAACATAACTCCAGTTCTTTATTTGCAGAGAGAAAGAAAATAAGGACATAAATCGAGAACAGTGCGACAAGACAGGTTTAACTCATGTGAAACCAATTTTGGAGGAACTTATTAAAACCGAAGAGGCCTATATGGAGAATCTACTGATGGGTATTAATAATTATGGAAATATTTTCGCTAGAAAAGATCTACCCTTGGGGTTACGAGGCAAGAAGTACGTTTTGCTTGCAAATGTTGAACAGATCGTCGAATTCCATCGAGATGAATTCCTGCCGATGTTGTTGAGGAATAAAGGAGATTTGAAGATGCTGTTTGCCAACTTTTCACAGTTTATTGACGTAAGTCAAGTAATTTAGAGAAAACAAATACTTAGCTGTTATTCATTTTTGATTTTTCTTTCTGTTTAGGACAACTGCTTCTATGGATATGTTCTGTTTACGATGAACAAAAAGCGATCGCTGAAATTGTGCGAAACATATGAAGTTTATTTTGAGGTATGAACAACGATCCATCTGGAATGATTCAAATGATATCCTATGCTGTTAAGCCCTTACTCCTGCATTCTCTTATATATTAGCTCTACTTTATTTTAGAACACTTTGTTGATTTTACACTCTACAGCTGAAGTCATTAGTCTACTACGTCATTGAAGCTGCACTTCAAGCATCAAATACTGACACATTGCGTGTGCCAAATCGAAGTGGATGCGAAATTCCCAACAAGCAAAGTGGTTACTCAGATTACCTACTTCATTATTGCAAATGCGTGAAACAATTTTTTTATAAACCTCTCCTGGGGAAGGCGAGATGCCTGTATATCTGCATTTGAATTAATGCAGATTATAGCTTTCTGAAAAAATGTCGCCTGGGAGTGATTTCGAAAAAATACTTGTCCTGTAACAAACGGAATTTTGAGAGAATGATGTTCTTGAAGGTGAACATGAAAGTTGTGAGCCCTAGTGACCGGTCTGACAGCCTGGTAGGACGTTGAAGTTTTCAGGGATTATTCAGTTGAGAACTTCCAAACATCTGCCGTGGTAGTATCTGTAGAACAGGCATAAGTTGCTTGCATTCGAAGGCAAAGATTAACGGCTGGATGTAAGCGCTGCTATTAAGCGAACTGCTCGGTTCCGGATGCCGTCGAGTAGATTTAGATAGTGTTTTGGGGTTGAGCTCAAAACGTGAGAGCAGTATTCAGGCCCCTGTCTTAGGTTAGGTTAGGTTATCATAAAATACTAGGCACCAAAGTGGGCCCATCGCTACCTAAGAAAATTCTCCCAAACAATTAATCTCCCTACAGAATTTGAAGAGATCCTTGTTGTGGTTCAAGGACATCATCTCTTCTAGGAACGAAATTAAAGATAATGTTGAACTGAGCATCCCACTTACGACACCCTATGAACTTGAGGTTGAAGTTGATCGCTTCGTTGAGATCGTACAGCTCGCCTCTTGGAATAATACGCCCAATCCAAGGAAAACTCCGGTCAGATACGGTGTACGATATCCTCTGGAAATAAAAGAATTGGTCAAGGAAAAAAGAAAAGCGCGTAAAAAATGGCAACAGAGTCGTGCTCCGCGGCATAAAGCACACTTGAATCATCTGTGCAATTTGTTGGAGAAGACTATTAAGGATTTTAAGAATCGTGCAATAGGCTCTTACCTTGAAAGTTTAACAGTGAAAAAAGATTCCAATTATTCACTTTGGAAAGCTGTAAAAGACACCAAAAGGCCCAAAGTCCCCGCACCGCCAATCAAATTAAATCAAAATGAATGGGAAAGGGAAGATAAAGAAAAAGGGCCCACCTGAAAAAAAAACCTTTAAACCGTACGATGGTCAAGTGGTTTACGACAACCTCAATAGGCTGGATTTACCATTTGCCGATTTAACGCTCACAAGTGCAACGCTAAGGGAACTCAAACATGAGATCGAGAATCTAAAACCTAAGAAATCTCCTGGTTATGATTTGATTACCGGAGAAATTCTCAAAGTTTTACCTAGAAAAGCATTGATTAAGCTTCTCCATATTGTAAATGCTGCGCTCAGATTAAAACACGTGCCGAGCCAATGAAAAGTTTTGGAAGTCATAATGGTGTTAAAGCCAGGAAAACCGCCAAATGAGGTAAAATCGTATAGACCAATTTCGCTTCTTTCAATCATATCGAAAATTTTTGAGAGGATATTACTAAGACGTCTCTAACCGGTTATAGAAGAAAATAATCTTATCAGAAGCAAGCATTCGACGATTGACCATGTGCATAGAATTACTGACGTAATCAAGAAAGCACTTGAAAAAAAAAAGATTTGCTCAAGCGTATTTCTTGACGTCTCGCAAGCCTTTGATAAGGTGTGGCATGATGGCTTGAAATTCAAACTACGACAAGTTCTCCCTGTATGCTTATATGATATTATAGAATTATATTTCGGGAATAGACTCTTTCGTGTTAGACATGGACGGCGTACCGCAAGGAAGTGCTTTTGGGCCGCTTCTCTATTTGCTATATACTCGTGAAATACCGAACGAAGATGGCACTATCCTTGTTACGTTTGCCGACAACACCGCTATCCTAGCAGTAGGCAAAACAATCGAAGAAACAACTGCAAAACGCACTGAATAATGTAAATGAATAGACGAGGGAATGACGGATCGCCCTCAACGAATCTAAATCGGTTCACGTGAATTTCATTTGCAAGAAAACTAATAACTTGCCAATTTTCCTAACCTCGGCCCGAATACCTTTTGCAAACGAGGCCAAATACCTGAGAATGACACTCGACGCAAGGCTGAAATGGAATTCGCACCTTGTTGGTAAGGATCAAAATATGTGTGAGTGTATAATGCAAAACGAGTTAAATGTCCTCAATAATTGGTTGTGTATGAATAAACTAAAACTAAATGTAAACAAAACTAAATGCATGTGTGTGAATAATAGCGGTTGGGACATAAACTTAGCAATAAATACTGAACGTATAGAATGTGTGCGCGAAATAAAGTATCTTGGTGTGATTATGGATTGCGATCTTAAATTCACGGATCATATAGCCAAACTTGGCGCAAAAATTTCAAAAAAAATTGGTTTCCTCAGAAGGGTCCGAAGAAATATTTCATTGAGCTGTGCAATAACAATATACAACACTATTATCCTTCCCCATTTTAATTACTGTTCTTCAATTATTTATATGTGCAATAACGAACAACACAATAGACTTCAAGTACTACAAAATAGAGCAATGCGAACTATATTGAAGTGCAACTACAGAGCTCCAGTTCGACAAATGTTAAATACTTTAAAGTGGCTAAGTGTTTCACAAAGACTAAAATTGAACGCGTTAAAAATTGTATTTAAAGTTAAAAATAACCTATTTCCAGAGTATTTACAGCAAAATGTGAGCTACATAACCAGCGCTAGGTATAACCTTAGGAACGCAGATGACTTTCGTCTACCCTTATATAGAAGAGCAAGTACCCAAAACAACATTCTCTACAGAGGACTGCAGTTATTCAATAGTCTTCCAGTCAATTTAAAGCGTGAAACAAATTTTTATATTTTTAAGTCGAGAGTGATAAGCCTTTTAAAGAGTGATTTAGTATAATAATTTATTTTAAAAATGTATATGTAATATAATAATAATTATTTTCATAATATGTATACATTTGTTAAAAAAGTTTTTTTATAAACTAATAAAAATATTAAAAAAAAAAATAAAAATAAATTAAACATAAAGAACTCGAAATCAAATATAGAGAAATGTACTGGTTACTCGGAAAACATTTCCAGCTCAGTACTGAGAACAAACTGCTTTTATACAAGCAAGTGCTAAAGCCGGTGTGGACCTAAGGTACACAACTTTGGGGTTGTACCAAGAAAACAATTGCAAATATTTTACAAACTTTTCAAAATAAAGTGCTAAGAGAAATTGTCCAAGCACCGTGGTATAGTCGAAACGACGATATCCGCAGGGATCTCGGAATTCCGACAATCGAAGCTGAAACCAGAATCTTCGCGAGAAACCATAGAAACCGACTAATCGGACATGTTAACAATACAGTCCTACAAATTTTGGATGAGAGCAATTTATTGCGCTGACTACAAAGGACGAAACCTTTCGACTTGGTGAGATAATGATTAACCGCGTCTAGTTTGCGGAACATGCAGGATCTTTCAGTGGAAAGTAACCTGCCAAACGTTTTTATTTCGTGATAGAAAAATTGCTTGATAAGTTATTACTTAGTTGCGATATCTAACAAATTTATATCGAAGGGTGGTGTTTTTTTAGTCAGTAAGAATCTGACACTACTATGAGCAAGCGCCCGCTATTCTCATAGTGTCTATGGAAGATTTTTCACCTACCCTCCGAAAAAAAAAAATCTCTTCTAAGTTATCGAAGAAGTATCTACCAAGGTGCTTTAGCCTTGTCCTGGCAATTATATGTTTTATGTCCTCTGAGGCATGTAGGTCATTGCAGTATCTACAAACATCCGTGTTAGATAAGTCTAGTCTCATAGCATGCTTCCTTAGGAGACAGTGTCTTTCCCCTGTTTTACTTGGGCGTTGTATAAAAGAAGATATTACGGCGGTGTAAAGTACTTCTATGCTCTGAAACATAACCCAACTTCATGGAAGATGATTTTGCAATTTTCGATATGTGGTTACGTGGTGTTACTCCCGAGTTTAGTGCCTTTTCTGTTCCTCGAATTGAACTCCACAAGGTCGGCTTTCCATTGCAAGATTTTCTGTAGATCTTCGTTAATCCTGTGAATCTGCTCGCATATCTGACTATCTGAAGTATTGGGATTCACGGGCATGTTATTTGAGCAAGATAATACGAGAGTGCTCTCATCGGCGAAACTAAAAATCTTATTTTTGCAGATCCTGTAGATCATTAATATGGAATAATAATAATGTTGGCAAAAGAATGGATCCTTGAGGTACACCAGCATTCTAAAATCGCCATTATGGGCGATTTCAATATCCACATTTTTAATTGGTCAGACAACACCCAAAGGAATGTATGTTGAGATCTTCGCTGAATTAAATAACCTAACCCAGCTTGAGAATGAGCCGACACGCGTTCCGGACATTGCTGGTTATACCAATACCACAACCACTCTGGACTTGTTCCTTAGTCCCCATATTAATAAATACACGATAAATGCATTATCGCCTCTAGGTTCGTCAGGTTATTGTATCATATCGGCCAAGTTCTCGTACTCTAACCACAAAGTTAAAGAACAAACTCCGAAAAGAATAGTTTGGCTATAGGAGAAAGCCAATTGGAAAGAGTTAGATACATTTTTTAGGAATTTTAACTGGTCGCTATGCTTCCTCGATAATGACGTGGACTGATATGATCACTAATACAATTCTCGCAGGTATGAGAACTTATATCCCTCAAGGGATGAAATCTATCAGACCTTAGAAAAACGCATGGTATGACCCGAGCTGTAAAGACACTAGTAGGTTAAATGAATAAAGTTTTCGATCTTACAAAGCTAACCCAACTGAGGAATACCGAAAAAAGTTTAAACGAGCCAGAAATGACTGCAAAGTAGTAAACACATTTGGTCGTTTGTAAAAAATATTAAGAATTCTGCCTCGTCATCTATACCGACGCCTTTCATAATGACATACCAACTTTGCAGCAAACTCCACACTATCACATAGTGCTTTGTCTCCACCTGTACTTGAGAGCGTCGAATTTTCCATGGGACATGTTCACTCGTACAGTTGCAGAAGTACTTAAAGGTCTTAACATGCACAAATCCGCTGGTCCAGATGGTAAACCCTCTATTGTTCTGAAGAGGTATTCTTCTTCGCTGGCAAAACCACTGCGTAAGCTTTTTTAGCGATCCTACTCTTCAGGCCTCTTCCAGAGTAGGTGGAAAACAGGGGTCGAATCGCGTCCTCCATGAACGGATCGGTAATTGTACGAAGAAATATTCCGTCAAACGTCATACGAATGAATGTATTGGGATTATGTCCTACGAAAGCAGACAAAACGTAATTTCCAATTTGACATGCCGGTTGTACCAGATTAAGGGTTGAAATTGCTGCTTTCAATCCAGCTGCTTCTATTATTAGCAGCTCTTCTCCTGAAAGCGGCTTTTCCTGATACGAACCACCCACAGTTTTGTGTTTTGCAGCTTTATTGAATGACAATCTCTTCTTCGCCTGAAATTTTTGGTCTACGATAACCTAAATTTGGCGTCCTTAATTGGAAGTTCAGTAATGTTTAGCTTTTTTAACAAACATTCCCACATCTTTATGGATGTTACTTTTCCTTGCCAGGTATTTGGAAGCAAATTTTTTGCCAAACTTGGGTGCTCATTCATATATTCCGCCATAATAAATTTTTGGGTTGCGTTTTTCGTGTTTACGTTAGTCCTATTTTTTGTGTGTCGTTATGTTCGTAATATTGCGTACTCATAGTTTTCACTTTATTTATTATGGTTTCACTTACATTCTTTTGATTATTTATTGCACAAATTTACTTATTTCTTCTCTGACATAAATTACGATTGGTGGCTATCAATCGAATGATACTTTGACTGAACGAGCATGTTCACGCACTCGTTCACAGAAGTGATGATGCCAAATTACGTTTACGTGCATACGTTCAGGGAAGTCGCAATCCCAAATACACACATTCCGTTCATAAGTGACTCGTTTACGGAGGACGCGATTCGACCCCAGCATTTGTCCAGCCAATACCTAAAAGAGGTGATTTTTCTTCTCTTTCCAGCTACCGACCTATTGCACTTACGTCCTTTTTTCATGGAAACTCTAATAAACCGTCAGCTATGAAATATCTTAAGTGTCGAAAGCTCCTCAATGAACGAGAATATGGATTTCATGGCAACAGGTCCACTGGTGATTTGACGTCATATCTTACCGATAAGTGGAACGAATCTCTGCACCACTCTGGTGAAAGCAAGATAATTGCGCTTGATATTTCAAAAGCATTTGACAGAGTTTGACATGAAGCTCTTTTGTCCAAAATACGTGCATTTGGGATCGATGATACTCTTCTTTTATGGATTAGAAATACCTTTCGGATCGTTCAATTCAAGTTGTATTCGACGGGTTCAAGTCTGCAGCCCACCAAATAAATACTGGTGTCCCGCAAGGCTCTGCTTTATCTCCGATTCTCTTTCTCATTTTTATAAATTATGTTCTGCCTGCATCTTCTAATCCAATCTATTCCTTCGCTGATGACAGAACCCTAACTTTTTTCAAATTCGTTCCCAAACTCACGACCCAGCATATTGGGCTTAACCAATAGAATGGAATTTAATTCTTCCAAAATCAAATGCTGTCTTCTGTCATTAAAGCGAAACCCTATTCATCAGCCATTATCCTTAAATGGCACTTGCATCGTTGAAACCGAAAAACTTTCCGTGCTTGGTATGTGTTTCAACAACAAACTCTGTTGAAATGACCATATATTCGAAATCGCCAAGAAGCAGCGAAATGTTAAGGTTTCCTAAAGCGGTGTAAGAAATATTTCACCCCTTCTGATCTGGCTTTAATTTATAAGGCGTACATTCGCCCTAAGTTAGAGCATAACGCTCACATCTGGTCAGGTGCACCCTAAAACCATATTGTGCTTGCTAGATAGGATACAAAATCACGCGATACAGCTTATAGGAAGCACAGTACACGAGTACTGTGAGAAATTTTACTTCGCTCGAACACTGTCGTAATGTCTTCGCCTATCTCTGTTTTATCGATATTTTTACCAAAAATGCTCAAATGAAATAGCCAATAGCATTCCTCCCTTTCTTCCTTTTGACCGCAATACTCGCCATCCGTGGAATGCTCATCAGTTTACCCTTAATGCTATCTTCGGACGAACCGTGAAATATAGAGATTCTTTTATGAATCGCACAACACGTTTGTGGAATGCACTCCCCGAGTCTCCTTTTCCTCTCCATTATAACCTACAGATATTTAAGACTAATTTGCATCGGTGCCTCCTTTCTCCCAACCCCTCCTCCTTAACGCTCAGGCTATGTATCAAAATACATAAAAAGAATAGTCATAACCCCTTTAGAGTGCGTAAATTATAAAAAAAAATAGCTAATATATCCGTAGACCGTTTACAACTACATATCTGAATTAATCTGTTCTGAAAAAAATTTCCCATCCATTCACAGAGTTGTTGTGGTAGATCATAGAAAGCGAATTTGCTTAATAGATCTCTGTACCAGACTCGATCAAATGATTTTGAGATAAATATTATATAACAGAAATTAGTGAAATTCCACCTAAGATCTAAATTTCTCTAGTAGCGTTGTCCAAATAAAGCCATCTTTTGCTGCTCGCTGGTTGTAATTCAATACTAACTTACTTAGATGGGGCTACAGTCCGGGGTGGACCTGAGCCTTAACCAAAAACCTCTCCAGTCAGCACGGTTACGAGCCAGCTGCCTAAAGTTGCGCACGCCAAGTTGGTTGAGGTCCCCCTCCACTTATTTGCGCCACCTACCGCGAGGTCGTCCTCTACTGCGCTGTCCATCCGGGCTGGATTCGAAGACTTTCTTAGCGGGAACGTTGGGCTCCATCCGCTCTACATGACCCAGCCATCTAAGTCGCTGTATGTGAACTCTTCTGGCTAAGTCGATGTATTTGTTTAGGCCGTATAGTTCGGGATTGTACACTCATCTCCACTCACCGTCTATGCCGACGGGACCAAAGATCGCTCGAAGAACTTTTCTCTCGAAATAACCAAGGGAATCCTCATCCGGTTTTGTCAAAGCCCATGCCTCTGTGCCATACGGCAGGACTGGGATGATTAGTGTCTTACAAAGAGTTACCTTAGTATTGTAGTTCGACATAGGGCTTTGCAATTGCCTTCTTAGCCCATAGAAACAACGATTGGCAAGAGTAATTCTTTGTGTGATCTTCCTACTGATGTCATTTGCGGGGTTCACCATAGAGCCTAGCTAGACAAAGTCCTTTACTACCTCAAAATGATATCTGCCTATTTTGGCGTTCTGTCCAAGACGCCGATATTGGGTGTCCTTTTTTTGTAGACAGCATATATTTTGTTTTGTTTTCATTGACCGCCAGACCCATCTTTGCTGCCTCGATCTCAATACTCGTAAATGTGAGTATCGTACAATACAATTCTCTCAAGTAATTTGTTAAAGTGATCGCATGATAGCGCGTCACCTTGTCTAAGACCTTTCCTGACATCGAACGGTTCGGTGATGTTCTTACCGACCTTGATGGAGCAGCGAGAGTTCTCCATCGTCATTCTGCATAAACGGACGAGCTTGGCAGGGACGTCAAGACTAGGCATGGCTCTGTATAACTCGTCTCTATACACGCTATCATAGGCAACTTTGAAATCGATGAAGAGGTGGTGCGTATCGCTTTTATATTTAGGGGTCTTTTCCAAGATCTGCCGTAGTGTGAATATTTGGTCAATGGTGGACTTTCCAGGCCTGAAACCGCACTGATAAGGTCGATCGAGGTGGTTGACGATCGGTTTTAGGCGTTCACATAATACGGCAGACAGGATCTTATATGCGATGTTGAGGAGACTTATACCTCTGTAATTGGCGCAGTTCAAAGGTTGTGGTCCAATATGCAACATGATATTTAATACTGGAGTGGAATCCTCTAAGGTGATAGTTGATCGTTGACAATCACAATCATCCCTTTTGCTCTCTCTAAGGTGACCATCAGCGTGATCATCAGCCTTTTGCGATCGTTTTTGTGTGACTTTGCGATCATTTAACGGAGAGCTAACAAAGTGTGATCATCAATTTTGACTGTCAAAAGTGTGACTATCAACTATCACCTTAGAGGATTCCACTCCTGGTGTAATACGATGAACTTCTTAAAAAAAAAGAGTAAGTCTACGAATTTGCTACAGATTTTGATCAATTCAACTGCATTGACCAAGGGGGTATTTGGTACTTTTGCATTTTCTTAAATGGGTTTTTGTGGATGTAGAAAAATATTTAAATAACGATATTGTGCAGAAACTTGGGACATGTTGTGGCGACCTAATAAGACATATCCCAGGAATCTTTGTCTACCTTATTACATATGTCAGCACAAAACATTTAAACCCTAGAATTCTGGCTTGGTAACGAACTCATACGGGTGTTTTTTTCCACAAAATTATAACTTTTTCTAAGAAAAAACAATTTCACCATCGATTTTATTATTTCTTGGGAAATCAGTGTCAGATCACGCTCAGATCTAGACAAGTGGGTTCCATTCTAAAAATTAAGTATTCTGATATCTAACTTGTTATATTCACATTTTTTACTTCATAGCGCCTACAGACCGAAATCGGTGACAAATTGGGTATTAACAGCTTCCTATTGCAACCAATTCAAAGAATGGTTCGATATCCATTGCTGCTTCAACAATTTATAACGGTACACCGCTAATTTAAAAATCATTTAACCAACTGACATCTAACAATCAATCTACTCACAGACTCTCTTTAAACATCGTGATTTCTATTTAAAACCTGTCATCGAAGCGTGCTGTCGGTTGGAGAAAAAAATTCGCACCTTATTAACGATGACCAACGAATCGGAAGGTATTAACGATATTGTTGAATGTAATGACGTAAGAATTGATTAATGTAAATTGTTACGAGTAGATACATTTTACATTCATTTTCATTCTCTTTCTAGTTCAATGTCTTTTACCAAGGAAAATTCCGTGAAGTCAGCGAATTCGATGTCTTCGATCACACTCTTAAGCGAGGCTATCGATCAAGGGTGTTCATTTTTGACAAATGTATGATATATACAGAAATTAAGGACGAACGACTGATATTCCGCGGCTATTATCCCTGCGAAAGGATCGGCATAATTGCTAAACTGAAATCATTCAGACTGTTCTATAAAAACCGAAAGAGACAAGAATGTGATTTCAATGCGAATCCGGCTCAATGTCAGTACTGGCTTGAGTTGATCACCGACATGATCAGCTCCTTTGCAACTGAGGAGCGCCGCAAGCTAAAGGAGAAGTATTCAAAAGAAAATGACCATGTACATCGCCGGCCTCCAAGTTTATCACTATTTAGGAACTCGAATCGTTTTAGTTCGGATAGTGGCATTGGAAACATGTGAACTCTGCCGACGGCCATCCATGACTGATAAATGTGATCATCCCCTAAGGATCAATGTATTGTGAATAGTAACGTATTTTGTACTAGAATAAATGAATTCATTGTAATGCAGTATTCGAGTATAATAAGACAGAAACGTTAGTCACGGTGTCTATAATAAGCAACGTCTAACAGGGAACTGTATTTCATTAATGTAACAGGAAGACTTTGCATGAATATGAAATGGTTAATTTCGACCAAACAGAGAAATCTAGTATGAATCCCTAGTAAAATCTGAGGTAGTCACAATAGTTAGATCGTTCGATGGGTAAAACTCATCTCATGATCATAAGTAAGCTTGATGGTGGTATTCGATATGTTAAGGTCTTAAATTATAAGAATAAAATACATACATTTTTTTTTCATATATATTATTAATATCCAACAATACTTATAAAAGACTTTAATTATCCTTAAGTAAATATATAATATACTACGTATCTCAGAAGTCAGTATAGTATCCAGGTACCTACCATAGTATCGAGAATTACTTTCTTTTTTTTCCATAAGTACTGTGAAACTTCGATGTTACTTACTTTAAGAATCTAATAATTACGAATATGTTGTTTTTAAGTTTATTTTAACTCCTATAAGTAATGTAAAAAATAAAAAAGTATGTTTGGCCGTACATATCTTATAATAAATACTATAAAAGCAAAGTCGATTTTCCTTGTGAACACCGTTTCACAAAAACTACTAGACGTAGGTACTTGAAATTTTGCACAGTTATTCCTTATTTTGCATAGATGCGAGATAAAAAGGGATTTTCCGAAATTCAAGGTCTAAGTGGCATAAAGGGGGTTGAGATCGAATTTTCCATCTGTAAATATTGATCCCACAGCCGTAGCTCAGTACTGGCACTCCGGTAAAAATTAGGTGAATTTAGTAAATTCGCTGATTCATTTAAGGTATAAAACATCGTTCTGCGTTGTCCTGAAGCTGAGCAATCCTAAAAACAATTAATCAAATCATCGCCCACAATTTTCCCTTTGCTGTGGAGAGCACGGCCAGCAGTCATGCAGCAGTGGCTGTCGTTGCAATAGTATGTGTGTGTGTGAGTACATGGGCGCGCTATCCCATGATTTGATCTTCAGTGTGCGATCTCTTCTTGAGTTAAAATTGAAAAAAAAACATTATCAGTGCCAAATCTAAGATATTGTAAATTTTATTAATTAAGATATCCATGTGTTGTCAAAACTTCATGCAATTAAGAGACTTGGGAAAATATGTGTAGGTAAATATGTACATGCATATGCATGTGTAGACATAGGACTATTGCAATATTTTTCCATTTTGTTAGATGAGATGTTGTTGATCGTTGGATTTGTCCATATTTTAGAATGCTTTATTCATTCATTCATTTTCAATGGCCCGCTAATCCTTCATGAGGGTCGCGGGGTAGGATGCTCAGGTGCACTCTCCATCCTTCACAATCCTCCGCCATTGACTCCAATTCATCAGGAGGAATCCCTAAGCGGCTCCAGGAGAGATGTCGGACTTGGTCCAACCATCTATTTCTAGGCCTTCCGCGAAGTCGCCTACCTGATGGCACGGCAACCATGGTACGTCTTGGAAGCCGATCTGGGGGCATACGCAGTACGTGACCAAACCATCGAAGCATAGATCGTTCCGTTCGTAGAAGTAGCTGCTCAACATTGAGCGCCACGCGTACTCTGGTGTTGCGCAATCGATCCCTACGAGTTATTCCAACAACACCGTGAAGGAACCTCATTTCGGCAGCTTGTATCTGCAATCTTATTCTTTCGGTCACTACCCAAATTTCATGACCATAGGTGAGAGTTGGAACATACACCGAGTTAAAAACCGATAGCTTAGCTTGAACACTAAGTTCGGCCTTCCTTATAACAGATTGGCCAAGCTCTCTCAAAATTGATCCAGCCTGACCAATTCTACAGGACAACTCGGCATTGCTCCTCCCATCACTCGTGAATAAGACCCCGAGGTACTTAAACTTATCTACCTGCTTCAGTGGGACTCCACTAACATGCAGAGTGCACTGAATGGTTTTTTTGGATATGACCATTGCTTCCGATTTGTTCACGTTGATCTTCATTCCAGCATCATCACAAATGGCTACAAACCTTTCGAGTGCGCGCTGAAGTTCGCTTTGAGAGGACCCAAGGATGACCAAATCATCCGCAAAGAGCAGAAGACTATTCCTTAGGTCTCCCACTTTGAAACATTCCCCACCACGGCTGCGCTGCAACATCCAATCCATATATACAATGAAGAGGAGAGGTGACAAAACGCACCCCTGGCGGAGTCCAACGCCCACAGTGAAAGGTATTGATTTAACACCGTTTATCCGAACACAGCTTCTACAGTTTGTATATAAAGACTGAATTGCCCTTAACAGGAAACCAGCAATCCCATACTCCTGCAGAACACTCCAGAGGTTCCCTCGAGGAACCCTATCATATGCTTTTTCCAAATCCACAAAACAAGTGTAGACAGGTTTGGCATACTCCCAGGCTTTCTCAAGAACCATTCTGATAGTGAACAACTGCGGGACGAAAACCGCACTGCTCATCCCCCAAACAGTCCTCAACCACAGCTCTGGAACGCTTTTCTAGCACCTTAGCGAAGACTTTTCCAGGGAGACTTAAAAGAGATATACCCCTATAGTTGGCGCAATCTCTTTTGTCCCCTTTTTTAAAAAGTGGCACTATCACCCCCATTTGCCAATCACCAGGTGTTTCACCGCATTCCCAGGCCGCTTTAATGACACGCGAGAGCCATTGAACTCCCTCTTTACCTAAAGCCTTGAGCATTTCTGGCCGAATTTCATCCACACCAGCAGATTTGCCAACTTTTAGCGCTTTGATCGCCAAAGTTACTTCTTCTACCGTAGGACCACTTTCCGCACAACTCTCGACCATAGGTCTGTCATCTTCGGTGCTCTGTTCGGGATTGATCAATTCTGAAAAGTGCTCGCTCCATCTGCGTAAGATGTCCTCCTCATTGGAAAGAAGTCTACCGTCTTTGGATTTAACTCCTTCAACGATATTCAACTTTTTTCCTCTGAGTCGGCGGACGGTCTGCCAGAAGATCTTATTTGCAGATCTGTGATCGCGTTCCAATTTCTCGCCAAACTCCTTCCAAGACCGTTCTTTCGCTGTTTTCACAGCTAATTTGCAAGTTCTTCGCGCCTCAGTGTACCGATTTCGAGAATCGGAGTTCCCCAAGTGAATCCACACCTTAAAGGCTCTCTTCCTCTCTCTGATGGCTTCTTGAACTCCGGTCGTTTTAAACCAAGCAGTTCTTTTCTCACCACCAGCCGCCACACCAAGCCGCTTCACTCCACAAACATCTCCCGCAGAGGCAATAACCGCTGTTGAAAATAGTTGCCATTCTTCCTCTACATTTGATGGAACAGTTGGAATTCGTTCAAACCTCTCAGATATTTGCCGCGCAAATGTCTCCCGTATCTCATCGTCCTGTAACCTCTCCCGTCGTATGCGTGTAACCATCCTTGGTTTACGCTTTGGTAGGGGAGGCACTCTCTCGCTAAGATACAATTTGCACAGCACTAAGTGATGATCAGTTGACAGTTCGGCCCCTCTCAATACGCGAACATCACAAACCATTCTCTTCAGACACGATGGTACCACAAAGAAATCGATCAGCGACTTCTGCTGAAGACTCTGACGGGACCACGTGTATTTGTGAATGTCTTGTGTGGATAAGCCATTTTCACAACAAAAATCCAACAACCTCTCTCCGTTCGCGTTTTGATCAGGATCACCGTTCCTCCCAATCACACTCCCACATGTCATAACATCTACACCCACATGAGCATTGAAGTCACCCATCAGGACAAAAGAAACCATATCTGCAACCTTTTCAAGGGCAACATCAACTTCATCTAAGAAAGCTGCGTACTCTGACTGAAGGTTCCGTGCATACACCTGCACCAATGCCAGAGTTGATCATTCAAGCTTGAGCTTTAAGATCGCAACTCTCCCTCCTAATGGTATCCACTCCAATACTCTGTCTGTCAACCTCGGACTTGTAAGTATCCCCACTCCCGCCCGAGCAGACATTGGGGGTGCGACTCCTGACAGGAAGAGCTTCCACCCACCCGAAAGGTCCACAGTTTTAGAACCTCTCTGCTTTGTTGAAGAGACGCCAACTATATATAGTCGACTTTTAACAGCCTCCCCAACAAGTTCAAGATCCTTCCCTGTGAGCGATGAGACGTTCCATGTGCCTATCCTAAGTCGATGCCGTTGTCGAATCTCAGAGAGTCCATCTGTGCCCCTATCAGTGCACAGCGTGCTCACCCCTTGACCCCCGAAATGGTTCGCGAGACCATTGACAGGAAGCTCGTAGCCATTTCGGGTTTGACCCGGCCGGCTGCCGAGCGGGACAGGCCGGCCACCAGACGCTCGCATACTGACACCCTTCAGGCCTGGCTCCAAAGGATGCCCTGGCTTACCAGGTTTGGCAATATCCGAGGCCCGTTTGTGTCGTCTTGTCATCATGGGGTGTGCGCTTTGTTAGCCGTGACTGGATTGTATGGATGGGAATAACTATTTAAGTTACCCCATTCGCACATCCCAGTCACGTTGCTTGCCCCCCAACACGAGGAGGTCAGCTGCCAGGGGGCTAGAATGGATGCTTTAATAAATTTAAAATAAATTATTAACAGGGTGGCGCAGGCAGTATATTGAAAGTTGAATACACATACTTTCAGAATATTTTATGAGGTAAATCGGAGGCAGAAGCTTCTTCTAGTGTCTGGTCCCAATGTCCATCGTCTTCCAATAGTCCCAGAGCCCTGCAAGCTGAGCGGAATGTAGGATGAACCTGACCAGCTACTGTCTTTAAGTCTGAGAAGGATGTCCCTCTAACTTCGTAAATCAGGAGCCGGTGGTAATAGCACTCTGCATTCGAAGGATGAACAGTATAAACCCTTCCGAGTACTTGGTCTTTTTTTAACCTGGGATGTCCGGGTACTTTTACTCCCTGTTTCGTTCTATAAAATTTATTATTTCTCCAGACATAATAAAATGGTACCTCGCAACACAGAAGCTGTTTAGCGCAGTCATCTTTTTTGCATAACTCGAAAAATGCCATTAAAGTTGTCTTTGGAGGATTGTTGATTCTTCCCATAACGTTGTCTGTAGAAAAGTATACTCTTTGGTCATTTTCCAAATGAACACTTAGATGCATAACTGATGGGAAGCGTTCATGTATGGGAAAGCAAAGGATACGCCAAACGGCTTCTGAACTGCTGATGTACCGCCCAGTCTCATATAGTGTTACATCATTATTTTTTCAAGAGCAAATGCAGCTTGGTCACTCCCTTTATTAATATACTTGCATATATATTTAATCGATTTTACTGAATTGCAAAACTCAACATTAATATGAGCCAAAAACGCACAAGAAAGGACGGGGTTGTAAGAAACTACCTGTCGATTATCGAGATCTGTGCCATTAATATGCACTGTAAACCCACCATCTTCGGGAGACCGCCTTTTGCTAGTTTTCTGTCAGCTATTTGATCCACTTCACTTCTGGAAGAAGTACAGAGAGAGTTTGGCTGAAGATCTTAAAAGACAGTGACAAAAAGAATTTGTGAGCCTGGATGATCAACATAGTATGGATGTGGTCTTTAACAAATATTTGATATTACTCGAGAACTTAGTAATTGGGATGGGAGGCCAACATCTTAAGCACTTTGGTTTACCACAGCCCTTAGTATCAGTTGAAACTTTTGACAACCGTGATTACTTAAGAGAAATGTCATATGATATCGACGACCTATCCAAGAGGATTTCGGAAAACCAGCCACTACTCAATTGCGATCAGAAGCAAATTTATGATGAAATCATTGAAAGCTTCAAAATAACAGATGTTAACATTTTCTTTTAGATGCTCCAGGTGGGAAGGGAAAAACTTTTCTCATTAACCTGTCACTTGCTAAGGTTAGAGAGAATCGAAAAATCGCCATCGCTGTCGCTTCTTCTGGAATATCTGCAACACTGTTGGAGGGAGGCAGGACTGTGCATTCAGCATTCAAGTTGCCTCTTAATTTAAACACTTTCGAAACTCCTCTTTGTAATATATCTAAGCAAAGAAATATGGCTGAGGTGCTTCGAGAATGCAAGCTCATAGTTTGAGATGAGTGCACTATGTCACACAGAACGCTAAAGGATTTGCGAAGTAATACTATGCTGATGGGTGGGGTCACTGTACTTTTTACCGGTGACTAGGCAAACGCTGCCGGTTGTTCTAAGGGGAACTCGTGTTGACGAGATAAGGGTCTACTTAAAATCCTCCTACTTATGGCCAAAAATGAAGCAGAGCCACCTCCAAAAAAACATGAGAGTACATTTGGGACACGACATGTGTGGAGAAGAGTTTGAGCAACTACTTCTAAAGATAGGCGAGGGAAGTATAGAAGAGAAGGATGGAAGAATAGAAATTGCCAATAGTTTATGTCGCATTGTAAGCGACATAAAGGCACTTATTGAAAATGTTTATCCCAATTTGAAAAACATCAGTAGCAAACCAATTACATGGCTAAAGGAGCGAGCTATATTAACACCAAATAATTATGCAGCTATTGAAATCAATGTTTGCCTTTTACTTAAGTTTAATGCTCTTGACATGGAATACAAATCTATAGATTCAGTAGTACATATGGAAGAAGTGGTGCATTACCCGCTGGAATTCCTACACACTCTCAATCCCCCAGGTATTCCTACACATAAGCTAACATTAAAAGTCGGCGCACCTGTTATGCTCTTAAGGAACTTAAACCCTCCCTCCCACTAAATTGCAAATAAGAGTTCTCCAAAAGAATTTGATTGAAGCGATAATTCTTACTGGATGCGACCAAGGAGAAACAGTGTTCATTCCTCGCATCCCGCTTATTCCATCTGATTATCCGTTTTATTTCAAACGACTGCAATTCCCAGTGAAGGTTTGTTTTGCCATGACGAAATATAAGGCTCAGGGTCAGTCCTTAAAGAAGGCTGGGGTTGATTTAAGGGCAGACTGCTTCTCGCATGGCCAACTATATGTGGGATGCTCGAGAGTTTGCTCACCTCGCAGTCTGTCCATTCTAGAGCCTGAGGGAAAAACGACAAACATAGTTTACAGAGAGATGTTGAAGAAATAATGTAACCCAATGGCAGTTCTAAGACTTATAAAACACCTTGGATTAATTCGACAGCTCCATTAGTATTCATATATTGTAAATACCGGGGCTTAGAAAAAGTACCTGCCAAGGGTGCGGAATGCTGCGCAGACTTTACTTCCTCGTGGTGCATTCTGGTTAACACTAAAATTGTCTGCTTCATTAATACGTCTTCAAACTAAATAGTTACACAGTTTATAAAAATGATAGTTTGGCCGAATATACACACAAAAAAACGAGTTGAGCTCTTAGTATCAGCTGAATCGCCTGTCAACTACAGCTAAAAATCGGCGATCTATTTTGGAAAACTTATACAATACTTCGCTATAACACACAAGGGACAAACGAGGCAATAGATTTAATCAGCAGATACAACTTTTAAGGATCTACGAATGAGATATCGACTGATTTTTTAATTAATTTACAAGGAACTGACAAGTTTTCTGGAAAATTATTGTAGAAGCCTTCATTTGTCGCAGTTTCATAAAAAGTAGCAGAGTATACAAACAAATTTTTTTTTATGCAATTTTTTTTTTCCAATTTTTATTCTCTTAATTGGATTTTTCCGAAAACGTATTGTAGAGATTCAATAAAATAAATTAATGGTACGTACGATTAAAATACTTAAAAAAATGAAATGTACATATCTAGGACTTTGCAATTAAAATAGTTTATGGCCACGAGCGAAGCCGGGTGGGTCAGCTAGTCTACACTAAAATTGAAGGTGTTGCTTCTCCGAATACTAGTATAATACTTCATGTCTTTGACACCGACACAATGCCCCGGATGAAAAGCACTAACACGATGGAGAATTTTGGATACTGTATGCGAAATAATGCTGGTTTCTGAAATATGGGGTGGGGTAGAAAGAACTCCCCGAAGAAGAACGTAGATAAGGTTAGGGTGAGGATAGCAAAGCGCGGGTGTTGGCGATAGACGGCGGCAATCGTGCGGTTTTCAGTTGTCATAAGTTTGGTTTGTACGGGAGTACACCGTGCGTTTGTTGTCGAAGAATTCATTAAAAATGGCGGGTCGCCGACTGCAACGCAGCGTGCTTTTTGCACACACTTCACATTCGGTCGACGTGATTCCGTTCCTGACAAAAAAAAAACAATACACCTTTGGTTGTCAATCTTTAGAGAAACAGGATCCGCACTCAAAAAGAGGTCTGCTCGACGACCTCGTACTTTAACAGGAGCGGAAAATGTGGCCGCTGTCAGGGCTTCGATTCAGCAATCTCCACGGCGTTTTGCACGCAAACACGCGGCGGCATTGAGCTTATCAAATCGAAGTATTCGCACAATTCTTCACCGTTAGCTGAAAATGCATTCCTACAAAATTATGGTTGTACAAGAACTGAGTGAACGAGATTGGGAAGCCCGTACAGTTGAGTGCGGAAACCTCCTTCTTAACATTCCTCGCAAAGATGTTTCAATGTGTACCGACGAAGCTCATTTCCATCTTTCAGTCAATAAGCAAAATTTTCGGTCTTGGTCTCAAAATAATCCCAGGGAACTTCACCAACAATCACTTCATGGTTTACATAGGTTGCAGTTCGGTGTGCTGTTTTTGATGTTGGTGTATGGGGTCCATACCTTTTTTTTTGAAGAGAACGGTATTACCGTTACTGAACTTCCGATCGATATTGTGCAATCCTGGAGAATCTCCTTCGGCCTAAATTGCGGGATCTATGCGGGATATGGTTCCATCAAGATGGCGCAACAGCTCACACATCTCGCCAGTCACTAGCGATTCTAAGAGAAATGTTTCCTGCGCGTATTGTCTCATTTCGTGGTGATATCGGGTGGCCACCGCGTTCGCCTGATTTGACGCCTTGCGATTTCATTCTCTAGGGATATCTTAAAGCCCAGGTGTACAAACATCGTCCACAAACTTTGGAAGCTCTAAAGAGTGCAATAACACAGGAAGTCGCTAACATTCCGCCTGAAATGACTCGCCGCATAATGGAAAACTTCCGTGAGAGGGTTACTCAGTGTATCGATAATGGTGGCCGCCACTTGAGTGACGTAATTTTTAAAACTTAATTTAAAAACTGCATTACCTATGTGTATTATTTAGAAATAAAGTTACCTTTTTGAAATTTTGTTTGTTTTCTATTATATTAGCATCCCAAATGGGGAGTTCTTTCTGCCCCACCCTGTATTAGTATTTCTCGCCTTGCTTCGGCCGCTTGCCACTTCTAAGACCTTCCAATAGTTCATAGATACCCATATAGTACAAATGTGTTAGCTCAATTGTAATTTCCGCAGTAATTTCATTCCGGATAAGGACCAAGGTGCCCAAGATAAGAAATGCCCGGATACGCGCAACGACTCCCAGTAAGGATGTGATCACTACCGCGATCAAATCGCTTAAAACCAATAAGGTGGCAGGACTTGACGCTATTACGCGGAACTCTAACGAACAGCACCAACAACATCAGCTGAGCTTCTGCTTCCACTTATAGACAGAGCTTGGGAAGCTGAGAGCTTTCCTGACGATAAGAAAAAAGAATGATCACCAAGCTGTGCGAAAACTAAAAGAGTATCTGCGTGCTGCCTGCTGTAGCTAAGATAATAGCTAAAATAATCCTGGGGTGAATCAAACAACATCTCGAAGACACACTTAATGCCGAACAGCAGTTTTCCGTTCTGGATCCACTTGTGTCGACCACATCAACTTCTTGCGTTTCATCATTGAACAGTGCGTTGAATATCGATCGCCACTTCACCTGTTGTTCATCGATTTTAAGAAGGCGTTTGATAGTGTCAAAAGGGAGTTTATTTGGCGTGCCTTACGCCTTATGTATCACTGCTATTATCGAAGCTACGTAAGAAGGGTCCAAATGTCACGTTCTGACAGATGAAGGTTGTCTGAGGAATTTGAGATCGAAAGTGAGGTAAGACAAGGCTAAACTCTTTTACCAATACTATTCCTATTGGTGATTTGATTACAATACGTCAATGGTAATTACTGATTAGTGATGTGCTTCGTGCAGCTTTGTCGACGGGAAACGACAAACACTGTTCCGCTCCAACGCTGAATCCGTGCTGTTATGGATGCAGTACGTGGAGAGTGACCATTGCTACCACTGGAAAGCTGAAAATGTTCGTTAGCAGGTGCCTGTGCAACATCTTAAGGCTTTTCTGGCTCAACCGTGCCTCCTACGAACACCCCTACCAGAGGACGGGTTAGAAACCAATAGGCACAACCATCCAACGACGGAAGTGGCAGTGGATTAGTCACTCATTCCGAAAATGTGACAGTTCCATAGCTAACTATGCTATGCAAGGGAACAATACATGGCGGTCCGAGGAGAACTTGGCGCAGAACAGTCGAGAAGGAGGCAAGGCAGTTAAGAAAAAGGTGTGGAGATATGAGGCATATTGCCAGAAATCGTACACTATAGCGCGTAAGCGAGGCCTCAGGACCCACAAGTGGATACAGGATATAAAAAAGTAAGTACCACTAGTTTCCATCATTTAATCCGTTCCATCCTTTTCAGACCAAAATCATATTATTATACTCTTCTTCCTTGCACAAATGTATTATACATATCTTTGAATGAGCAAATACAACATGCACGCAGCATAGCAAGAAATGATCAACAAACACGAATACGCGGAAGTAGATATTTTTTGGAAATGCTAACGCTTTTTCTAAATTGAAACTAAATTCATGAATTTCTTTTGAATCTCTTAATCGACCATCAGCCATGCTACTGTCCGATTTCAGCAGCATGTTCTTCTTCATCTGATGTACAACAGATTGGTTTTCCTTTTTTTAAAAAATAACCACATTTTTGACAAGTATCTTTTGAATGTGACTTAAAGTGTAAACAAAATTTAGTCGAAAATGTATGGTAATATTACTTTCCTTCACCCGGGCTCTTTCTTCGACATAAAATTAATACATTTATGCAATGGTTAAACCTGCATTCAAGCATCGCCGTTTTGGATTGTGAGCTCTTGTATAATGACTAGAAATCGTAGCCAAAGAAAGGCTTTCTGAAGTAAAAAGAACGAAGCAACCAGTAAATTATTTAATTTGAGGACATGTCCCACAGTGGCACTGGAGGTAATCGTAGGACTAATCAAATAATCATCGGGAAAGGAAAATTCAACGCAAGCAATGAGCGGGCAGGACATCGCAATAATGTCAGAGAGTCAAGCCGCCATCAAGGCACTAAGCTCACACGAGATCAAATCCAGACTGGTATGGGAGTGTCTCACCAAAATCAGCAGGTTGGGCCAGACTAATAAAATAACTCACTACTGAGTATCAGGACATGTAGGAGTTGATGGAATCGAAGCAGCCGATGAACTAGCAAGAAATATCTCAAACACCCTGTTTTTTGGACGACAACCTTTTTATGGGATATTACGGAAAGAACTGAAGAAATAAGAAGAGAGCAAATAGGTCAAGTATTGGATAATATACCTAAACTGAGACAGTCGAAAGAACTTCTGGGAAGCCACAACCATAAAAGGAGCAGAATTCAAGGAGCAATTTAGGAAACTGGAAATAGAAGGGAACGGGCACTGCAGATTCCACAGGGCCCTTGGAGAAATACCAGCACAATACTTTTATGGAATGCGAAGCACTAATTCACAAAAGAAAACATAACCTAATCGCATATCTCCTATCAAAAACGGATCTACCTTCGCTGGATCCACTTCAAATACTCCGGTTCATCAAAGCAGCTGGACTAGGGGAAGTACTCTAAATCGACCATATCATCGAATATAGCCTTAGTTTGGGGGCACAATAGATTTCGTGGTCCCTCAAAATCTGCTCCAGAAGATTTCCTGAAGAACAAAAACAAAAAAAATAAATAAGTAAATAAAAATCATTATAATCCGTTCAGCCGTTTTCTGATAAGCTTGTAACAAAGGAAATATCAATTTAATTTTATAGTATGTAGTAGGGATATCCTGGGGTGGCAAAATTGCAACATCACCTCCCCATGGTGCCCGCTGGATAGCTATATGATAGTGAACTAACGATGAGTGTATACTGAGTCTGATGAGCGTATGCTGAGTCGAATGAGCGTATGCTGAGTCTACAGGCCAGCGGATACCTTACTTGAGCTACTTCGACATATTTGGAGCTGAGGTCTGTAAGGATTTGCAATATTACGTCAGAGTTTTGAAAAAGAGATGGTGGCGAATGAACACTTAATGGGCCAACGGCAGCGCTCATATCGTCGAAGTGAGTTGCTGGCATGGGAGTTTCTGGCCCCTCGTACTAGGGGTTGCTAAAGAACGATCTGGTCCTCCAGGTTGGGGGTTGTGTCGTCGGGTTAACTTCCCTACCACGTAAAAAACCTTCGGTTACGAAGCCACCAACAGCCTCGGATACGGATGATTTTACTGTTGACGACACAAGCAAACGTAAAAAGGACAACGATCTTCGTGTCTGCACGTGGAATGTTAGGTTTCTCTACAAACCACGTGCAGCCGAACAACTTGCGGAGGCCCTAGAATGTCTCAAACAGACATTACCCCCATCCAAGAAGTGCGATGGGATGGGCCGGGCAAAAGGAGGATGAAATACTGCGACATCTACTACGGCGATTGCTGCAGACAACAAGGAGAGCGTCTATTCGGGTGCGGATTTGTCATTGGAGGCAAACTTAGGCAAGAAGTCTTGAGTTTCCGGCATGTGAACCAGCGCCTCATGACTATCCGTATCAAGGCTAAATTTGCCAACATTACCTTAATATGAGTTCACGCGCCTCACGAGAAGAAGGACGACGCGGCAAAGGATGACCTCTAACAGCTCTTGGACAAGACGTATGAGCAATGCCCTAGCCACGACGTTAAATGGTCCTAGGTGATTTCAACGCAAAGCAAGGAAAAGAGGACGTCTTTAGTAGCTTGGTCGGGAAGCATAGCCTGCACGAAATCACATCCGACAACGGACTCATGCTGATGCACCTTGCGGCGGGGCGAAACCTTGTCGTAGTTTCGCCGTGCAATTAACCTGCGTAATAAAATAAGAATTTTAATTAACCTTTGTAAAAGCAGTTTTTTTTATTCTCCAAGAAGTTTGGAGCAACATAGTTTCACAAACAAGTCGTGTTCGAGCGGTCTCACCAAAGGAGATACCACACCACGCGATACTAGTACGCGGTCCCCACGTCTCGATATTCACAAACGAACATGGCTCTCGCTTGATCGAAAAACTGTCAACCAAATCGATCACACTGCGATCGACGCACGGCATGCCTCCAGTTTTCTGTGTGTCCGGACTTTCCGAGGAGCCAACGTGGACTCGAATTATTACTTAGTTGTAGCCAAGGTACGGATGCGGATATCTAGAACGGAGCGAAATCAACGAAATACTGTGAGGAAATTTAACGTCGCAAGAAACCGGCAGAACCTTTGCCGATCGAGTTTCTTCTAATCTCAATCTAAGTCCTATGCCGTTAGCAGCAAATGCGGAAGACCAGTGGCAGCGTTGCCAACAAGCCATCAGAGATGTCGCCTCTGATGTACTGGATTTCTCTCGGCCACCACAAAGAAACCACTGGTTTGATGAGGAATGCCGCCAAGCAGAGGCAGCTAAACAAGAGGCGTACAAAGCGGCGCTGCATAGGACTAGAGCTGGAATGATGTTCGAAAATTTTACCGAAAGGTAAAAAGAACATGCCAGGGTTTCAAAGCCAGAACAGAAGCCTGCAGGGACGGAAATTTTAACATAGTAGTAGAATCGCAGTCGGTGCTAAGAATATGGAAGGAACACTTATGCAGACAGTTAAGCGGCGATGATGACCAATATTTTGCTGTTGGGGAGAATGAGCCATTCAACAGTGACGATGGCAGTCAAGATTCCCGTCAACCCGATCAGAATGAAGTGAGCATAGCGATATCTAAACTCAAATCCAACAAAGCTGCTGGAGCCGACGGCCTTGCCACTGAACTTTTCAGGGCAGGAGGAGATGAGTTGGTAAGGAGCATGCACCAGCTCATCTGTAAAATCTGGTCGGGCGAAAGTATGCCCGATGAATGGAACCTCAGCATCGTTTGCCCGATCCTGCAGAAAGGAGACCCCCTGAAGTGCGCCAACTACAGAGGTACAAGTCTCCTCAACATCACATATAAGATCCTGTCTGCCGTATTATGTGAACGCCTAAAACCGATCGTCAACCACCTGATAGGTCCTTATCATTGCGGTTTTAGGCCGGGAAAGTCCACCATTGACCAAATATTCACACTACGGCAGATCTTGGAAAAGACCCATTAATATAAAATCGATACGTACCACTTCTTCATCGATTTCAAAGTTGCCTATGATAGCGTGTATAGAGACGAGTAATACAGAGCCATGTCTAGTCTTGGCATCCCTGCCAAGTTCGTCCGTTTGTGCAGAATGACGATGGATGACTCTCGCTGCTCCATTAAAGTCGGTCAGAACATCACCGTACCGTTCGATGTCAGGAAAGGTCTTAGACAAGGTGATGCGCTATCATGCGATCTCTTTAACATAGTACTTGAGAATTGTAAGAAAGCCAACGCCGGAGGTACACTCTTTTACAAGTCTGTACAACTACTCGCTTATGCCGATGACATTGACATAATTGGAAGAACTCAGCGGGGCGTCAATGGGGCATTTACGAGTATTGATATCGGGGCAGCAAAGATGGGTTTAGCAGTCAATGAAAGCAAAACAAAATATATGCTGTCTACAAAAAAGGACACCTAACATCGGCGTCTTGGACAGAACGCCACAATAGACAGATATAATTTTGAGGTAGTAAAGGATTTTGTCTACCTAGGCTCTATGGTGAACTCCGCAAATGACATCAGTAGGGAGATCACATGAAGAATTACTCTTGCCAATCGTTGTTTCTATGGGGTAAAACGGCAATTGAGTTGCAAAGCCCTATCTCGAACTACTAAGGTAACTCTTTATAAAACACTTATCATCCCAGTCCTGCTGTATAGCGCAGAGGCATGGGCTTTGACAAAATCGGATGAGGATGCCCTTGGTTATTTTGAGAGAAAAGTTCTTCGAGCGATCTTTGGTCCCGTCTGCATAGACGGTGAGTGGAGGAGAAGGTATAATGCCGAACTATACGGCCTCTACAAAAACATCGACTTAACCAAAAGTGTTCACATACAGCAAATAAGATGTCTGGGTCATGTAGAGCGGATGGAGCTCAACGTTCCCGCTAAGAAAGTCTTCGAATCCAGCCCGGATGGACGGCACAGTAGAGGACGACCTCGCGGTAGGTGGCGCAAACAAGTGGAGGGGGACCTTAACCAACTTGGCGTGCGCAACTGGAGGCAGCTGGCTCGTAACCGTGCTGACTGGAGAGGTTTGTTGGTTGAGGCCCAGGTCCACCCGGACTGTAGCACCATCTAAGTAAGACTCTTCTTAATAGGTTAAGAACCGAACATGGCACCCAAATGCAGCACGACATACAGTGCCGCGAATGCGGTGAACCTCTCCAAACCATACACCATATTGTCTCCATTTGCCCCTTCGAAAGTTCAGCGGTACCTACCTTCAATGACATACATAACATAATGCCTGAAGCTCTCCACAGGCTAAGAAGCCTCGATATTAAATTTTGACAAAAATAATAGGAATACAATTATTCATGTTCAGCAATTATTTAAATTACTGTCTGTACATTCAATTTTGCCAATTGTCAATTATAAATGGTAAATTGTTAATGTGATCCATACGATAAATACCTAAATAAATAAACCTTACTGGAAAAAAAAAACTCTGCATAAAATTAAAAGATATTCCTCTTCAATCAAAATTCCACTCGTCCATATTGTTTACAGTAAGCTTGTCAATACACAAATCCAAAATGTCCGAATCCGTCCCCTCAATTGATCTTCTATGTTTTAATCCAAACAATCAACTTAAATCATAAAACTCAATTGTAAACACAAGTTGCGTTATGTCATGAATTAGGAATGCCTCAGTGGCCTGTCAATCCAAAAGTGCTTTGGCAATGAAAATAGATTCGAGAAATCTGTTTTGTCTACCCGAATCGAGTTCCTCTCTAATAAATCACGTGCTCATTCCTAAAAATAATGCTTTCGAAAATTATTAGATCGTGTATACCTAACACCTTAAAGATACTTTTTTTTTTGTTGACACTGCATTCTCATCGACAAAATAAAACACAGAAAACGTACGTATCACTTATTTTGTTTGTCATAGTGCTGCTCTTCTCATTTCTCGAAGTAATCTCTAAAAGTTTAAAAATTAAATTGTTGTCGCCGTTTCCAATTGAGCAGAAAAAGAGACCATGAATTCGTATCTGCATCTTATTCTAAGCATCATAAAGTAATTGTAGTGTAGTATGTAGTCACTGTTTCTTCGAAGACACAGTCCTGTCATCTTTCTATTTTCGTTCGAAAAAGTTCCGCTCTGCCACCGAGTATCTTTAAAAATTTTAATGGGATGCTAAAATAGAAAAGAAAATTATTCAAATCAAAATGTAAAAAAAAAAATTATAACAAAAGCTTGGGTGCATACATATATACAATCACTGAACTTCTCAGTTTGGAGGTCATCACGAAGTGTGACATCATAGTGGAAGTAATTGTGGGTAAACAACGGACTGTCTGACACTGTCTCAAGTTCTCGCTGTAATGTGGGCATTGAGTGTTTCTTTCGTCAGACCGAATGGGGGTGATTTGTTTCCATTATCACTTTGATTGAATTTTGTTTTTATTTTGGTTTTTCTATTCAATAGAACTGTGCGGCTCGGGTTGGGTTAGGTTATGATGGTGAGTACTTACTGCATAGAGCGCCACTTGTTTGAATGGGGGCAGTGTTTATTCGGCGAATGAGAACTTTTTGTGCCACAAAGTTATTTAGTATTGAAATACAGGCAACCCTCGATTAACGTAGAAGAATCGTTCATAGAAAACTGCGCCTAAAACGAAACTGCGTTAATTTATGCTTGAAGTCCATATAAAAGAGAGGGTTAGGTTCCAGAAAACTGACAATGCAAACAAAATTTATTTAATTTTTTATAATTTATTTAATAAAAAAAAAAACTGAAAATTGATAGAAATATAAATTAATTTTATCTAGAATTTACCTGCAGCAATAACTGTTTCAAATCTGTCTTAGTTTTTTTTAATCGTTCTAACCCTGCAGAAACCAACCAAACCATGCAGGCCCAGCACTAGAGTAGAGAGTATCTAGAACTTCAGTTTTAGTTTTCAGTAAAGTAACGTTCCTTCGCTCTCATACATTTGACATTTATGTATTTACTTACTAAGGTGGCGCTACAGTCCGGGGTGGACCTGGGCCTCAACCAACAAACCTCTCCAGCCAGCACGGTTAAGAGCCAGCTGCCTCCAGTTGGTTGAGGTCCCCCTCCACTTGTTTGCGCCACCTACTACGTCCTCTACTGCGTCGTCCATTCGGGGTGGATTCGAAGACTTTCTTAGCGGGAACGTTGGGCTCCGTCCGCTCAAAATGACCCAGCCATCTTAGTCGCTGTATGTGAACTCTTCTGGCTAAGCCGATGTCCTTGTAGAGGCCGTATAGTTCGGCATTGTATCTTCTCCTCCACTCACCGTCTATGCAGACGGGACCAAAGATCGCTCGAAGAACTTTTCTCTCGAAATAACCAAGGGCATCCTCACCCGGTTTTGTCAAAGCCCATGTCTCTGCGCCATACAGCAGGACTGGGATGATAAGTGTTTTATAAAGAATTACCTTAGTAGTTCGAGATAGGGCTTTGTTACACAATTGCCTTGGCAAGAGTAATTCTTCGTGTGATCTCCCTACTGATGTCATTTGCGGAGCCATAGAGCCTAGGTAGACAAAATCCTTTACTACCTCCAAATTATATCCGTCTACTGCGGCGTTCTGTCCAAGACACCAATGTTGGGTGTCCTTTTTTGTAGACAGCATATATTTTGTTTTGCTTTCATTGACTGCTAAACCCATCTTTGCTGCCTCGACCTCAATACTAGCAGAATCCCTATTGACGCCCCGCTGAGTTCTTCCGATTATGTCAATGTCATCGGGATAAGCGAGAAGTTGTACAGACTTATAAATGATTGTACCTCCGGTGTTGGCTTTCTTACAATTCTCACGTACTATGTTAAAGAGATCGCATGATAGCGCGTCACCTTGTCTAAGACCTTTCCTGGCATCGAACGGTTGGGTGATGTTCTTTCCGACTTTGATGGAGCAGCGAGAGTTCTCCATCGGCACTCTGCACAAACGGACGAACTTGGCAGGGATGCCAAGACTAGACATGGCTCTGTATAACTCGTCTCTATACACGCTATCATAGGCAACTTTGAAATCGATGAAGAAGTGGTACGTATCGATTTTATATTCATGGGTCTTTTCCAAGATCTGCCGTAGTGTGAATACGTCTCTTGTTTAGCTGCATGTGCTTGGCGGCATTCCTCATCAAACCAGGGGTTTCGTTGTGGTGGGCGAGAAAAACCCAGTACATCAGAGGCGGCATCCCTGATGGCTTGTTGGCAACGCTGCCACTGGTCTTCCGCATTTGCTGCTGGCGGCATAGTACTTAGATTGAGATTGGAAGAAACACGATCGGCAAAGGTTCTGGCGGTCTCTTGCGATTGTAGCCCCCGACGTCAAATTTTCTCACAGTATTTCGTTGATTTCGCTTCGTTCTGGATATCCGCATCCGTACCTTGCCTACAACTAGGTAGTGATCTGAGTCCACGTTGGCTCCTAGGAAAGCCCGGACACCCAGAATACTGGAAGAATGCCGTGCGTCGATCGCAATGTGATCGATTTGGTTGACAGTTTTTCGATCAAGAGAGAGCCATGTTTGTGAATATCGAGACGTGGGAACCGCGTACTAGCTACGACAAAGTTTCGACCCGCCGCAAAGTCGATCAGCATGAGTCCGTTGTCGGATGTGATGTCGTGCAGGCTGTGCTTTCCGACCACGCTACTAAAGACGTCCTCTCTTCCTAGCTTTGCGTTAAATATCAGTTAGGACAATTTTAACGTCGTGGCTAGGGCATTGCTCAGACATCGTGCCCAAGAGCTGGTAGAAGACATCCTTTATGTACAGTGCTGTGTAAATTAATTAAAACAAAACACATTTTTGAACGTCAAGGGGTTATGAATACCCTTTAAATGTTTTTACATAGTACGGGAAAGGATAGATAGAGAGATAGAAAGATTGGTGTAGTGGTTTGAAATTCAGATGTTGTTTTAGAAAATCTTCGGGGGTTCCGTTCAGAGGAAGATGCGTTCAGTAAGATGAGGTTTTTATTATTTTTGTTTTTACTTCTGATTCATAGTACTTTTTTCCCAAGCTTCTGATGTCATAGACATATCAATCAATCAACAGAGCGATCAATGTTTCCAGACATATCACCATCCTATTGCCAGTGTTATGCCCTTGCAATAGTGTTCATACAAACTTTCACAATTGATCGGACTAACTTTAAAGTATCTCCAGGGTTACTGCGTTACACAAGAATACATGTTCGATTGCCTTGAGTCGTAAGGACCACTGTGGCCGAAAACGAAAAGCCACGGCTCATGATAACAACATGTTGGTCTAAAACAGTGTGATATACCCTGGAAGATAAGTGGCGATGTTTATAGGGACTTGGCGTTGGCTGGTGTACAGGCGGTTTCTTCAACTGTTCGACGGCGTCTTCTTGAAATGGACCGGAGGGCAAGAAGACCACTCAAGAAGTAACTTCTGGGTGACCCTACGAGAAAAAAAGACTACAATGGACGAGAAAACATAGATATTGGACTTTAAAGGATTGGGAAAAAGTATTTTTTGTCAGAATATGGGTAAGTGTCATGAGAAGATGTGACATTAAAAAACTCCAACCCGCTCATATTGTCCAAACCCCTACTTTAATTTACTTTACTTTACTATACTAGGGCCTTGTACGCACTGAGACCTATAAGATCTATTTTGCCAGCCCGGTGTTTAGCTGATAACTTGTTTAAGGCTCTTCATAAACCTCAACAAAGCTCCAGGCTCAATGTTCCAAAACCCAGAGGGACTCAATAAAACCCTCCCGACATGGAGAAGTCTTCTTCTTGCGGCCATAGGGCATTCACAAAGAATATGTTCTGCCATCTCTTTTTGCTTTCCACATAGCCGGCATTCGTCTGTATCTGCTACTCATATCTTGAGCAGATGGTACCTGAGTGGGCAATGACCAGTCAAGTCGCCTGTTAATGTTCTTAAGTCTGCTTTCCTAAGCTCGAGTAGCTTTTTAGCCTTGCAACGGTTGAGATTAACGAACTCTTTGCATGTCTTAGGTCCTTGAGCTTGGCCCAGTACTCTGCATGATGTACGATTTCAGAACCATAAGTGCAGCCGGGCTGTCCGATAGGATATAGATATGTACGACTACACTCGACCCTTCTTCGTAGACATTTTCGTACACAGAGCTCGATTGCATGGACTTCCGCCTGAAATATTGTTGGTGATTTCCCAAGCTCTGCCACACGTTGGAATCTGATTCCATAAACCCCTACGCCAGTGCTACCATTTTCCAATTTGGAACCATCGGGTTAGACTCCAAGTCCTTCATTGCTCCATGTGTGGCGGTCACCTATGACCACATTGAATTTGCTGGAGAACCGGTATTTATTGAGCATAGTATCTGGGATTTTAAGAATAGGGTAATTTTGAATATACTCTAGAATCTTCAAATGGCCTGTAAAGTTGCCGATTTTAAGGTCCGAGATCTTGGGCAGCACTCAGCATAGCTTCTTTTTGTACTGCAACGGTGTGAGGCTAAGCATTGCTCCCATTGTTGCCATGGGGCACGTTCTCATTACTCCTGTGATACTCAGACAGGCTAGACGATGGATTTTATTCAGCTGTTCCTGGGTATTGGCCTGTAAGGTCTTTGGCCACCAAGCCAATGATGCATAGGTGACCATGGGTTTGATAATGGCGCCGTAAGTCCAGTATATTTTCTTGGGTTTTAGCCCCCAAGTTTTACCATGTAGGCGCTGGCACATAAACATTGCTCTTGTCGCTTTCTCGGTAACCTTGTTCAGGTGTGAATTCTAGTAGAGTGTCTTGTCAAGTATAACACCTAGGTATTTCGCTTCCTTGGATATGTCAATTGGGACGTTTTCCAGTGTAATTTGCTTAAGAGTATGATTTCTTTTACTGGAAAAGGGTACAAGTATAGTTTTTCCGGGGTTGATGGTAAGTCCCTTTGTCCTGCACCAATCGGAAGTTGGGAAATTATGTCCTCAAATTTGCCTCTGACGCTAATGACAATGTCGTCTGCATATCCTTGTACTTTGTAACCCGACTTTTCAAGTTGCTCTAGAAGTTCGTCAATAACTAAGGTCCAGAGCAGGGGAGAGAGGACTCCTCCGTGCGTGCAACCTCTGGTAGCTGCTACATAGCATGGTTAGGATCCAGTTTATGATCAGAGGAGCGATATTTTTCCTGATCATAGCCTTTTGATAGCATCATATGAAGTGTTGTCGAATGCTCCTTGTATATCTATGAAGGCAAATAGGGCTATTTCTTTAGCAGCTAATGATTTGTCAATCAGTGGCGTTTAGCTGTGAGTGGCTGTTTCCGTAGACTTCCCAGGTTGATAAGCAAATTAGTTTGCATGCAGAGGATCATGTATAAGGAACTTTTCCCTTATATGATGATCGACAAATTTCTCCAACACTTTTAGGAGAAAAAAAATTGAGGCTAATGGGTCGAAAGGATTTAGGTGGTTGCTCTGCCTGCTTTGCCGCCTTTGGGATAAAGACCACCTTAACCTCCTTCCAAATTGTATAGGTATGTAGGCTAGTGTAAGGCTGGATCTGAAAATTCTTACAAGGGTCGGAATTAACAGGTTTGCTCCTTGTTGTATTAGGCAGGGTAATATGCCACTTACACCTAGTGATTTAAATGGGCTAAAGGTAGATAGAGCCCATCTAATATGGTTGGCAGTAAAGATTTTGGCAGATAGGCTATAGTCCAAGCCCCTAAGAACCCATCAAAAGTTACGTTATTTGGTTGGTTCACCTCTGCGGGTAGTGAACGTTTGAAGCCAATCGAAGGCACGATGAATAGCACTAAATATGCAGAGGTCTTAACCCAGATGCTCCTGCCTATCATTCGAAGGAGACTTCCAACCGAAAAAAGTATTTTCTCACAGCATCTTGCTCCACGTCACTCGTCAAAAAAAAAAATAAAGAAATTTAACAATTCTTCGTGGAGAATAGCTATGACATTAATGTGTTGGAATTGCCTGGCAACTATCTGATCTTAACCCGATTGATAATCTGTAGGCCATTATTAAAGAAAGGCTCAGGGATACAGACTGCATGGCAAAAACAAGCTAATTTCAGCAATTATTGAGGCATGTTTCCATTACGAAGAAGGTAAAAATAGGTACGGAATCTTAATATCTTTAATACAATTGATGCAAAGGATGGGCACATTAAGTACTAACCGGAAATATTAAAAAAAAACTTGTTTGAAAATAAAACATAAAATCTCTAAAAATCTACTTGTCGCAATTAAGCAGCACTAGGCGTGTTTTGCTGAGACGTCGCTTCTCAGTGAAATAAGATTTAGCACGGAGTACAACAACAAAACATGACTGGCAACCACTTCAGCTTTTTTTCTCCAGCCAAATCGAATTGGGATGTTTAGTTGGCAACACTGAATTTCAGAGGGCGCAAAAAAGAACTTGTTCATTCAATTTGATTTAATTTGAATGATTTCAATTATATAACACAAATTTAAGCACAACGTTTTCATACTTTTCAATTCAACCTCAATTCAACTATAAATCTTCAAATAATAAAAACAAGTTTTAAACCAGATTGACTGGCGATCGTTTTGTTGAGAAGCTTTCATTTTGCTTTGCATAATTCTCACCAAAACACGGCTACTGTACGTACTTATGTAATTCGATTAAATTTGAGTGTCTACATAATTCCATATATTTTAGTTATCATATATGAATTTATTTTGATTGGTTCTTGGATTGACAGCAAAGAATCTCAAATCAATAAACAATCCACTCAACTCAAGCAATGAAACGCGTGACAATTCCTTCTTTGTTCTATTCTGAAATGAATTTCGGGATACCTATAACCCTTTCATTAAATCAGACATGTTTTACTCGGGAAATCCCGCAACTAAATACAAAAAACCGAGCAATTGGAGCACCGCAATGACGGAGGGTTGTCTGCATCTACTTTAGGTAGCCTAATAAACTCAGTCCGGACAATATTTTTCCGGCTTTTCTCTTTGAGATTAATCTTTCCCGGGTTAAACTACCGCAACTGTTGCTGGTATACCACAATGCTGTCGCTGTCGTAATCGTAGTCGCTGTCACTTGAGTTTGCGCACACTTGTTGGCCTTTTCGCGCGAAAAATATTAAAAATTGCACAACTTTATACGACTACGACTACGACCACAACCACGATAGCGACTTATGTTATTGCATTCACTTTTATTCATTTGTGCGTATTTCAGCGTTTGATAGGACGTACGAACGTGACGACTACGACAGCGACATCACTCTGTTCTACCAATTATTGTTTAGATAAGCATCACGATCATTTTGTAAATGATATTCATACCATTTGAGTTAACCGATCAATTAAGGTTTTGCCAAAACATGGTTATATGAAATAAAGATATCCAATATTATCTTACTAAGGGGCACATTAGCCGTATTTTATTATCACTCATGATCCATATGGATCATTGATTTCTATGCAATACAACTACAATACGAGATCTTGCTTTCTAAAAGAATCAATTTCGTGATCCAGACATTTTTTTTTTATTCCTTGGTAGGTTACACAACCACACTACACGACACAAGGAAAAATATTCATTGATCCAGATCCGGATCGTTTTATTTTCGTCGTGTGACCTATATGGATCTTGGATGATAATAAAATACGGCTATTATTATCGTAGATTGAAGTCTTAATTCAAGTCATGTATCTCCTTGTGAAACTCACCGAGGTGTCATTCTTTCGAGGTGAGCTTTGCCTACAATTTTTCTTAATTGATATAAAATCAATTCAATTCAAATTATTTTAAACGTAATCTACAGATAAGATTTATGTAATTCTTTAATAGTACTTAAAAAGTAGCGAAAGTAGTGAACTATGTACGTGTAACAAGTCATTATTCCACGATCGACCACATTTTCGTTCTTAGGAGTATCGCAGAGTTAATACTTTTTTAAGGTTCTCAACATTTTTTATTTGAGGAGTGGACTTTAGTCCCACCGCATAACAGCATTCACTTTTTAAACTATTATAGTTTTGAAGCACCTAGACTTTTCAACTTCCATCTGAACTACGATGCATTTCAAACCCATTTTTCTTTCAGCGAGAATTTAAGATATGGTTTCGATGAAATAAATAACTTGATAAATATACAAATTTAAGTAATATTAACCCTTCTGTCAATGGATGTTTTAAAACCTTCCCATCAATGGAATAGGTCTGGCTGGGCCTTCATACATTTTATATGAAAATTGGTGGAACTCAATGAAATAATTGTAGTTTTTTTGTTTATTTTGGACATGTTATTATTTTTATTTTTAATTTAAAGTTTTTTTTTACATAACATTAATATTACGAAGTATTTTCTTGATTTACACATTTATGGCATTTATGTAACTGAATACTGTGTTGTAAACAGACAGGCTCTTCGCAGGCAGTGCATGCAAATCTGGTTTTCCTTTGTATTTTATCGTTTATTCCGCAAATTCTACACGACTTTTTCTGGCCCGTTGATGTCTGGCTACTGCAGGGCTGTGGAATCCTATTTTGCAATGGTGCTCCAAAGAAAGATTCGATGCCATTTCTTACTTGACGGACTTAGGTAAAAAGATTTTTTTTTCGGATGAAATGTTAAATTAATACGTTTCTCCATACAATATGTAGCAAGGTCTGGCCAGACCTATTCCATTGATTCTAGGGGCTGTTGTAGAAAAACTTTTTTTTTTCTCACCCGCTTAGATTTACAACTTATTGTTAACACTAAAGCATTAAAAATATGTACGCTGACAAAGTCAGGAAATTTAGTAAGGATAGCTACACAATCAATTAGGAAAAAATGGTTTCGAAAATGGAAAAGGTCTGGCCAGACCTACTCATTGACAGAAGGGTTAAAGTAATCATTTGACAAGGTAATGAACCAGCATTCATTAGCAAAAATCGACAAGAAGTGCTAGACATTACCCTTGCCTCTGACAATATCTTTCAAAGGATCAGGAACTGGAAGGTATCAGGTGAACATTCCTTCTCAGACTATCGGCATCTTCAATTTAGCCTGAATATTGACCCTATAGACCCCGAAGTCTTTAGAAATTATCGTAAAACGAACTGGCTAAAATACAGGATAACTGTAAGTAAATTAAATACTTCGATTCCCTCTAGGACCCCTTGCAATACCCAAGAATTAGATCGCATGGTTGAGGATCTTACCTCAGCCCTTAATAAAGTGATGTCTTCTTCATGCCCTATAGTACGGCCCAGGGGTAGGAAAAAGCCTCATTGGCGGAGGGCAGATTTAGGTCCTTTAAGAACTAATTGTAGAAAACTCTCCAACTTTCAACAATGCCAAAAGCACGAAGGTTGCAACAGATTGCGACTTGTACAAACATCCCTAACTATCTACAAAAAAGAGCTGAGAAAGGCTAAACGCAATTCTTGGAGACTCTTTTGTGGCAAAATAGAATAGTCTTTGAGGCGTCTAGGCTAAGAAAAATCTTCTCCACAAATCCAATAATGCCCAGTTATCTCAAAAAATTAGATGGGATGGACGACTTTTAGCGAAGATTCGCTAAATCTACTACTTAACACACATTTTCCAGGTAGCTCGCAGGTTGTCAGCAACATTGTCTCCAATAGACCAGCTGCAAACTTAAACAATTCCTCTAACTTAATTACACAGAAAAAAGTCCACTGGACGATACAGAGCTTCAAACCATACAAATCCACAGGACCAGACTACCAGCCGAACTACAGAATTCGTCGGACCTTATCCTACAGGTGCTAGAAATAATTCTTAAAAGCTGCATAGATCTGGTCCATATACTAAAAGTATGGAGAGAAGTCAAAATAGTTTTCGTACCTTAAGCTGGCAAAAGTTCTCATACAAGTCCGAAAGATCTCAGAACCGTTAGTCTATCATCATTTCTTCTAAAAACGATTGATTGATATCCACTTGCGCAACAGTATTGATACTAAACTTTTGTTAGCGGCCCAACTTGCCTATTGCAAAGGTAAATTAGTTGAAACGGCATTACACTCGCTGGTTCATAATATTGAGTACTCCCTGTTTCACAAGGCATATACAATGGTAGCTTTCTTAGATATAGAGGGCGCTTTTAACAATGTCAATGCATCAGTGATTCCAGATGCACTCTCGGACCTGTAGCTAGACAGCTCACTGTGCGAATTGATCACTTTACTGCTTAATGATCGGATTGTCAACTCAGAGCTAGGTGGCACGTCTTCTAGAAGGTTTGTTAGTAGAGGCACTCCGCAAGGTGGTGTTCTATCTCCTTTCCTTTGGAATTTGGTGACAATACTGGAGGGTGAGTGATGCAAGGTGATAGCCTATGTAGATGATGTTGCTATAGTAGTCTAAGGAAAACACCTTAATACTCTAAAAGAACTGCTACAAAACGCTTTAAACAAGTTAACCAGATGTGCGGTTTGGTGTGGTTTGGGTGTAAACATAAAACTGAACTGGTACTCCTCTCAAGGAGATATCAAATTCTGTTCATCGATCTCTTAATGATATCAACTTAAATTTCTCTGATAAAGCAAAATATTTGGGTCTCATCCTGGATAGGAAACTAAGCTGGAAACCTAACATTCATGAAAGAGTCAAGAAAGCTACAGTAGCAGTTTTCTCTTGCAAAAATCTATTGGAAATAAATGGGGCTTACAGCCTCGAATAACTTACTGGCCATACATTTCGGTCATTAGACCGAATCTCACATACGAGGTGATTGTTTGGTAGACAGGCTTAGAAAAATCTATAAATCGCGACTATCTAAGCAAGGTCCAGCGTACAGCTTGTCTGTGCATAAGCGGAGCACTACGTACAACTCCCTCTGCGGCACTGGATATTATGTTTCATCTGTTACCCCTTGATATATTTAGAAAGCAAATGGCAGCGAATGCAGCCGTTCGCCTTGAAGCTACCCAACAGTGGTCAAGGAAAGACGTTAGCCACGCCTCCATTCGGAATAAATTCACAATCTGTCCCGAAAACACGGACTACACCATCCCACGTCTAAATTTTGACAAGAACTTCCTTGTCACCATCCCTTCCAGATCACTCTGGAATGAAAAGGCTTTTTTAGAAGATGAGTCGATCCACTTCTATACTGACGGCTCACAAATGAAAGACGAAGTTGGTGGAGATGTTTTCTCTGATAAGCTTAATCTTAAGCTCTCCTTCCGTCTACCAAATCATTGTACCGTGTTCCAGGCGGAAATAATGGCGATTAAGGAAGAAGAAGGTGGGCAAAGTCGCATCATCACCTCCCCGTGGTGCCCGCTGGATAGCTATCTGATAGTGAACTAACGATGAGCATGTGCTGAGTCTGACGATATATGGGTAGCTGAACACTCGGACCTGCGTAAGCACATCTAGGTGAACTTCAGCGCGCATATGTTTAACCGGACGAGGCATCTCTTGTTGACCTTATCGGCTGAAATATGCGTCTCAGAAGTTTAACAAGAGGTCCTCAGAAGGAGGACGTGGGGCGGATGAATTCTCCCGATGGAATCAACGGTGACGTCTACAGGCCAGCGGAAACCTTACCGGAGCTACTTCGACATATTTGAATCAGAGGTCTGTAAGGATTTTCAATACTACGTCAGGGTATTGAAAAAGAGATGGTGGCGGATGAACCCTTAATGGACCAACGGCAGCGCTCATATCCCCGAAGTGGGTTACTGACATCGGTGTATCCGGCCCCTCGTCCTAGGGGTTGCTAAAAAAGGATCTGGTCCTCCAGGTTGGGGGTTGTGCCGTCGGGTTAACTTCCCTACAACGTAAAAAACCTTCGGTTACGAAGCAACCAACAGCCTCGGATACGGATGAATTTACTGTTGACGACCCAAGCAAACGTAAAAAGGACAACGATCTTCGTGTCTGCACGTAGAATGTTAGGTCCCTCTACAAACCACGTGCAGCCGAACAACTTGCGGAGGCTCTAGAGTGTCTCAAAGCAGACATTACCGCCATCCAAGAAGTGCGATGGGATGGGCCGGGCAAAAGGAGTATAAAAAACTGCGGCATCTACTACGGCGATTGCTACAGACAAAAAGGACAGCGTCTATTCGGGTGCGGATTTGTTATTGGAGGCAGACTTAGGCAAGAAGTCTTGAGTTTCCGGCATGTGAACGAGCGCCTTATGACTATCCGTATCAAGGCTAAATTTGCCAACATTAGCCTAATACGCGTTCACGCCCCTCACGAGGAGAAGGACGACGCGACAAAGGACGACTTCTACCAGCTCTTGGACAAGACGAATGAGCAATGCCCTAGCCACGACGTTAAAATTATCGTAGGTGATTTTAACGCAAAGCTAGGAAGAGAGGACGTCTTAGTAGCGTGGTCGGAAAGCACAGCCTGCACGACAACACATCCGATAACGGACTCAGGCTAAGCGACTTTGCAGCGGGGCGAAACTTTGTCGTAGCTAGTACGCGGTTCCCACGTCTCGATATTCACAAAGGAACATGGCTCTCCTTTGATCGAAAAATCGTCAACGAAATCGATCACATTACGATCGACGCAAGGCAGTCTTCCAGTATTCTGAGTATCCGGACTTTCCGAGGAGCCAACGTGGACTCAGATCACTACGCAGTTGTAGCCAAGGTACGGATGCGGATATCCAGAACGGAGCGAAATCAACGAAATACTGTGAGGAAATTTGACGTCGGGGGCTACAATCGCAGGAGACCGCCAGAACCTTTGCCGATAGTGTTTCTTCTAATCCCAATCTAAGTCCTATGCCGCCAGCAGCAAATGCGGAAGACCAGTGGCAGCGTTGCCAACAAGCCATCAGAGATGCCGCCTCTGATGAACTGGGTTTCTCTCGCCCACCACAACGAAACCCCTGGTTTGATGAGGAATGCCGGCAAGCACATGCAGCAAAACAAGAGGCGTACAAAGCGGCGCTGCATAGAAGGACTAGAGCTGCTTACGAGCTCTACGTGCGCAGGAGAAAAGAGGAACATCGACTTCTCAGAAAGAAGAAAAAGGAGCATGAGAAGCCCTCGATGGAGGAGATTGAGAGACTCTATTGCAGGAATAATGTTCGAAAATTTTACCAAAGGGTAAAAAGAACATGCCAGGGTTTCAAAGCCAAAACAGAAGCCTGCAGGGACGAAAATGGCAACATAGTAGTGGAATCGCAGTCGGTGCTGAGGATATGGAAGGAACACTTCTGCAGACTGTTAAACGGCGATGATGACCAATATTCCGCTGTCAGGCAGAATGAGCCATTCAACAGTGACGATGACAGTCAAGATTCCCGTCAACCCGATCAGAATGAAGTGAGGATAGCGATATCTAAACTCAAATCCAACAAAGCTGCTGGAGCCGACGGCCTTGCCGCTGAACTTTTCAGGGCAGGAGGAGATGAGTTGGTAAGGAGCATGCACCAGCTCATCTGTAAAATTTGGTCGGACGAAAGTATGCCCGATGAATGGAACCTCAGCATCGTTTGCCCGATCCTGAAGAAAGGAGAACCTCTGAACTGCGCCAATTACAGAGGTATAAGTCTCCTCAACATCGCATATAAAATCCTGTCTGCCGTATTATGTGAACGCCTAAAACCGATCGTCAACAACCTGATAGGTCCTTATCAGTGCGGTTTCAGGCCTGGAAAGTCCACCATTGACCAAATATTCACACTACGGCAGATCTTGGAAAAACCCATGAATACAAAATCGATACGCACCACCTCTTTATCGATATCAAAGTTGCCTATGATAGCGTGTATAGAGACGAGTTATACAGAGCCATGTCTAGTCTTGGCATCCCTGCCAAGCTCGTCCGTTTGTGCAGAATGACGATGGAGAACTCTTGCTGCTCCATCAAAGTCGGTAAGAACATCACCGAACCGTTCGATGTCAGGAAAGGTCTTAAACAAGGTGACGCGCTATCATGCGATCTCTTTAAAATAGTACTTGAGAGAATTGTACGAAACTCTCAAGCCAACACCGGAGGTACAATCTTTTACAAGTCTGTACAACTACTCGCTTATGGCGATGACATTGACATAATCGGAATAACTCAGCGGGCCGTCAATGGGGCATTTACGAGTATTGAGATCGAGGCAGCAAAGATGGGTCTAGCGGTCAATGAAAGCAAAACAAAATATATGCTGTCTACAAAAAAGGACACCCAACATCGGCATCTTGGACAGAACGCCACAATAGACAGATATAATTTTGAGGTAGTAAAGGATTTTGTCTACCTAGGCTCTATGGTGAACTCCGCAAATGACATCAGTAGGGAGATCACACGAAGAATTACTCTTGCCAATCGTTGTTTCTATAGACTAAAACGGCAATTGAGTAGCAAAGCCCTATCTCGAACTACTAAGGTAACTCCTTATAAGACACTAATCATCCCAGTCCTGCTGTATGGCGCAGAGGCATGGGCTTTGACAAAACCGGATGAGGAAGCCCTTGGTTATTTCGAGAGAAAAGTTCTTCGAGCGATCTTTGGTCCTGTCTGCATAGACGGTGAGTGGAGGAGAAGGTACAATGCCGAGCTATACGGCATGTACAAGGACATCGACTTAGCCAGAAGAGTTCACATACAGCGACTAAGATGGCTGTGTCATTTAGAGCGGATGGAGCCCAACGTTCCCGCTAAGAAAGTTTTCGAATCCACCCCGGATGGACGACGCAGTAGAGGACGACCTCACGGTAGGTGGCGCAAACAAGTGGAGAAGGACCTCAACCAACTTGGCGTGCGCAACTTTAGGCAGCTGGCTCGTAATCGTGCTGGCTGGAGAGGTTTGTTGGTTGAGGCCCAGGTCCACCCCGGACTGTAGCGCTATCTAAATAAGTAAAGTAAGGAAGTCCTACCTTGGCTAAAAGAAAACGTGATATTCACATAGCCAAGCTGCAATCAAATCCTTGGAACGATCTCTATAAATTCAGTAGTAGCCCTAGACTGCCATTCGTCTCTTATGGAGATGTCGGAGCAATTTAATATTCACCTCTGTTGGGTGCCGTGGCATAGGAATATTCCGGGGAATTGTAAGGCTGACGAACTCGCCAAATTAGGAACAACTGTACAAATCCTTTCAGGCAAGGATAATCTAAGTACACCAATCGCTACTTTTAAATTTAAATTCAAGCTAAACGCAATCGAAAGAACAAATCTTAGGTGGACAAGTGGTACAATATGTCTAGCGACTAAGCAAATTTGGCCCAAGTTGTATCTGAAACGCTCTAAGAAATTGAACTCTCTCTTAATCGATTGGATATTGGCTCTATTATAGGTGTAATTACTGGACACTTTCTAATAGGCAAGCATGCAACAAGGCTTGGCGTATGTTCAAATGATTTTTGTAGAAGCTGCATGGACGATAAAGAGGAAGAAACTATTCCTCACCTTCTTTGTGCATATCCAGCTCTCTCCCATAGAAGAAAGCTTCACATAGGAGCTTTCTATTATAACGATCTAGGCGATCTGATAGATTTAGACATCAGGAGCCTCCTTCGCTTCATCAGAAGCTCTATTTGGTTCTAACGAGTAGGATGGGATTATATAATCCTTCATGGTATCACAACGGACCTTTTTTGGTCTATGTGTGTTGACGTAAGCTGGCAGCCAGTTCAACCTTAGGTTAGGTTAGGTTAGTGGGCTGGTGTAAGGACGGAAGTCCTCCACACCACACTCAGGTCAGTATAGACCCATTATGGTACCCATGGGGGAAAAGAAGATAGAAAGAAAAAAAGATCCCTTCCTCGTGAGAAAAAGTAAACGTCTCTGTACGTAGCCTTTTAGAAAGCATATAGTACTTACTGTGCCCGAGATACAAACCGTCCAGAGGATTTGATGAAGTTTGTGATGTCGTTGATCGGTCTGTTGGACAATTCCTCTAAATCTCTAAAGAAGTATTGTCCAAGGTATCTGTTTCTAAGGCAGTAGAGGTCTAGGCAGTGGCAGAGGCAGTGGGTAGTGTCCTCGTGAATCTCCTCGTCGCCGCAGGCCCTACAAAGGTCTTCGTTCGTCACACGTAACTTTTTTATAGGGTATCGCATAGTGTTGTGCCCCGTAATAATTTCTATGAGAGTAGAGAGTGATTTTCTATCCCTCTGCATGAGTTTATTGGTTTTTGCACTGTCAAATGTAGGCCATAGCTTCCTCTTGATGATGCAAGTATCTAGAGAGGACCATCTGTTGTTTGCCTCCGTTAAGGCGTTGTTCTTTGCTTCGAGTTTGAGTGTGGAAGGCGAGATGTACACTGAGGGGTCGGATTGGTCCGGGTTAAGTGCCGAATCTCCTCTGGCCAGTTCACCGGCTTTCTCATTCCCTAGTATGCCTTCATGTCCAGGAACCCAGCAGAGTTCTACCTTGCGCTGTGTTCCAAGAACTTTGAGCTCTTCTCTACAACACTTCACAAGCTTCGATTTTACTTCTGTAGCTGATATTGCTTTTATCGCTGCCTGGCTGTCGATGAAAAAGGTGATATCCTCACGTGGTATTGCCCTCATCGCAGTCTCACGGGCCGCTATTGTCACTGCTAGGACCTCCGCCTGGAAAACGCTGCTGTAATTCGGAAGCCTGACTGACAAGGAGATGCCAAGCATTTAAGAGAAGATGCCTGCGCCGACACCCGTTTCCATTTTGGATTCATCGGTGTACACGGCAATCGTTCTCTGGTCGGGCGTTCTGTCGGTTTTCCATTCTTCTGTTCGGGAAGCTGCTTGAAATTGGTCTTGTGAAGTCTAGGCATGGCGTTGTGTAGTCTGTGCTAGATACATTGTCCAGGTATCTGCGAAAAATCATAGTATGACCCATTGCATTTGGCCTCCAGCTATCTGGTTGGCTTAACTTTACGGCACTTATAGCCGCCGATACTTGTATAAAAATGTCTAGCGGAAGCAAGTTGATGATGGCTTCGAGTCCTGCAGTAGGTGGTTCTCATTGCACTGGTCGCGCCAATGCACGCTAGTCTTTGTACTTTTGTTATGGCAGTTAGGTTGCTCACTTTGCAGGCGGCTTGCCACCATACACAGACACAATACACCAGACACAATATTTAACATCCAAAATCTACAGAAGGGAAGAACTGAGGACAGTTCCTCATAGATCTTCCTTCATCTTACATACAAAACGTTCAACTAGGCTTATTGGTCTGGACAGTATATTGCAGCAACATCTGGATAAAAATAGTCCAACCCGAAGGTCGAGAGTTGGAGTTGGTAGGCCTCGGCTTAGTGGAAACGCTTGTGTTTGTGTTTATCGCCTATATAATCACACCTCCCGGATGATCAGAGCTCGAAATAAAATGTCGTGATAGGCCTACATTGTTCCTTGGTGGTCTTGGATTACGATCAAAAGGCAAGTATTCGCTTTGTAAGCGACAGTTTGAACTAGAGCTCCTTGGCGTCCAAATAAAAAGATCTATCAGTTGAACTTTATTAAGTATTCATAAATAAATCTTCTCATTCTCTCAAGCACGTTTCTTATACCCGTTGTCAAATAATACTCGTAGTTAAAATAATTCTGAAACGAGCAGTTTTCTCGCTCATTATAGTGTACATTATTGAGTACAAATCTCAAGTAAATATTACTGGACATTAGATCGAACAATAGGCGTATTTTGGTGAGACAGCAGCTCTCAGTAAAGTAAGATTTAGCACGGAGTACAACAGCAAAAAATGACTGGCAAATACTTAAGATTTTATCTTCAGTCAAAAGTGAGTTGAGATGTACAGTTTGCAACACTCAATTTCAGAGGGCACTGAAACGAAAACTATTCCCAACACTCTGCGATCATAGCTCTAGCCTCTCACTGATTGTGTATTGAACACGATTCTATCAAAGCATATTAGTGCATCTCATGTTCATGTAAAGATTGTGATTTTTGACAGCTCCTGTCCCCGGAATTTCATCAGGCCATATTTCACAATCAAAGAATATGATCAAAGGTACATTTGTTCTGGTCCATTTCTTTAACGTTACCAATAAACACAGCTTGTCCTCGGTATTATGTTTATCTTTCTATTTGATTGTTTCTTATGCATATGATTCTCATCATCAGTTATGTCCCATTTTCATTATCGTCATTTCCGTATCAATTAATAACACCCCCACGCGACCATTTACCATAATTTAGTTCAACCATTCATCGATATCAAAAATTCATTCGCTGCAGTACAATTTGTATGTATAAAAAGTTCATCGTTAAAAGCTCTCCTATAACAATCCATAAGAAACACTATCAAAAAGCTCCCCGTGCTGCTAATGTTAATAATTTTAAAGTGAGTGAGCGCCAAACAAGACTGTTCGCCAACCAACATGGGTACCATACCGACAGTGCGGAATGTGATCTATACGCGTTTCAACGCGGGACGACGGATCGAATTTTTTTTTGTCACAAGTTGTCATTTAGTTCGTTTTAACAATATTTCGGAATATGTTCTTCGATCTTATCTACCTCTCGTGGTTTGATATCGGCTCTATCATTATATTTACTGTTTCGGTGATTTACGTGTCGATAGTATCACAACAACAAAAGCAAAATGATCTTCTTAAGTACGTAGTGATCTTGCATAAATTATATGTTTATATCTTTTTTTTATCTATACAATCTTTTTTTTTTGCTTTGTGCTGTAAAATCTAAAAAATCCAACAGTGTCGTTGTAGTTGTTTGCAATTGTTATCTGTGCCCAACACAAAAAAGAATTTTCGTGGTGGATGTTGTTGATTCGAAAATCCAATACATTTTTATTCTATTTGTAATTCACTGTGATTTAACCGGGCTGTTGATGTCACTATCGTAATGGAATCGCAGTCAATTAGCGATTAGATAAAAAAAAAAAATATTTATGAAAATAATACCAACTTAGCGTGTATTTGGAATACTAACATCGATCATTCCCGTTCCTCATACGTTTGTTTTTTTAGCAAATCATCACAGACATCATTGTCATCTACCACTACCACCTTGCCGCCCTCCAGTCCCACCGACTCTAATGGTCATGACGAATAGTAAGCAATCTTTTATATGCAGCACTTAATCGTCTTAAGTTTTGACAATAGCTTCACCTGTTTGGATCTAAACAATAAAATCAAACATTTCTAGCAACGATGATGAGGACAGCTTGTCTTTGGATAACCTCTTCCCATGCGATCAGTCCGAGATCTATGCCTCTAAGAAGATCAGTTACATCATCGAAGAACTGGTGCAGACGGAAGTGAATTATATTAACAATATCAAGCGGGGTGTGAAGAATTATAGTCGGATATTTAGTCGAGAGGATCTACCAGAGGCGTTACAGGGTAAAAAAGGAGATCTGATGGGAAATATAGAGGAGATATTGGCCTTGCATGAAGAACAGATACTGCCAATGATGAATCTTAATCAAAGGGATTTAAAACTCCTTTTTGATGAGTTTTCAGAATATTTCGATGTGAGTACCTATACCATAAGTTAAGACTTCTATAGATTAGTTTGAATTACGAGTTTTGAAATCAACGTAGAACAGCATTTACATTCGCATTTCAATTTCTATTTTTCACTACCAATTGTATCCAGGTTCGCTACTTTAAACTTCATGTAATAGATAGGCGCTGTCGTGTTTTTTTCTTTTTTGTAGACCTTTCGATAGGCAAACGTTTTTATATATCATTAATGGTTTAGATAGAGTGAGCTAAACTTAGAGTCATTGTTAAGCCCCATCTTGGCCTATATTGTATTCCGGATACAACGCCTGACATGTCGGTAGAAGTTTAATTGTAATCGGATAGGTTGTTTTTGAAAGACAGAAAACTTATCTTTGTAATAGTAATTTGTACCACCCAGTCTCGCCGAGTAAATGTATAAAAAAAAGAAGTCTAATTGGAAACTTCATGTAAATAATAGACAGATATATGATATCACGGGTTTTTTGTAGACATTTTTATTGTCAACAGTCTACCCCCATAATTTGATTTCATGATCAAAAATACAAATATTCGACACAAGCAACCCATTAAGAGTCTGGGGCCTAGTTTCTTACAACCATTCGTCTTGCGCACGTTATATTTTCGCAAGAATTACAAGGGTAGTCTGAAAAGTTGCCGACCTAACAAAGATACAAGACATTTTTTCTTCAAATTTGTTTTTATTTTTCTACATAGTCTCCTTGTAGGTCTACACATTTTTTCCATTGATGCTCCCATCTCTTTAACCCGTCCAAATAGTACTCGGTGTCTTTCTCTGCAAAATTACTCTATACGAAGGTGATGGCCTCCTCATTTGATGAAAATCTCTGTCCTCCGAGCGCAACTTTTAGCTTAGAGAACAGGAATAAGTACTTTGGGGATAGATCTGGTGAGTAAGGATCAAGCAGTTCAAATCGTAATTCGTGGATTTTCGCCATGGCAACCGCTGAGGTGTGAGACCTCGCATAAACTTTTTTTTTTTTGCAAATGTGGCCGTTTTTCGGCAATTTCTGCCTTCAGCTTGTCAAGTAATGATGCGTTCCTGTAATGGTTTTTTCCTATTGAAGATAATCGACTAAGATAAATCCATGACTATCCTAAAAACCAGTCGCCAAGTGATGGCCGAAAAAAACAGTTTCTGCTTTTCTGAAACCGATTCCTCTTTCGCAGTCCATTTCGTCGACTGTATTTTTGTTTGTGTGGTATAATGGTGTATCCAAGTTTCATCTTCAGTAATTAATCGGCGCCAAAACTCTGATTTATTGCGCCTAAACTACACCAACAGAACGTTGGAAACAGCGTTTCTGGTCGAACGTGAGCAAACGCGGCACCCAACGCGAGGTCAGCTTTCTCATACCTAAATCTTGATTCAATATGACACAAACACGTTCTTTGAACATATTCATCTTGAAATAAGCTGCAGCAGAATTGACCTCACAGAATCTATGAAACTATATGTTGTATGTGTCTACATTCCACCAAGATCCCAACCATCAGTAGTGGCTAGATACTTAGATGCCTTCCGCTTCATTGTAGCTTGCCTAATTGCCTTGGACATAATCTACATCTTTGGTGATTTCAACCATTCCGAAATTATATGGGTCTCAGCTGATGCCAACTGCACATTTTTGAGCCCTAGTAATACCTTGTCTCGATCCGGATCAGATATTGTAGATACACTGCAATCATTGGGTTTGCTTCAGGTTACCCTAATAAGAAATCATCAAGATCGTACGCTGGACCTCATCTTTACCAACAACAGTGGTCTCCAGAAGCCTTGCACCTCTTGTTCCTAAGATTTGTATCATCCGTCTCTGTATTTGTTTTCTAATTTTTATATTCATAAGCTTAATATTACTGATTCATTCAAATTTGATTTCAAAAGAGCTAATTATGTTTCCATTTGTGATGAACTTAAGAATTATGACTGGTATCCTTTTATTTCCTTGAAAATTAACGATTTATGTTCCGAATTTGATCGGGTCATTAAGGAAGTTATTTTTAAATATGTGCCTGTAGTTCGCGTTCGAAACTCTTCGGTTAGTTCTTGCCCTTGGGATAACGAGTTTACTCGTTTTTTAAAAACTCAAAAAAGAATAAAGCGCATAGAAGATGGCGTAAAAGTTTAGTGAATGAGAACTACATATCGTACGTAAAACTTAAGTCTGAATTTAAGACGTCTCTGTATCATACTTACCTTATATATATCAAAAATATTGAAACTAATATTAAATCCAAGCCTAATCAATTCTGGAATTTCATTAATACGAAAAATGCATCCGATGGTTATCCGACCTTTTTTTCCCACAAGGATCGGTCGTTCGACTCATCGATAACTATATGCAACAACTTCGGATATTTTTTCCAATATGTGTACCCGAATAAAGTGTCAAACATTGATGAAGAATTTTTTGGTTATTTTCAGGAATCTGAGTGTCCTATTTTTAATAATATTGAAATTTGTGAGGATAGTACATTGAAGTATTTGTTGGAACCGGAATTAAACTTAAATGCCGGACCTGACGGTTTACCCTCTGCTTTTCTAAAGAATTGTGCACAACCCTTACACAAAATTCTCTGTCACATCTTTAATTTGTCATTAAAATCATTTACATTCCCATCTATTTGGAAAAAATCTTTTATAATACCCATATTTAGGTCTGGTAGGAGAAACAAAATTGAAAACTACCGTGGTAATGTAAACAATCTGTAATTCCTAAATTATTTGACAAATTAGTTATCGAAAGTCTTAGCTTTTTTTGTAAGTCATTAATTTGTAATAACCAGCATTGATTTGCAAGACAGCGCCCGACTGTAGCAAACCTAATCTTATTTACCAATTTTGTTGTCTCTTATAAAGGTAAAGGTAATCAAGTAGATACCGTGTGCACGGACTTTAGTAAAGCATTCGACCGTGTAGATCATAGTCTATTGCTTTTCAAGCTTAAACGCCTGGGTTTTCCGATTTCCCTTGTTGATTGGTTGTCATCATATTTATGTAATAGATACCAATTTGTAAACTTCCGAAATACAATTTCAAATAAAATTATAGGTACTTCCGGTGTGCCGCAAGGAAGCCACTTTGGTCCACTCCTATTCGTCCTGTTTGATGTTGTTAAATTTATACCTCAATGTTTGCGGATGACTTTAAATTATTTGCATCCCGAAAAAACACACACAGCTTCCAAATACTTAATACTAACATGCAGAAACATTTTCTTTGATGCTCTAAAAACTTGTTGTCCCTAAATGTTAGTAAGAGTTCGGTTATATCCTTCACATGCCGTAAATCACCGCTTTTATTTAATTACACACTTGACAATAAAGAAATCTCTCGAGTCCATCAAATAATGGATCTGGCCGTTTTGCTGCACTCTAAACTTTCCTACACAAATCATATAGAATTTATCACAAATAAGGCTAATAGAACTTGGGGAATGATGAGATGCTATGCTGGTGAATTTACCAACCATTGCGTTATTAAAATGTTGTATGTATCATTTGTTAGGTCCATTTTGGAATATGCGTCAATTGTTTGGTATCCGTATTATAACGTACATATCTTAAAAATTTAAACCATCCAAAAAAGATGTTTGAGTTTTGCCTTAGAGGAGTTCCCTGGATTGACCCTAACATGTAACCCTACTACCAATCGAGACTTAAACTGATTAGGCTAGAACCGCTTGAAATTAGAAGAGTGGTGGCTGGAACCATTTTTCTTCATAAGCTACTTATTGGTGAGATTGTTTCCCCTGAGATCTTAAGGCTTTTAAATATAAATATTCCAGCTGCTGGCCTAAAAAATCATCAATTTTTTAATAGAACTGACTCGCGAACTAATTACGGCCATACCTCATCGATAAATGGACTTACTTACTTTACTTAGGTGGCGCTATAGTTCGGGGTGAACCTGGGCCTCAACCAGCAAGCCTCTCCATTTAGCTCGGTCTTTAGCTAATTGCCTCCAGTTGCGCACTCCAAGTTGGTCGAGGTCCCCTTGAACTTGTGCGCGCCACCTACGGCGATGATTCCCTCTACTGCGTCGTCCCTCGGGATTAGATTCGAAGACTCTGCGGGCCGGAGCGTTGGTGTCCATTCGCTCTACATGTCCTAGCCATCTCAGACCTCCAATACGCAGTTTTTTGCTAGGTCGATGTCGCTGTACAGCTCGTATAGTTCGTGATTGAATCTTCTCCTCCAAAACCCGTCAACGCAAACGGGACCGAAAATCTTACGAAGAATTTTTCTCTCGAAGCGACCAAGGATATCTTCATCCTCTTTTAATAAAGTCCATGTTTCAGCGCCGTAAAGCAGGACTGGGATGATCAAGGTCTTATATAGAGTCTCCTTAGTAGTTCGAGTTAGGGCTTTACTGTTGAATTGCCTTATAAGCCCAAAAAAACAGCGATTGGCAAGAGTTATTCTTCGATTGATTTCTGCGCTGATTTTGTTTGCTGAATTTATAGCAGAGCCAAGGTAGACAAAGTCCCTTACTACCTCAAAGTTATAGCTGCCCACTGTGACGTTTTGTCCAATTCGTCGGTGTTGGTTTTCCCTTCTAGTTGACAGCATATACTTGGTTTTGCCCTCGTTTATCGCTAAACCCATTTTGGCCGCTTCTGCCTCAATGCTTGCAAACGCACCGGTGACAGCCCGCTGAGTTCTTCCGATAATGTCTATATCGTCGGCGTATGCAAGCAGTTGTACAGACTTGTAATAGATTGTGCCTCCGGTGTTGGCTTGTGAGTTCCGCACAATCCGTTCAAGTATAATATTGAAGAAGTAACATGACAGCGCGTCACCACGTCTAAAGCCTTTTTTGACATCAAAGGTCTCGGTGAGGTCATTACCGACCTTGATGGAGCAGCGAGCGTTCTCCATCGTCAGCCTGCACAGACGGACAAGTTTGGCAGGGATGTCAAAACTAGACATGGCTCTATAAAGCTCTTCTCTATAGATGCTGTCATAGGCGGCCTTGAAATCGATAAAGAGATGGTGAGTATCGATTTGGAATTCTTGGGTTTTCTCCAGGATCTGCCGACGTGTGAAGATTTGATCGATGGTGGACTTTCCTGGCCTGAAACCGCACTGATAGCGTCCAATCAGGCTGTTGACAAAAGGTTTCAGGCGTTCACACAATATCGCAGAAAAGATCTTGTATGCGATGTTGAGGAGACTGATGCCTCTATAGTTGGCGCAATTGAGGGGGTCTCCTTTCTTGTGGATCGGGCAAACGATGCTGAGATTCCATTCATCAGGCATACACTCGTCTGACCAAATATTAGAAATGAGTTGGTGTATGCACTCTACCAATTCATCCCCTGCTGCCTTGAAGAGTTCGGCCGGTAAGCCGTCAGGTCCAGCAGCCTTGTTGGATTTTAGCTTGGATATTGCTATCCTCACTTCGTTTTGGTCCGGCGGACGGAAATTTTGACTATCATCGTCTATGTTGAATGGTTCATTCTGCCGGACAGCGGGATGTTGGTCTTCGTCACCGTTATACATTCTGCAGAAGTAGTTATTCCATATTCTCAGCACCGACTGTGATTCTACTACGAGGTTTCCATTTTCATATCTACAGGTTTCTGTACAGGTATTACTTCTCTGACACGTTCTTTTTACCTTTTGGTAAAACTTTCGTACATTGTTCCTGGACTATAAACTCTCGATATTCTCAAACGCTCGCTTCTCATGCTTTTTCTTCTTCTTTTGGAGAAGCCGATGTTCTTCCCGTCTCTTTTGCTCGTAGAGCTCACGAGCAGCTCTCGTCTTCCTTTGCAGCGCCGCTTTATATGCCTCTTGTTTTGCTGCATGCACTCGCCGGCATTCTTCGTCAAACCAGGGGTTTCGCGGTGGTGGGCGAGCGAGATCCAGCACATCAGTCGCCGCGTTTTGATGGCATGTTGGCAGCGTTGCCACTGGTCTTCGGTACTTGATGCTGGCGGCAAAGGGGTGATTGAGAGATTTCGGGATACGCGTTCAGCGAAGAGTCTGGCGGTCTCTTGCGATTGTAGCTTTTCGACGTTAAATTTTCTCACAGTAATTCTTCTTTGTTGCTCAGATTGGGATATCCGCATTCGTACCTTGGCTACAACAAGGTAATGATCCGAGTCTATGTTGGCCGCTCGGAAGGTCCGGACATCCAGAATACTGGAGGCATGCCTTGCGTCGATCGCAATATGATCAATTTGGTTGATCGTTACATGATCATTGGACCGCCATGTCTGCTTATGAATATCGAGATGAGGAAACCATGTGCTTGCTATGGTGACATTTTGCTCCACAGCGAAATCAATTAGCCTTAGTCCGTTATCAGACGTGGTGTCGTGTAGGCTATGCTTACCGACTGCCCTACCAAAGACGTTCTCCTTTCCTATTCTGGCGTTAAAATCGCCCAATACGATTTTAACGTCGTATTTAGAACATTGCTCGCATGTTTTGTCGAGGAGCTCGTAGAAACACTCTTTGGTGGCAGGGTCCTTTTCTTCTGTGGGGGCATGAACACATATTAGGCTTATGTTAGCGAATTTAGCATTGATTCGGATAGTCATAATACGCTCGCTCACGTGTCGGAAGCTTAAGACTTCTTGCCTAAGTCTGCCGCGTATGACAAATCCGCATCCGAATAAGCGTTGCCTGTTGCCTCTGTAGCAATCACCGTAGTAGATGTCACAGTTTTTCATCCTCTTTTTGCCCGGCCCATCCCATCGCACTTCCTGGATGGCGGTAATATCTGCTTTATAGCAGTCTAGGGCCTCTGCTAGTTGTTCGGTCGTGGTCTGTAAAGGGACAGAACATTCCACGTACAGATCCGAAGGTCGTTGTCCTTATTTCGTTTGCTGGGGTCGTCATTAGTTGAGTCATCCTTATCTGAGGCTTTTGGTTGTTTCGGAACCATGAAATTTTTACGTGGTAGGGAAGTTACCCCGACGGCACAACCCCCAACCTGGAGGGCCAGTTCCTTAATTATTCCCCTAGGACGAGGGGCCGGGTACACCGGTGCCAGTAGTCCACTACGGGAGTATGAGCGCTGCCGTTGGCCCATTAAGGGCTCCTCCGCCACCATCTCTATTCCAATGTCCTGACCAACATTGGAAATTCCTTACCGACCTGTGATCCGAATATGTCGAAGCAGCTCGCGCAAGGTATTCACTAAGTTCAACCTAACTGGAACTATAGACGCCACCGTTGACTCCATCTAGGGAATTCGTCCGCTGCCGCCTGGAACAGGAAGAAGTGCTCTAGTGGGAATGCACTCTTCCCCCCCTCTCTCATCTGCTGCCACCAAGAATCCGCCAAACGGGGTTGGTTACCCATTTCTTGAATTAAGGTACTAGGCACCCGGCTGTCACCGCGTGGAGGTTGAGAGTAGGAGTTGGTAGGCCTCAGCTGAGTGAAAACGCTTGTGTTTTCATATGATCGCATGCACTACCGTTTGACAACCAACGTATAAATGGACTTATGGAGTTGTATAATGGATATGCTCGTTTCTTCGACTTTAATTCTTTGGTCGATATTATAAAAAGAAAGTTATGAATGCTCTTACCCGATCATAATTTTCATCTCCATTTTTATCTTAATTTAATTTCATTTTTTTTTTTTTTCTACCTGTTTTGTTGTTTTATTGTTAAATTTACTGTTTCAATTGTTCTTCTTAAACTCATTGTAATTCTATCTAAGAAAGTCTTGCACTTTGTTGATAATAAATTAAAAAAATTAAAATTAAATTTATAGCCCTTGCTATCTCTCTCACTTTAATTCGACGGTTGTCTAGCATCATTTGGTGAACTTGAGCGATGTTATCGTTAGTGCTTGCAGTTTTCGGACGTCCCGAACGTTCATCATCTCCCAAGTTGGTACGGCCACGTTTAAATTCAGCTGCCCAAAATTTCACTGTGGAAAATGATGGTGCAGAGTCCCCGTACACAGCGTCCAACTCGTTTTTGATTTGCGTAGGCGTATTGCCTTTCAAAAACTAATATTTAATGACAGCTAGATACTCGATTTTTTTCCATTTTCACAAAAACACTCACATCGACTTACTCAAACGATTGTCAAACAAAAACTGCTCGTCCTGTTGAAATTTCTGTGATTGCCTTTCAAAAGATGCGCAAAAACATTCCCTAGCCTTTGTTGACGAGTGCTGCTATCTTCATGTTGAGGTCGGAAACTTTTCAAACCAACCTGGTACAGCTATCGCAGTGGTAATTTCTGGAGAAGTTCTTATATCATTATCACATTAATTGAGTTTGAATCTAATATTCTCTTTCATTTAAAAGATTATTTTATAACAAATAGCTCCCGGCATATATCCACCACCACTATCTATAATATATGAAATTCGATTAGTCGTTTGGACTCCTTTTTAAGCAATTGAGGGCTTATTTTGCAAAGCTTACATTTTTGCTGATTTATCAACATATACCAGTGACTACATATACTCGTTTCACCGTAGAAAATAATCTAGTCTAGAAAATAATCACACATATACTTGGAGGCCAATTTACTGAAGCATTTCTTGAAATAATGTTGTCAGGAAATTTGTCCTTCAATAAATTAATTGGTTTGATCGCTTTTTGGCTTTTGCCACGTAGCACCATCTTGCTAAAAACAGTAGACTTTCAGGTCGATCTCCAGCAAATTTGGAAACAAATAATTATTTATTATGGATCTGTGACGCTTAACATTGACAGTTACATTCACCCCGGGCTCATTTTTTAAGAAACAACGACCAATGATGCCTCCACCATGTAAACCTCATCAACCAGTACATTTTTCAGGTTGTAATGGAACCTCGTGAACCCAGTGACGATTATTTTCAATACATACATTGCAATTTTGTTTGTTAATATTAGCCATTTAACCAGAAATGAGCTTGATCACTGAAAAAAATTGTTCAATAAAAAGTGGATCAGTGCGAACGATGGTCTTGTGGATTGATTGTGGATGTAGACCAAAATCTTTACCTTAAATGTTACATGTAGTGGAATAACAAAGACCAACTTATTGAAAAAGCCGACGAATAGAAAAATTCAGATCTTCATCAACACTTGGGCCTAAAACACCAAACAGTTCTACATCTTAGTTTTGCTGTTTTATCGAGTAGATTAAACGTTATTCGAAATTTATCGATAACCCGACGAATAAGTTGCACAGATGGGCGATTATATATATGAACCACCAAATGATGAACAGCACATTGATTTTGAAAATAAATGTCTTCCATGTTAATGTGTCAAACATTACCAAACACAAATTGTAAAACTCTATCTGCATCCAAAATTGTATCACTGTAAAAAAAATTACCCTTTATATAAAAAAAAAAAAAAATATATATATGTTTGGCGTAACAGCTCTTTAAGTGCCTGGGGTTAGCTTCTCGCAACCACTCATGTTGTGTGCGATATATTTTTCACATGAATGAAAGGGACCTACAGTTTAGTGCCGAATCCGAACGGCGATTTGGAAAGCTTTTTCGTGACAACAATACTCTCGGATGTTTGTCAGACGCTCGCGGGAGGTGGGACCGTGAACAAACTTGTTGGTGTTTTCTGGGATTCGAACTTGGAACCTCATGCGTAGTGATCCGACACACTAACCACTTACGCCACGGCCCCCACTTTTTATGTACTCAGCTAATAAACCACATTTTTAAGGTACTCTGCTTCAAAAACTGTTTCTTGTCAGCACTCTTCAAACAGTGTTTGCGTCACAGGACTTACTCGTTCTTTTCTTGAATTTTTTTCTACTGTTCGCTTTATAACGAAACGAAAAGATCGTACGCGGTAAATATTTTTGAGTGTCCTGATCGGTGTTAAGATTCAAACATTCCAATCATTTTATTCTCTTGAATTATTGTTTTCATTGTTGAACGCGCGCCGCCTCCAAATAATCTTCCCAATTCCATAAAACGATTTTCCCTGAGAATCGTACTTTATTACCAGTCACCAGAAAGTTCGTGACAAAGTCAAGCAACTTTGCACGAAGAATTTTGAAGAGAAAAGTTGCGCAGCTTGTAATAATCAAATTGTACCATTCAAACGCTTTTTGTTAAAGTAAATCTGAATAAATTTGCAAAGTTTGGGGTGTATGTAGACTTTTGTCAATAAGTGTAGTTCAATCTGATTAATTTCGCCTGAAAAATAATTATTCCTTATTATTATTATTTACTTACTTACTTAAGTGGGTCTTCAGTTCCGGGTGAACCTGGGCCTCAACCATGAAGCCCTAAATCATCAATCGTGTTTAGTTAATTGCCTTCAGTTGCGCACTCCAAGTTGATTGAGGTCTCATTGAACTTGAGCGTCAATTTCGCTGTAGACTTCGTATAGTACGTCATTGAATCTCCTCGTAAACGGGACTGAATATCTGCTAGGAATTTTTCTCTCAAGCGACTAACGATATCTTCATCCGCTTCCAATAAAGTCCATGTTTCAGCGCCGTAAAGCAGGACTGGGATGATCAGGGTCTGAGCCTTGTGCTAGTTTTTCGAGACAGTACTTTATTGAATTGCCTTATAGGCACAACAAAAATAGCGATTTGCAAGAGTTATTCTTCGCTTGATTTCTGCGCTGGAGTCGTTTTCACAATTTATAGCAGAGCCAAGGTAGACAAAGTCTTTTACTACTTTTCTTTTTTTTTATAATTTTGCCGCACTCAACGGGTTATGAATACCCTTAACATGCTTACACACAGTGTGGGGGCGTTGGAAAGGATAGATAGAGAGAAAGATTTTGGTGTAGTGGATTGAAGCTCGTTATTTATGCTTCAGAGAAACTCCAGAGGTGGCATCCAGATAACTGGGGAGATTTTTATTATTTTTTTGTATTTGCTTCTGATTCACAGTATTTTTTTTCGCGATAACCGATGTCATTGGCAAATCATTATCAACAGAGCGAACAATTTTTCCAGCCATATGACCAAGCTTATGCCAGTGTTATGCCTTCGAAGTAGTGTTCACACAAGCTTTCCCAATTGATCGGACTGACTTTATATATTTCATGAGAAATAAATAAATGCTTTCTGTCATCAGGATTTGATCCATGAACCATTAGCGCGGCAATTGACGACGTTACCACTACACCATTGCTTCCCCCAAAGTAGCAGTTACCCACTGTGGCGTTCCGTCCAATATATCGGTATTTACTGTCTCTTCTTGTTGACAGAATATACTTGGTTTTGCACTCGTTTATCGCTAGACCCATTTTGGCCACTTCTGCTTTAATGCTTGCAAACACACTGGCGACAGCCTGCTGAGTTCTTCCAATAATGTCAAACTCGTCGGCGTATGCAAGCAGTTGTAAAGACTTTTAATATTCAAAAAGTCACGTGAGAGCGCGCCACCTTATCTAAAACTTTTTTGACGTCAAAGATCTCGGTGAGGTTACTACCGAACATGATGTAGTAGTGAGCGTTCTCTATCGTCATTCTGCACAGACGGACAGCTCTGACGGGGATGTCAAATCTAGACATCCTCTCAAAGCTATTTATAACTCCTCTTTATAGATGCTGTCGTAGGCGGCCTTGAAATCGATAAAGAGATGAGTGTCGATTCGGACTTCTTGGGTTTTCTCCAGGATCTGCCGAAGTGTGAAAATTTGATCTATAGTGGACTTTCCTGGCCTGAAACCGCACCGCAAACGATGCTGAGATTCCATTCATCAGGCATACACTCGTCTGATCAAATCAATCAAATTTCTCACCTATGCATAATAAATAACGATCTACACCTGTTTCTGTCTGAAAGTCATCAAAGTGACGAGGTATGCCTACTATAATATCTAACACGTTGTTAATCGAGCCGTCTTAGCTCATCATTATACCGATCATTAATCGTAGATACGAAACTTCTAATTAACGAAGAGCTTATGCTTTTGTCTTTATAATCTTGTTGATTCTATTGAAATTGGAAGCGTGTATTGAATGCCGATCTCAGGGATGTATATATTTCTCTCATAAAATTCTCAGAATTAATTTCAAGTTCAATTAGTTGTCGCGACTGTAGTTATCGCGGTACACGAATATGTTATGTAACCGGCGGCGGTGTTGTTATTTGTTTTCATTTTTGAGGGAATACCTACCTAGTCTTGTTGGGTCAAGCGGAACGCACTTCCTTGCCTAACTGGCTGCGTTGCGTGGGTACCCTCTTTTCAAAATCAAATAAATCGTATGAAATTTGTGAAGCCCACGAGCTTCACTATATCATATGGTTTTAAATTGTCAATAAACAGGTTAAGATAAACATCTGCGGAAGCAGATGTTAATTTGTTTTGTTTTGTTTTTTCTTTTCTATTTCAAAGTGGATGCGATATTATCAGCTGTCGCTATGAAAACCAGACTTTCCGCATTAAATTAACATATGCTGTGCACATTAAGTTTCTGAAGAAAGATTATTGATATAAGACTGTATAATAATAGTATGATTAACAATTATTTATGTGTCTAAACAACTACATTTATATGAGAATTCTATGGAACGAACCATTCTTCTCTGATACAAATTATGAATCATGAAGCAGACTTCTAGATAACTTTAAAAATGATGAAGAAGTGTTATTAACAATACTTCTAATTATCGCATAGAGATCCCGCCTCTCTGTTACAGTCTGCCATACCTAACCAGCTTCGAAGAAACAAGTTCAGGTTGTGGAGAGAAAAAACGGGAGAAACTCATAAAACCCACACTATTTAAACTGCAGATTTGGTGAAGTGATAAAATTGTCTTGCCATTGAAGAAGCTAAAATCTCATCGTCGACTAAGGGTGCTTTCACACTGAAAAAATTTGACAAACAAAACAGTTTTGTTTTTTCGAAATTTGAATGCACACTTTTAAATGCTTGTACGTTTATTGAATAACGCGAAACAAAGCTGCCAAATGAAAACGGTTTTGTTTTAGTGCTTGTATTAAACATTACACGTGCGTTAATGGAGCATTGTACATTGAAATAAGCTATAAATCATTAGCAAACAAAATTGAGTTAGGAAAATAAACGAGAAAGCAGTTAAGACATAAACAAGAAACAAGCACATGGATTCAAATGAAAGCGCCTACACGAACCCAGTCAACAAAGCAAAGCAAAAAAAAAAAAAATACTTGAAAATGCATGCGAACGATGATAATGATGTCCGTTTCACAATGTAGCGAGATGAGAGCAATGCAATAGCGTGGCGAAAAATACCGTCGTCTCGTTCTCGCTACAAAATCGTCTGTTATTGCTCAATGAACGCGACGCGCAGTCGAGTTTTCATATATCATATTTTCATATTTATTTACATAGTTTTACAGTAAGATTACAACAGCTCATTATTTGTGAAAGGCTTAAGAAAACATCCAAGTACTAACATAAATAACAATTTTAAAAGAAATTAAGAAGTACAATTTATATTTAATATTCAAAAATGGTACATTTTACAAACTACCTGAACTATCCTAAGATTGATTTAATTTAAAGTTTATTGTGTATCACTGGCCAAGTGATTAAAAAGATTGGTTTTGAAATTGTTTGCGTATGTGGCTCTCCTAAGTGTCGTGGGTAATGAGTTCCATAAGCGAGTGACTTGGACAAAAAATGTACGTTCAGATTGTATACAATTAAATCTGGGCTGAATCAGAACAGCTGTTCTTTGTGAGCTGGCAAAATTTAGTCTGCTGTATAGATAATCGGGCTGTCGAGTCTGCATAATTTCATGCAGTAGAATTAACGACCTGAACTTAATAAGGTTATCAAAACTGGGATTCATTGTCTAATGAGAGTAGCTAGATATATGGTCATAATATCTTTTGTTAAAGACGTATCTTGCTAAATAACATTTAGTTTTCGACGAGTATTGCAGTCAACATTGCAAAAGACTTCGCATCCATACAGCAATACAGGTAAGAGCAGCATCTTAACAAGTAGCATCTTGGTCTTAACAGGCACAGAGCTTTGGGTGAGCCATAGCAAACGGAGACCATTATACATTTTTCCGATTGTGGCAGTTGCATGATCAGTCCAAGCTGGGGTATCATTGAATACTATCCCCAAGTTTCTTGCCTTATGAACGTATTCTACGGAGGATTGTCCCAAGCTGGATGTATCCGATGTATGTTTATAGATGCAAAGAACTTTTGATTTTACTGGATTAAGGGACAAGTTGTGCTTTTGTGCCTACTGGTGAATAATTTCCAAGTCCTCGTTTATGTTATCTAGGGTGGGCCAGCTACAAGTTTCTTTTTAAAAATGCAATAAAATGAACTAAATGAAATTGTTTCCATGTATTATGGCTTTATTAGTAAGAGCAAATATTCCCATTAATTATGGAATACAACGTCGTTCAAGTGGCTGCCTCGGCTGGCCTCGCAGTAGGGCATTCTATCACTCCAATTTTCCAAGACCTTGTTGATGGTTTCGGGCTGTGGCTCACGGATTGCTTGGATGATATTGGCCTTAAGTGCTTGAATCGTTTCCGGATTGTTGGCATACCATCGGTCCTTCACGGTTCCCCACAAAAAAAAGTCCAAAGGGGTCAAATCGCAGCTCCGAGGCGGCCAATTGACATCGCCAAGACGGCTGATAACACGATTTGGGAATTTGGTGCGCAAAAGACCGATTGTGGCATGGGCTGTGTGGCATGGCGTACCATCCTGCATGAACCAGAGGTCGTCCAAATACATGTCTTCAATTTCAGTAAAAAAAAAAGTCGTTACATGGCTATGTAACGCCCACCGTTGACCGAACGTTGTTCCCAGCTTCATTTTCGAAGAAAAATGGTCCAATGATGCCACCACTCCACAATCCGCACCATACTGTCACTCTCTGTGGATGCATTGGCTTCTCAATAATAACGTGTGGGTTTTCTGAGCCCCAGATGCGGCAATTTTGTTTGTTAACGTAGCCGCCGAGATGAAAATGTGCCTCGTCAGAAAAGATGATTTTTCGCCCAAAATCGTTGTCCAATTCAAGCTGCTCCAAGGCCCAAACTGCGCAGCGATAACGAAGCGCTTTCAATTGCTGAATCAATTGGACCTTGTAAGCGAATAATCCCAGATCTTTGTGCAGAATTCTCCTCAGGCTAGTGCGTGAAATGTTGAGCTGTTAAGATCGATGACGAGTTGATGATCGTGAATTGAGTCTCACACTCTCGGCTACAGCAGCCACATTCTCGTCTGTGCGCACCGTACGACGACGGGGACCATGCGTGTTGTCCACTAGCATACCAGTCTCACGAGCTTTTTGCACAAACTTGCGTACAGCAGCCGCGGTGGGTGCTTCATTTCGGCCAAAACTTCTTTTCAAAAAACGCACTGTTTGGGGTACACAGCACTCACTTTGGAAATAAGTTTTCAATATTTCCCAATGTTGTTCAAGCGCAAAGCGACTCATTTCGTACCGCGGAGGTATGATACTGATTTTCTGTGAAGATTTCGAGCGGGAAACAGCTGTCAGTATCAAAATAACCTATGATTTAAAAAGAAACCGCTAGATGGCCCACCCGTTATAGCACTACTTATTCTGTCTAGCGCACAGCAAAGATATAGTTGGACGTCGTCTACAAACATGTGGACACAACAATGTTTTACTATTTGAGGGGATTCATTTACATAAAGCGAGAATAATAACGGCTCGAGGATGGAACCCTGCGGTACTCCTGCAGCTAATCCAAGAAAGGAAGACATTTGATTTCCAAATGCCACACATTGCTCACGATTTCTAAGGTAGGAGTGCATGAGTTTGACTACAAGAGGAGAGAATTCGTAATTATACAGCACCTTTTCGCAAAGAATAGTATAATCCACCGTGTCAAAAGCTTTTGAGAAATCCAATAATGTTAAAAATGTACGACGGTTTGCATCCATGGGTTTGCGGTTATCGTCCACCACCAGTAAAAGGGCGGTTTTGCAGCTCCTTTTCGCACTAAAGAAGTTCTTGCTGGTTAAGTGCGCTTGCATCTTCTTTAGAATAGTCTTCTCAAAAAATTTCGACAAAAACGGTAGTATAGATTTTGGTCTGTATTCGGTGCTGATTCCGTTATTATTCGACTTGGGTATCGGAAGTTTTTTTGCCTTTTTCCATAAAAGAGGGTATTCGCAGGTGATTAGAATGGAATTAAAAATATGCGTTATATATTTTAGAATATATGGAGTTTTCTAGTTGTGTATAGAGAATGCGATCTCATCTATAAATAGGGTGATTTACCGAGGCCTAAATTATGGTTTAGTAAATAAGTATTCTTATAAAACTTTTAGTACACGAGCGATATCCCTGATCTACAGAGCAGGGACCGATATGCTTAATTGAAATGGTTCGACATACAAAAAATCGTCTGTATCGTATGCCATTTACATTCAAAGAAGACAGTTTCCATCTTCTTTCCATCTGTCAATATATAAAGAGCTCAGATTTATCCATTTCTGTAAAATATCATTAGCGATGGAGCAGTCTAAGAAGATACTAAATGGTGAAAATTGAGAATCCTTATAAAGAACATTATATCTGCATTGGCGTACAGAAAAAATTATTAAGGGTATTTTTTTTCTTCCGCCAAGGGATGTAGTAATCTTCGAAAGATACTAGTAGCCCGGGCTACTAGCATGCACGATTCGTAAGCCCGAATAATCGATGCCAGGAATGCGCCTACGTACTAATCCAGACTTCTACCACTCTCCCCGCGGGACTGCCGTAAGGTATTACTTCGCGGGGCTGGTTAACAATTAATGCTATGCTTCTTGTATTGCTGCTTCAGCTCTCCTTGCACTCTCAATTATTCGGAGCTCTTTTTGCACATTCGTTATAAGGGTGCAAATTTCCAGCCAATTCTCGTCTGACTGGACTTGACAGGTTATATCTCCATTCCGTAAAGCGATTGCAATCGAATATTGCATGCTCTGTATCTTCCTCCTGGTCTGGACAATGTGGACAGAGAGGTGAGTTACCATGTCCAAATCTGTGTAGATATTTGCGATAGCTACCGTGGCCCGATAGGAACTGCGTAAGGTGGTAGTTCCAGTCCCTAAACACTCGCTTCGTCCAGACCTTAATGGTGGGAATCAGCTTGTAGGTCCATCTACCTTTTGAACTGTTATCCTACTTGGCTTGCCACATAGCTAGCGATGTTGCCTTCTCCTCTGCCTTTATTCTCTTTGCAATACCTGCTTCTTGATGACTCGAGGTTCTCCTTTCGTAGATCCTTACCATCTCATTTGCGAGGATGTCGATGGGGATCATTCCGGCTATGACACAGGCTGCTTCGTCCGATATTGTTCGGAAACCGCTGATTATTCTTATCGCGCATAGTCTGTATTTTGACGATAGTTTTCTTCGTGTTTCTATCGTCGATAACGCCGCCGCCTAAACCGAGAGCCCCGTGAATTTCTGCCACTATTTTGGCTCGAAAATCACTCTCGGAAAATTACACTGCTGTCGAAAATTGTGCTCCTGTCAAATTTGAGTGAAACTATGGCAGAGGTGGGAATACAATCTAATAAGTTTTTTCTTTTCACTAATTTTCGTCATTTTCATATGTTTAGCGACAGTTTTATGACAGTTGCAGAAAAGGTGATTCAATTACGCAACTTGTTTCCGAGGGATATTCATTTAAAGTACCTCGTCAATTTATAGAACTACGAGATGAGTAAATTTATCAGTTTAAGTGAATACTCTTATTATTTCCGAATATGTCTAGGCAACAATAGATCCAAATAAATTACGAGTAAAAATGATAGTCATGTTCCTAATTAAAGAAGAGCATAGAAATATATTGAAGATACTAATTTCATATCGAGACAATCAGACAGACGGCAATGCCGCAGTCTAACATTTTTTTATTTTATTCTACATTTGGAAAAATGCTTAACGTAATATTCATTGTATTACCTATATGTATATGTAATTGCAATAAAATAAAAATTGAACTTGAATTTGAATAGTTGTGTTTGTGTGTAAAGTAAAAAGAACAACAACCCCCAAAACGAACAGAACTCTTTGAACAACATACGCTAATAAACGTGACATCGATTCGACATGAGGTTTTTTCCGATTTTTCGAAATTAGGACCCATCTAGTTGACGAGTCTCGCGCCACTGTGACTTGCTGGTTGCTGCATATACATATTTTCTTTGTTTGAAGCTAATTTGACAACTCGCCCTGGACTCGCTCTCGCTTTTGTCTCGCTGTCTTATGAATCAGGCATGACTATCAGTATTTATGTTTTATTCATCCTGTTTCTGTAAAGTACAGCATATGTATATGTGACGTTGGCAAATGCTGTCCCGTAGGAGAAAGCTAATAAAGCAAAACTTGAAATAACTGCCGGAACACAATAGTGAAGCTGAAGATCGTCGCGCTGTCAAAGTTAAATACACACACATCCAATACTGCGAACACAATAGGTCTGTTCGCGTACTTTGTGCACTAAAATTCGCCGTTTGTCAAATTTCCATGAGTGGGGGTAAAATTCTCTCAGAGAGAGGTAAAATTGCGAAAAAGTAAACGAACGCGTTGAACCACAAAAGTTGCCCACTCGATCCAACAAAAAACCACATATACAGCAATTTGACAGTTTTCACAAACTAGCCCACAGAAATGGGAGAATTTCTTACCCTCTCGAGAGCGCTCTCTTCTGTCAAAAACTACGAAAATTCGCAGTACTCGAACAGGTTTTCATAAAAATTGGTAACTTTTCATAAAAATTCATCTGCAGTCTCACAGCAGTGATATTCTCGACCGAACGGGTTCTCCCGGGCGGCTCACGACCGTTACTGCTCCGTGTTAGGTCCCCAACCAAAATTTCACAGCTATTCCCCCTTTCATTCCCAGGGAGTACGTGGGGAAGATTTCCTTTGTCTAAAACAAGTTTTTATTATGACAATTTTTTTTTTGTACAATGCGCATTTCTGAAGATATTTCAATGTCTTAAGATAAAAACCTCACCCGGTATAACGTTGTCTTGTAAATGTACCTATCGGGCAACATCTAGTTAGTACACCTACCATGATGCTGGTTTCTGTTTTGTTCGTTGACGAAAGGCGTTTGGTCTTTTTTCGTTCAGAGTTGTATAAGCTGAAGGTATGATACAGTCGCCTCTGACTGCCCAAAAGGTTTTGATCTTTTCTCTTGCTTTAAGGTCTTCCTTTTCAGTACACTAATAGAGATAGCTACAGATACAAAATTGAATTCTTCAATTAATACTAATCCTTTCCATACTATTTTGTCTACTGCTTCGTTCCCTTCTACATATGGTATGTTACTATGTGCGGGAAACTAGCAGAGAGTGAGTTCATTGGTGTTGCAGATTCTGTTTAGATATAGTTTATTGACATTTTGAGACTGTTTTCGATCTGATTAACATGCTATCTTGTGCCTTGAGTGCAGCTTGACTATCCACGAAGATTATGACCCTAGACGGGTTTAGTTTTTTGTGTGTATAGTCTATGCTGCTCTTTCAGTGGCGAATACTTTGGCTTGGAAGATATTAGCTTCAGCCGGGAGTTTCTATGAATCCATGATGTTCAGTGATTCACAAAACACTCAAGTGCCTGTCCCTATGTCCACTTTAGACCCGCCAGTAAAGAGTTCAAAGTCGTGTGCACTAGTTAATGCATTGGATTCTCAGTCCTGTCTTCCGGGAAAAATTATGGAGTATTTCTTGTGAAAGTCTATGTGAAGTACGGCATAGTCTATTGTTTTGTCGAGATCAAATGATCTATGTGAAAAAACTTATTTTTACAACAGTCAGCGTCAATAATCCACGTATGTAGCAAAACAAAATCCAGCCACCAGAACATATTTTCGAGGGACACAATTTACTTGGGAGACACAGACTGTGCGGAGGTAGCAAATCTTACAGCTCGGTTAAATATTCAAAAGGCACCTGGGGCACATGGTATTAGAGCAATAGACATAAAATCAAATGCCAATATCTTTGCGCCGATAATAACAAATCTTATAAATATGAGTTTTAATACGTCCGCGGTGCCAAAAGAGCTCAAAGAGGCACTTGTTAGACCGATTTACAAGGGAGGAGCCAAATATGTGGGCGCCGTGGTGTAAGTGGTTAGTGTGTCGGATCACTACGCATAAAGGTTTCAAGTTCGAATCCCAGAAAATACCAAAAAGTTTTTTCACGGTCCCACCTCTTGCGAGCGTCTGACGAACATCAGAGAGTATTGTTGTCATGAAAAAGCTTCTCGAATCGCCGTTCGCATTCGGCATTAAACTGTAGGTCCCTTCCATTCGTGAGAAAAATATAACGCACATAACATGAGTGGTTGCGAGAAGCTAGGCCCTGGCACTTTAAAGAGCTGTTGCGCCAAATATTTGTATTTGCAGATCGAATATGGAAATTTATTGACAAGAATAAGCTAATAAGCAAAAATCAGTACGGGCTCCAGAAGGGAAAAAGCACTAACCAATTTCTCGGCGGTTTCGCAAATTTAATTAACACCAGCCTTAGCAAAAGTCACCACGTGTTAGTGCTCTAAGATTTTAGTAAAGCATTCGATACCCTCGACCACAATAAACTCATCGCAGCAATACATTGAATAGGAATCAGGGGAAAACTGGTAGAGTGATTGAGAGACTATCTCTCGAATTGCAGCAAAGCCAACACAGTGCAGTATGGAGTACCACAAGGCTCTAGACTTGGACCCCCATTGTTCATATTGTACACCAACGAACTTCTAAAGTCCTTCAAGATGAGCGTTCCCTTCACATATGCAGATGGAACGGCGATTCGTAAATCAATCGTAGAAGAAACCAGGATGATGCAGGCAGAGTTTGACGGAGCAGGGAAATGGTGTCGCGATAATAGGTTCGTAATTAATGCAGTAAAAACAAAACGAAAGAAGGTAAAAGGTTCTCTGTTTCCACTAGCTTGCCTGAAGAATAAATCCTCAAGGTTTGTGCAAAAACAAGTGTACCACGCTCTTGTCTAATTGCGGTTGAGATTCGGCATACTGGCGTGGGGAGGTGCTGCAAATTCACACATCGCGAAGCTTCAAAATATTCAAAACAAGGCGATCCAATTACTATCGGGAAGAAACAAGGTAGATGGCAGAGTGAGGGTTCTCACAATAAGATAGATATTCAGTATGACAGCGACGATGAACGTTTTCGAACTCTAGTCAATCACAACTTCAACACCAGAAGATGAGCAGAGGGGCTGTACTATCTTCCATCCTTCAGAAACGTATACGGCAAACGTCAGCTAATGTACACCATACCAAATATCCTAAATACTCTTCCAAACAATTTGCGAAATATTAATCACATTTATTTAAGAAAGAAGAGACTAAAAGAATATTTCCTTAAAACAATAATATATTCTTTATTTAAAAAGCACAAATTTTTCATCTGGAATTTTAAACTTTTTTATTTTTTTTTTTTCATATTTTTATTTAAATCATTATAATCAATCAATCTTGCAAACATATATGCACTCAGTTTAAATTACCTGTCACTCCTATCCTGCAGATAAGCCATGTGGCTTCGCAGGTACGAACAAATATTGTACTAGATATAAGATAAAAAAAAAATAAAAATCTTTGAAATACAGATTTATGTCCATAGAAGCTTTGCATCCGTGTACTTAATTTTCTAAAATGAATCGCATTTTTGGCAGCCGTGGTTCGCAGCGAAGATTGAGTATTATTTCCAACGCTGCCTGAGACATTGTCCTGTTATGCAAACACATGCTAGTCTTTGAACTTTCATAAGACTTTCATTGAGGTAGCTAACTCTGTTGCATTTCACCGTTCAATTGTTTCATGGGTAAGTATGGGTCTAATGATCTCAGTATACATCCAATGGATTATGGGCGGTCGCAAGCCCCATTGCTTATCAAAGGTTTAGCACACAAACTCGAGAAAAGAAAAGGTCCATGAAACTTAAAGGTGACAAAACCATTTTGTAGATAATGTATCTACACGGCAAAAGCAATAGAAAAACTTAGTCATTGCTTGATCATGAACTGAAGGTGATAAAAAAGCCAAACAATTCCTGCCAACTACCTCCCACAAAAGAACGAAACGAATCCTACAACTGACAAGGTTCAGGAGCCGACTGGTCACAGGATTCCTAACTGTGTACCCCAGGGATGAATAAAAATGTAGTGTCGATAGGAATAAAAGAGCACATTCTCCACAGTATCACTATGCGACTAGAATACGGCATCGTAACTTACATACATAATTAGGAGTACCTTGAAGCAGAAGGCAAATCCGCCAGCTCACCCAAAGATATAGTCGGATTTATTACTAACTCCAGCATTTCCTCTTCTGTTAATCGATTGGTTGGTTATAAAGCTAATGCGTGTTTATCGCAGACCTATTACATTTTTTTCTACATATGCACGTACTGTGGAAAGCACGTATTGATAGATACGCAAATCTATTTCGCGTAATTTTGCATATCTTATCTTAATGAAGCTTTCAAACAACTGACACAACAAGCTGATTTAACGATACATATATTGGTAATAAACATTGTAACTTGTAGTGTACGATTATTTTTTTAAGTTTATCTTTGACTATAGCAACAAAAACTGTTTCATTGCAGCAACAATAAACATGACCGCACATATCGTTCCTAGAAACATAATACATCAGCATGTTAATTTCGATCCCCGAGGCCATAAACTTTTACTTCAATTGATTATGTCAATGAAATGAAAAATAAAAATACCACAGAGATAAGAAACTATGCTCTATAGCTGACGATACATAATAAAAATAGCACAACTTGAAATCTGGCTGCTCAACTTTAACTTGAGTTTTTTACTCGGTTTTAATTGTTTCTAATAAAAGTGCTGTAGCATGGAATTTTATTTAGGCATTTAAATTTGTGTTGCCTTTGATGTGTAAGAGGAAGAATTAAATTGGAAAGCTATAAACCAAAGTTATACTTAAGCTCAAATTAGACTAGAGATACCCTTGGTTTCCTTAAATATGCATATATTGTATGTATATTATCTACTCGTATGTTCGTACAATGGTACCATTCGAAATATAACTTGTTTATTATATTCAGTGATTTTGGTCACAGTAGCGTTAGCAAAGTGGTGTCAAAACCAATATTGGTTAGCACAATATTGGAGTTGCACTTGGAACTTCGTAAGAACTGACTTTTTATTTTTAAATTGTTTATTTTTCTAACTATATACGGTATGTACATGTACAATACGGAGCGGAAAATTTAAATCTTCTATATAAATAAAAATTGAATGCTGTTCGTTGATAACCGCATCACTTGAGAACGGCTGGACCGACTCGATTCATTTTTTTAGTAAATGTTTTTTAATAGTCCGAACAAGGTTTTTACGGGAAGAAAAAATGCGCAGAAAATTGGAAAATTCGGGAAAAACTGAAAAAGCTTTTTTCCATGTGAAAAAATGTGTGTACCTATGTTTGTATGCTATGGACTTCGAAACACCAAAACCGATTGAGCGCAAATTTTCAGGCAATCTTTGGCATTGGCCCGAGAGTGTTTCTGTGAACTTTGGTCAAAATCGGTTCACTAGTATTATAGTACCTTAGTACTAAAGAAATCTCGCATCAAAGCATGTCGGGTTCCATCAGTCCATCAGTTTGCCCACTACTTTAGTATTATAGTACTGTTTTTTAGGTTAGACCCACTGTTGGCCGGCATAAAACTGTTCTCTAATAGACTTTTCCTCTGGCGCCTGCCTGACAGATAACTGTTTTTTTCTCTGTTAGGTGCAGCAACGCTCGCCAGGTACGCGTTAGTTTCAAATAAAACACCGTTTTTTTTAGATAATACCGAAATTTTGAATTAATTATATAGTAGGAATTACAATATGTATGGAAAAATACATCTGATGAATGCCCTCCTCGGTTTTGTTAGTACATTTGAGTTCTTTTGACGAAATGTTCAATAACGGTTGGGCACAAGTGTGACTGAATTTCAGTGATACCGCGTCTAATCTCCTCCTTCAAAGCTTGGGTGGTCGTGGGCTTATTGACATAAGCTTTTAACTTCAAAAAGCCCCAAAGAGAGAAGTCCAAAGGCGTTAAATCGCACGATCTAGATGGCCAATTTGAGAGATTACGCGACCAGGAAATGTCTCGTGCAATAATGCCACTGTTTCACGTGATGTGTGAAAAGGGCCACCGTCCTATTGGAATCACATGTCTTCGAGATACATACCATCCATTTGAGGCAACACAAACTGTTATCATTTCCGATACCGTTCCGCATTGACTGTATATTCCCGGCAGCATCTTCGAAGAAAAAATTTCCACTGATGCCTCTAGCCCAAAATTCACACCAAACAGTGACTCGTCAATTCAAATGCAATTTTCTTGTTTACGTAGCCATCAATATGAAAATGGGTCTCATCGCTGGTTTTATTGGAGAACTCACCATTCATTTTTTGTTCTTCAATGAACCAATTGATAAACTCTCTTCTCTGTGTATGGTCTGTAGGCTTGAGTTGTTCAGTCAGTTAAATTTTGTAGGCATGAAGACCCAAATCTTTCGTGAGAATACACTGCATAGTGCTTCTTGAAATGTTAAATTCCTCACCGCGATGCCGAATGGCTGTTCCCGGACACTCGGCCACATTCTGACGAATAGCCGTCACGTTTTCTGTTGGACAAACACCTGTCGATGGCCTGACTGCAGATATTGACCAACTCTCCTCGAATTTTTCGATTATGCTTTTCACAGTTGATGTATTTGGAACATTTTGGTTAACAAAATTTTTGACCACAACTTTGCCAATCGTTGCAGTCAAACTACCACCATTTTAGGCATAATGTTTAACAATAAGAATTCATGATTGTGTCGAATAGCGATCGATTTTTAATAGTGGTGGACTGTCTACTATCGAACTGTTATAGTGATTTGACTGTTAAATTATAGCAAAAATGGCGGTAAATTTAAAATATGGTAAAATCTAGAGGACACTAGATTGGGTTTCACTTGAATTTTAAGAAGAATACGTTTCATACGCTGCTTACAGTAACTGTTTATCTGCCTTTTTCCTTAGTATACATGTATGTAGGTTGTCTGATAAATTCTTAGAAAAAAGTAAGAAAACACATAAATTGATTCGTTTAAAAGGGTTTACTGTTTTTCAAAGTAGCATCCTTTAAGATTTATACACTTTTCCGTTCGGTAAAACCAGTTTTTGAAAGATTTGTTCCACTCTAAAGCCGACACCTCAGAAACACACTCTTTGAACGCCTCTACAGCCTCTTCGGGTGTTGAAAGATGTTCACCACGAATTTTATTTTTGACGAACATGAAGAAAAAACAAAATTCATTAGGCGATGAATTAAGAGAACATGGGCAATGGCTCAATAGTTCGACACTTTGAAACTTCAAAAACTAATTGCTTTAGTAGCTGCGTGAGAACTAGCATTGTCATGATGGAGAATGACACGTCGATTTTTGTTTGTTTTACGCAATTCATTGTTGACTTTTGGGGTAAAAATGTTTGTTTATCAATCGGCATTACCAGTGGCGCCGTGGCGTAAGTGGTTAGTGTGTCGGATCACTAAGTTCGAATCTCATAAAAACACCAAAAAGTTTTTTCATGGTCCCACCTCTCGCGAGCGTCTGACAAACATCCGAGAGTATTGTTGTCATGAAAAAGCTTCTCAAATCGCCGTTCGGATTCGGAAGGTCCCTTCCATTCGTGCGAAAAATATAACGCACACAACATGAGTGGTTGCGAGAAGCTAGGCCCTGGCACTTAAAGAGCTGTTGCGCCAATAATAATAATAATAATAATAATTACCCGTTCATTGATCCTCTAACGTCACAGTAGCAACATGACCCGATTTACCAAAAAAACAAGAGATAATTTTTTCCCAAGTACTTCGAGAACGAGTCACTTTTGTCGGTTTTGGTTTACTTTGAATATCCAAACAGCCGATTGCCGCTTACATTTAGGGTTATACTATCCAGTAACTCCGTCTCCTATAACAATGATGTACACGTTTCTTGAAGCACCACGAACGAATATGTTGAACATTTCTTTGCACCATAAGACACAACCTTTCTTTTTTTTAGCATCGGTCAACGTATGTGGAATCCACCTAGCATAAAGCTTCTTCACTGCTTCACTGCAAAAGTTCATGCAATATTACTTATTAATGCCCAAGGTTGTTTCTACCTCATGGTATGTTTTTTTTTTTTTTTTTAAGAGATGGGAGAGAAGCACTACGACCTAGAGAGATCTTTTGTGCTATCCCTGGTTGGTGATTCAAGAAGTAGCTTTCACTTAGCTGGAATCTAGTTCATTGATGACACTAAGGATAGTTCGAGCTGAGGAAGAGGTGACATCAGAAGGTGAAGTAAAGCGTTTGTTAAAGTGCTTTAGCCTACGCTGGGCTATGGCCGGGCAGTCACATAGTACGTGATGGGCTGTGTCGGTGCGGATTTTCTTGAGATGGTAATTGAGACAGCAATGCACAGTTAGAAAGTTAGTTGAGATCTAAGCAAACACAATTGCTTGTTGTAAGAATGTCTCTGATTCTATTTTTTAGGAAATTAATAAATTGCTTTGAATGCGGCAGGCCAGATCGAGTATTCCAATATGAGAGCAATTGTTCGCGCTCCCAATGATATTCCTCTATCTTTATCTGGCTGGTATTTTACATGTCGATTAAGTTCCATTCATGGCGCGTACGGCATCAATGTTTTTTGGAACAACAGCACTGCAAGGGTGACCGTAATAAAATTCATCACTGGCACTAGAACAACCGTGCTTTAATTCAAATTGTAGCATTAGATGTAATTTCATTACCAAAAGCCGAACGAAGTCGATCTGTGCATTATTGTTTTATAAGACCGCATTTACAGTCATAAAATCATCCAAGGAAAACCTTCACGAGAAACTTTAATTTTTCCAATAAATTGTTAATTATCTTTCATAAGTTGTTGAGTTTCTTACCAAAGCAAATTTCAAATTTTATGAATTGGATATTTGGAAACGTCAAAAAGGAAAAAATAAATCGAAAAGCTATAAACCCTTATTTAAGTTCAAATTAGACTGGAGATATCCTTGGTTTCCTCAAACGTGCATATTCGAGTACCTATATCTATATGTAACAAATGTACATCGAAATAGAACTTATTTATTATATTCAGTGATTTTGGTCACGGTAGCGTCAGCAAAGTTTTTTTTTTTTCGAGGATAGGTGGAAAGTCTTCCATAGACACTATGAGAATAGCAAGCGCGTGTTCATAGAAGTGTCAGATTCTTACTGACTAAAAAAACACCACCCTTCGATATAAATTTGTTAGATATCGCAACTAAGTAATAACTTATCAAGCAATTTTTCTATCACGAAATAAAACCGTTTGGCAGGTGACTTCCACTGAAAGATCCTGCATGTTCCGCAATCTAGACGCGGTTAATCATTACCTCGGCAAGTCGAAAGGTTTCGTAATTTGTAGTCGGCGCAATAAATTGCTTTCATGCTAAATTTGTAGGACTGTATTGTTGACATGTCCGATTAGTCGGTTTCTATGCTGTCTCGCGTTCTAGTTTCAGCTTTGATTGTCGGACTTCCAAGATCCCTTTGGATATCGTCGTTTCTACTATACCACGGTGCTTGGACAATTTCTCTTAGCACTTTATTTTGAAAAGTTTGTAAAATATTTGCAATTGTTTTCTTTGTACAACCCCAAAGTTGTATACCTTAGGTCCACACCGGCTTGTATAAAAGCAGTTTGTTCTCAGTACCTAGCTGGGAATGTTTTCTGAGTAACCAGTACATTTCCCTCTATTCTTTACGTTTCATTTTCACGTGCGAATTCCATTTCAGCCTTGCGTCGAGTGTCATTCTCAGGTATTTGGCCTCGTTTGCAAAAGGTACTCGGGCCGAGTTTAGGACAAGTCATTAGTTTTCTTATAAGTGAAATCAACGTGAACAGATTTAGGCTTGTTGAGGGCGATCCGCCAGTCCCTCGTCCATTCATTTACATTTTTCAGTGCGTTTTGCATAGTGCGTTAGCAAAGTGGTGTCAAAACCAATATTGGTAAGCACATGAATTGCACTTGGAACTTCGTAAGAACTGTTCGTTTTTTTCAAATTGTTTATTCTTCTAGCTACATGCCAGTATATGTGTTCGTACGATATATGGTAAAATGTAGAAGACACTGGGCTGCGGTTCGTTTGAAATTGAAGAAGAATATGTTTCATATGCTGCCTACAGTTAAAGTTCATCCGAAAATGTCAAAAGAATCATTCACATTCTTAAAACTTTTTGGACAACCTGTTAAAGGGTGCAGACAGGCACATACTGTTTTCTGCGATTTTGACGAAAGTATTATAATATGACTATGTACTCGTAAGAAATATCAGGATCACTTATCTACGCGAACTCAAGGTGCTTTGAATGCCCTTAAAATTAGTACACACAGTGCGGGCGTTGAAAAGGAAAGATAGAGAAGGAGAAAGATTCGGTGTAGTGGTTTAACACTCAGCTGTTTATTTTTCAGAAAACTCCGGGGGTGGCCTCTTTGCTCATAGTATTTTTTTCCTGACCACCGATGTCATAGGTATATCAATTATTCAACAGAGCTCTATTGTCTCTTTAAGCGCTATCATGGAAAGATCCATTTCCAAATCATTAGATTTTGTCAAAATATGTTGGTATATGTTGGACTTCTTTGGTTTTGGATTGCTTTTTCTCTCCTTATATTGAAAAGGTGTATTTTTCACCCTGGTGGGACCCCCATTCATACAAACAGGTCTCATCTATTTTTCCAGAAAGGTTGAAACTTGCGCATCACATCATTTCAATCATCAAAATTAATTGGTTTAAGCAAAGTAAACGAAAAAAGAAAAAAAAAAGCTATTAACAGAGGACATACAAATTGTGTTGGTTCAAAAAGGTCAGAAAACTAATCGGATGCAGAGAGGAATAATTGCAATCGCGTTCTAAATTCGGTGAGATTACTTGTTCTTCTTACAGTGAGTGGTATAGAATTCCATAAGCGGATGGCATAGACGATCAATTACCTTTCGGATGTCAAACAAGAAAACCGGGGAAGAATGAGCTGCAAAAGTCTGTTTGATGCTGAGAACTGTAGTCTATTGTAAAGATAGGAATGGTAATGGCTCTGAATTATACTATAAATAGTAGCAAAAGTGTCCGCAAATTTAAGAGGTTATCGAACGACATACCATAGATACTTTTAGAAAATCTCAAAAATGATCGTACCTCCTTAAACTGCAAATATATTGCGCGCTATTTTTATATGCTACATTAAGTTTTCTCTGGCTCACAGCATCGCTTTTGCAAAACATTTCACATCCGCAAGTAAGGATAGGTATAACTAATATCTTAGCGAGCATTTTGCGTGTTTTTAGAGGAGTGGAAACTTTTGTGACCCAAAGCGATTGAAGAGCACCATATACTTTGCCGACAATGGAATTAACGTGGTCCTTCCAGGTTATGTTTCTATTAAATATAATTTCCAAGTTTGCATTGTTAACAAATTCTATAGGAGTATCATTTAGGTAGATTCGAGGGAAGTACGATAAGTCTACCGATTTCTTAAATATCACAACGACTTAAGTTTTTTCAGGATCTAGTACTAAGCTATTGACTCGCGACCAGTTATAAATATTTTGAAGTTCCTCGTTAAGGTCTCAGTGTTCGATGAGTCCCAGAGGACAACTTTTATGTAACTGGACATCATCGGCGTGCATATGTATAAGAGATTCAACAGCAATTTCAGGAATTTCATTTATGTGTAAAGGAAAAAGAAGTGGCCCCAATATTGGGCCCTGTGGGCACCTTGGGTTAAGGTTAATAACTGATGTCTTTTCTCCAATTGCTACAGCTTGCTTTTTACCGAATAGATATAAAAAAAATAATCAATACGTATCGAATCGAATGCCTTCGAGAAATCAAGAAGCACTAAGAAATTTATCTGATCGCTGTCTACTGCGCTTCTAATATCATCAACAATGTTCAGAACTGCAGTTGTGCAGCTGCGATTAGGACGAAAACCAGATTTAAAATTGGAAAACAAATCTTTATCGTTCAGGTACGTATTGATTGTACGTATCTCGAACACAGAGGAACAGGAGTGTTGATATAGTCGTATATAAGTCTGTACTCATTCTTGTTTCTTCCTTTAGGGATAGGAATGACCTTTTCAAGCTTCCACTGTGTAGGAAACACGAATGTTGTTAGGACCATGTTCAATAAATGCATTAAAAATAGGTGGTAAAAGCTTGAGAAGAGAGCTTTTACGAAAACCGGGTGAACGTCGTCCAGACTTACCGCGTTCGATTTGACCGATAACACACTTTCAACCAAATCAGCAGGCTCAACCCTAAGCTAAATCCTGTAGACTCTTGATTTTCATACGTGAGGGTTCGAGGAGCAGATAAGGGCTGTGAGACTTGAGAAATGAATTTAAAATTAAGCTCATTACGGTCAGTAGTCAACCTAACCTAACACGATTTGTCTGTTCACTTTATTTGCTTCCCATCTATACCTACTTACTTACTTAGATGGCGCTACAGTCCGGAGTGGACCTGGGCCTCAACCAACAAACCTCTCCAGCCAGCACGGTTACGAGCCAGCTGCCTTCAGTTGCGCACGCCAAGTTGGTTGAGGTCCCCCTCCACTTGTTTGCGCCACCTACCGCAAGGTCGTCCTCTACTGCGTCGTCCATCCGGGGTAAATTCGAAGACTTTCTTAGCGGGAACGTTGGGCTCCATCCGCTCTAAATGACCCAGCCATCTAGACTCATCTTTGCTGCCTCTATCTCAATACTCGTAAGTGCCCCATTGACGGCCCGCTGAGTTCTTCCGATTATGTCAATGTCATCGGCATAAGCGAGTAGTTGTACAGACTTGTAAAAGATTGTACCTCCGGTATTGGCTTGTGAGTTTCGTACAATTCTCTCAAGTACTATGTTAACGAGATCGCATGATAGCGCGTCACCTTGTCTAAGACCTTTTCTGGCAGTGAACGGTTCGGTGATGTTCTTACCGACATTGATGGAGCAGCGGGAGTTCTCCATCGTCATTCTGCACAAACGGACGAGCTTGGCAGTGATGCCAAGAGTAGACATGGCTCTGTATAACTCGTCTCTATACACGCTATCATAGGCAACTTTGAAGTCGATGAAGAGGTGGTGCGTATCGATTTTATATTCATGGGTTTTTTCCAAGATCTGCCGTAGTGTGAATATATGGTCAATGGTGGACTTTCCAGGCCTGAAACCGCACTGATAAGGACCTATCAGGTTGTTGACGATCGGTTTTAGGCGTTCACATAGTATGGCAGACAGGATTTTATATGCGATGTTGAGGAGACTTATACCTCTCTAGTTGGCGCAGTTCAGAGGGTCTCCTTTCTTCAGGATCGGGCAAACGATGCTGAGGTTCCATTCATCGGCCACACTTTCATCCGACCAGATTTTACAGATGAGCTGGTGCATGCTCCTTACCAGCTCATCTCCTCCGGCCTTGAAAAGTTCAGCGGCAAGGCCGTCGGCTCCAGCAGCTTTGTTGGATTTGAGTTTAGATATCGGGAATTTTGACTGTCATAATGCCTGACAGCGGAATATTGTTGATCATCGCCGTTTAACAGTATGCAGAAGTGTTCCTTCCATATTCTCAGTACCGACTGCGATTCTACTACTATGTTGCCATTTTCGTCCCTGCAGGCGTCTGTTCTGGCTTTGAAACCCTGGCATGTTCTTTTTACCTTTTGGTAAAATTTTCGAACATCATTCCTGCAATAAAGTCTTTCAATCGCCTCGATCGAGCGCTTCTCAAGCTCTTTTTCTTCTTCCAGAGAAGTCGATGTTCGTCTTTTCTCCTGCGCACGTAGAGCTTGTAAGCAGCTCTAGTCCTTCTATGCAGCGCCACTTTGTACGCCTTTTGTTTTGCTTCATGTGCTTGCCGGTATTCCTCATCAAACCAGGGGTTTCGTTGTGGTGGCCGAGAGGAACCCAGTACATCAGAGGCGGCATCTCTGGTGGCTTGTTGGCAACGCTGCCACTGGTCTTCCGCATTAGCTGCTGGTGGCAAAGGACTTAGATTAAGATTAGAAGAAACAAAGGTTCTGCCGGTCTCTTGCGATTGTAGCTTTTCGACGTCAAATTTCCTCACAGTATTCCGTTGCTTTCGGTTACGAAGCAACCAACAGCCTCGGATACGGATGATCTTACTTTTGACGACCCATGCAAACGTAAAAAGGACACCGATCTTCGTGTCTGCATATGGAATGTTAGGTCCCTCTACAAACCACGTGCAGTCGAACAACTTGCGGAGGCCCTAGAGTGTCTCAAAGCAGACATTACCGCCATCCAAGAAGTGCGATGGGATGGGCCGGGCAAAAGGAGTATGAAAAACTGCGACATCTACTACGGCGATTGCTACAGACAAAAAGGACAGCGTCTATTCGGGTGCGGATTTGTCATTGGAGACAGACTTATGCAAGAAGTCTTGAGTTTCCGGCATGTGAACGAGCGCCTCATGACTATAGGAAGTCTAGGAAGAGAGGAAGTCTTTAGTAGCGTGGTCGAAAAGCACAGCCTGCACGACAACACTTCCGGCAACGGACTCAGGCTAATCGACTTTGCGGCGGGGCGAAACTTTGTTGTAGCTAGTACGCGGTTCCCACGTCTCGATATTCACAAAGGAACATGGCTCTCCTTTGATCGAAAAATCGTCAACCAAATCGATCACATTGCGATCGACGCAAGGCACTCTTCCAGTATTCTGGGTGTCCGGACTTTCCGAGGAGCCAACGTGGACTCGGATCACTACCTAGTTGTAGCCAAGGTACGGATGCGGATATCCAGAACGGAGCGAAATCAACGAAATACTGTGAGGAAATTTGACGTCGGGCGGCTACAATCGCAAGAGACCGTCAGAGCCTTTGCCGATCGTGTTTCTTCTTATCTCAATCTTAGTCCTATGCCGACAGCAGCAAATGCGGAAGACCAGTGGCAGCGTTGCCAAAAATCCATGAGAGATGCCGCCTTTGATGTACTGGGTTTCTCTCACCCACCACAACGAAACCCCTGATTGGATGAGGAATGCCGGCAAACACATGCTGTAAAACAAGAGGCGTACAAAGCGGCTCTGTATAGAAAGACTAGAGCTGCTGGTGAACTCTACGGGAGCAGGAGAAAAGAGGAACATCGACTTCTCAGAAAGAAGAAAAAAGAGCATGAGAAGCGCTCGATCGAGGAGATTGAGAGACTTTATTGCAGGAATAATGTTCGAAAATTTTACCAAAGGGTAAAAAGAACATGCCAGGGTTTCAAAGCCAGAACAGAAGCCTGCAGGGAAGAAAATTGCAACATAGTAGTAGAATCGCAGTCGGTGCTGAGAATATGGAAGGAACACTTCTGCAGACTGTTAAACGGCGATGATGATCAATATTCCGCTGTCAGGCAGAATGAGCCATTCAACAGTGACGTTGGCAGTCAAAATTCCCGTCAACCCGATCATAATGAAGTGAGGATAGCGATATCTAAACTCAAATCCAACAAAGCTGCTGGAGCCGACGGCCTTGCCGCTGAATTTTTCAAAGCAGGAGGAGATGAGTTGGTAAGGTGCATGCACCAGCTCATCTGTAAAATCTGGTCGGACGAAAGTATGCCCGATGAATGGAACCTCAGCATCGTTTGCCCGATCCTGAAGAAAGGAGACCCTCTGAACTGCGCCAACTACAGAGGTATAAGTCTCCTAAATATCGCGTATAAGATCCTGTCTGCCGTACTATGTGAACGCCTAAAACCGATCGTCAACAACCTGATAGGTCCTTATCAGTGCGGTTTCAGGCCTGGAAAGTCCACCATTGACCAAATATTCACACTACGGCAGATCTTGGAAAAAACCCATGAATATAAAATCGATACGCACCACCTTTTCATCGATTTCAAAGTTGCCTATGATAGCGTGTATAGAGACGAGTTATACAGAGCCATGTCTAGTCTTGACATCCCTGCCAAGCTCGTCCGTTTGTGCAGAATGACGATGGAGAACTCTCGCTGCTCCATCAAAGTCGGTAAGAACATCACCGAACCGTTCGATGTCAGGAAAAGTCTTAGACAAGGCGACGCGTCTTAGACAAGGCGGGCCGTCAATGGGGCATTTACGAGTATTGAGATCGAGGCAGTAAAGATGGGTCTAGCGGTCAATGAAAGCAAAACAAAATATATGCTGTCTACAAAAAAGGACACCCAACATCGGCGTCTTGGACAGAACGCCACAATAGACAGATATAATTTTGAGGTAGTAAAGGATTTTGTCTACCTAGGCTCTATGGTCAGCTCCGCAAATGACATGAGTGGAGAGATCACACGGAGAATTACTCTTGCCAATCGTTGTTTCTATGGGCTAAAAAGGGCAATTGAGTAGCAAAGCCCTATCTCGAACTACTAAGGTAACTCTTTATAAGACATTAATCATCCCAGTCTTGCTGTATGGCGCAGACTCATGGGCTTTGACAAAATCGGATGAGGATGCCCTTGGTTATTTCGGGAGAAAAGTTCTTCGAGCGATCTTTGGTTCCGTCTGCATAGACGGTGAGTGGAGGAGAAGGTACAATGCCGAACTATACGGCCTGTACAGGGACATCGACTTAGCCAGAAGAGTTCACATACAGCGACTAAAATGGCTAAGAAAGTCTTCGAATCCACCCCGGATGGACGGCGCAGTAGAGGACGACCTCGCGGTAGGTGGCGCAAACAAGTGGAGGGGGACCTCAACCAACTTGGCTTGCGAAACTGGAGGCAGCTGGCTCGTAACCATGCTGGCTGGAGAGGTTTGTTGGTTGAGGCCCAGGTCCACCCCGGACTGTAGCGCCATCTAAGTAAGTAAGTAAGTATTCCGTTGATTTCGTTCCGTTCTGGATATCCGCATCCGTACCTTGGCTTCAACTACGTAGTTATCCGAGTCCATGTTGGCTTCTCGGAAGGTCCAGACACCCAGAATATTGGAAGAGTGCCTTGCGTCGATCGCAATGTGATCGATTTGGTTGACAGTTTTTCGATCAAAGGAGAGCCATGTTCCCTTGTGAATATCGGGACGTGGAAACCGCGTACTAGCTACGACAAAGTTTCGCAAAGTCGATCAGCCGCAAAGTCGATCAGCATGAGACCGTTGTCGGATATAATGTCGTGCAGGCTGTGCTTTCCGACCACGCTACTAAAGACGTCCTCTCTTCCTAGCTTTGCTTTAAAATCACTTAGGATAATTTTAACATCGTGGCTAGGGCATTGCTCATACGTCTTGTCCAAGAGCTGGTAGAAGTCGCCCTTGGTCGCATGAGCGTGAGCGCATATTAGGCTAATGTTGGCAAATGTAGCCTTGATACGGATAGTCATGATAAGCTCGTTCACATGCCGGAACTCAAGAAATCTTGCCTAAGTCTGCCTCCAATGAAAAATTCGCACCCGCAAAGACGCTCTTCTTGTTGTCTGCAGCAGTGGCCGTAGTAGATATCGCAGGTTTTCATACTCCTTTTGCCCGGCCCATCCCATGGCACTTCTTGGATGGCGGTAATAGGGCCTCTGCAAGTTGTTCGGCTGCACGTGGTTTGTAGAGGGACCTAACATTTCACGTGCAGACACGAAGATCGTTGTCCTTTTTACGTTTGCTTGGGTCGTCAACAGTAAAATCATCCGTATCCGAGGTTGTTGGTTGCTTCGTAACTGAAGGTTTTTTTACGTGGTAGGGAAGTTAATCCGACGGCACAACCCCCAACCTGGAGGACCAGATCCTTTTTTTTACCCCTAGGACAAGAGGCCGGATACACCGATGCCAGTAACCCACTAGGGGGATATGAGCCCTGCCGTTGGTCCATTAAGGGTTCATCCGCCACCATCTCTTTTTCAATACCCTGACGTAGTATTGAAAATCCTTACAGACCTCAGCTCCAAATATGTTGAAGTAGCTTCGGTAAGGTATCCGCTGGTCTGTAGACGTCACCGTTGTTTCTATCGAGAGAATTCATCCGCCGCACGTCCTCCTTCTGAGGAGCTCTTGCTAGACTTCTGAGACGCATATTTCAGCTGCTCAGGTCAACAAGAGATGCCTCGTCCGGTTAAACATATGCGCGCTGAAGTTCACCCAGATGTGCTTACGCAGGTCTGAGTGTTCAGCTACACATATATCGTCAGACTCCAGCGGGCACCGCGAGAAGGTGATGATGCGATTTTGCCACGTTTCCCATCTATAACTCACCGCTATAATCTTCCCCTTTACCATAGCACAGGGGAATATCTTATATGTATATTAGTACGTGAACACGAAACTTACCGTACGTTTTTTTAATATTTGTTATAAAAGGAGGGGATGAAACTTTAATCGTTCGAAAGGTACTATTCTATAGATGTGCAGAAAAAACAAAAAATTAATGTTGTGTGTTACCGCAGGTAAAATAAAATGAAACAAACACACATGATTTCCCCATACAAAACGCTTTAACCAATTAAATGAAAGCATTTCGATCACGTTCGTGACTGTATGAGCTTAAATCGCTTTGCCTCGCCTGCGCGGGAGAATATTACAAAAAAAGTTATGAAAACAAATATATAGCGTTGTTTCTCTCGCTGTTTGTTTCCCCTCGGTCGAATTTCGACCACACGCGATATTAGTTTAAATAAAAAAGCAACATTTTTAAGAGAAGATTTTCCTTCTCTGACATATATGTAGTAGGTACTGAATTTACATTTATCATGAACCTATTCATCTGACTATTGATTGGCTCGTGTAGGGTGCGTACAAAATCAACCGCCGCCGTCGCATGAAATAGATTTGTAATTAGACGTTGTCGGCTTCAGCTGTATTTTTGTTATTTCTTTTTTTCTAACACTCATCGACAGTGGCTCATGTTGTACTTGGCTTCTACTAAGATTTCTTGGAATACCATTTAGCCTATAACATCACTTTCTTGATCCTCGGATCTTTTCTTTAAGCCCAAGTGACTCATTAATCTCTATTTTTTTAATTTGGTTGAGACCCTTTAGTGTTAAAGTGTACATGTTCCATTGATTTGGTTATCAAAACAAAAATAAGGTGACAGGATTTACTGTCAAAATATACAAAGCTTAACTGACAATTTGGGAAGACTTCTGAGAACCCACCAATAAAAAAAACTTCACCAGCTGAGGCCTTTCTTGGTGACTGTAGGAAGTAAACGACTGTCAATGCTAAGCTATCAAAGAAAGGTGACTGGAAAAAGGTACGAGAACCGGATGGGTAATTATGAACATGCTTTTTGCTATAATTATAAAAATTATATTCAAAATTATTCCCGAATGCATTGGCATTCGACAGAGAGCAAGCAGATTCTGTTCTGGTTTTGGTCCTTCATTCACCACTTATGAGAGTAGTAAGGGTAGCACAAAACAAACTTAGTAGATGACGTTCAAAGAGTGCGAAAGCCTGGAGATAATTTAAATACATCGCCAGAGCCCGAACACGATGGCGCATTTACTGCGTTTTATTTGCTTCATTAAATTGTTTGCCGATTCTATAATGACACAAACAGACAATCAGACTGAGCGGCGCATATGTTAATACTGATTTAATACATCTACCAGTCCGCTGATGTATTGATTCTTTTAGCTACATATGTATCTCGAAGGTCATCTTATACATACTTATGTATGTACCTATATATATTTTGCCGGTTTTTTCTTTAACATCTACGCGGAGACAAATACAAACTAGAAGCAATGAATTATACACCATCTGGCACACAGTGTTAAAAATAAACACTATACTTAAGTGAATAAAAAAAAATATTTTAATTATAATAGTAGATGAAGCATGTAAATAGTCTTCCCTACAATCACGTAAAACTTAACTTAATTCGCACGTGTGCTTCCCCCACTTAAACCTCAAACCACATTTAAACACAAGTGTCAGAAATAAAAATTATTTTATCCATAAAATCTATTAAGCATTCAGCAGTAGCCACAATAATGATCTCAGCCTAGATATTTAGCAAACTGTCACCTCACATAAGTCCTAGGATACCTACTCTGAAAATAAAATATGTATGTACGTATGTTTACGTAATTTTTATATTCGTTTCAACAATTCGCGGAACTCGCTTCAGATGTATTGTTATCCAAATATGACGACATGAGCACACTGATAAGCCAAAAATATGTCGTCATTGATATTTCCTTTTCGCATGGTTATGCTGATAATCAGGCACACAGCGAGTGACTGTGAGTCACGTTAGAATAGAAAGACACGTCCAATTGAAATTTAGTAATTTTAATATTTTTTATGTCAAGCACGAACTATGAACTTGCAGCGATAAGCAGAAATTTGGACCCCGCCATATCTCACCCAATTTGCCGCACCTTACACCAGTCGCCGCCGCGCCGTTGCGAAACGTGAAGTTTAAATTAAAATACGAAATTCCCCTAAATGAAGGTGTTTTGTCTGTACATGCAATTTGGAGTTGGAGAAGGTATTTATTTTTTTTTTTGTTATGCAATAATTAATGTACCTCGTGTGTGTGCCTATTGCGTATTTGTTTAGGAATTTCGATCACGTTTGCCCCACAATGATGTGGCATTAGCAAGAAACGCTGCTTGTGCGGAGAATGTTTTATTTGATGACCTAAGGAGAGGCACTAGAGCAGGCTTGCATGAAACTCCGTTGCGAAGTTTCAAGTCGTTTTTTTTTCTTTTTTAATTTTTTATTTCTGGGCATTGAATTGAAAAAGAAGATTTGTAAGGCGGAGGACTAAGTTCATTAGCTTGAAGGAATTTCTACCTCCAAATTCTCTGGAATTTTATGCGGGTTATGTTATAAAGACGAACGCACATGCATGTACTCGTAAATACATATTTATATACTTCAGGGATAAGCATAAATAATGATTCACTCAATGCATTCTTTTGAAATGATGCATTCACAAAAAAGGACATATAATAAATTGTTGTATGACAAACAAAGGCGAACCCCACAGGCGGATCAGTAGAAATGCAGTGAAGTGGGAGGGTTATGATCCTTTATTTTCGAATCATAACCTCGCTGATAAAAGGAAGAAGAAGAAGAAGTTGTATGATAAACTCAGGTACATACAAATGATTCAGGTGTGAAATCAGCTAAGGTGATATCTGATAATCCGTTTTGTGATAATGAAATTCAATTGATAAATTATTTTGCTCCTAGTAGTTAAAAGTTCCTGTAACAGCAGCTATGCTGAAACCTAATTAATGCTTTAGCGGTATTTTAATACCACAACTCACGTGACGTTATCGGATGTTAAACTTGGAGATGAGCTAAATTGGAGTAAACGTCTTTAAATGCAAACAAACAAATATTTGGCGCAACAGCTCTTTAAAGTGCCAGGGCCTAGCTTCTCGCAACCACTCATGTTGTGTGCGTTATATTTTTCACACGAATGGAAGGGACCTTCAGTTTAATGCCGAATCCGAACGGCGATTTGAGAAGCTTTTTTACGTGACAACAATACTCTCTGATGTTTGTCAGACGCTCGCGAGAGGTGGGACCGTGAAAAAACTGTTTGGTGTTTTCTGGGATTCGAACTTGGAAACTCATCCGTATTGATCCGACACACTAACGACTTACGCCACGGCGCCCACTAACAAATGCATTGGCATTAAAAAAGCTGATTATTTCTCCGAAACCTTTCTCCGATATATCCCTTAGGCTTTTAAAGAAGGATTTGCCTAATGTAAGCTGTCGGGCCCTACTTAAATCCGGACAGAAAGAAATGGTAGATTGTTTCTTTCTCGTTACGAATATTGCAGACATTGTTCATAGAATGCAATACCTACTCAATGGGTGAGTGGCAACAATTCTAGCAATACTTGTGTGCACGGTTTCTGTTTTGTAGATCTTAAGTTCTGCGCCGGTTGTAGTTGGGGCATATTTGCATAGATGTAATGAAATTCCGCAGCCCGTGTCATCTGCTGTTGGCCTTTGAAATAAGGTACACGAAGACACTTGCCTTGATAGCCCCCAACGGTACGAGAACCGCCTTCGCAATGTATCTGACAAGGGCATCTCCCTGCCTTGCAATTTCATCAGCTCGCTCATTCCCCTCTGTATCTGCTGCTGTATACCGCCACACAGAGGAGAGTGATCCTGGACCGATGACCCAGCGAGGCGGTTTCCTATTTGATAGCGGCCTGGATCTCAGTTAAGATGGCGATGGTACTAAATGGTGTGTGTTATATTCCAGTAAACGGCAAATTTGCACCACACGAATCCGGTAGCCAGTAAGATTTTGATATATTGAGTGTATTAGAAAAAATCTACGCACATACTCCACAGTTTAATTTAGAACCATCATCGCTGAAGGCCATGATTTCGTACGCGTTTGTCACTTCGCCCTTTCCAACTCCACTTCTTCTTCTTATTCTTCCTTTTATCAGTGAGGTTATGATCCGAAAACAAGGGATCATAACCCTCCCACATCACCGCATTTCTACTGATCCGGCTGTGGGGTTCGCCTATTTGACCTCAGAAAATATCGGCAGGCCTGCCGATTTTAGATCACTCGGTTACTGAGGCCAATGAAATGCGGATGTCTTCGCATTTGTCTGATCCAGGCGTTTATAGGCCTACCTCCTACATCGCGATGTCTTTGGAACGTGCATTGATATTGCCTTTTTAACTGGGTTCAAATGATCTCTTCTTTGAACGTGGCAATACCAGCTGAGCCGGTCGCGCTCTATTTTTTGTACGTTGGTTTCCTTGATGTGAAAGCTTCCACGGATCTTCGAACTTCTTATTCGATCAAGCTTTGTCACTCCCACTGTCATGCGAAGCATCTTCATCTCAGCTGCCGTTAATTTACTCTCATAGGTTTTGAACATCGTCCAACATTGTGAACCGTATGTGAGCGCTGGATGCGCAACTGCCGTATAGGGCCTTCCCTTCAACTTAGGTGGCATTTTTCGATCACAGAAGACAGCGGAATTTTCTCGCCACTTCATCCACCCTACGCTTATGCGATGATTGATGTCGTCATCACAAGTTGCTTCGTTATTGATCATAGATCCCAGATATTTGAACTTTTCGCACTTGGGAAGCTCTGTTCTATTCAAATAAATGTCTGGAATAGGCCTGAGTGGATCAGAGAACGGGCAGCACAAGTACTCTGTCTCTTTTGAACTAATGCGATACCCATTTCCCTCCAGAGCGTCCACCCACACATCAAGTGCTCGTTGCAGGGATGTAGGATCCTCACTTATGGTTTCTACATCGTCAGCAAAGAATAACTGATCTACATTGGGGTCCATCACTTTACCTTCAAGCAGGTAATCAAGGACTGTAATAAAGAGCAAAGGACTTAAAACGCTTCCCTGGTGCACCCCGACTTTGATTGGGAACTCTTCGGTTACTCCAGCGGGGCATCTTACTCCTGTTTTTGCTCCTTCGTATATATCCATGATCATCTGTACATAGGTTTCTGGAACCACTCGATGTCTTAGCGCCACCCATATCAGATCTCGTGGTTGTCTGTCGAATATCTCTTCAAAGTCAACCAATACAATATGCAAATCCTTTAAGGAATGACGATGTCTTTCCATTATGATCCTTATACTTTGGATTGCATCTGTGGTTGATTTACCCGAGACAAACCCGCACTGATCATTAGATAGCCGTATTATTTTTCGCAGTCGGCCACCTAATATCCGCTCAACGATCTTCATGGTGTGTGACATCATCTTGATCGAACGGTAGTTATTACAGTTTCGCGTATCACCCTTCTCTTTGTATACAGAGAGAAGGTAACTTTCCCTCCATTGATTCGGCATTGGGTCACCCCTCACAAATTTGGAGATGAGAATTCTGAGCCATCTGAACCCGATGGCCTTTGACCAAGCTTTGAAATCCGCTATCTTCTCATTTATCACCTTCTTAGCTTCATCACTACACTACCATGTTTCTTTGGGGTCTTGATGTTGGCCTTTTGAAGCTCCTAGTAGTAATTTGGCCTTCTTTAGGCAAGTTCGCTGTACGGAATCCTACATATTTTGTGCTCTGCCCTCTTCCGCCTCAGCTCCGTTGATGGTGTGAGAGAGGTAATTTTTCATTATGCAAACAAAAGCCTAGCCTTTTTCTTTGTCCAGATTGTACCACTTGATTTTCTCAGAGACCCTTGTTTGTTTGCTTTTCTTCGGTGTTTTCATAAAAATTTCTGTTAGCAGGAGACGGTGTTGCCGAGCGATTGCCTCTCCCAGGATCACTTTGCAATCTATTACCCGAGGCTTCATGAAACTGGCTACTAAATGGTAGTCAATCTGAGTTTCATCTCCACCACTGCTGTAAGTGATCAGGTGTCGGCTTTGTTTGATGAACATGGTATTTAACACGATAAGACCGTGTGATTTGCACATGCTTAGGATGTCTTCACCAAAAAGGTTCCTGGTGCCATATCCTAGTCCTCTATGGCAGTCTTCATAGTCTTCGTTTGACTTCCCGACATGTCCATTCAAATCTCCTCCAACAAACAGAAATTCTTCCTTTGGGATGTTTTTAAAGAGATTGTGGAAATCTAGCCAAAGTGCATCTTATCTCTCAGGATCAGTACCATGCACAGCAGTGGTAGTTCCTGGCGGGGTAGTGCCTTTCCTTTTAGTAAGTATTACCATAATGATTCAGTTTTGCAATATTACCATATTGCGATGGTGTTTGTTGTTTGACACGTGCCTGCTCCTGTTTTAGTATTGTTTGATCTTTCTCTTATGGCACCGGTGATCTCCAGTCGTGTCAACCCACGGACTCGCATGCACACTTGTGGGAGGGTTTTTAAGGTAGTATATGTGTCGCTAGGCTCACTTGGGTGTTATATTGCCTAGATCTGATTTGTCCCTTTAGTCGCCTTTTACGACAAGCGCTAGTTGTTGGGGGGCGCTGCAGTGATATTCTTACCCGGTCCCTGCACGGGGCCTCTTTTCCCACTCCACTCCGGATGGGAAACTCACCGTAACATCATTTCTAAAGTTTTCTTTGGGTATTGTGCAGTCGGTTAGAGTTACTATCGGATCCCTTGGTAGGATATTTAGGATGTTGCTGTGACCATATTGGTTACTTACTTACTTAGGTGGCCTTACCAACAAGCCTCTCCAGTTAGCTCGGTCTTTAGCTAACTGCCTCCAGTTGCGCACTCCAAGTTTGTCGAGGTCTCCTTGAACTTCTGCGCGCCACCTTCGGCGAGGAGGTCATCTACTGCGTCGTCCCTCGGGGTTAGATTCGAAGACTCTGCGGGCCGAAGCGTTGGTGTCCATTCGCTCTACATGTCCTAGCCATCTCAGACGTCCAATACGCAGTTTTTTTGATTAGATCGATGTCGCTGTACAGCTCGTCTAGTTCGTGATTGAATCTTCTCCTCCAAAACCCGTCAACGCAAACGGGACCGAAAATCTTAACAAGAATTCATCCTCTTTTAATAAAGTCCATATTTTAGTGCCGTAAAGCAGGACTGGGATGATCAAGGTCTTATACATAGTCTCCTTAGTTGTTCGAGATAGGGCTTTACTGTTGAATTGCCTTATAGCAGAGCCAAGTAGACAAAGTCCCTTACTACCTCGAAGCTATAGCTGCCCAGTGTGACGTTCTGTCCAATTCGTTGGTGTTGGCTGTCCCTTCTTGTTGACAGCATATACTTGGTTTAATCTTCGTTTATCGCTAAACCCATTTTGGCCGCTTCCGCATCAATGCTTGCAAGCGCACCGGTGACAGCCTGCTGAGTTCTTTCGATAATGTGTATATCGTGACAGCGCGTCACCGCGCGTCCAACACCTTTTTTGACATCAAAGGTCTCGGTGAGGTCATTACCGACCTTGATGGAGCAGCGATCATTCTCCATCGTCATCCTGCACAGACGAACAAGTTTGGCAGGGATGTCAAAACTAGACATGGCTTTATAAAGCTCTTCTCTATAGATGCTGTCATAGGCGGCCTTGAAATCGATAAAGAGATGGTGAGTATCGATTTGGAATTCTTGGGCTTTCTCCAGGATCTGCCGACGTGTGAAAATTTGATCGATGGTGGACTTTCCTAGCCTGAAACCTGATAGGGTCCAATTAGGCTGTTGATAGAAGGTTTCAGGTGTTCACACAATATCGCAGAAAAGATCTATAACTGGCGCAGTTGAGGGGGTGTCCTTTCTTGTGGATCGGGCAAACGATGCTGAGATTCGATTTATCAGGCATACACTTGTCTAACCAAATCTTAGAGATGAGTTGATGTATGCACTCTACCAATTCATCACTAGCTGCTTTGTAAAGTTCAGCCGGTACGCCATCAGGTCCAGAAGCCTTATTGGATTTTAGCTTGGATATTGCTATCCTCACTTCGTTTTGGTCAGGTGGACGGAAAACCATATTGTTTGTATACTCGTACCATCAACCCGTTTCTTTAAATCCAATCGCACTACATTACACACTGATATATATTGAATATGAAGGTTAAGTGATAAGAAGTGTAATATTTGGTGCGTTTTGGTGAAACGTCACTTCTCAGTGAAGTAAGATTTAATACGGAGTACAACAACACAAAATGACTTGGAACCACTTTAACTTTTTTTCTCAGTCGAAAATGAGTTGCGATGGATGGGAAGAGCTTTTTCATTCAACTGGAATGATTCAGTAGTATTTCATACATTTAAGCACAACTTTTTCATACTTTTTACTTTAATTTCAATTCAATCACCAATCTTCAAACAATTAAAAAAGTTTTTAACCAGATTGACTTAGAATCATTTTGTGGAGAAGCTTTCACTTTGCTTCGCATAGTTCTCACGAAAACACACCAATTATGTTCAGGGCTCACTTAGCTCTAGAGAAAAAAGAGAGTAGTAGTTCCAGTTCATCAAAACTGGACCTAATTAGAAGTACGCGTATTCGTGGCAGCCTCTGTGTAAGGAAACCGATTGTGGAAAACCTCCATCAGCTGGTACTATCATGTACAAAGAAGATCGTCGGAAGCATTGTCCGATAACCAATAGCAACTCCAGTTCCCGTTGAGGTTCAAATGAGAGGCAGAAGAAAATCTTACTCGATCACTCAAATGTAAAAATAACAGCAAACTCTCGACCACAGTAATGATGTGATCCAAAATAAAGCGATCTGTAGAATGACATTGAGGTCCATAAACTTAGTCAACCCTTGGGGGTGGCAATGGTGTAGTGGTAACGTCGTCAGTTGCCACGCTAATGGTTCATGGTTCAAACCCTGATGTCAGCAAGCATTTATTTATTCCTCATAAAATATATAAAGTCAGTTCGACTAATTGCGAACGCTTATGTGAACACTACTGCCAAGGCATAACACTGACAGTAGCTTGGTCATATGGCTGTAAAAAGTGTTCCGTCTGTTGATGATGATTTGCCTACGACATCGGTTATCGGGAAGAAAATACTGTGAATCAGAAGCAAAGACAAAAAATAACGAAAATTTCGCCAGTTATCTGGACGCCATTCCTGGAGATTCTCTAAAGCATACAAAACTGAGCTTCAAACCACTACACCAAAATCTTTCTGTCTCTCTCTATCTATCCTTTCCAACGCCCGCACTGTGTGTAAACACCTTAAGGGTATTCATAACTCCTTGAGTGCGCGTAAAATTATTTATACAATCGAACCCGAATAATATCACATCGCTTAGAAGCACACATCGCTTTATATCACAAAATGTTTAAGTCAGATGCCTTTTTTACATAATTTATATTAGAATTAAACCTCTTTATAGCATCTCGTTTAATATCACATCCCGCATAAAGTCATTCGAAAATGAGCCTAACCAAATCATTTCTTAGTAAATTTATGCCGCTTAATATCACACATATGTAGGTATTATGGAAAATCCAGTTGCCACACATATCGTCTTTGGAAGTATAATTTGATGTGATTGTGTATTCAAAGATAATAGGGATGAAATGTAATTACAACTACTTCACTTCACATTCTCCGTATTTTTTTCTTAGGACTGTCACGTATTGGATTCTTGTTCTTAAATTCAAATTGTTTTGTTGCTCTTTAAATAAAAATTGTTTAGATCTAGTCTTATTCTAATCAGAAATTAGCAGGATGAACGTCGGAAAATGCAAAAGAAAACCTCTATCTATCTGAAAAATGGTGAAACAAGGAAAAACATTGCCCATAAATTTAACTGCGATACTTCCACCATTTCAAAAATTGCGAAGAATGAAATTCAAATAAGAAAAATAAGTCTGGAGTGTGGAAATATCCAAAGACAACATATGCGTACATGTCTAAGCTCCTACGAGGATTGCGAAATGTTAAACAATTGTTTGGCTAGGAATATGTACATATATAAAGAAATTGATAACTCTATGATTATTTGGTTCCGGGAAATGAGAACTAAGAATGCAGTAGTGACTGGTCCAATGCTTAAAGAACAAGCAATTCAATTTGCTCAAATGCTTCTTTTAGAACACTTTCAGGCTAGTAACGGATGGCTCACACGATGGAAACATCGTCATAACATATTATTTTTTTTTTGATTCAAGTAGAAAGGGCTGACGCTGATAATTTCATGGCGAGTGATTGGGTCAGGAACACACTGCCAAGCTCAATTAAAAATGATTGTCCTGAAAATGTGTTTAATGGTGATGAAAATGCTTTATGTTATCTTTCCTTACCCAGTGGAACAATGACTTTTGAAGAGGAAAATCCTACTGGTGGTAAAATATAGAAAGATAGAATAACTTTACTATTTTTAGTAGATATGACTGGTTCAGAAAAAAACATTTTTGCGATTGGTCGTGCAAAGCAGCCGCGTTCCTTTAGAGCAAAGAATGTTCCCATTAAATATTTCTCCAATAGCAAATCTTGGATGACCAGTGCAATCTGGACAGAGATACTATTTAACTGGGACAACAAATTACAAAAGGAGAAACGAAATGTTCTTCTCGCTGATGACGTTGCTCGCCACAGGCTTTAAGACGGTCAAAGCACTGCATTTTTTACCGCCAAAAAAACACAACCCTCATTCAGCCCTTAGACGATGGTATAATCCTTTGTTTCAAAGTGTATTATAGGCAAATTATAGTAAGGTGACAGATGTTGGTATTGAAAAGAGGACAGTCATTGCGTGACTTATCAAAAGCAGTGAATGTTTTGGAGGCTTTAAGAATTGCGAAGCGCTTTTGGTGGCTGGCATTTGACCGATATGTACACTGCTATTCCAATATTGAATGCTATAGAGAGCTTTCAGCAAAGGAAATATTGGAGGAAGACAGGAAATCTTCTAGTAAGGTCACTGAAGCAGACGGTTATGATGATGAAGAAGAGTTCGATACAATTGTAAATCAGCCTCAACTATTTAGTAAAGAAGCAATTATTGCACTTTCTTCATTAAGAGCGTATTTTGAAACTAAAAATAAGGACACAAATCACATAGATGAGATTGAAGAGCAATTGGTCAGAATTTCTTTTTCTAATTTGGTTCAAATGAAAATTTCTGATTACTACAAACAAGTACGTAGAGTAGATAATCGAATCACCATTTGCAATAACTATATGTTCGTATATATACGTGTAATTAATCCTTTAAATGTATATTGAATAGAGTTTTGTAAGTTCGTTTTTGTTTCTTATGGAAAAATATTAAATTTTTTTTTATTCATTTTTGTTATTTTTTATTCGTTTAAAGTAAAATAAAAAGCGTTGAATTAAAATTAATATTTATTCTATGATGGTGATGCGCGCCGCTCCCTATCCTATTTAACAACTTTTTTATATATTTTTCCCCGATAAGAGCACAGCCCGCTTATAGCCACAAAGTTCAGCTGCCCGGTTGATGTGACTATATCCGGACCCGACTGTATATAAAAAATATAAAAAACCCATAAGCGGCGCAGGAGCATTGCAGATACTTGGGAGATGTACTTAACATAAGGTGTACATCTACGTTCTCGTTATATATTTCAATGGTTAATAAAAGAACCTGTCTTTAGTAAAAAAAATAATTCTGAATCAGTTTCGTTTAAAATGAATATATAACCACCATGTGTCCTTTATTTTTGCCAATAAAGCTTTGCTACCTGTACTCTGAACTGAAAAAGTTTTTTGTATAAGGGTACACGGAACATATCCAAGTTTGCAGTGCAGGGTTTGCAATATTAATTATTTTAATAAACATACGGTCCTCATTGGAAGTTAGTTGTACATTTATCGCCAAAGAGAATATTTAATTAGCTTTATAAACGCATTTTTCAAATTAATTGTAGTATCATAAGCGATTCAACTTCAAATCACCTCCTGTCCCATAATATATATTTTTTTTTGTTGCATTACAGCCTAGAACCGCAGTTTGAGTCTAAGGCGGAATCACCCTGCGTATATACTTCTTCTTCCTTTTATCAGCGGGGTTATGATCCGAAAATAAGGGATTATAACCCTCCCACTTCACCGCATTTCTACTGATCCGGCTGTGGGATTCGCCTATTTGACCTCAAAAAATATCGGCAGACCTGCCGATTTGGGATCACTCAGTTACTGAGGCCAATGAAATCCCGATATCGTCGCATTTGTCTGATCCAGGCGTTTATAGGCCTGCCTTTCCTACATCGCGATGTCTTTGGAACGTGCATTGATATTGCCTTTTTAACAGGGTTCAAATGATCCCTTCTTTGAACGTGGCAATACCAGCTGAGCCGGTCGCGCTCTATTTTTTGTACCCTGCGTATATACATACGTACGTATATACAGGGAGTACACGAAAACTGTCCTACCGGATCATACGTATGTACCTTTTGAACGACATTTAATTTAGAGGTACAGATATATAATTTAAATTTATAATTTTTCGTTTAAATCTGCTCATTGATGCGCCTACTCTTCCCCAAAAATTAATCTAAAAGGCAGGTTTACACACATTGAAGCCCATTTAAGGCTATCATGCGTTCTTGACATATTGTTTAATTTCTGTAGTGAAACTTGTTCTTAAAATTGTTCATGATGTTGCAAGTTTGGTTAACATAAACTCTTGGATGGTTGCGCAATGCCATTAAGCCATAGTTTACTTTATGAACATAAAATGTTTAAATAACGCATCTACATATTACATAATAAAATTAGGACATGTACTTCAGATACTAATTTATCGTCTTTTATCCTTACAGAATAATAACTTTTACTGCTATGTGACTTTCGCAATGAACAAAAAGACATCGATGCAACTCCGACAGGAACATCGAGAATATTTTACAGTAAGTTTGTAAAAAAATAAATATGTTTATTATAATCTAATGGATATATGTGTTTGTTTGTATGCTACAACAGACTCTCGAAAGAGAACTCAAGGACAAGATGGGAATTGACAGTTTCCTAGTACAACCTATTCAAAGACTGACACGATATCCATTGTTTTTGCAACAATTTATATCGGTAAGCTTGACTTACATTTTTTTTAATAAACATTAATATTAATCATTTGTATTTCATAGGAATTCTACAAGTCCGCTATTAACTGCAAGCCGGTACTGATGTCTTGTTGTAAGCTAGAAACGCGATTGACACATCATCTAGCGGTAACCAATCAGTCTATAGAGATCAAATCTATAGAGGATTTGAATGAGGTAAGTCATGATAAATCAAATGGTTGTATTGCCTTGTTAACATTCCATTTTTCAGTTCAATATCCTCGAACAAGGTTGTTTCCGCAAGTCGAGTGAATTCGACGGATACAATCACAAGTCTCGAAAGAAATATCGTTGCAAGGTATTCCTGTTCGACAAGTGCCTGCTTTGTACAGAAGTAAAAAAGAAACGCTTGGCATATCGTTGCCATTATTCTTGGGAGTCCATTGAAATAACTGCGAGTAATTCCAAGTCCTTACTGGTGACGCATAAAGTACAAAATCGTCCTGAATATGAGTTTGCAGCTGCGGAAGCTCTTGTAATTAAACAGTGGATGCGCTGTATAGCGAGAATAACTGAGGCCATGAACAACGATTTACCCAGTGGGGGGAAAGTTACACTGCCAATGGAACTGGTGCTGGTGGTTGGTTTTGTGATATGGATTATGTTTCGATTTTTGTGAGATCGGGAAGTGTTACTTTAATTATGTATGTATTAGTAAGTAAAAAAAATATTCAAACTAAGAGAAAACGCATTTTTTTCTTTCCAAAGCTCGTAGGAAGCTAAGCTATTGAATTTATACTTCATGTTAAGAAATCATCGTTGACAAATGTTAGATAGCCCATCACAGCCTAGTGACCTACAAATGCGAAGAAGCGAATATTCCCCAATTTTGACATTTCATTCACATTAATATTTTTATCTGGTTGCGGCAATTCGCGAATTTTAGTTGTTATTCATTTTGTGACTAATTGCTTAAACCTAAATTGCATAAATACATAACGTACCCTTCATTTTTATTTCGTACTAGCTTTGCCCGCGGCTCCGCTCGCTTGGACTCTGATTTGATTCACCCAAGTTCGTCCGCACCCAAAACTTCAAGTCATTATGCTCCCGTTGATTAAGGATTATTACCTGCAAATTCTTCAAATTCCTTACCAAAAAACTAAAAAAACAATTTTCATTGTACGTCAGCAATACATACATATACAGTTAGTCACAAAAGTAAGTGAGCATCCCTCAATTCACAGAACATTTCATTTTTCATTTATTATTTCAGAATATCTTTTACAGTAGACTAAAGTCTTTTATAGCAAAAGTTAAGTTACAATTAATAGTAAATATAACAAACTAAAACTTAACGTAAATAATTCAGTTAAGGAGCCTTGTTTTCTTGATTGTGAATCAAAAGAATTATATGAGTATAATTATTCATTCTGCCATTTTATATAATCAATTGATTAGAGATTTACATTTTCAAAGTTTTAAAATTAAGAAAATAAAATACAATTTATTGGATTTAAGAATTTTCTGCCAAATACCTGAAGAGAACGCGTTGAAAGAGCTGAGTTCCTCGGAGTTTTCTAATGTCTAAGGGTAGAGAGTTCCATTGCCTGACAGCATAAACAAAGAATTGGCGCTCTGATAGAATGCATGTGAATCTAGGTTGAATAAATATAAAAGACCGACTTGAATTAGGAAACGCTATTTTATTATAAAGATACGATGGTTCTTTCCTCATTATAATATTATTCAACGCCTTTAATGTGTGGTAATCTATGTAAGCGTGTAAGGTGCAACCCAAGACGCTCTTCGTGTATCTGGACACATGATCAAAACGCTTAAGATTATAGACGTAACGAACTATGTTGTTAAATGCAACAGTAAGATTTCTCCTAGATTCCGAACTAAGACTGCAAAAAATCGGACATCCGTATATAATGAAAGGGATAATTAATGTTTTTGCCAAACGGAGTCTTATATTTTGTGGGGTATAGAGCTTTGTAAAGGAAAGACTTCGCAAACATCCATAAATTCTCCCTATAACTAGCTGTATATGATAGTCCCAGCTAAGTGTATTGTTGAACCAAATACCCAGGTTCTTGGCCTTTTCCACATAAACTATTTCTTGGTTTCCAATGTGTAAAGGAGGAAAATAACTAAGGTCAAGCTCATTTCTGTAAATGACTAAACATTTTGATTTTGTCGGATTCAACTTCAAGTTATTTGCCTCGGACCAACGTAAGATACGATCAAGGTCATTGTTCAATAAATAAACACCATTCTCGATCATTCCCAATTTGCAACTGAGGCGAATCTGTGCATCATCGGCATACAAATCAATCGATGAGTTCTGAACTTGCAGCGGAAGGTCATTAATACACATTGAAAACAACAGTGGCCCAAGTATAGATCCCTGGGGTACTCCAGAAAAAAGTTTTAAGACACCAGAGACGTGTTTACCTATCGCCACAGCTTGGCTTCTTCCAGATAGGTAGGAAAGCATTAAATTAGCAGCTGAGTCAGAAAACCAGAACTGATTTTTCATTTTTGAGATGAGGACACTGTGGTTAACCGTATCAAAGGCTTTGGAAAAATCCAGTAATCCTAAAAAAGATACTAAATCTGCATCCATAGCGCATCTGAGTTCCTCAGTTACTTTAAGGACAGCAGATACGCAACTGTGGTTTTGTCTAAAGCCCGATTGGTTAACACATAAGAGATTATTGCTTTTTATGAAACTTGAGATCTGGCAGTGCAAAAGCTTTTCGAAAACCTTCGAGATAAAAGGAAGAATCGATATTGGCCTATATTCCGGTGGCGATAGACGTGTGGCAGGTTTTTTAACAACGGGGATAACTTTGGCAATTTTCCAAATGCTGGGGAAGGAGGATGTCATGATTATAGTGTTGAATATATGGGTGAGAGCAGGCAGAATATGCGGCAGTATCATTTTTATAAAGATCGGGTGCATTTCATCGAAGCACATAGCTCTCGATTTAATCTTTAAAATGTTGATCACGACATCGGCTTCTTCAATTCTTTGAAACTGAAAACAGCTGTTCGGGCGAGGACTGTTTAAAACTACAGGAGGATCGATTGAGCTAGTTTGTAGATTAGGAGATCCAGATTGGACGTTTGCAAAGTCTGAGTTAAGAACGTCTGGGTTTAAGTTATCAGGGAATTTTTCCTTTATGCGCCCAATGCCAAGTTCCTGAATGTTTTTCCAAAGCATTTTAGATGGTAAATCTTTATTAAATATTTCATTAAAGCAAAAGCTTATACTTATAAGGTAGATATATATCCAAGAAATAAACTATTTTTTTAGAATTAATATATTTCTTTAAAAAATATTACATTCAAAATTAGAAAGGCGTATAATTATAGTCACCGTATTTTAAGTAGGTTAACTGCATACTTATTAGTATCATGTTAACCCCAAAACCAGGTTCTAACTTTGAACCTATTCAATTTAAAATAAAAAAATAAAGTTTAACACAAAAAAAACATAAAAAAAAAATAAATGAGCTGTATAGCTAAATCAAATTCAGATGCGTCATATTTATAGACGAGTACTATAAGCATATATGTCTGTACCCACAATTAAATAAATATTAAATATTCGCACAATAACATAATACTTGTGAAAGGATTCCCTAGCAACAGAAGAAGTCAGTTATCTTTGTTTGACGAATGTTTTTTCCTTCGGCTTGAAATATTTTTTCCTTGAAGAGTTCAAGCTCTTCTCGACCAATATCTTTCCTTAAAGCGAACTTTCGAAGAATACCCAATGCATTAACTACATCGCCAAAAGTTGGAGTTTCGGTTTCTGTAATTTCTTCTTCATCCCGATCTTCATTTTGTGGATTGTTTTCAACATTTTCCATTAAAATTTCAGCATCAGACAGCTGTCCATAACATTATAAATCTACGTCACATAGCACATGTTCATTAAACACTTGTCTGTCCATATTTCATTTTTTCATTTATTGAACATTTTGGATTGTACATTAAGAAATTAAATTCTTCTTGATTGTACTTAAATAAACATAAAATAAAAAGAAGGTATCTACTTACTTACTTACTTAGGTGGCGCTACAGTTCGGGGTGAACCTGGGCCTCAACCAACAAGCCTCTCCATTTAGCTTGGTCTTTAGCTAATTGCCTCCAGTTGCGCACTCCAAGTTGGTCGAGGTCCCCTTGAACTTGTGCGCGCCACCTACGGCGATAATTCCCTCTACTGCGTCGTCCCTCGGGGTTAGATTCGAAGACTCTGCGGGCCGGAGCGTTGGTGTCCATTCGCTCTACATGTCCTAGCCATCTCAGACGTCCAATACGCAGTTTTTTGACTAGGTCGATGTCGCTGTACAGCTCGTATAGTTCGTGATTGAATCTTCTCCTCCAAAACCCGTCAACGCAAACGGGACCGAAAATCTTACGAAGAATTTTTCTCTCGAAGCGACCAAGGATATCTTCATCCTCTTTTAATAAAGTCCATGTTTCAGCGCCGTAAAGCAGGACTGGGATGATCGAGGTCTTATATAGAGTCTCCTTAGTTGTTCGAGATAGGGCTTTACTGTTGAATTGCCTTATAAGCCCAAAAAAACAGCGATTGGCAAAAGTTATGCTTCGATTGATTTCTGCGCTGATTTTGCTTGCTGAATTTATAGCAGAGCCAAGGTAGACAAAGTCCCTTACTACCTCGAAGTTATAGCTGCCCACGGTGACGTTTTGTCCAATTCGTCGATGTTGGTTTTCCCTTCTAGTTGACAGCATATACTTGGTTTTGCCCTCGTTTATCGCCAAACCCATTTTGGCCGCTTCCGCCTCAATGCTTGCAAAAGCACCGGTGACAGCCCGCTGAGATCTTCCGATAATGTCTATATCGTCGGCGTATGCAAGCAGTTGTACAGACTTGTAATAGATTGTGCCTCCGGTGTTGGCTTGTGAGTTCCGCACAATCCGTTCAAGTTCAATATTGAAGAAGTCACATGACAGCGCGTCACCTTGTCTAAAGCCTTTTTTGACATCAAAGGTCTCGGTTAGGTCATTACCGACCTTGATGGAGCAGCGAGCGTTCTCCATCGTCAGCCTGCACAGGCGGACAAGTTTGGCAGGGATGTCAAAACTAGACATGGCTCTATAAAGCTCTTCTCTATAGATGCTGTCATAGGCGGCCTTGAAATCGATAAAGAGATGGTGAGTATCGATTTGGAATTCTTGGGTTTTCTCCAGGATCTGCCGAAGTGTGAAGATTTGATCGATGGTGGACTTTCCTGGCCTGAAACCGCACTGATAGGGTCCAATCAGGCTGTTGATAAAAGGTTTCAGGCGTTCACACAATATCGCAGAAAAGATCTTGTACGCGATGTTGAGGAGACTGATGCCTCTATAATTGGCGCAGTTGAGCGGGTCTCCTTTCTTGTGGATCGGGCAAACGATGCTGAGATTCCATTCATCAAGCATACACTCCTCTGACCAAATATTAGAAATGAGTTGGTGTATGCACTCTACCAATTCATCCCCAGCTGCCTTGAAAAGTTCGGCCGGTAAACCGTCAGGTCCAGCAGCCTTGTTCGATTTTAGCTGGGATATTGCTATCCTCACTTCGTTTTGGTCAGGTGGACGGAAATTTTGACTATCATCGTCCATGTTGAATGGTTCATTCTGCCTGACAGCGGGATGTTGGTCTTCGTCGCCGTTATACAGTCTGCAGAAGTAGTTTTTCCATATTCTCAGCACCGACTGTGATTCTACTACGAGGTTTCCATTCTCATCTCTACAGGTTTCTGTACGGGTATTACTTCTCTGACACGTTCTTTTTACCTTTTGGTAAAACTTCCGTACATTGTTCCTGGAGTATAGACTCTCGATATTCTCAAACGCGCGCTTCTCATGCTCTTTCTTCTTCTTTTGGAGAAGCCGATGTTCTTCCCGTCTCTTTTGCTCGTAGAGCTCACGAGCAGCTCTCGTCTTCCTTTGCAGCGCCGCTTTGTATGCCTCTTGTTTTGCTGCATGCACTCGCCGGCATTCTTCGTCAAACCAGGGGTTTCGCGGTGGTGGGCGAGCGAGACCCAGCACATCAGTCGCGGCGTTTCTGATGGCATGTTGGCAGCGTTGCCACTGGTCTTCGGCACTTGATGCTGGCGGTATAGGGGTGATTGAGAGATTTCGGGATACGCGTTCAGCGAAGAGTCTGGCGGTCTCTTGCGATTGTAGCTTTTCGACGTTAAATTTTCTCACAGTAATTCTTCTTTGTTGCTCAGATTGGGATATCCGCATTCGTACCTTGGCTACAACAAGGTAATGATCCGAGTCTATGTTGGCCGCTCGGAAGGTCCGGACATCCAGAATACTGGAGGCATGCCTTGCGTCGATCGCAATATGATCAATTTGGTTGATCGTGACATGATCATTGGACCGCCATGTCTGCTTATGAATATCGAGATGAGGAAACCATGTGCTTGCTATGGTGACATTTCGCTCCACAGCGAAATCAATTAGCCTTAGTCCGTTATCAGACGTGGTGTCGTGTAGGCTATGCTTACCGACTGCTCTACCGAAGACGTCCTCCTTTCCTATTTTGGCGTTAAAATCGCCCAATACGATCTTAACGTCGTATTTAGGACATTGCTCGTATGTTTTGTCGAGGAGCTCGTAGAAACACTCTTTGGAGGCAGGGTCCGCTTCGTTCGTGGGGGCATGAACACATATTAGGCTTATGTTAGCGAATTTAGCCTTGATCCGGATAGTCATAATACGCTCGCTCACGTGTCGGAAGCTTAAGACTTCTTGCCTAAGTCTGCCGCGTATGACAAATCCGCATCCGAATAAGCGTTGCCTGTTGCCTCTGTAGCAATCACCGTAGTAGATGTCACAGTTTTTCATCTTCTTTTTGCCTGGCCCATCCCATCGCACTTCCTGGATGGCGGTAATATCTGCTTTATAGCAGTCTAGGGCCTCTGCTAGTTGTTCGGCTGCACGTGGTCTGTAAAGGGACAGAACATTCCACGTCCAGATCCGAAGGTCGTTGTCCTTATTTCGTTTGCTGGGGTCGTCATTAGTTGGGTCATCCTTATCCGATTCTTTTGATTGTTTCGGAACCATGCGTTTTTTACGTGGTAGGGAAGTTACCCCGACGGCACAACCCCCAACCTGGAGGGCCAGTTCCTTAATTATTCCCCTAGGACGAGGGGCGGGGTACACCGGTGCCAGTAGTCCACTACGGGAGTATGAGCGCTGCCGTTGGCCCATTAAGGGCTCCTCCGCCACCATCTCTATTCCAATGTCCTGACCAACATTGGAAATTCCTTACCGACCTGTGATCCGAATACGTCGAAGCAGCTCGCGCAAGGTATTCACTAAGTTCAACCTAACTGGAACTATAGACGCCACCGTTGACTCCGTCTAGGGAATTCGTCCGCTGCCGCCTGGAACAGGAAGAAGTGCTCTAGTGAGAAAAGCACTCTTCCCCCCCTCTCTCATCTGCTGCCACCAAGAATCCGCCAAACGGGGTTGGTTACCCATTTCTTGGATTAAGGTACTAGGCACCCGGCTGTCACCGCGTGGAGGTTGAGAGTAGGAGTTGGTAGGCCTCAGCTGAGTGAAAACGCTTGTGTTTTCATATGATCGCATGCACTACCGTTTGACTAGCCTATTATCTAGTTAAGAAACATTTTACATTGAGTCGACGAAAGAAGTTAATTGACATTGGAAAACATAAGGTAAATAATTAATTGAAAATATTGTTGTTTTGATTATTATTATTTACAAAATCAAGAACTGAATTTTTAAAGTTAAAGAGCGAATTAGATTGGCGTATATTTAGCGGTAAAGAATTCCACAGTCTTATGGCGTGAACAAAAAATAAGCGTTGACTGTTTAAATAGTTGAAATAAGGAACATTAATATTTCTAGTACGTTGTGAATGAGATATGCTAAGTTTTTCATAGAGATAATTTGGTTGCTGAGTTTTGAGTATGTTATATAGGAAAGTGCAGTTGGTTATATTAATATGTTGCCTGAGGGAACAACCGGTGAGTTTAAGGGAAAATCTCGAAATGTGGTCATATTTACGGAGCCCATATACATACCGTATTGCAGAATTAAATGCTAACTCGAGATTCCTAAAAGATAATGCGTCAGGATTACTAAATACTATAGAGCTGAAGTTAATAATAGGAATAAAGAGAGCTCTTACGAGTTTAAGCTTAGTAGTTATTGGTACAAAAGCAGACGAGATGTAGAGTTGACGTAGACCACAATAAATTCTTTTTACTACATAATTAATATGAGTTTCGCAGGATAGCGTACGGTTAATATAAATACCTAAGTTTTTGACCTCGTCCTCAAAAGGAACCAACTGCCCCATTAGATTTAGTGGTGGTAAAGAACGACTATCGATTACACTTTTTGAAATAACAATTGCTTTTGATTTAGTTGGATTTAAGGATAATTTATTTAGGATGGACCATTTATGGATTCGATCTAAGTCTTCATTTAGCCTTGTAACGCAGTCTTCTATTAAACCAATTGGTCTGGATAAATACACCTGGGCATCATCTGCGTACAGGTGAACGGACGCATCAAGGCACACATCAGGCATGTCGTTGATGAAAAGAGAGAACAAAAGTGGATCTAAAATAGATCCTTGAGGTACTCCTGAATGAACAGCCAGAAATTGGGAGTTTCCACAGTTGGTGGTGACTTGCTGATATCTTCCGCTCAAATAATTTAAAATGAGCAGAGCAGATTTTTCACTAAAATTGAATTGTTGCTTTAATTTTACTATTAAACGATTATGATTGACACAATCAAAAGCTTTTGAAAAATCCAACAAACACAGGATGGACACATTATTCTTATCGAATTCTTCTCTCAAATCGTCTAAAATCTTAACAATTGCGGTAGTGCAGCTATGTTTAGCTCTAAAGCCTGACTGATGAGGAGATAACATTTTGTTTGAAATTAGGTGATCATCAATTTGGTTCTTAATTAATATTTCCAATACTTTGGAGAGACAGGGTAATATACTAATAGGCCTAAAGTCTTCAAGTTTGCTTTTTGAAGTATTTTTAGGCACTGGAAAAACTTTGGCATATTTCCAGGCTGTTGGAAATTCTGACCACATAATACTTGAGTTTATTATGTGTGTAAGGGTGTAATATATTAGAGGCAAAATGCGTTTAATAAATTTTAAGTGTAAACCATCAACACCTACAGCGTTCGATTTGATTTTAGACAACGCCTCTATTATATCACACTCCGACACACACTGAAACTCAAAGCGATTTGAATCGTCATTATGCCCTGCTGCGGATTCGACAACTGCACGTCTTGACGCACACGCATTTGTTCCAGCTTTTAAAAAGAAGTTATTTAATTGATTAGGATCTAGATCGCACCCTGTAGAAGTTTTCTCAATAACCCTTAGAGAACGAAGATTTTTCCAGAGAATAGAGCTGGGCTGACTAGAATTGAGCTTTGAAGAGTAATATTTAGCTTTGGCCTTTCGTATCTCCGCCGTGGTTCTGTTTCTCTGTGATGTGTAAATCTGCCAATTACTTCTTTTACGATTTCGTCGCCATCGTAGAAACGATCTATCCCTTTCAATTATAAGTTTTTTGATACGTTCGAAAAACCAAGGAACGCTTTTATTTACAACTCTTTTTACTTTAATTGGAACATGTTGCTCAAAAAGTGACTGAACAATAGATTGAAACGTATTAACCTTGTCATCGATTGTGTATGATTCCCAACAAAGATACCACGGACTATTGAGTGTATCTCGAGTCAATTCAACATCATTAATATTGTTGAAATCGCGATAGGAAAATTCAACTGGAGAAGGACCCGTATTAATTTGAATATCTAACGTGGCAAATGTTAAGTCATGATAAGATGGAATACCCGGAAAATATATTTGCTCATATAACTTAACAAGTTCTAAATTTGAGGTGAGAACTAGATCTAGAAGGCTTTCCTTACAGTGAGGTCGAGAGTGAGTTGCCATGGAAACATTAACAATTTCTAAACCAACCATTGAACAGTTACTTTTGAGCTGTTGAGTTAAGTTGTTGTTTACTAATAGGTCAATATTTAAGTCACCACATACAACAATTTTGGAATATTCTGGACTATAGACACTTAGACTTTCAAAAAACGGATTTACGCATAGACTTTTATGGGGATTGTATACACAACCAACGAGAATATTATCACTGCAATTTGTGAGTTCGATAAAAATGAATTCTACTTCAGAGTCTTTTGACGATTTTACGATTTTGCATTTCAAAAACGAACTACAGTATATGGCAACACCTCCACCACGTTTAGAGATTCTATCATTGCGCATAATATAATAACCAGGTATGTCAACACATGAATTTGAAATTTCTGGTTTTAACCAACTTTCAGTAATGCAAATAATATCAACCAATCCCGGTGAAAAACAATCGCGTAACTCATCCATATGAGCAGATATGCTTTGTACATTTAATTGGCAAATTTTTAGACCATCCACTGACTTTGCAAAGATATTGAGCATAACACGAGGAATACTGTAACTGCTCACAACACGACGACTCATTTTAAGGAATATTACAAATGTAAAAACAAAAAATAACAAAAATATGTAAGAAAATAAATAAATAAATTAATAAATAAATGAATTAATAAATAAATAAATGAAATTTAAACTCTGTAAATAAATAAATAAATAAACAAATAGATATTACCATTAAAACAAAATGGCGACTCAAAAATTTAGGAAAAGCAAAATAAAAATAAAAAGTGGCAGCACTGCTATCTTCTTCAGCTCAGGAAAGCTCGGAAAGCTCTGAAACGTTGGCTATTCGCTCTTCTTTACCTCCATCTCGCCGCTTGATGTAAACAATGCCGCTCTTTGTTTTTACAGCAAAAATTTTACCAATGCGTCGTAGTTTTAATGACTCACGCAGAATTGCATTGTTCTTGGGAGTCAGACTTTCATTGATGTATACAGCATCATTAGATGTGAAGCCTACTATCTGTGAAAGTTGAACTCCATTGTTCGCCCGGTACGCTGACAGAAAGGCACGCTGCTCCGCATGACAAGAGAGTCGCACAATGATTGTACTATTTTGTGCAGCACTTGCAGTTGCAGTTCTTGGCTTGGTTCTGAAGGAGTCAATGTACGATCAGAGGGGGTGTTTGATGGCGTCAGCAAGATTTTGAACGATGATGTTCGTATTTTCGTTAGCGACGTGTGGGATGCCTCTTATGACCACATCGCTGAGTCTCTGAGAGCGTTGTATTTCGTCAAGCTGATCTCTTAAATGGTTGTTGTCAGCCCTCAGCGTTGAAATATTGCTATCCATTTCAATCATTTTACTTCTCATTTCACTTAGCAGTTCAGTCATCTTCGAGGTGATACGATCCTCTGCTTCTTTTATGAGAATCTGCATCTGTTTAACAATTCTTTTCTCCATAGATGCAAAATCATCAGTAGAAATACTACTAGACGGTTTACCAGCATAGCGGGTGTTAGGCCTAGTGCTTGGTGTGCCTTTACCACCGTTCGACATAGCTGAGAGGCGACGAGAGAAAAAACTTTCGGAGACGAAGTATGTAAATATCACTCACGTAAGTGAAAATCAAATGATTTAAACAGAAAGGTTAAACAATTTAAACGTTAAGTCATTCAACACACTAAACAACTAACTAAACATATGCACTAGTTCTAAGCCAGCTTCTTCTAAAATACCATCATTTTTCAAAGCTTCTGTTTCATCACGTGCATTTCCAGTCAATACTTAAGCCTACGGAAAAATAAATGTAATAATCATACATACAAACATGCCATACCAATGATTTACCTTTCGAAAGCATTTCTCAATTGTCTCTTTGGAAACAAGCCACCAAGCTCGCTTAACATAGTAGAGTGCATCTAGCAGTGTAAATTCTTTTAAGAAATCTTTCAAATTCATCCTGATTTCCAAAGCAAGGACCTGTTTTCGTACTAATATTTGTCGGTAATGTGCTTTAAAGCTGTGAATAATGCCTTGGTCCAACGACTGAATAAGTGCGGTAGTATTCGGCGGCAAAAATTAAACATTTCTGTTTTGCAAATCGGCCGACACTTTGTGGCATGCAGCGTTATCGACAAGTGAAATTACTTTTCTATTATTGTTTATTTATGTAATTAATATTTTTTTGTTAATAAAACATAAGCTTTAAACAACGTTATAATTTATTCGATTTATTAGATAGTAGATTCGTTCTACAAAGGAGTTGACTTGCTCGTGCAAGGAGTAAAGAAAGAATAGGAAGTTAACCTTCTTACATTGTGGTAATTTTGTGATATGTGGCTTTAGAATGATTATTTGAGCTACTATTACAGTTTAGTGGAAGGGAATGTTCACAAGTTATTAGCAGGTAGACATTATTATACATTTCCGTGAGACGTTATAATTTAAATAAATATCCCTTCTTATAATGAACGTAAATAAATAAAATTAAGTAAGATTTACTGAACATCCTCCCCGCCTTCAACATCAATTGGTATTCTCCTTAGCTTTATAGTTGCACGGTGTGTCACCCCTGCTGATGTTTGAACAGCTGCTGCACGGACGCTGCCATCTTTACCGTGTTGTGTTTGTACTATTCTGCCAAGTTTCCAGTTGAGTGGAGGAAGGTTGTCATCAACAACGAGTATTATATCGCCATTTTGAAAGGTGGATCGTGAGCCTGATGTCTTCCACTTGGTTCTTTGTTGCAAACTTTGGAGGTATTCTCTTGACCAACGTTTCCAAAACGTTTGAAAATAGCATTGTAGTAGCTGGAAACGACTCAAGGAGCTGACATTTTTGACCTTTGTCACATCTGGTTTCGACAAACAGGCTAAATGACTACCTGTGAGAAAATGGCTTGGGGTTAATGCGTTAAAATCAGAAGGTAATGATAGTAGAAAGTGTGCCTAAATTAACTAACAAAAAAACTAACTGGCGCGACTTTAGAACTGGTTGCGAAGAAAATATTGTCTTAAATGTATTGCTCAAAACACCCCTCGAAATAGAAGATGAACTCGGCAAATTTATTGAATCAATACAGAATGCCGCGTGGAAAAATACACCTTTAAGGAGGAAAGAAGTCCCATGCAATAAAGCTAATTATACGCCGGAAATAAAAGAACTTATTCGAGAAAAGAGGAGAGCACGCAAAATATGGCAACAAACTCGCGCTCCCCAGCATAAAACCCACTCGAATTTCCTATGCAATAAGCTTAAAAAAGCGATCCAAGACTTAAAAAACCGAGAGACTTCAGCTTATCTTGAAGGTTTAACCGCCGAAAAAACCACTAATTACTCGCTCTGAAAAGCTGTCAAAAGAATTAAAAAACCCCAAATACATTCGCCACCGATAAGAAAAAACAACGACGAATGGGCAAAAGGTGACAAAGAAAAAGCGGATCTATTTGCCGAGCACTTAGAAGAGACTTTTAAGCTATTTGATGGAGAAACATTGGTAGATGATTTTACCGGTACGACTACGACATCTGACAACCTTAGAATAAAAAGTGTGTCATTTATAGAACTTTGCCAGGCAATAAAAAACCTGAAAAATAATAAAGCTCCTGGCTATGATTTAATAACCGGACAAATCCTCAAGGAATTACCAATAAAGGCACTATTAAAATTGCTTTATTTAATAAATGCTTCCGTTAGATTATTATACGTTCCAAATCAATGGAAAGTCGCAGAATTCATAATGGTTCCGAAACCGGGGAAATCTCCAAATGACAAAAAATCGTACAGACCGATATCGCTACTACCAATAATATCGAAGGTATTTGAAAAACTCCTTCTGAAACGGATTCTTCCGGTCATTGAAGAGAGACGCCTAATACCTGACCACCAATTCGGGTTCAGAATCAAGCATTCCACAATTGACCAGGTTTATAGAATAACCGACGAAATTGAAAAAGCTCTTGAGGAGAAAAAGATTTGTTATAGCGCTTTTCTTGACGTATCTCAAGCCTTCGACAGGGTTTGGCACGATGGATTGAATTATAAGCTAAGACGAATCCTTCCGGAGCAACTTCATAAGATCTTAGAATCATACCTTAAAAACAGACTTTTTCGTGTTAAGCACGGAACTGAATATTCTGATTTTAAAGAAATCGCCGCCGGAGTTCCGCAAGGAAGTGTCCTTGGGCCTATCTTATTCTTGCTGTACACTCGGGACATACCACAAACTGAAGGCACTATTGTAGCTACGTTCGCGGACGATACGGCTATTCTGGTAACGAAAAGTTCAATCGAGTCAGCAACCATAAAACTCCAACGAGCCTTGGATAAAATCTGTGAGTGGACAAAAACTTGGTGCATTGTTCTTAACGAGACCAAATTGGCGCATGTTAACTTCACTTACAAGAAAATAATCAACCCTCCCGTTTTCATTAAATCGGTACAAATACCGCATGCAAACGAAGCTAAATATCTGGGAATGACACTAGACGCGAAACTTAAATGGAAACCTCACGTTAAAAAGAAACGTGACGAAGTCGAAAATCGATTTAGAGAAATGTATTGGCTAATTGGAAGATATTCCAAACTAAGCGTATATAACAAACTGCTTCTGTATAAGCAAGTGCTTAAACCCGTGTGGACGTACGGTATACAACTCTGGGGCTGTACCAAACCAAGCAATAGGAATCTCATACAATCATTCCAAAATAAAATTATAAGAATATTCGTGAACGCTCCCTGGTATATCAGAAACAATGATATCCACAGAGACTTAGGGATAGCTACCGTGGAGGACGAAATAAAAAAGCTTCGTATTCGTCTTCATGGCCATTGCAACTGTGCCATACTCCAAACTTTGGATGTGACAAATCTTACGCGCCGACTTCAAAGAACGAAACCGTTCGAATTAGCGCAGTAAGACAAAAAGCCGCATGTCATGACGGTTTCAGCAGGTGCTTTTATTGAAAATCTACCTGCCTCACGCGAATATTTTCTTCTGAAGCTTAAACTACTTGATAAGGTCTAACTTAGTCGTAGTAAACAAAACGAAGGGACGGGTGTTTTCAATCAGTAGAAATCTGACACTACTATGAGTACACGGTCTCATAGTGTCTCATGAAGATTTTCACTTACCCACGAAAAAAAAAATAATCAGTAGGTTTATCAGAAAGTAGAGTTATCGGCCTCGAGTTTAAAATTGACTCGATTTGGATAACGATTGTATTCAGATCTTGGAATGTAAGAGAAGCATCTTGCAGGATACGTTTCATGTGGAATTTTGCAGATTTTACAGCTGCTTCCCACAAGTCGCCGAAATGCGGGGATCGTGGTGGAATTGTTTTCCACATTATATTGTCCGCCGCGCACGTGCGAACTATTTTATCACGAGATTCGGAGTTTTTGAGCAAATTGTATATGGATGACAGTTCATTACGGGCTCCAATGAAATTAGTGGCATTATCACTGTATATCGTAGATGGATATCCACGGCGGCCAATAAAACGTTTTAATGCTGATAAGAAAGCTATTGTTGAAAGGTCCTCGACGACTTCTCAGTGCACAGCACGTGCAGAAAAGCACACGAATACAGCCACATAGCCAAATACAGGTCCACAAAAGTCAATTCCGACCATGACATTGGCAAGCCCCCCATTATAGTGTTTCCTTGCGGAGGCTGGGCACGAAAGCATTTTATACATTTACGACAGACCCTTTGACAAATGACCTTCCCATGAATTGGCCAAAACTGCTCTCTGATTAGGCTGAGCAGAGTTTGTGGCCCAGTGTGTAAATATTTGTTGTGAAAGTATCGAACCATTGCTTCGGTAAAAACATGATCTTTAGAGAGTAATATCGGGTGCTTAGCATCGTAGCCCGAATTACATATTCTACCACCAACACGTAAAATTCCATCAGAGTCTATGAACGGCCGAAGAGATCCTATGTGAGATCTTCCAGGAATGATTTTATTGTTCTTTAATTTGTGTATCTCAGAGGAAAAATGTTCTTGTTGAATGATCCATATAATGCAGCTTTATGACTTCTGAAGTTCATTTGAAATTCGCGGAAATTACCTTCAAGATGCTGACGTTATGCCTTGCAATTGCGGCCAAATCTGAGAATGTAAGCTATTACTCTTATCGTGTTGAGATATTTGTTGTGGAATTTAATGCTATCTTTTAATGGATCCGTAGTTGTCACAGAAATAAGTATTTTATACGTTTTCCTCTCAAGAAGTGATTCATCTACCGGTATTACACAACATGGATTGAGAATAGGCCATTGGGATTCTTCTGACTTAAGATAGTCCGGACCGGAAAACCATAGATTAGATTTATGTAGCTCTGAGGGATATGCCCCACGCGATATTATGTCAACAGGGTTACTTTTGGATCGGACGTGATACCACTGCTTAACATTCGAGAGTGATTGAATTGCAGCTATTCGGTTCGAGATGAATGTATCGAAATTCGAGGAGTCTTCTGATAACCAGCTTAGGACAATTGAAGGGTCGGTCCAATAAAATATTCTTTCAAGTGCATCCTTAAAGATGTATCGCACCTTTTCGACAAGACGAGCCATTAATACTGCTGCGCACAGCTCTAACCTCGGGATAGAAACCTTTTTTTTACTGGAGCTACTCTTGATTTCGAGCACAGCAGTTTGACAATTATGCTTCCATCCTCCGTTACTGATCGGACGTATAAACAGGTACCATATGCATACTCTGAACTGTCCGAAAGTTTCAATCATTTCCTTATCCAACGATTGTAGAATAGTGTTCCATAGAATTGACGATATCCAAGCATTTCTATTGGCAAAGTATGGAAGAGCAAGAATTTTGTTCTTTCAAGATCTATGCCTTTGTGCTTTTCCTATTGCAAATACTTGTTTGTACATCCCTGTTACATTACAGACAAATAATAAAGTTATTCGGGATTTCTCGTTCTTTCCACCCATTATATTGCTACCTGAGCGCGCTAAATTGCCTCTCGGCAATGCTTTAAAGAACAATCCACTTTCATCGGCATTCAAAATATTTTCGGAAAAATAATTTTCCAGCAATGAAGGCAACACATGTTCATCAGCTCCACAAACATCTGCGGCAGCACTTTCACCGTGAATTTTTTTTGAATTTAATGTTTTCTCTCTTTTACCAGCGCCACCCATTGTTTGGTTCGAAATCAGAGTTCAATTTCATTGCAAATTCTTTAGTTTTATTTAAAACAATTACACTTGATATGACAGCATTTTGCTCTCTTGTTTGGTCAAACCATTTGGTCAATGCACTTTCGACGCGCTTATATACACTAGTGCGAATTCTTTTTCGTTGAAGGTTTTTTTGAGCAACAGCACATTCACGGATACTTTTTTCATTTTTTGCAAGCCTATTAATGGTTGAAATATCACATTTATATTTATTTACCAATTCTTTCTTAGTTTTAGTTTTGTTTTTAATGTAGTCCAGTATTTCCATCATTTCCTTGATGCTTATTCCCATAACTTTTTTCCTACCCATTGTTTCTATTTAGCGATTTGTGTCTTGGTATTCTCTAAAACTTTTTCTTCTTCCTTTTATCAGCGAGGCCATGATCCGAAAACAAGGGATCACAGCCCTCCCACTTCACTGCATTTCTACTGATCCGCCTGTGGGGTTCGCCTATTTGACCTCAGAAAATATCGGTTTTGGATCACTCGGTTACTGAGGCCAATGAAATGCCGATGTCGTCGCATTTGTCTGATCCAGGCGTTTATAGGCCTGCCTTTCCTACATCGCGATGTCTTTGGAACGTGCATAGATATTGCCTTTTTAACAGGGTTCAAATGATCTCTTCTTTGAACGTGGCAATACCAGCTGAGCCGGTCGCGCTCTAATTTGTGTACGATGGTTTCCTTGATGTGAAAGCTTCCACGGATCTTCGAACTTCTTATTCGATCAAGCTTGGTCACTCCTGCTGTCATGCGAAGCATCTTCATCTCAGCTGCCGTTAATTTACTCTCATACTTTTTGTACATCGTCCAACATTGTGAACCGTATGTGAGCGCTGGACGTACAACTGCGGTGTAGAGCCTTCCTTTCAACTTAGGGGGCATTTTTCTGTCACAGAAGATAGCGGAATTTTCTCGCCACTTCATCCACCCTACGCTTACACGATGATTGATGTCGTCATCACAAGTTGCTTTGCTATTGATCATAGATCCCAGATATTTGAACTTTTCGCATTTGGGAAGCACTGTTCCATTCAAATAAATGTCTGGAATAGGCCTGAGAGGATCAGAGAACAGGCAGCACAAGTACTCTGTCTTTTTTGAACTAATGCGATACCCATTTCCCTCCAAAACGTCCACCCACACATCAAGTGCTCGTTGCAGGGATGTAGGATCCTCACTTATGATGGCTCCATCGTCAGCAAAGAATAACTGATGTACTTTGGGGTCCATCACTTTACCTTCAAGCAGATAATCAAGGACTGTAATAAAGAGCAAAGGGCTTAAAACGCTTCCCTGGTGTACCCCGACTTTGATTGGGAACTCTTCGGTTACTCCAGCGGGGCATCTTACTTTTGTCTTTGCTCCTTCGTACATGTCCATAATCATCTGTACATAGGTTTCTGGAACCCCTCGATGTCTTAGCGCCACCCATATCAGATCTCGTGGTTGTCTGTCGAATGCCTTTTCAAAGTCAACTAATACAATATGCAAATCCCTTAAGGAATCACGATGTTTTTCCATTATGATCCTTATACTTTGGATTGCATCTGTGGTTGATTTACCCGAGACAAACCCGCACTGATCATCAGATAGCCGTATTATTTTTCGCAGTCGGCCACCTAATACCCGCTCAACGATCTTCATGGTGTGTGACATCAGCTTGATCGAACGGTAGTTATCACAGTTTCGCGTATCACCCTTCCCTTTGTATACAGGGAGAAGGTAACTTTCCCTCCATTCATTCGGCGTTGGATCACCTCTCACGAATTTGGAGATGAGAATTCTGAGCCATCTGAACCCGATGTCTCCCATCTTTTTCCAGAACTCAGGGGGTATTTCGTCTGGCCCAACCGCTTTTCATTTTTTGGAGTATTTGACCGCCTCACTAACTTCTTCGACTGTAATGTCGGGTATTTCTTCACAGTTAGGGGTGGCTCTTGGAAAGTATAGCCGGGGAAACTGTTCATTCAAAAGCTCTTCACAATACTGCCGCCACCTCTGCAGAATTTTGTCGTCATCCACAAGAAGCTGGCCATGAGCATTGCTAATGAACTTTGGCGAACGAATCTCCTGAGCATTCTTCCTTCTTTGGGCGGCTATTTTGAAGATAGTGGCACTCTTGTTCATATTGTGTCTTCGCAGCTCCTGGATAGCCTGGTTTGCATCAGCAACCGGGGAAAATATTTTCTCCAGCTCCCGATACAGGCCCTCCGTACTCTCTGCTTGAAGCTGAGCGCACTTCTTCTTCGCTTTTTTCTTGCAGCATCTGTATTCCATTTCGAGGCGAGCTTTTTCGTCACTATTATTAGAGGGGTACTTTGACCAAGCTTTGAAAGCCGCTTTCTTCTCATTTATCACTTTCTTAGCTTCATCACTCCACCACCATGTTTCTTTGGCGTGTTGATGGTGGCCTTTTGAAGCTCCTAGCAGCGATTTGGCCTTCTTTAAGCAAGTTCGCTGTAGGGAATTCCACATATTTTGTGCTCTGCACTCTTCATCCTCAGCTCCGTTGATGGTGTGAGAGAGGTAATTCTTCATTATGAAAACAAAAGCCTCGCCTTTTTCTTTGTCCAGATTGTACCACTTGATTTTCTCAGAGACCCTTGTTTGTTTGCTTTTCTTTGGTGTTTTCATAAAAATTTCTGTTAGCAGGAGACGGTGTTGTCGAGCGATTGCCTCTCCCAGGATCACTTTGCAATCTTTTACCCGAGGCTTCATGAAACTGGCTACCAAATGGTAGTCAATCTGAGTTTCATCTCCACCACTGCTGTAAGTGATCAGGTGTCGGCTTTGTTTGATGAACATGGTATTTAACACGATAAGACCGTGTGATTTGCACATGCTTAGGATGTCTTCACCAGGAAGGTTCCTGGTGCCATATCCTAGTCCTCCATGGCAGTCTTCATAGTCTTCGTTTGATTTCCCGACATGTCCATTCAAATCTCCTCCAACAAACAGAAATTCTTCCTTTGGGATGTCCTTAAGGAGATTGTGGAAATCTACGGTCGCTGGACTTCGAAATGCTCAAGACGTTACCAAGTAGCTCTGCCGCAAGGATGATACCGATTCCGTTCCTAGCCTTTTCCGTTCCGTAGTAGAACATCTTGTAATCTTTTGTCCTAACGTCCAAGAAACGCGCCCGATTCCCTGTGTTTTTCCATTTCGTCTCTTGGACACACAAGATGTCCACCCGCCTTCTATTCATCATCTCTTCCAGCTCGTAACTTCGACCGGTCATGCTTCCAACGTTCCAACTCGCGACCCTTAAGTTGCGTCCAAACTGTTTCATTATGTTGCTAGCCCCCGGAATCCGTATAGCTCTGACCCGAACATTTCTGCTTGGTCCAGGATCAGTACCATGCACAGCAGTGGTAGTGCCTGGCGGGGTAGTGCCTTTCCTTTTTGCAAGTATTATCATAATGATACAGTTTTGCAATACAATTTTTGCACCATATTGCGATGGTGTTTGTTGTTTGACACGTGCATGCTCCTGTTTTAGTATTGTTTGATCTTTCTTTTATGACACCGGTGATCTCCAGTCGTGTCAACCCACGGACTCGCATGCACACTTGTGGGAGGGTTTTTATGGTAGTATATGTGTCGCTAGGCTCACTTGGGTGTTATATTGCCTAGATCTGATTTGTCCCCTTAGTATTCTCTAAAACTATATGGGTGAAGTAAAAGTAAAATAATTGGAAAAACGTTAAGCAGCTGATTTGAAATTCTTTTTGACAGGCAGTTACATTTGAGAGGCGAACCCCACATGCGGATCAGTAGAAATGCGGTGAAGTGGGAGGGTTGTGATCCCTTGTTTTCGGATCATAGCCTCGCTGATAAAAGGAAGAAGAAGAAGAAGGCAGTTACATTTGAGGTAGACAGATTACCTCTAAGCTGAAAGAAGTGGTTTTTGGTCAAGATAGCTATCCGAGGCAATTGATATGAGATTTAAACTCTCCTACTCGCTCATAGAGGGCACTTGAGCGGGTTGGATAGGTAAGTGGCAAATACTTAAACGTGTGAATTTGTGAGCAATTTGAATGAACATTTTTGAAGTCTGTCATTTTTGGTTAGCAATGCGTGTTACGCAGCTAAGCGAGGGAGTACATATCCAGGTATTGCTGTATAAACACTTTTTAACCTACGTACAACTAGTACAAGCTTTCAAACGAATCCGCAATGAATCTTAGTCAAACAAACCCAAAAATGACAGAAGTTTCAAAGTCGATACTAAAAGATAATATGGGCCCTCGTTTGTTTTAACTTTAGTATGGAGTTATAAAGTTATTATTATATCGACTATAATTAAGATAACCCAAATTTTAGCTTTGGTACGTACTAAAATAATTTTAAAGGGCACTTTATCCGATTATAATTTTGCGCCAATATTTGGAGAGAAGAAGAACAACAGGAAATTCAAATCACAAAAGTAAGTAAGCGGTTGGAAGAAACATGAACTTCATGAAAGTTTTTATTTAGACCTTATTTATTCGGTAAAATTATTAAATTACATGGGAAGTATGTTTGAGGTCATTGTCTTGCTGGAAGACAAATGACTTTTCCATACCCAACTTTCTGGCACTGTCCTGCAGGTTGTTCTTTTAAATGTTTAAATAATCAGATACTGCCATACACCCCCATATCATTGCATTTCCACCTCCGTGCCTTACTATCCCGTCCCTGACATATTCAAAGGATTGAGCTCTGTATTTTTTCTTTTCTCCAAACTTGTTCACCTCTGTCTCAGTCACGATTGTTAAATTCGTTCTCGTCAGAAAAAATTACGGTGTTCCAGAGATCTGCTCTATAATGTCGATGCGATGGCATTTGGCAAATTGAAGTCACTTTTGTCGATTGACTATGCTTTAGACATGAGAAAAACCAACCGGTTTTCTTGCTTCGGTTAACCGTTTTTTCCCCTGTTTTTTTTTTTTTAACCGAAAACTGGTTATTTACATTGGCAATTGACAGTTTAACACCAGCAAAAAATGCTTACATTTCTAACACTGAAAACTCCTTCGTATTAAAATATTCATTTCTGCTGCAAAAATTCTTTGCCAAAAGATTTTCAGCAGCCTTAAAGAGAGGAGTTCGGAAGTATTGCAGAACCCTCTTCCCTGCCATGCTCCGCTCTTGGATCCTAGGTTCAAAAGGAAAAAATATGAGTCCCTTCGTCGCCAGCTAAGCTGTCGTCAATTTAACCGACGAGATTAGACACTACTTGGCTGAGATTGGTAAACTTTCTTCTCAGAGAGAAGACGTCAGAACGTAGAACACTTTTTGGTTATCACATGATAAAGCAGTAGCGAATAAGGATATTGGCCCAGTTGAAGTTGAAAGTTCGTTTCCAAACGAACTTCGACTTTACCTTCAACGGCCCATGTTGTCCAGATTGAGTGGTCCTTTTGTTTTTTGGGAGCAAAGCAAGAATCCACAAGAAAGGAGACCCCCTCAACTGCGCCAATTATAGAGGCATCAGTCTCCTCAACATCGCATACAAGATCTTTTCCGATTGGACCCTATCAATGCGGTTCCAGACCAGGAAAGTCCACGATCGATCAAATCTTCACACTTCGGCAGATCCTGGAGAAAACCCAAGAATTCCAAATCGATACTCACCATCTCTTTATCGATTTCAAGGCCGCCTAGGCTTTATAAAGCCATGTCTAGTTTTGACATCCCCGCCAAACTTGTCCGTCTGTGCAGGCTGACGATGGAGAACGCTCGCTGCTCCATCAAGGTCGGTAATGACCTCACAGAGACCTTTGATGTCAAAAAAGGTTTTAGACAAGGTGACGCGCTGTCATGTGACTTCTTTAACATTGTACTTGAACGGATTGTGCGGAACTCACAAGCCAACACCGGAGGCACAATCTATTACAAGTCTGTACAACTGCTTGCATACGCCGACGATATAGACATTATCGGAAGAACTCAGAGGGCTGTCACCGGTACGTTTGCGAGCATTAAGTCGGAAGCGGTCAAAATGGGTTTAGCGATAAACGAGGGCAAAACCAAATAAATGCTGTCAACAAGAAGGGAAAGCCAGCACCGACGAATTGAACAAAACGTCACAGTGGGCAGCTATAACTTCGAGGTAGTAAGGGACTTTGTCTACCTTGGCTCTGCTATAAATTCTGAGAAAAACACCAGCGCAGAAATCAAGCGAAGAATAACTCTTGCCAATTGCTGTTTTTTTGGGCTTATAAGGCAATTTAACAGTAAAGCCCTATCTCGAATAACTGAGGAGACTCTATATAAGACCTTGATCATCCCAGTCCTGCTTTACGGCGCTGAAACATGGACTGTATTAAAAGAGGATAAAGATATCCTTGGTCGCTTCGAGAGAAAAATTCTTCGTAAGATTTTCGGTCCCATTTGCGTTGACGGGTTTTGGAGGAGAAGATTCAATCACGAACTATACGAGCTGTACAGCGACATCAACCTAGTCAAAAAACTGCGTATTGGACGTCTGAGATGGCTAGGACATGTAGAGCGAATGGACACCAACGCTCCGGCCCACAGAGTCTTCGAATCTAACCCCGAGGGACGACGCAGTAGAGGGAATCATCGCCGTAGGTGGCGCGCACAAGTTCAAGGGGACCTCGACCAACTTGGAGTGCGCAACTGGAGGCAATTAGCTAAAGACCGAGCTAAATGGAGAGGCTTGTTGGTTGAGGCCCAGGTTCACCCCGAACTGTAGTGCCACCTAAGTAAGTAAGTAAGTAAGTAGAACGAAGCAATCGGCCACTCGAAGATAGGACAATACGCGTTAATCTCGGAAACAAGGAACGAGTTATGAGATAGCAAACTACTAAGGTTTCTGGCTTATGGGAAACTAAGGAGTGTTCTGGAATGAATTCTTCAATAAACTGTAAAAATTACTCTGCAGTTATTTTGGATAGTTTGACCGTTGTCTGTCCACATTGTTCTGCCCATAAATGGGAAGACGAATCAAAAGGCATGTTCTGCTTACAGGGAAAAATGAAAATAAATGAAATTTCTGAACCTCCGGATCTTTTATATTCCCTTCTAACAGGTGACCATCCTAAAAGTAAAAATTTCTTGAGGCACATACGTCTCTATAACAGCTCATTTCAGATGACCTCATTCATGAGTACTCAAATAGTCGAACGTGGTTTCATGCCACCGTTTAAGGTACACGGGCAGGTATATCATTTGACCGGTAGCCGATTTCCCCTTCAGCGTGATGACCACAAATTCCTGGAGATATATTTTATCGCAGATCCTGAAACACAAGCATATACTCGACGATGTTCTATCGCTCGACAGTCGTTAAACAATGCATTGATCAGACAATGCAATATGTTACAGCCCCATAATAATTATATTCAGTCTTTTAAAATAGCAATTGATAGTGTTCCACAAAACGTGTCGGACTTCAATGTTGTAATCCATGTCGATACCTGTTGGCGAACATCATGGTCGCTATAACGCTCCTTCTACGACTGAGGTAGCAGTTTCCATAGCTGGCCAACAGACAGACGGTATATTGTAATACGCAGTCGTGATGATAATCTGCATATGATGCTTAACAATAAAAGGGGCAATTCATAAAAGAATAAAAAGGGTATGTACTAATTTAGTAACATATATTATTAGGAGTATTTCTTTTCCCAATTTCTTTCTTAGTCTATCGCTGTAAAAATTGACTTGCTCCCGGGCGAAGTCGGGCTAGTATAATATTGTAATATTCTTGCTGGGGTTCGTTTAAATAAAACTGTCTTTTGTGTATTTCACTGTTTATTTATTATCAACTACTAACTTTACTTCAACACAGTATTCAATCACTTTATTCTTTATTTATTTCAAATTAAACTGTCGCTACACTGGTCTACTCTCCCTCTTGTAGTCGCTGTATGCACTTATAAACAACTGTCCCCATGGTGGTTGTGGTATGGGTATTTATAGGAAATTGCAAGGGGTTCTAGAACATGCTAGATGTTTCTCCGGGTGAATCGAGGATCCTGGAATATTGGGATATTGTGTGGAACAATTGTGGAACGTAAGCACATCAGGTTGGAATATGTACTGCTAACAGGTTTTGTTATGTTATTTTAGTTTTTGGTACACAAACCATCTTGTAGTCAATGCTACAATATATATATATGAAAAAGTATATATGACTCGACTTGGAGAAAAATATTGGACGCGTATTTTAAACTAAAGCACAGATACATAGATACTTTATATTTGTAAAGGCTTTTTCCAATGAATTTAAATGTATTATTTTTAAATTACAATAAAGAAAATGATAAAAAAATGTGGTTTTTCTAAAAACAAAAAAAACCGAAACTCGGCTTATGGAAGAACTCAGCTTTTGGAGCGGTATAAAACCGTAAGGTTAAAAGTAAAAACCAGAAACTGGTGTTTTTGTCCAAAAACCACCATCCCTACTTTGCTTACATATGCTTTCTTCCGAATGTTTCTATCATGCTATCCAGCTTCATACATCACGCGATGAAACGGCTTACCTGTTTCATTGGTTGATTCGGTCAATATCCTTGGCGAAATAATCTTTGGATTCTGCTTCACTTTCCTCACAATAAGCCGACTTTCCTGTGCTGTAAACTTGTGAGGACGTCCAGATAGGTTATCATTTTCTACGTTGACGGTGTTTTTATATTTCCTTATGATTTTGCGAACGGTTAGTGGGTTTTTGTCCACAATTTTACTCTTTTCACACTCCGATTTTTTTATTTTTTGTGTTTTGTGTTATAATCACTTCCTTCGAACCTTTAATTAACTCCCTTCCTTTTGGTGTCATTATCTTTAATTGTTAAAAATTTATCGTAAACTAAAAAAAAGTATTAATGAGAAACTATTAACAATAACTAAACACACTAAAGTTAATAGCATACGACTGCACCAGTGAGTAATCAACGTCCAAATGCCGCTAGGTTAGGCTGGGTTAGGTAGAAGGGTTCCTTGTGACAAAGAGTCACGCAGACCAACCCTGGAAACGCTGTAAAGAAAGTCCGCCGTTAGAACCACCCAGAAAGTGATATGAATCTCAGGAGGTCCGTCATGAGCACATTACCCAAGTTCTCCAGCTCCGAGAAAAAGTAACTACCAAGAGTCCTCATTCTTCTGACGGATAGGGCAGGACAGTCACAAAACAGGTGACGAACAGATTCAATTTCTTCTTCGTCCCTGCAACTTCTGCAATAGTCGTTATGCAGCACACCGAGTCGCTCCGCGTGAACGCCAATGGCACGATCTTCTTCTTCCTTTTATCAGCGAGGCTATGATCCGAAAACAAGGGATCACAGCCCTCCCACTTCACTGCATTTCTACTGATCCGCCTGTGGGGTTCGCCAATGGCACGATGTCCAATAATTATGCCAGAAATGACCCGTGCGTTATAAGAACTAAGTTTTACCAGAGTGGTTGATCTCTTCTTTCTGTAGGGCGGCCATAGCGCCCTGGCCGTTGCGCATGTTTCCATATGAACCCAGCGTCTGTTTGCTCGACCGGTGGCTTTATCCTCTATTTTTTTCCGGAAGGAACTAATTGGGGTTAGGTTATGTTAGGTATGTGGGCTGGTGTAGGGGATAGAAAACTTCCACACCACACTCAGGTCAATATAGACCCATTGTGATACCCATGGGGGGAAAGGGGATAGAATAGAGAATTCCTTCCTCGTGAAAAAAAATATCGTCTTTTTACATATCCTAAAGAAAGCATTTAGTACTTACTGTCCCCGAGATAGAAACCATCCAGAGAATTTGATAAAGTTTCCGATGTCATTTATTGGTCTGTTGGACAACTCTTCTAAATCCTCAAAGAAGTGTTGTCCAAGGAGCTTATTTCTTAAATGATAGAGGCCTGGGCAATGACAGATGAAGTGGGTGGTGTCCTCCTGAGCTTCCTCATCGCCGCAGCCTCTACAAAGGTATTCGTTCGTCACACGTAGTTTTTTCATGTGATACTGCATGGTGTTATGTCCCGTAATGATTCCTGTTAGAGTAGAGAGGGATTTTTTATCCCTCTGTATGAATCTATTGGTTCTTACTCTGTCAAATGCAGGCCACAGTTTCCTCGTGGTAATACAAGTATTTAAAGAGGTGCATTTGTTGTTAGCCTCCGTAAGGGCTTTGTTTTCTGCTTCGAGCTTGAGGGCGCAAGGCGGGATGCACACCGAGGGGACGGATTGGTCCGAGTTTAGTGCTGAGCCTCCTCTAGCCACTTCATTGGCTTTCTCATTCTGTGGTATGCCTTCTTGACCAGGGACCCAGCAGAGCTTTACCTCGTGCTGTGTTCCTAGAACCTTGAGCTCTTCTCTACAACGCTGCATAAGCTTCGATTTTATTTCTATAGCAGATATTGCTTTTATCGCTGCCTGGCTGTCGATGAAAAATGTGATATCCTCTCGTGGTATTGCATTCATCGCAGTCTCATGGGCTGCTATTGTCATTACTAGGACCTTTGCCTGGAAAACGCTACTGTAGTTCGGAAGCCTGACTGACATGGAGAGACCAAGTGTTTCAAAGAAGATGCCTGCGCCTACACATATTTCCATTCCAATTGGGGTTGCTACAGAGGGGAGGGCCCGCGATAAGTGCAGCGCCGATCCTTTCCTAGCAAGCTCGTCAGCCCTTTCGTTACCTTCGACATCCATATACCCTGGCACCCAGCAGAGAGTCATCGCATTGGCTCTATATATCTCGTTTAAGAGTAATTTGCAGCTTTTCACAAGCCTCGACCTAATTACAGTAGAGTCCAGAGCCTTAACGGCTGCCTATATAGACAGTGATCGGCTTACCAACGATATTACTCTCGCGTATAATTTCAGCAGCCTGTATAATGGCTGTGACCTCGGCCTGAAAGACGCTGCAGTCGTTGTTTATTCTAAAGGAGTGGTTTATTCCTAGGGCTTCACAATAAACTCCGGCTCCTGTGCCAATGCCCATCTTAGAACCGTCGGTATAGAAAGTCAACTCCTCCTTTCTTCATGGTTCTTCGGTTCTTCAGGAATTCTTGTAACGAATCTCCTTTCAACTGCTAGCATCGGGTTCATGTGATCAGTTTCCGTCGATCCACTGGTGGTCCCCCATGGGGACAGAATGGAGCCATGGCCGTAAAGGCTTGATGACCACAATCGGCCTTCAATTAGTCTTACAGCCGTTAACTAACTTAACTGCCGCTAACTTTTGTGACATGAAAAATGCGTACAGTGAAAATATTATAGCTCACCAGTCACTGTGCAGAAGCTAAACATTATTCTAGATGCATACTGGCCGCAATGTTCTTAACGCAATTTATTTGTTTATTTTTATTTTTATTTTTTCAAATGATATGCGACAGTAAACAAAATCAACCGATTAAGGTTTAAAAAAATATTTATTTGACAATGCGTCTCAGTGACGACCAACTTAATTCTAAAGTACAATTTTAACTTACACTTCTACTTATAGGCTAAATATGTCTATTCATCGATTTACCAAATGTAAGAAAATATTCCAGACGGGAATATGGTATTACAGAAAATTTAAACAAATACTCTTCAATTTTAATGTAATATGATAGCGCTGAGTCGATGAATCTGGGTTCGCGCATGCAAGTTCGATAACCTGAACTGCAGCGCGTGTGCTGACGAGTGCTATCATAACTTCTCCCTCCTCAAAGATCTGCGTCCCGTAGATTTATGCAAAGTTGACATTGATTGGGTTCAGCTCGTACAATGACTTCGATGATTTTCCTAGCTCTGTTGATGTTGAACTAGAAATTGGAACTATTGATATGGGTGGTGTTACTGCATCAACTTTTCTGCTACTCTGGCTTCTAGACTTTATACAAAAGATGACAAGACGTACAATGACAATAAAAAGTATAATGATGCTAGTATCTGTAATGATAGAGATTTTGTGATTAGTACTAAATTTTTGCATCTTTAAAACATTTTTCAAATGGAGTTCATGAAGATATTCTAAATTTAGTTTTACACTTTTTTCGGTAAGGTTGGTTTGCAAAATGGGTGGTAGGATATGATATGTCTTGACTTCCTTGTTGGTGAATTCACGTCCATTCAGTTGAATCGTATCATTGAAGAATTGTATCAGATAACTCCCGTTTAGGTGGCGTTCTGACCCTTGATGTATTAGGCTTCCATTGAAATTAGTCAAGAAGATGGTGTTCTCACCGATTTCTTCAATTACTGGGTTCCTGTTGTACTGGAGGTCGCATTCCGCATTCATTCCCTTCAGAAGTTGAGAAATGCAATGTTCCTTATGTAGTTATTGTAGTTGTTTGTCCTTACAGATTGTGGTGTTACGAATGACCTTACACCTTTCGATTATTCCAAACTGCTGCTGCTGATTTACCAGTAATTCCATAAAATCCAGATGTATTTGCTTGCATTTCCTTATGGTAGAACGGATTTGCAGATGGTTGTATTCTGCATTGCTGGTTCTCGGCAAGGATACTATATAAAGTAGAGTGGATTTTGAGGCTATCATGGATGGTTCTGCATATTCTATTGCCTCAACTTCGTTGTTGTATGGAAGAGTTTCGACTTGAGAAATTATTTGATTAATTTCTTCCCTGTCTAGCAGTTTGGTATTGACTATTCCAGTTTTCGCGAGTTGTGCCGCTGATACTATTAGAAATCAATGAAATAGTATCAGCGATTCCCAGTTTATTGTACATTATTTGTTCATATCTTTCGGTATTGTTTCGTTCAAGGTGCTTTGGAATATTGTTGTAATCGGCTATTAATCTATTTACTGTCTCGGTAAGCTTATTGTTAACTTTATACTGCTCGTTATTATTCTCTATTATTTGGTTTTCGTTAGTGAGAATTTTATCCCAATCGGTGGCGTCTGGGTTACCGGCTAGCCACTTCCAAGCTGAGCCAATCCAGTTAATCGATCTCTTACTTCTGCGTGTGTGGATTCCAAGCTTCCCAAGCAGTCCCTGAATTTGTAGTAGCTGATGATTTAATTGAGGTTTTAAAATGCTGTCTGGTCTAATTTGATGTTGTATAATTGCTGTTATTTCATTCACCACTTCTTCATAACGCTTCATGTTGATCACGTGGATTATTTTGTAGCTGCCATCTATGATTCGTCCAGTTCCTTGTTTGACTGTTACTATCGGACTAAGGTACTCAAAGACATCGAAGGATGCTGATTCCGTACAAACGAGAAATCTGGAAGAAAAGAAAGTTATGCCTCAGAAGTGTTCTTAATATTCGACTTGTGGATTCTTCTTCCAGAAACAGTTGTAACTGTGACCCTGCTATCTTTTGCGACTATTTCCTTTTTAAATATTGGTTTTTGCTTCCCATGCCTTTTTTTATCTGCAACATATATCGTATCACCGGTTTTATACGATTTAGGTTTACTCCTTCTCAAGTTCTCTCGTAGATTTTTAAGAGTTTGGTGACGCTTAATTTGATCAATTAAATCGCAGTTCAACTTGTTCCTAAAGTTGACCAAATTTTGGTAGTTAATGCGCTGACTCCTCCCAAAGAAGATATCTACCGGTTTTTTCTTTCGCCGGATGCGCCAATTTTTTTCCGGCACCACCCATATTGGTGAATTGTATGGGCTCTTGGATGGTCTAATGATACCATCATCAAGCAGTCTTCTAATCTGGTTGCCGACTTCTTCGGGCATGTTCACTGGATAGGGGTAGGTTTTGGTATAAATGGGCTCATCAGTTGTTGTGCGAATTTCTGCCCTTACGTTTGTGTCTATAATGTCTCTATCGTTAATGGGGCCAAAAATAACTTCATATCTCTTAATAATTTTCCTGATTTCTGTCTTAATTTTTCCATGCAAATGTTCGTCCCTTATTTCAAGGCTATTAACTTGGGCAGACTCCTTAGATTTTAATGGAACCTCTATACCCGATTCGATTTTCAAGATATTGTTTTTCCGGTCAATTATGGCTCCAAGTTCACGCAAAGTATCATCGCCGATGATACCGTCAAAGGACCTAAGGCCAGGAAGAACAAAGAATGTTATAAGTGTGTTGTTTCCTAAGCAAGCGAAGAATTTCCCGCTAACTTTCCGATTGATTTCCAGTTCCCCTCCTGCAGAGTGTATTTTGAACGGCTTCTCCGTTGGTTGTGAATTTAATGCCAAATTAGTCTGAATAACATTTTTGTTCGCCCCTGTGTCAATAAGAAATTTTAAAATCTTTCCATCCCGAGTCTTATATTCTAAGTAGGGAATGCCAGAGAGGCATCCATCATAAAATTTAACTCCTGAGTTTCTTCTTCTTGATATTCACTATTCTCAATTTCTTCTTCATACTCCTGGATGTAATCTTCGTATGCCTGAACCTCGTCTCCTTGTTCTTTGGTTTCCAGGTTATACAGCCTCTGCTGCTTTTGTGGAATGTCGGAGGACTCGTTTGATGATCTTATCTTTTGGGTCGGCCGGTTAATATAATTCACTTGCCTAGTTTGCACTGATCTGTCGATATCCATTGGGGTTGCTGGCTTAGGCTGCGTAGGCCTGGGAGGTGGATAATTTGGCCTGGGTGTAACATGGCGTTGTTGGTGCTGGATGTTGTATGCGGAATTTCTTTGCTGAGCATTGAGTGCCCTTGTTGGAGGTGGTGGCCTCGGCGGCAAATCTCGCTTTTGGGAATAGATTTGGTTGATTGGCGTCGTTATAGAGTTCACCACTTCCTTTTTATGCACTGTCATATTCCGGTAATCCATGTTTTGAATTTCCAGGCATACTGAGTATGCTTCTGGAAGAGTCCTTGGTCTTTGGATCATTAGGATTTTTCCCAGTTCACCATTTAGACCCCGAATGAAGATGTCTAATGCTCGATTTCGATACATTTCGACTAGAGCAATGACTGTCTCAAGGGAATACTCTTCTGTTTTAAGTTTATTGATTATCAGAGAGAATTGATGGTTTACATTAGCGTAAAATTCATCAATAGATGCATTCCCTTGCCTTATATTGCCTAACTGATGCTCAAGGGTTCTGATGTCCCTTTTATCTGCATAATGCAGCGATAGGCACTTTTTTATGGACGTCCAGTCGTCATCAAAGATGTTGTATGATATCAGAGCTGCATTCGCAGCCCCTCGTACCTTTTGACGAATACTTTGTAGTAACGCCCTATATATGGGCTTTGCCCTAACTATTTCATAGTCCTTCAGGATATTTTCAACGCTATGAATCTACGATATATATTCTGTAGGATTCCCATCGAATACCTGTAACTCCTTGACGGAGTCAGGGCGTCTTCAGCACGGTTACGAGCCAGCTGCCCCAAATTGCGCACGCCAAGTTGGTTGAGGTCCCCCTCCACTTGTTTGCGCCATTTACCGCGAGGTCGTCCTTTACTGTGCCGTTCATCCGGGGTGGATTCGTTGGGCTCCATCCGCTCTACATGGCCCAGCCATCTTGGTCCCTGTATGTGAATTCTTTTGGTTAAGTCGATGTCCTTGGTTGGGTGTCAAATCGCCCAAAACCAAATCGCCCAAATCGGAAAAATGTCACATCGCCCAAAAATTTTGGGCGATATGACACTACGACACATTGCCCAAAATTTAAAAAATGACAAAACGCCCACTTAACATCCTTGCTTCCGATCGCATGCCCCCCCTTACACATTGCACTGTTTATACATTGTGGACTTATGTATGCCCCATCTTATCTGGCCGTTGTTTTCCTTGAAAGAGTTGTAGGTGGGACATAAGACCCAACATTTTATGTCTCAATGCGGTGGGACTTATGCCCCGGGGACTAATGTCCCTGCGCCCAAAATTGCGGAAAATAAAAGTTTTCAACCTTTTTCAATCTGGTCGTCTTTTTTGACCTTCCTATGTGCTGGTATTTTCAAATTGCGATTAAATGCCGATTTCTGCTTTGGGTGATTTGACATTTAATTTCTTGGTCGATCTGTCATAGTGTTAAATCGCCCAAAAATGTTGGGCGATGTGACATTTTCCAGATTTGGGCGATTTGGTGTTGGGCGATATGACACAGATCCGTCTTAAGATAGCTGAAACACAAAATCGCCCAAAATCACTTTTTTGGGTGTTTTGACATCATGTCAAATCGCCCAGAAAATAAAAATGTTAAATCGCCCAACCTGTTTTTTGGGTGATTTGACATTTTTTTAGTTTTTTGCATTTTGGCGATTTGGTTTTGGGCGATTTGACACCCAACCGATGTCCTTACATAGGCCGAATAGTTCGGCATTGTAACTTCTCCTCCACTCACCGTCTATGCAGATGGGACCAAAGGTCACTCGAAGAACTTCTCTCTCAAAATAACCAAAGGCATTCTCATCCGGTTTTGTCAAAGCCCATGCCTCTGCGCCATACAGCAGGACTGGGATGATTAATGTCTTATAAAGAGTTACCTTAGTAGTTCGAGATAGGGCTTTGTTATTCAATTGCTTTGGCAATAGTAATTCTTCGTGTGATCTCCCTACTGATGTCATTTGCAGAGTTCACCGTAGAGACTAGGTAGACAAAATCCCTTACTACCTCAAAATTATATCTGTCTATTGTGGCGTTCTGTCCAAGACGCTAATGTTTGGTGTCCTTTTTGTAGAGGCCATATAATTTCTTTTGCCTTCATTGACCGCTAGACCCATCTTTGCTGCCTCGATCTCAATACTCGTAAATGCCTCATTGACTGCCCGCTGAGTTCTTCCGATTATGTCAATGTCATCGGCATAAGCGAGTAGTTGTACAGACTTGTAAGAGATTGTACCTTCGGTGTTGGCTTGTGAGTTTCGTACAATTCTCTCAAATACTATGTTAAAGAGATCGCATGATAGCGCGTCACCTTGTCTAAGACCCTACCTGACATCGAACGGTTCGGTGATATTCTTACCGACTTCAATGGAGCAGCGAGAGTTCTCCATTGTCATTCTGCACAAACGGACGAGCTTGGCAGGGATGTCAAGACTAGACATGGCTCTGTATAACTCGTCTCTATACACGCTATCATAGGCAACTTTGAAATCGATGAAGAGGTGGTGGTTCATGGGTTTTTTCCAAGATCTGTCGTAGTGTGAATATTTGGTCAATGATGGACTTTCCAGGCCTGAAACCGCACTGATACTCGTAAGGACCTATCAGGTTATTGACGATCGATTTTAGGCCATACTTTCGTCCGACCAGATTTTACAGATGATATTTTTTGACGGGATAGGAAACGCTCGACTGGAGCACTCAGACGCAACTGGTCCATTCCTCCTAACCAACTCAACTCCTCCAGCCTTTAAAAGTTCATCGGCAAGGCCGTCGGCTTCAGCAGCTTTGTTGAATTTGAGTTCAGATATTGCTATCCTCACTTCATTCTTATCGGGTTGGCGGGAATCTTGACTGTCATCATCACTGTTGAATGGCTCATTCTGCCTGACAGCGGAATATTGGTCATCATCACCGTTCAACAGTCTGCAGAAGTGTTCCTTCCATATCCTCAGTACCGACTGCGATTCTACTACTATATTGCCATTTTTGTCACTGCGGGCTTCTATTCTGGCTTTGAAACCCTGGCATCTTCTTTTTGCCTTTTGGTAACATTTTCGAACAACCGTCCTGCAATAAAGTCTTTCAATCTCCTCGATCGAGCGCTTCTCATGCTCCTTTTTCTTCTTTCTGAGAAGTCGATGTTCCTCTTTTCTCCTGCGCACGTATAGCTCGTAAGCAGCTCTAGTCCTTCTATGCAGCGCCGCATTGTACGCTTCTTGTTTTGCTGCATGCGCTTGCAGGCATTCCTCATCAAACCAAAGGTTTCGTGGTGGTGGCCGAGAGAAATCCAGCACATCAGAGGTGGCATCTCTGATGGGTTGTTGGTAACGCTGCCACTTCCGCAAAGGTTCTGGCAGTCTCTTGCGATCGTAGCCGCCCGACGTCAAATGTCCTCACAGTATTTCGTTGGCTTCGCTCTGTTCTGGATATCCACATCCGTACCTTGGTTAAGCTAGGTAGTGTAGTGATCCGATTCCACGTTAATGTGATCGATTTGGTTGAGAGTTTTTCGATCATTGCTCATTTGTCTTGTCAAAGAGCTGGTAGAAGTCCATCTTCTCGTGAGCGCATATTAGACTACAAAACAAATATTTGGCGCAACAGCTCTTTAAAGTGCCAGGGCCTAGCTTCTCGCAACCACTCATGTTGTGTGCGTTATATTTTTCACACGAATGGAAGGGACCTACAGTTTTAATGCCGAATCCGAACGACGATTTGAGAAGCTTCTTCTTGACAGCAATACTCTCGGATGTTTGTCAGACGCTCGCGAGAGGTGGGACCGTGAAAAAACTTTTTGGTATTTTCTGGGATTCGAACTTGGAACCTCATGCGTAGTGATCCGACACACTAACCACTTACGCCACGGCGCCCATATTAGACTAATGTTGGCAAATTTAGCCTTGATACGGATAGTCATGAGACGCTCGTTCACATGGCGGAGACTCAAGACTTCTTGCCTAAGTCCGTCTCCAATGGCAAATCCGCATCCGAATAGGCGCTGTTATCTGTAGCAGTCGCCGTAGTAGATGTCGCAGTCTTTCATCCTCCTTTTGCCCGGCCCATCCCATCGCACTTCTTGGATGGCGGTGATGTCTGCTTTCCAATACTCTAAGGCCTCCGCAAGTTGTTCGGCTGCACGTGGTTTGTAGAGGGATCTAACATTCCACGTGCAGACATCAAGATCGTTGTCGTTTTTATGTTTGCTTGGGTCGTCAACAGTAAAATCATCCGTATCCGAGGCTGTTGGTTGCTTCGTAACCGAAGGTTTTTTACTTGGTAGGGAAGTTAACCCGACGGCACAACTGGAGGACCGAATCGTGTTTTTTTTACCCCTATGACAAGAGGCCTGATACACCGATGCCAGCAACGCACTTCGGGGATATGAGCGCTGCCGTTGGTCCATTAAGGGTTCATCCGCCACCATTTCTTTTTCAGTATCCTGATGCAGTATTGAAAATCTGTACAGACCTCAGCTCCAAATATGTCGAAGTAGCTCAAGTAAGGTATCCGCTGGCCTGTAGACGTCACCGTTGATTCCATCGAGAGAGTTCATTCGCCGCACGTCCTCCTTCTGAGGAGCTCTTGCTAGACTTCTGAGACGCATATTTCAGCCAATCCGGTCAACAAGAGATGCCTCGTCCGGTTAAACATATGCGCGCTGAAGTTCACCCAGATGTGCTTACGTAGGTCCGAGTGTTCAGCTACACATATATCATCAGACTCAGCATACGCTCATTGTTAGCTCGCTATCAGACAGCTATTCAGCGGGCACCGCGAGGAGGTGTTGATGCGATTTTGCCACTCGAGTTATTAAGCCACTACCAGAAATACGTTTTGCATTTTCCACATATACGAGTATATTGATTACTATACATCATCTTACCTTCCTTTCGATAAATTCACCACGATCTTACACACCAAGTGCAAAACAAAAGAATTGTGCGGTTGAACTTTCGCGAATGTTTTGGTCGCGAAAATGTGGATTGCATCCTACGTGCATATGTGGAATGTGAATAAAAAATGATGGTTCGCAAAAAGTATTCGCTTATTCGTGAAGAAATCGCGAATTGTTGATTTCTTCGCAGAAACTAATTACAATTTAACTTTTTTTTATATTAATCGATAGATAAATTAAGCTCTGTTCTTTTGGAACAGTCTTATTTTTTTTTTTGGCTCGGCAGTGGTGGAAAACGTTACTGCTACCGAGAAACATGCCTGTTCTCTTTCAAGTAGTGTGAGACTTGGGGCGCCGTGGCGTAAGTGATTAGTGTGTCGGATCACTACGCATGAGGTTCCAAGTTCGAATCCCAGAAAACACCAAAAAGTTTTTTCACGGTCCCACCTCGCGAACGTCTGACAAACATCTGAGAGTATTGCTGTCTCGAAAAAGCTTCTCAAATCGCCGTTCGGATACGGCACTAAATTTGTTGTAGTAAAATTGTCTTGTCAACCTTGACTAACATTTTTATAGTATGTGTATATATTCCGCCTAAGTCCTTGTTACCTGTTGTAACAAGGTACCTAGAAGCATTTCGCTTTATTGAAGGTCTCATATCCACGTCGGATTTATTTTATATTTTCGGGGACTTCAATCAAACTAAAATTGATTGGGCCTCAGGAGATGCAGATTGCACTTTTCTTAATCCTGTAAATGCCTTATCTGTGATTGGGTCGGAAATCATTGATACTGTCCAATCCCTCGGTCTTCTTCAACTAAATCCGGTTAAGAATCATCAAAATCGTACGTTAGATCTTATCTTCTCTAATAACAACGATGAAAGTTTTGTTACTAGAAGTTTCTCACCTCTCGTTTCCGAAGATATTTATCATCCTTCCCTAATCCTTTTTTGCAACTTGAATATTAATGAAGCTAAATCCTTTAACTTTTATAAATTCGATTTCAAAAATGGTAATTACATTGATATATGTGAGGAGTTGAGCAATTATAACTGGGTCCCACATCTATCGTTAGATATTGATGATTTATGTTCAGAATTCTATCGGGTTATTACGAAAATAATTTTTAGTTTTATTCCTGTAGTTTTAGTCAAAACTCTACTCTGGGGTCTTGTCCATGGGACAATGAGATAACCCGCAATTTAAAAGTACTTAAAAATAGAGCTTATAGGATATGGCGCTGTAGCATGGAGGATGAGGACTTTGTGTTATACAGGAAACTAAAATCCGAATTTAAAATTTGATTTATTTAAATGAAATGCAAAACTCTTTTAAATCGAGTCCTAAAAAATTGTGGTAATTCATAAATACTAAAAATAAAAGTGGCGGTTACCCTGCCTCATTTTCATTTAACGGACAGGCAATGGATACACCTATTTCTATCTGCAACTCGTTTGCATCCTTTTTCCAGTCAGTCTATTCAAAAGTGGACTCAAATATTGACAATTCATTTTTTAGTTACCTTGGGAATGCACCTCTTTCCGCGTTCCATAACATTGAGATTTCTCCCGATAGTACTTTAATAAGCCTAGTCGAAATGGAACTCAACTTTAATCCTGGCCTTGATGGCCTGCCTTCTGGTTTCTTAAAAATGTGTGCTATCCCATAACATGGAATATTATGCCACATGTTCAATTTATCATTAAAATCAGGTATTTTCCCATCTGTATGGAAAAACTCTTTTATTATACCACTTTTTAAAAGTGGTAGGAAAAACAAAGTTGAGAACTACAGGGGTATATGTAAACAATCGTCAATCCCTAAATTGTTCGACAAATTAGTTTCTGAAAATTTGAATTTTTATTGCAAATCTTTATTGTCCAACAACCAGCATGGTTTTGTAAAGAAAAGATCCACAGTGACCAATCTGCTTGAGTTCACAAATTTCGTGATATCGGAAATTAGTAAAGGAAATCAAGTTGACGCAATCTACACTGATTTCAGTAAAGCGTTTGACCGTGTTGACCACAAAATTCTGCTTTATAAACTGGACAAACTAGGATTTCCATGTTCCTTTTTACGCTGGTTATCATCCTTTTTATCGGAAAGATGCCAATTTGTCAACTTTCGAAATCACATTTCTAGTAAAATTTGTGTGACATCTGGGGTTCCCCAAGGTAGTCACATTGGTCCTATTTTGTTTATCCTCTTTGTAAATGATGTAGTCTCATTTTTGCCGGAATGCAACATTCTAATGTTTGCTGATGATTTTAAAATTTATTTATCAGGCAATGAGTATCATACATTTCAGCTCTTAAACGAGTATCTTTTTAAATTTCATCTATGGTGTTCAAAAAATTATCTCTCCCTTAATGTTGGCAAATGTTCAGTAATTACTTTCTCACGACGTATTTCGCCCATTTTATATAATTACTCACTTGGTGGTGAAGCCGTGTCTCGTGTTACCTTAATAAAAGATCTAGGTGTATTGTTAGATACTAAGTTATCATTTAACAATCATATAGACCACATTATAAATATGGCTAATCGATCTTGGGGAAGAATAAGGCGTTATGCCGGTGAATTCTCCGACCCTTATGTTATTAAATCACTATACGAAGCATTTGTTAGGTCTCTGTTGGAATATGCATCAGTTATTTGGTGTCCGTATTACAAGTTCCATATAACCAGAATCGAAGCTGTCCAGAAAAGATTCTTTAGATTTGCTTTACGTGGGCTTCCATGGTCTGACATTTACAACCTCCCGTCCTATCAATCAAGGCTAAAGTTAATTAACCTTGACTCGCTTGAGGATAGGAGGATGGTTGCTAAAGTGGTTTTTGTTCACAGAGTGCTTACAAATGATATTGATTCCTCCGGAATTTTGAACTGTATTAACATTAATGTCCCATCGACCAATCTACGTAATAATAGATTTTTTACTATTACACATTCGCGCACTAACTACGGTCGCTCATCCTCTATTAATGGATTATTGATAACTTACAACGCTAATGCTATTTTGATTGATTTTAATATATCTTTGGTATCTCTTAAAAAGAGATTGATAGGTAATATTCAGTCATGATTGCTAACTCTACGGATATGCTTCAAAATGTTCTTGTATTTATAACATATCTTATTTGATTCGTTTTGTATATCACTTTATTGTTTTTCTTTTTTTTTATTCATACTTTTGTAACTAAGTCTAAGAAAGAAATTGCTCTTTGTTGACAAAATAAATAAATAAAACTGTAGGTCCCTTCCATTCGTGTGAAAAATATAACACACACAACATGAGTGGTTGCGAGAAGCTGGGCCCTGGCACTTTTAAAGAGCTGTTGTGCCAAATATTTATTATTTATTTATAGTGTGAGACTTTACTCTTTACTCGCCACCTTAACCCATTTTCAATTTGACAGCCATCCACTCCGGAGCCGCTTATGCATTACTTCGGAGTGGTGTCGTTTTCTTTTGCCTCTTGGGACCGGCTTTTTCAAGTTTCTCTTCTACTGTGGATCTATTTTTTCTTGCCGATGAGGTTTTCATCAGGCTTAAATATCTTGTGAGAGTACGATTTGATCTTCCTCTCTCTTTCTTGTCTTTATTACTGCCTCGATAAAGGAGCATATTTTTTTCCATTTGTCTTCACTGGATAGCATTACTTCCACTACGTTCTATGGACTTATGTCGCCTATATCCAGCTGCAGCCTGCTTCTTTCTGCTGTCCATCGTACGCAACTAAAGAACATGTTGCTCTACGTTCTTTTGGGATAGTCGAATTGTCAAAGGTGTGCATATAAATGTCCCAAAAAAGTTTCGTTCGCAATTCCCGCATTCGTATTTATTTATCGTTTTATGTCCTTTTAAACACATTTTTTTACTTTCTATGCTTCTAACTTAAAAATGGCTAAGGCGATTTGAATATAATTTTGTCTGATTAGTGCATTAATCGATGAAGAGATTGGGATTCCAATCATTAATCAGTGCTTTTTAGAACCGGAGTAGTGAGCCAAAATATAAGCTCTTGGGTCAACGAAAAATTACAAACAATCGCCTGTCCACCAGTGGTTGAGTGTATGTACAATACTTTGAACGTACATGTTTATGTTCATTGGATATTTTTTTTTGTCTTTGGTTCACCTACGGGGAAGTGCGATTGCACTCCCAAAATTAACTTTAAGGAGATAAATGGGTCTTCTGATTGGAAGAACTTGTTTGTTTTACGTGTGCATCTATCTGTACGTATACTATTTCTCAAATGTAAAAAACAATTTCGCTGAAACGTGACCACATGTCTGCAAATAAGATGTTCTGGCAGACCGTCCGCCGACTCAGGAGAAGAAAGTTGAATATCGTGAAAGGAGTCAAACCCAAAGACGGTACACTTCTTTCCAATAAGGAGGACATCTTACGCAGATACAGCTAGCACTTTTCAGAATTGTTCAATCCCGAATAACCCACCTAAGACGACAGACCTATTATCGAGAATAGGGCGGAAAGTAGTAATACGGTAGAGAATGTAACTTTGGCGACCAAATCGGTAAGAGATGGCAAATGGTGGTGGCAATGGTGCGGTGGTAACGTCGTCAATTACCACGCTAATGGTTAATGGTTCAAATCCTGATGTCAGCAAGCATTTATTTATTTCTTATGAAATATATAAAGTCAGTGCGATCAATTGCGAAATGTGTGAACACTACTGCAACGGCATAACACTTGCAGTAGCTTGGTCATAAGGCTGACAAAATTGTTCCCTCTGTTGATGATGATTTGCCTATGACATCGTTTATCGGAAAAAAAAATACCGTGATTCAGAAGCAAGGACAAAAAACAAGAAACAAAATTTCGCCAGTTATCTGGACGCCACCCCTGGAGTTTCTCTGAAGCATAAATAACTGAGCTTCAAAACCACTACACCAAAAATCTTTCTCTCTCTATATATACCATATACTTTCAAATGCCCGCGCTATGTGAAAATATGTTAAGGGTATTCATAACCATCATGGGTTTACCGATAAACGAGGACAAAACCAAGTATATGTGGTCAACAAGACAATCAACACCAACGAATTGGACAGAACGTCACGGTAGGCAGCTATACCATCGAGGTAGCAAGGAACTTTGTCTACCTTGGCTCTGCTATAAACAATATCAGAATAACTCTTGCCAATCGCTGTTTTTTTTTTGGGCTTATAAGACAATTCAACAGTAAAGCCCTATCTCGAACAACTAAGGAGACTCTGTATAAGACCGTGATCATCCCAGTCCTGCTTTACGGCGCTGAAACATGAACTTTATTAAAAGAGGATGAAGATATCCTTGGTCGCTTCGAGAGAAAAGTTCTTCGTAAGATTTTCGGTCCCGTTTGCGCTGACGGGTTATCGAGAAGCTTCAATCACGAACTATATGAGCTGTACAGCGACATCGACCTAGTCAAAAAACTGCGTATTGGACGTCTGAGATGTCTTATCCATGCAGTGAGAATGGACACCAACGCTCTGGACCGCAGAGTCTTTGAATCTAACCCCGAGGGACGACACAGTAGAGGGAATCATCGCCGTAGGTGGCGCGCACAAGTTCAAGGGGACCTCGACCAACTTGGAGTGCGCAACTGGAGGCAATTAGCTAAAGACCGAGCTAAAAAGAGAGGCTTGTTGGTTGAGGCCCAGGTTCACCCCGAACTGTAGCGCCATCTAAGTAAGTAAGTAAGTATTCATAACCTCTTTAGTGCGCCCAAAACTAAAAAAAAAAACAAAAACAAAAAAAAAATCTGCTGGTGTGGATGAAATCCAGCCAGAAATTCTCAATGCTTTTGGTAAAAAGGAAGTGTAGTGGCTCTCGTGTGTCATTAAAGCCGCCTGGGAATGCGGTGAAATACCTGGTGACTAGCAAAGGGGAGTGATTGTCCCTCTTTTTATAAAAGGGGACACACAAAATTGCGCCAACTACAGGGGTATATCTCTTTCAAGTCTTATTGAAAGTCTTTGCTAAGGTGTTAGAATCGTGTTCCAGAGCTGTGGTTGAAATTGGTTTGTGGAATGTGCAAGTTATTCACTCTCAGAATGGTTCTTGAGAAGGCCTGGGAGTATGCTAAGCCTGTCTACATTGTTTTCTGGATTTGGATTTGGAAAACCATATGAAAGAGTTCTTCTAGGCAAAATCTGAAGTGTTCTGCAAAAGTATGGAATTGATGAGGTCTGCTCAGTCTTCATATACAAACTGCGGAAGCTGTGTTTGGATAAACGGTGTTAAATCAATACCTTTCACTCTGCCATGGGTGCGTTTTTTCACCTTTCCTTTTCATTGCATATATGGACTGGACGTTTCAGAGCAGATGTTTCAAAGTACGGGACTTAAAGATTAGTAATCTGCTCTTTCCGGGTGACTTGGTCATCCTTGAGTCCTCTCAAACCGAACTTCGGCGCGCACTCGAAAGGTTTGTAGCCGTTTGTGATGATGCTGGAATGAAGATAAACGTAAATAAATCGGAAGTAATGGGGGTTTCCAAAACGCCGAATAATTGCAGTCTGTATGTTAGTGAAGTCCGACTGAGGCGGGTGGATAAGCTTAAATACCGCGGGGTCTTATTCACGAGTGATGGAAGAGCAATGCTGAGCTATTCTGTAGAATTTGAGAGAGCTTGGTCAATCTGTTATAAGGAAGGCCGAACATAGTGTGCAAGCTAAGTTATCGGTTCTTAACTCGGTATAGTTGGAACTCTCACCTATGGTAGAGTTGGAACTCTCACCTATGGTCATGCAATTTGAGTAATGACCGAAAGAATAAGATCGCGGATACAAGCTGCTGAAAGAGGTTCCTTCGCGGTGTTGTTGGAATAACTCGTAGGGATCGAGTGCGCAACACCAGAGGACGCGAGGCGCGAACGGAACAAACCGGCTTCAAAGAGGTGTCATGATTACCGTGCCATCAGGTAAGTGACCCTCTGGTACTCCTAGAAATACATAGATGATTGGATCAAGTCCTACTTCTGTTCTGGAGCCGACTAGGGATTTCTCTTGATGAGTTGGAGTCGACGGCAAAGGATCGAGAAGGATGGATAGCCCATCTAAGTATCCTACCCTTGCGACCCTCATAAACAATCAGTGGGCCATTGAAAATGTATGTATGTATGTAAACTTGTTTAACATTTATTAATGAATGTATAGATTGTCTTTCCTTATTGACAGTAAATGGTTACTCTACACTTTTAGTATTACCTACTGGCAATGCAAATTGGAGTCTGCTATTTTTAACTTAAGGGCAAGAAATTATATAAGTTTCAGGTAATAACTAATAATCAACGGAACCATAACAACCTATAGTTTGGAATGCGGGTGTTTCAATTTTGTCTCACTAGAAGTCGTTGACGTGATTGGCTTTTTATTTTTGCACGAGTTAGCTCTGTAGTTTAAATTTAGTTATTCGTATAAAGACACAGGAGAAAGATAGTGATAAGAAATAGAGAAATAAAAAAGGTCATTGCTGGAGTTAAGACAACCGGAACCCTCCGATTGTCTTTAACTTGTGTAGGATTCCATTATACTTAAAAGAAAGTGCGTAACAGGTTTTCCGGCGACTCCGACCGGAAGGGGTTGAAAAAATGTTTTTGTTATTTTCGTCATTCATATGTATATAGTCGTATAAGAAGTAGTGCAACACACTAACCTAGGCTCCATGGCACAACGTTTACACTACATTAATGCATTAGTTACATTCTATTGTGTGAAAACTTTTGTGTACACTGACTTACTTAGGTGGCGCTATAGTCCGGGGTGGACTTAGGCCTCAACCAACAATATTCTCCAGTCAGCCGGATTACTGCGCCGTCCATTCGGGGTGGATTCGAAGATTTTCTAGGCTGGATCGTTGGGCTCCATCTGCTCTACATAACTCAGCTATTTTAGCTGTATGTGAACTCTTTTGGCTAAGTCTATGTCTCCTTCTTCTCCACACGCCGTCCATGCAGACGGGACCAAAAATCACTCGAAGAACTTTTCTCTCGAAGTACCCAAGTTCAGCTGTTAACTTTCCCGCCCTGAAACTGCACTAATAAGAACCTACCAGGTTGTTGGCGAGCGTTTTTAGGCGTTCACTCACTATGGCAGATGCAGGTTTTTATATGGGATCTTCAGACGACTTAAGTATACCTCTGTAGTTGGCGCAATTCAGAGGATGTCCTTTTTTCAAAATCGGGCTGAATCGGGCAAAATCGGCTGAGGTTTCATTAATCGGCCATATTTTCATCCGAGCAAATTTGCTGGCGCATGGTCCTTACCAACTCATCTTACCCTGCCTTGAAAAATTCGGCGGCAAGGTCGGGAAGAAGGAAAGGAGAAACAAGGTGGGATGATTATCCTTAGGTTTTACTTCGAGCCTCTTCAAGTGAATCGCTCATCGTCACGGCGATACCGCTTGGGACGAGAAAACATCCTCGATGTCGATTCCAAGCGTCCTGAGCTCTAGTCATGAGGTGCTCGTTCACATGCCGGAAATTCAAGACATCTTGAGACTTAAGTCTGTCTTTAATAACAAATCCGCACCCGAACAGACGCTGTCCTTGTTGTCTGTAGCAATCATTTACTTTTTTTATTTATTTACTTCCAAACTTAAGGATAATTAACAAAAATGCTTAATAATGGCGGAATTAAATAATAGTGATCATTCTGTAACTTAAAAGCTTAGTGTGGAATGACACAAGAATTAATATTTGAAACGAACTTAAAAATCTGATGTGGGGTGACAATCAGTTGAATACATTATTAATGATTCAACTTTAGAAATAATATATATTGTAATTTCAAAATTCAAAGTGAAAGGATAAAGAAAATCAATTCAAAGTGATAGATATATCGATTCAGAAAATAAGATAAAAAATAAATATTTGGCGCAGCAGCTCTCAAGTGCCTGGGCCTAGTTTCTCGCAACCACTCGTGTTGTATGGGTTATATTTCTTCAAACAAATGGAAGGGACCTACAGTTTTGTGCCGTATCCGAAGGGCGATTTGAGAAGCTTTTTCGAGACAACAATACTCTGTGATGTTTGTCAGACGCTCGCGAGAGGTGGCACCGTGAAAAAACTTTTTGGTGTTTCTGGGATTTGAACATGGAACCTCACGCGCAGTGATCCGACACATTAACCACTTGCGCAACGGCGCGCGCCCACAGACAATACGATAACATACATATTTAGCATTGATTTGTGCTGATGATTGAGATACACTTCTCAGGAAAGATTCAATATTAGCATAGTCAGTTGTGAATTACCAGACTTTAACTCGGTTTAGAAAATAATGAAAATTTAAAGTTGTCCGGACAAACAAAGGCAGCTTATTGAAAATTGCAGGGGCCGTAACAGTGTAGAGATGTGAAAAATGGGTTTTGTAAACGATAGGTACGTTGGCAAGATTCATGTTATTTATACGTAGACTGTAAAACTGGGAGTTTCTACTAGAAATATTACCACTTTGCTTCAAGAATTCTCTTAATACTTTAAAAACGTAAAGATGTCTCATAGGTAAAATGCGCATTTTTATTGCAAATAATACGAATCAAGTGTTTTTGAGCTATCAACAAAGGTTTAAAGCGGTTTGTATACGAGCCACCCCAATTTGTGATCCCATATTGCAACTTAGAGTGAGCAAGACCGTAATAAATTGTCTTCAGAACTTTTTGGAGCAATATTGTTTAATAAGATACATTTTTAGCGTCACCAACCAATTCAAGTTGTGATCGATTAGGACTCCAACGTATTTATAATGTTCCATTGACTCAATTTTAAAACAATTAGCAGAACAATGAGAGCTATATATAGAATTACTTTTCCCGCAGCTATGAATGGGTAAGCAAAACTTTCTACAATCATATGCGTTAAAACAGAGATTAAGATCATGTTACCGGATATTTTAAACGACATGAGTTTCGTTTTCTCGCTGACGATTAATTTATGCGCAGTATACCAAAGCCTCAAGGTTTCAAGAAAATCCTTGCAATACACTCGAATCCTGTATGAGACTGATAGGTGAAGGCTATGTCGTCTGCAAAAGCAGTAGATGTCCCGTCTAATTTAGTTTAAGAATAGAGTTCATATAGATTAAAAACAACAAGAGACCGAGCACCGAACTCTGAGGTACGCCATTTTTTTAAAAACGAGAGTAAATGAAATTTCCGTTTATATTAACTCTGCATTTTAGGTAAGAGATGAACCATTTGTGAATTACTGCCCTAAAACCAGCAGCATATAATTTTTTTAGTAGTATGTCATGGTCAACCATGTCAAATGCTTTTGTCATATCAACAAAGAGAGCCATTGTAGATTTATTACAGTTAATACTCTCATACAACTGATTACATATTCTAAGAATAGCATCCTCAGTTGACATTCCCCTTCTGAATCCAAACTGACTACTGCTAAAAAGTTATTTTTATCTAAAAATAACACAATGCGTGACTTAAGAAGTTTTTCGAAAATCTTGGAGTATCTTGGAGTAGCTTAGTATCAGGGTTGCCGCTCGATTCTAGTTAAATGTAGCCCAAAAAATTGGGAAAAGTAGCAAAAATAGCTAACTTTTCCATTCTGAAGAGTAGCCTAAAGTAGCATAAAAGAAAAAAAACAAACAACATTGTTTGTAAGAGCAACTAGAATATATATGTTATAATACACAAACCTTAATAAAAACAAATATGCAGATACTTAATAAAAAAAATCACAATTTTGTTTTGTTTATAATTTGCTCAAGGGGTTATGAATACCCTTAACATGTTTACACACAGTGCGAGCGTTGGAAAGGATAGATAGAGAGAGAGAAGGATTTGGTGTAGTTGTTTGAGGCTCAGTTGATTATGCTTCAGAGAAACTCCAGGGGTGTCGTCCAGATAACTGGGGAGATTTTTGTTATTTATTGTCTTTGCTTTTGATTCGCAGTATTTTTTTCTCGATAACCAGTGTCATAGGTAAATCATCATCAACAGAGGGAACATTTTTTTCAGCCATATGACTAAGCTATTGCCAGTATTATGCCTTCGCAGTAGTGTTCACACAAACTTTCGCATTCGATCGGTCTGACTTTATATATATCATGAGAAATAAATTAACGCTTGCTGATATCAGGATTTGAACCATGAACCATTAGCGTGGCAATTGACGACGTCACCGCTGCACCATTGCAACCCCTAATATGGTATATTATATGTATACATATGCACCCAAATACAGTTTAGTTAAGGCTTTTTAAAAGTACTCAGATATAATCTGGTTAGCAAACATTATTACCTCTACGGTACTAATATTGTACTTGTTGGTCAGGTCATTGTTCACAAGATTTAGATCAGAAAAAAAACTCACTTAGCTGCTGCTGAGCTGTTGAGAAGACAGGGCATTTTGGAAATGAAATTAATAACATCGGAATACGATGGTTCTTGTCTTTCATTTCCTTTCCATTTTGCTCATAAGTAAAAGAAATGCTTTCAACAATATTTCTGTTTGCCTTACTTATCACAATTGCCAGTGTCCTTACAAGCGATATGAAAACTCCGAGCATAATGGACTACTGGTAGTATATTTTATTTCTGTCAAAGAAAGTAGGTTAGGTTAGGTTAGGTTGAAGTGGCTGCCAGATTACGCCAACCAAGAAAAGTCCGTTGTGGTACCACGAGGATCATGTAATCCCAGCCTACTCGTTAAAACCAATTAGAGCTTCTGATGAAGGCTCCTGATATCTAAATCTATCAGATCGCCTAAATCGTTCAAGTAGAAAGCTCCTAGGTGAAGCTTCGTTCTATGGGAGAGAGCTGGACATGCATGAAGAAGGTAAGTAATGGTTTCTTCCTCTTCTTCGTCCATGCAGCTTCTGCAAAAATCATTTAAAAATACGTCAAGCCTTATTGCACTATGGCAGCTCTTCTTGATGTCAAACTGCAAAATATGGCCACAAAGTTGAAGAATGAGATTTCTGCGAAAAATAAGGGCATCCATATTCAAATCCGGGGGCAGAATCTAGAAGTCGTCGAAAAAAAATGTTATTATGACAGAAGCAGCACTCTCAAATGCGATGGAAATGACGGCGATTTGGCGTTGCAGCAGCTGTTAATTGACAACCATCACTTGACAGTGACAGTTGGGAAAAGATCGACGAATGGTGAAAGCTCTGGTGCAGAACACAACATTGGCTTCCAAACTGTAGGGGCTGTTCAACAACATCGTTTTTTTTTTTTTTAATTTGAGTGCCGTCTGCCATAGTAGTAATAAAAACATTGAAAATATTAAACCGATGAATTTTAGAATATTAGCTTATAACGTATCGGGATTATCGAATAAGTCTTTATATATAATTTTTTTTATTTCATAAATCAATTTGAATTTTTATTTTTATTTGAAACATTTTTAACAGAGAAACGCTTTAGTTATTTAGTTAGTTCAGTGCCTGTTTGTCTCGGGTAAATCAACCACAGATGCAATCCAAGTATAAGGATCATAATGGAAAAACATCGTGATTCCTTAAGGGATTTGCATATTGTATTGGTTGACTTTGAAAAGGCATTCGACAGACAACCACGAGATTTGATATGGGTGGCGCTAAGACTTCGATGGGTTCCAGAAACCTATGTACAGATGATCATGGACATGTACGAGGGAGCAAAGACAAGAGTAAGATTCCCCGCTGGAGTAACCGAAGAGTTCCCAATCAAAGTCGGGGTACACCAGGGAAGCGTTTTAAGTCCTTTGCTCTTTATTACAGTCCTTGATTATCTGCTTGAAGGTAAAGTGATGGACCCCAAGGTACATCAGTTATTCTTTGCTGACGATGGAGCCATCATAAGTGAGGATCCTACATCCCTGCAATGAGCACTTGATGTGTGGGTGGACGTTCTGGAGGGAAATGGGTATCGCATTAGTTCAAAAAAGACAGAGTACTTGTGCTGCCCGTTCTCTGATCCACTCAGGCCTATTCCAGACATTTATTTGAATGGAACAGTGCTTCCCAAGTGCGAAAAGTTCAAATATATGGGATCTATGATCAATAGCAAAGCAACTTGTGATGACGACATCAATCATCGCGTAAGCGTAGGGTGGATGAAGTGGCGAGAAAATTCCGCTATCTTCTGTGATCGAAAAATGCCCCCTAAGTTGAAAGGAAGGCTCTACACCGCAGTTGTACGTCCAGCGCTCGCATACGGTTCACAATGTTGGACGATGTACAAAAAGTATGAGAGTAAATTAACGGCAGCTGAGATGAAGATGCTTCGCATGACAGCAGGAGTGACAAGGCTTGATCGAATAAGAAGTTCGAAGATCCGTGGAAGCTTTTACATCAAGGAAACCATCGTACAAAAAATAGAGCGCGACCGGCTCAGTTGGTATTGCCACGTTCAAAGAAGAGACCATTTCAACCCTGTTAAAAAGGCAATATCTATGCGCGTTCCAAAGACATCGCGATGTAGGAAAGGCAGGCCTATAAACGCCTGGATCAGACAAATGCGATGACATCGGCATTTCATTGGCCTCAGTAACCGAGTGATCCAAAATCGGCAGGCCTGCCGATATTTTCTGAGCTCAAATAGGCGAACCCCACAGCCGGATCAGTAGAAATGCGGTGAAGTGGGAGGGTTGTGATCCCTTGTTTTCGGATCATAACCTCGCTGATAAAAGGAAGAAGAAGAAGAAGAAACGCTTTAGTTATTTTGAGAGTCGACTTATGAATTACAAATTTGAATGGATAAGTGCAACAAGAACATATGCTAGGGGTAGAGCGAGTCGCAGTTGTTTTTTTGGATTTAAACGAGATCTTAAGGGAATCAGATGTGAATTCAAACAATTAAATGGATTAACTTACCTGAGATTACAATTTAATAACTCGAGTTTTTGGATACTTCCAACATATCTGAATTATAATCGTTGGGAGGAGGATTTCGACCGGTTACAAGAGACACTATTGTGTGGCGATAATCCGAATATATTAATCGTATGCGACTTGAACGCATGAACCGGCAATGAAGCAGGATCTGAAAACAACTCAGCTGGAATAGTTCGACAATCAAAAGATTAATAGTGAATACGAGAGGTGCTAAATTATTAGAGTTGTGTAACTCGCACGGGCTCCGACTTCAAAACGGAAGAAGTACTTCGGATAATGTGGGGGAGTTCACTTTTGTGGGAAAGCAAGGGACTACGATAATAGGCTACGGTCTCATAGAAGGCGACTGGAATTCATATGTCACTGACTTCGAGGTAGGCCAAAAACCATATTCGGATCATATGCCAATAATCTTAACATTTAGACTCGAAGCACATGAGAGCGAAGGAATTCAAAATTTGATGCTCCTTCCAAAATTGAGGCGGAATGAAAGCAATGCTTTCAATTATCAAAGGCAACTCGGCGTAGTATTGAGAAGATTGCATGAATTTGATTTCGACACAATTGTGGAAGTTATAAAAGAATCGTATCCCTCCCCTAGGAACAACAAAAGTGGTGAAAAATAAAGCGGCGGAACCATGGTTCGATGTAGAATGCAAAAGGGCAAGGAAATTATCGTTTGCATGGCTGAAATCTTTCCGCGAAGCCAATGGCGGTTTCTTTAAATTTCTTTATATTGAAGCTAATAGCCAACTCAAAGCCCTATGTAGAAGAAGGAAGAAAGCCTGCTACGAAGCAGAAGCTTTGAAGTTAGCTAATTGTCGAAGCTCATTAAATTTCTGGAGACTAGCGGCAAAACTTAATGGTAAAAAATTCAAAATCAATCAAGAGCTTAGTCCTACTGTCCTGTTTACACACTTTAATGAGTTAGTGAATACCATGGTTAGTAGTAGCGTGTTCCAATATGCCATACCGGACTTTGAAGATGAACTATTAGACTCGAGAATAACATACCCAGAAGTGATCACGGCTTTAAATAGGTTGAAAGATGGCAAAGCGGCAGGATCTGAAGGAATACCAGTCGAGTTCTATAAGTATGGGACCAATGAGCTCTGTCACAGACTTATCCGCATGTTTAATGATGTGATGGATAATGGGAATATACCACAACAGTTCAAGGAGGCTTCAATTTTAAAAAATAAATAAATAAATATTTGGCGCAACAGCTCTTTAAAGTGCCAGGGCCTAGCTTCTCGCAACCACTCATGTTGTGTGCGTTATATTTTTCACACGAATGGAAGGGACCTACAGTTTAACGCCGAATCCGAACGGGGATTTGAGAAGTTTTTTCATGACAACAATACTCTCGGATGTTTGTCAGACGCTCGCGAGGTAGGACCGTGAAAAAACTTTTTGGTGTTTTCTGGGATTCGAACTTGGAACCTCATGCGTAGTGATCCGACACAGTAACCACTTACGCCACAGCGCCCAAAAACGGGTTTAATTTTACTTATCCATAAAAAGGGCTGCACGAGTGATCCGGCAAATAATCGTCGGATTCCCTTCCTAAATGCAACTTACAAGATTTTCACTTCGGTTTTGCAAAGCAGGCTTGTGGAATGGATTCGCGTAAATAAGCTGTTAAAAGAATTTCAGGCAGGTTTCCGACCAGGATATTCCACAATAGACCACATCTTCGTTTTGCGTAGCATTGCAGTATCGTTTATCTCGAAAAATAAAAAACTCTACGTATCCTACGTCGACTTCAAAGCAGCGTTTGATACTATAGACCGCAGAGCTTTAATTTACAAGCTGTATGGCATGGGATTGTTTCGGAAGTTGGGTCGAGTTATCCAGAACCTCTATGAAGATGCACTAGTGTCGGTTTGGAATGGACGGGAAAAGTCCGAGTGGTTCCAAGCAAGATCAGGAGTAAGACAAGGCTGCACATTGAGTCCGCTCTTATTTGCATTATTTATTGTATATAAGACGTAGTGGACTCCCTGCCAGGAGGCATTGAATTTGCTGGGGCACTCATCAAGGCGTTGCTTTTTGCGGATGATACAGTCATGCTGGCATATTCACCAGAAGCTTTGCAGCTGACGATTAAGTTTATGGGGCCTTTTAGTCAACTTGGAAAAGTTGCAAGTGATCATTTTCAAGAAAAGGGGAGGTAGAATTTCCTTGAACGAGAGGTGGACCTATAATGGCGAAATCATTGAGGTGGTTAAGGACTACAAATACCTTGGAGTTTATTTTACGAGCAATTTAAGTATGGAGAAGCATCTAAAAGAAAAACTTATCAAAGCCAAAACCGCAGTGAATATAACGTGGAAAAGTTGTTTCACCAATAAGAATATAGCCCACAGTAGCAAGTATAGAGTATTCGAAGCTGCCTCCGAAACTATTTTGTTTTATGCAGCGCAAGTATTGGGACATAAAAAATATGAAACTGCGGAAAGGCTCTTACGGTATTATATCAAAAGGTCATTTCATCTTCCTGCTAACACTCCCAACTACATGATAATGTTGGAAACGAGTCTGTCCCCCCTTTTATTAAGACCTTAAAATTGCAAGTCGATTATATACTCAAAGTACTGAACATGCCAAATGAGAGACTTCCCAAGGTCGCAGCCCTTAAAATTATATCTAATAGGAGCAGCTGGTATGGTGAATGGCTGGAGCTAGCACAAAAATGTGGATTGGTTCTAAACTACAGTGAAGCAGATACTGCAAGCTGGAAAGCTGCCTTATACCTTCTAATAGAAAAAGTGGATTTGGAAAAAGTGGAAATTGGATATTTCTCTGTTGTAAAGTAATTATGTATATAAATTTACTATCTTAAAGGCGCAATAGGTATATTAATTGTTAACAGTGTTGTCAATCTGGCAGACGGCATAGGCCATGTCTTTGATTATTGTAAACTTTAAATGTATGTAACAAACTGAAGTATGAATAAAATCTATCTAATCTAATCTAAAATAACAGCGGACGATCCCAAGGGTGGCAAAAGAAGGTATTGGAAGGGAGAAATGCGTTGGTTTAAGAGAATACGATGCACTTCTCAAAAAATTTCCCCTTCTGGCAGTCTCCAGAGACAACAGTATCAGAAAATTTTACTTTGGGAAAAACTTTAGTTCCAAGTTAAGTAACAAGAAAGAGTGGAGCAACGAATCCACGATATACGGACTGGGCAACCACACGGAAAAGTGGTATACAGATGGTTCGAGCACTGGAGAAGGCACAGGGGCGGGAAGGACTAAAGACGAAACACTCAGAACCCATAAGCAAGAGTACCAGCATCTTTCAAGCTGAAATATGTGCTATAGATAGATGCATCGAACTCAATCTCGAAAGAAGATACAACAACTGCGACATAGCAATACTGTCAGACAACCAAGCAGCTGTCAAAGCACTTGACTCCTATGTCATTAAGTCAAAACTTGTGTGGGAATGCCTATACAAACTTAATGAATTGGGCAGAAACAATAAAGTTACACTTTACTGGATACGCGGTCATGTCGGGATAAAAGGTAACGAAGCAGCAGACGCCTTGGCAAGACAAAGGGCTACAGAACCCTTCATTGGACCTGAACCATTCTGCGGAATGGGTGAACATTTCACACGCGAGGAATTCAGAAAAATGGTGAAAGAAGGTAGGAAAAGAACCTGGAACAACACCACTAGCCTGAGGCAAGCAAAGAAACTACTGGGATGTTACAACCAGAAAATATTCGAAGCCTGTATCTGCCTTAGCAAGAATAACATACGAATCCTAACAGGCTTCCTAACGGGGCACTGCAAACTCAGGGAGCATTTACGGAAACTAGGTATAACAAATGAAGGCCTTTTCAGATTCTGCAATGAGTCAAGTGAGACTCCGGAACACCTTTTGGAATCTTGCGGGGCACTGACCCACAAAAGATTGAAATACTTGGGCAAATACCAAATATCAGAAGAGGATATGCCAACCATGGACCCACTTCTTATTCTCAGATTTTTAAAAGAAACTGGTTTGGAGAGAGAGCTCTAAGGAGAACTATTCTCGCCAAGGCAAAGTAAGAGTGTATGAACGTTAAACACAATTCCAGAGGAATTGCAATGCAAAAGGAACTCTAACGAGGGAACAAACCTCTCCAATGTATTAGCAGGGACCACAATAGACCACTAGGTCGCAGAACAAAATAACCCTACACAACTGATAATAATAACGTGGAACGGAAAAGATCATTCAATTGGATAAATTGAAGGATGCAATCACCGAAAAACGACCGGAAGGGCGTCATGTTGCATCAAGGCAACGCTAGACCGCATGTATTATTGCAGATTCGGCAGAAGTTGCTGCAGTTTGGATGGGATATTTTACCGTAGCCGCCGTATTCACCTGATCTTGCACCTTCCGATTACCATTTATTCCGGCCCCTGCAGAACTCACTTAATGGAAGAAATTTCGTCTCCCTGGAAGCTTGTAAAATCCACTTGGAGCAATTCTTCGCCAATAAAAATCCAACGTTCTACGAATGGGTCATTTTGAAATTGCCCGAAAGATCGCATAAAGTGGTAGAAAATAATGGTGCTTCTTAACTGATTAAAGTTTTTCCTAACAATAAATTTTAATTCTTTCATTCCGCCTAAAAAAACAGAGGGAACTTATTGGTCAACCCAATAATGCATATCCAGGGATATCTAATAATATCCCTGACAGATATTATATTACCATTCAGTCAAGACAGGATATCCTTAATCGTCATAATTTCCTTCCAAAAACCGCTGCAGTGATTTGGGACGCGGAAAGACTTCCGGTTTTGGATCCGTCTGTATAGACGTGAATCGAACTTCTTTCTATCTTGGCAGTCTTTTCCCACTGAGACCGGAAGGGATAATTGTTTATAATAAACCTAAGTTTCGGTGGGGTGTAGTCGGTATTTTCAGATGTAGAGTTCAGCAGATCTAAGATCGAAGAGTGGCCAGCTTAGAGGCTTAATTAAAATTCTTTTTCATAAGATTTGGAGAAAAAAATTCGCCATTTGACAACTCATAGCCGACAGCTTCTATTTCTATTGGATTCACTTAAGTACGTTATGAAACTCTGCAATTCACCTAAAAAAATGTAACTCAATTAATCGACTAGAGTTTTACCTTGTTTAACCCGAATCAACCCAGAATTATTTTTTTCGATTTTTGCAAAAATATTTTATAAGTATGTAATGAAGAGTGTATGAAACACAAATGCACATTTTATTTTTTTCAACAAACCCTCTAATCCAAGATAAGTGGTGTGACCATATGGTTACGCTGGGCATGATTATGAACAAATGATTTTGTATGTGAAAAAATACAAATGAAAAACGTTAAAATACTTTTCGGCTTCTTTATTAATCGGCTTTGGAATGAAAGCCTAAAAAACACTTCACACAAAGGCGAATATCACACTTTGAACATTCATTCCATACGACAGAAGTGCACAAGTCACCTCCACATCGCCTTCTTTTTATGCAAGGACGAACAAAGTGATTTTTGCCATCGTAACTAAGAGTTTCTTTACATGTTTCTTCCAAATTTCTTTTACGGGGGCCAGCAGCCTTTGGCTTCTCACCAAAATGTTTGTAATAGTATATTGCAATATTCCGTCTGAATGCTAACTGCGACAAGTCGAGATGGGCTGAGCGGTGTAGTTGCCATGCGTTTTGTACCGAGACATCTTTTAACCAAGTCAAAATACTGTTCCACCATTTCTTACCTTTTACTCCAATTATATATAGGTTCACGTTCTGATCCATACGATCTTCACCATTCATGTATTTGTTATATTCTCCTATAACGTATGGTCGCGCAACGCTAACCTTTCTCTTGTGCTCACTGGAAGACCGCTGAATATTCGAAATTGGATTTATTTCATAAGAAGTAGAGGCAATACTAACCACAGCATTATCATTCCACTTGGTTAGTACAATGTTTGTTTCCTTCATTTTGATCGACTTTGTGAAACCTCGATGCTTCTTTTTTAGACTTTTCTTATGTTCGATAGGGCAACTTTTTGGATTTGGTTTTCTCGAATTGTTTCTGTGGTAGAATGACCTCGAGATTTCAAATATGTAAGTAATGGAAAGCTTGTGAATTAATTGTCGAAAAAAAAGGAAAAAGGCAAGTTTTGAGTTTCTAACGAAAAGTCGTCTATCATATTCACGAGTGGTGCAGCGCATTTGCCGAATTTTTCCTCATAAATTTGTATTGCCGTTGCATTGTTGCCTTGATATATTTCAAAATTTATCAGATAGCCCGAAGACGTGCACAAGGACCAACCTTTGTATCCAAAGCGCAATGGCTTTCCCTTGATAAACTGCTTACAACCATGGCGGCCGAAATAAGAAATCATGCTTTGATCAAAAGAAAGGTGTTGTTCAGAGTGAAAGTGCTTCAGCATGTTAGCTTTTAGGTGATCTGTTAGCGGCCGCAACTTCCACAATTTGTCACCATCGTTCACATTTTTTCCACTATCTTCAAAATGAAGAAACTGTGAAATTTGCTGGAATCGATTTCTACGCATGGCTTAATACACCATCTCGTTTCGCATATCATCGTCAGTATTCCAGAATGACCTAAAGCTGTTTCGACCATTATATCCACTTACTATTAGAATGGCAATATATGTTTTTAGCTCAGCGACAGGAATTTGTGGATTTGGTTTTCCGAGGAAGATTGCATACTTTTCCGATTCATTGACAATGTGTTTTAAAAGTTCATTGTCAATGAATTTTTCCAATTGCTCATGAGGCTTCAAGTTATTGCAATCTTCATAGTTAGCTATGGGAAAGATTGGGATCATAGGAAATGAAGTATCTTTTACCCAGATGAATGTCGTATCTTTATTCGAGGAAGGAAGGCTTATTTTGGACGTTGTTGCTATCACGTTTTGCAAGGAACTGTGCTCAGTTCTCGAAGTCGATGGTTCAGTTGTTGACGATAATTCTTCCAGTAAATTTATCTCCATATTTGAACTTGAATTCTTAAGAATGTCGGCTAAAAACGAATCGCTACATCCTATTCCATCCATTTCATCGTTATCGTCATAGTCCGTCACAGTACCATCCAAAGTAGTAATACGTCTTCCATTTTGCATTACAATTTCGCATGATGATTTCAATTGACCAGCACATACATCGTGTGGTACACCAACATCATCCTCACCAGCATCATCTTCTCCGCTGAGTACGCCACTTTCGATTTCTGGTGGTAAAATATAGAGTGCTTGAACTGATTCAATTTTTATCATCATTGCACAGCTCATTTATGAAATCAAAACCTTTTTTGCACTTAAAGGTCTATAATTTATAAGAACACAGAAATGAATAAATAAATATGTAGATAAAAACTACTAAATCTAAAATAAAAGATCCATTTCATTTACATTTGTATCTACATATAAGTAGAAAATTTATGTACATATCTATTATGTAACCCAGCGTGACCATATGGTCACACCTACCGTCACGGTTAATTAAACCTACTAATATGTTCGAAATCACAGAAACTAAGTTTAGCTTATAAAACTACAGTTTATTAGCTAATAAACTGCGAATAATTAAAAACTTATGAAAGATATTTAACAGTAATAAATTAATACTTACTTTTTGTAGTAATCAAATTTCACTATTTTTGCAATTTTTATTTCCTTACTAAATATTCGCAACGCATCACTTTCACAAATAGACAACAAATGGTGCATAGTTCGGAACAATAAATGCAAACATACAATGAGAATGGGAAATTGAGGAAAATTTTAAAAATTCATTACCCGGAGACCGCTTAAAGCATGGAAAGCTACGCCTCCTACGTATGTGACCATACGGTCACGTTGGGCAGATTCGGGTTAAAAGAGCTTAGTGAAATACTCTTTAAATGTACATACATTTGTCCGTTTATGCGATTCCCTAATTTATTTTCAATAGCTTGGCGCCATTCTTAGAAAAGATTGTCTCAGACACGCTTAGCTTTGTGAACTTATCCAACTGCACAACGACATGGATCGTTAGCTTTAAAAAGAGCAGACAAAACTATGAGTTTCTAGATGATAAATTGCATCCTCTAACCTGCAACAGAGGCAAATATAATTACATTCCATGTTTGCGATGGTGATTTTCTCGGCAAAGCATGCATGAATGCTTTTGGGATTTCTTCAAAATTTATAAGGATACAAAATCAGCAGACCATTCTGTATGCAGAAAAAGAGGAATCTTAATGTCCTTTCTATTTTCCGGTCAGAGAGCACACTGCATCGCCTCAAAGTCAAGTTAATGTTGACACACAACCATAGAATAATTCCCTGAAATTCTTTAGGAATATGTTGACAGTCCCCTGTGATGAGACAAGGCGGTACTCGTTTTGCATATGAATTTTGTTATCCTTTGCCATGAAGGCTAGATGCGCCTTCAGTTCTTTACCTCACCGGGACACAAGGGTGACAAGCATTTCATATTAACACATCCTCTTTGACAGGAGAGAAAAGTTGTTGCTTTTAATAATTTAATCAAACATCATGTCTCGTTGAAATTCTTATCCTTATGCGAGGGTGCAAGAAATAATAAGGCGTACATGCGATTGATGGTGTTTCGCATTTTTCATGTTTTTTTTTGTCGAAGAAAAATCCCAAAGTCAATTACAGGGTATCCCTAACCCAATCTATTTGTTGGACGAACATCCCTTGTGAGACAAAAACGAGAAGATGTTGCGAAAATATCGGTGGGTTGATTCCAATTGAAGAGGTTTTCTTTACTTTGGAGCACATACTTACATATATACTCGTACATACGACGGTACATGAAGTTTGTGTATTTTAATCCAATGTCATGCGAATGGCACGTTGCTCTGGATAAGAATCGTGATTTTGCTTGATATCAAAAGAATGTGGAAAGAAGTACGGATATTCTGCTATTTTGGAATGAGCATGTTGTCAGTTGATGATCATGTAATATCTATGTAGCTGATGACATGCGGGAATGTTTGTTTTAAATCAAAAAAAAAATTAAAATAGGTATTTTAAAGCAATAGCGGTATTATATAGGCGCGTAGAAGCGGGAAAAAAGTCACTAAGCAAAAATCATAAGAATGGTCAGCTACGAAAATAGTGCAATCTAAAAGTGTTTCAAGTAAACTTTATATCTACATATATGTACATATGTCTCTTATCAATGATAACTCGCCCGTGGGATAGATATTAATGCTGTAAGACTGCTCTTCAGATGTTACCTTCAACGTTTGCACGCATTCGTAACACTCATTACAAATATGTAGTACATAACCCCCTGCTAGGAGAAGGATGAAGCGATGCAGATGGACATCGCGGTAGGAGTTTTTTCTTTATTGGTGTCTCTCGGAAGAGGCGAACCTACTGCGCTACAACAGCGCCCCGGAATGTCTGCATATGTCTGTTGATTGCGTTCTAGAATAGCAGCAGATTGAAGGCTCTTGGAAATATAATTTCAGGAAGTAAGTTCCATAGTTTGGTTGTTCTGTAACAAGGGGCATTTTTATAGGGAGATTTTCGCATGGTTACCATGTTCCTGGTTGGATGTCCAAATGTCGTATTCGTAAGGATTATAGTATTTCATTGAGTTCGAGTACATTAAATATGGTACGAGTAGTATCTGTAGTACAGGTATATGTCTAATGTATTATGTATTGCAAATTTGCTGTTAGCGCAACATCTTTTACTATTCGACCGCTCGGATGGTATTGAATAGATGTAGATCAGAGCAGAGCTTCAAACGGGAGAGCAATATTCAAGTCCCGTTCTTACTTGTGATCTGTACAAGAGAACAAGTACATTTCTGCTCTAAACAAGTAACTCAACTTCACGTCAACATATTACACGATAATTATTAATGGCAATAATGCAAGTAATGATGGCTCGAAATCAGAAATTCCGAATTTTCGTCATTCCCGTCCATCATTCCAAGCAATGACAATATTATCGACCTTACACGATCATTATTAATGTCATTATTTTGAAGAAATGACATTATTATTGAACGTGTAAGGTCCGCTATGGACCTTGATTGAGCGATGCTTGTATCCCTGAGTTGACTGTGCCACCAAGAAGATGTATGTTCGCTTGGGGTTTGACTGTTTGATTTATACATTTGCATTTGTAGTGCAGTGAACATATTCTTTTTGCAATCCACTTAATGTAGATCTTCATTTAGTGAGTGGATTTGTTCGTATATCAGATAATGTGAATTGTACGCACTCACTTGTATGTTGTTCCAGGAAGTTGCTTTTATGGAGCTGTGTTGGCGAAACTTAAAATCTTGTTATTTGCTCATTCTAGAAGGTAATTATAGAGATAACAAACGTTCTTGACAATTCACCACTTAGAGCAAACGCATCGGGAATTTAACAATTAACGACAACTCGAATGGATTTGTGCTGACGACATTTTTCGATCTATCTGCAGATCTAGCTTCTTTGTTTCACTGCGGGAAAATATTGATACTGCTACTTTGTTTGACGGTTCGTGAGCGAATGGAAAAAAAGTTGTGTTTTGATTTATGTTTTTGATTGTGGAAAAATAACTTGGAAACATTTAATTGTGGAATAAATAATAATAATGACTAAAAAAACAAGAATGAAGTGCTATGTGGTTAGCTGTGATTCACAATACAGATTGTGTTGCAACGAAATTAAAATTCGTAATATTGTAACTGAAGAAAACAGCAGTGACATCCTACTTACTTACTTCGATGGCGTTACAGTCCGGGGTGGACCTGGGCTTCAACCAACAAACCTCTCCAGCCAGCACGGTTACGAGTCATCTGCTTCCAGTTGCGCAGGCCAAGTCGGTTGACATCGAATGGTTCGGTGATGTTCTTACCGACTTTGATGGAGCAGTGAGAGTTCTCCATCGTCATTCTGCACAAAAGGACGAGCTTGGCAGGGATGCTAAGACTAGACATGGCTCTGTATAACTCGTCTCTAAACACGCTATCATAGGCAACTTTGAAATCGATGAAGAGGTGGTGCGTATCGATTATATATTCATGCGCCTCTTCCAAGATCTGCCGTAGTGTGAATATTTGGTCAATGGTGGACTTTCCCGGCCTGAAACCGCACTGATAAGGACCTATCAGGTTGTTGGCGATCGGTTTTAGGTGTTCACATAATACGGCAGATAGGATCTTACATGCGGGATCTTACTTCAGGATCGGGCAAACGATGCTGAGGTTCCATTCATCGGGCATACTTTCGTCCGACCAGATTTTACAGATGAGCTGGTGCATTCTCCTTACCAGCTCATCTCCTCCTGCCTTGAAAAGTTCAGCGGCAAGGCCGTCGGCTCCAGCAGCTTTGTTGGATTTAAGTTTAGATATCGCTACAATCACTTCATTCTGATCGGGTTGACGAGAATCTTGACTGTCATCGTCACTGTTGAATGGCTCATTCTACCTGACAGCGGAATATTGGTCATCATCGCCGTTTAACAGTACCGACTGCGATTCTACTACGATACTGTCATTTTCGTTCCTGCAGGCTTCTGTTCTGGATTTGAAACCCCGGGATGTTCTTTTTACCTTTTGGTATAATTTTCGAACATCATTCCTGCAATAAAGTCTCTCAATCTCCTCGATCGAGCGCTTCTCATGCTCCTTTTTCTTCATTCTGAGAAGTCGATGTTCCTCTTTTCTCCTGTGCACGTAGAGCTCGTAAGCAGCTCTGGTCCTTCTATGCAGCGCCGCTTTGTACGCCTCCTGTTTAGCTGCATGTGCTTACCGGCATTCCTCATCAAACCAAACGCTACCAAAGACATCCTCTCTTCCTAGCTTTGCGTTAAAATCACTTAGGATAATTTTAACGTCGTGGCTAGGGCATTGTTCATACGTCTTGTCCAAGAGCTGGTAGAAGTCATCCCTGGTCGCGTCGTCCATCTTCTCCAGAGGGGCGTGAGCGCATATTAAGCTAATGTTGGCAAATTTAGCCTTGATACGGATATTCATGAGACGCTCGTTCACATGCCGGAAACTCAAGACTTCTTGCCTAAGTCTGTCTCCAATGGCAAATCCGCATCCGAATAGGTGCTGCCCTTGTTTTCTGTAGTAACCACCGTAGTAGATGTCGCAGTTTTTCATCCTCCTTTTGCCCGGCCCATCCCATCGCACTTCTTGGATGGCGGTGATGTCTGCTTTGACACACTCTAGGGCCTCCGTAAATTGTTCAGCTGCACGTGGTTTGTATAGTGACGTAACATTCCACGTGCAGACATGAAGATCGTTGTCCTTTTTACGTTTGCTTGGGTCGTCAACAGTAAAATCATCCGTATCTGAGACTGTTGGTTGCTTCGTAACCGAAGGTTTTTTACGTCTTAGGGAAGTTACCCCGACGGCACAACCCCCAACCTGGAGGACCAGATCATTTTTTTTACCACTACTACAAGGGGCCGGATTCACCGATGCCAGTAACACACTTCGGGGATATGAGCGCTGCCGTTGGCCCATTAATGGTTCATCCGCCACCATCTCTTTTCCAGTACCCTGACGCAGTATTGAGAAACCTTACAGACCTCAGCTCCAAATATGTCGAAGTAGCTCAAGTAAGGTATCCGCTGGCCTGTAGACGTCACCGTTGATTCCATCGGGAGAATCCATCTGCCGCACGTCCTCCTTTTGAGGAGCTCTTGCTAGACTTCTGAGATGAATATTTCAGCCAATCAGGTCAACAAGAGATGCCTCGTCCGGTTAAAATATGCTCCGTGAAGTTCACCCAGATATGCTTACGTCTGAGTGTTCAGCTACACATATATCGTCAAACTATCTATCAGACGCTATCATATATCTATCCAGCGGGCACCGCGAGGAGGTAATGATGCGATTTTGCCACGCCGAGCACTGACATCTATGATAACCAATATTGAAACTACGAGTATTTAAATGTTGCCAGTTTTGTACAGCCAGTACATTTGAACAAACACAGATGGCGCAAGTTTCTATGGCGGATATCTATGGAACAAAGAAGCTAGAGATGTTGGAACATTTTTCTCTGTAAACATAGTATGAAAGTAACATTTTGATACCGGTCCATATACTTATATGTCAATAGCTAGACAAATATTTGCAAAACATTTTCTTTGGGTTTTGAGGCTAATGAACCATCGTCTTTCACTGAAGGAGGAAATAAAGAAAAACGCAAGTTATTGCTTATCAGTTTTGCCATTGATCAAAAACAACGGGAGCTGCTGGAACATCAAAGAACTTCATTGGTGACTTCCCCACTACGTTGTCTTTTCGCTGTTTCGATTGTGTTTTGCATGCGGGAGTATTGCGCAAGCACAAAGTAGGCTCGTCTTTGTTGTTTTGAGTTAGATTGCCATTGTCTTAAGACTTTGTTCTTAGCAGAAATGACTTGTTCAGAGTATCTGTTGCAAAGGGTTAGGCTGCGGCTGGTATTTTAGCAGAATTTGGGTGATAAACGGCTATTGCATACTCGTAGGCATCGGTACTCTTAAAGCATATGTCGATGCAATGGAAAGACAAAAACAACTTTAAAACTCCATATCTACGGGTGGACAAACTTCTTCATCTTAAGTACCTGGAGTACCTAAGCTAACAGCGCGAGCCCGGAAAGAGTTTACTTAGTACGACAAATTCTTCGTTGAGGAACTGGGTATATGTGATACCCTTGCCTTTTCCTTCCAAGGAGGGTGTTGATTTCCACATCACTACCATTGTAATCCCCACCAACAACTTCGTCGACGACATCGATCGTGTCATCTGCGATAGGGTCTGCTACTTTAAGGGCCTAATCCGCATCATCCACTACGTCTAAGCTACCGAAATGAAAGTAGTCCAACTTGACAAATATGTATGTCACCACTTCCCGGGAAGTATGCTATTCGCAACCTCGGTAGTGGTCAGGAACAATTCACCAAGGTGCTCGCCGAAGACGATGGGGTAAACAGCACAGTGACCGATTGCTTACCAGGAGTGGTACAGGAGAGGAGATACCCAAAGCAACCAGATTCTTAACATTGACGAAAAGTAAGTAGACGCAACGGTTCTGACGACTAATAAGCTACTGTTGAAATATTGGGTATAAGTTTTGTTTAATTGCTTAAAATGTACATATTCTTAATTCTCCACCTGGAAATGTCCTGGAATTCGATCATATATACCTGAGTGTTGAAGTTACACCAAATTCGATTAATATATCAACTTATTTTTACACTACTATTTCATCGGAATTTGTTTGTAATTATATACTTATGTATAACAAAATCAAAATTATTTTGTCTGGAAGCTTGCATTAAGACCAAATACTATAAGATAAATAAGTATATAATTGATCTGTGCGCAATATCGCAAGAATTGCTAATATGTGTCGATAGGTTTAATGCGGAAGAAGTAATATGGTCAGATCACATGCCAATAAAACTGTCCATTAATTTGAACGCTATTGGAAGCGAACCTACTGTGAAGCTTAAGTGGAAGGAAGCGAAAAAAGAGCAATATCAAATTAAGATAAGTTCAAACTTAGCAAACTTAATGGTATAAAAAGATGCGTTTGAGCTAAATGATCTTACCTTTATCATAAAGCAGTCAGCGTCAGAGCAAGGTAATAACTTGCAAACTTTGCGGGCAAAAAACAAATGGTACAATTTTGATTGTGAAGCAATGAGGAAAAATCGTTCAAACTCTTACTTTCTCTTATTCTTAACATATTTCAAAGGACACCAATTCAGAGGCAAAGCTGAACTATATGAGAGCACAGGTAATATTTAAGGAGGTGCGCAAGAATAGCACAATTCTCTATTACCAGCAAATCGATCTCAAACTCAACAGGATAGAAGACAGCAAAGATTGGTGGAGTTTAGCTAAAGAGATCCGCAATACAAATCCACACATTTGCCTTCAAATGTCGGTTTCTGAATTAAAATCACACTACTACAATCTTCTTAATCCAAGTAAAGAAATAAGAAACATACAATATCCACCGTATCTATTCGTCGAACGGGAATTGGATAAAGAATTTTCCATTGCTCTCTCCACAAGCATCGCAGATTGTAGTGTCACTCAAGCCCAGAACGTAAAGGTGCTTGGCGAAAGCAAAGTGGCTTGTCAAGACGCCAATAAGTTGCCTACAGTCTTTTCTGATGAGAGACAGCAAGAATGCCGCTGATTTCTTTCAGACGTCCGGGAGCATACGTTTAGTTAACCTGCATCCTGGAGAGTCATGCCACACACATTTGTGCTCGTGAGAGACGCAAATACTACGGCCCTTCCACCTGTTCTTCACAACATAGTTCATGGCCATTAGGATTGCATAAGTTTCCACTTGTAAAACAGACGCATATTTGCTTAATGAGAAAAGAAGTCTAGTGTTGTTGACTTCCACGAAGACACCAGCATCAGACCCTTGACTGGTTTTAGAACCGTCCGTGAAAATACGACTGCATTCCATTCCTGGCTCAGACTCTGGCCGAAGCCAGTCCTGAACACAAGGAAAGTCAACTCTGAATTTGCGCATCAGCTGAAGTTCTGGTGTCATTGCGTCAGACGGCATATCCATAAGACAGGAGTCGTAAGATAAGTGTCGCACAAGTTCATCAAAATTCCAGTGTGGAGTATACCAAAAACCACCCCGCCTAAGACGATGGATGGCTTTGATAATGCAACCCATGATATAAGTATCGAGGGGAGGTAAGTTCAGCAAAGCGACTAGAGCAGAGCCAGACGTACTCGGGAAAGCTCCCGTGCAGCCGAGACAAGCCGTTCTTTGGAGTTTAGCGCAAAAAGCAACCATATATTTACGCGAGAGCCCCTTCCACCAAACAACCGACGCATATGCGAGGAATGGTCTTATCATAGCCGTGTAGATCCAGAGCACCTTATTCGGTGACAAGCCCTATGTCTTGCCAAAAGCACCCTTACACTGCCAGAAGACTGAGAGCGCATTGGATGTTTTCGACTCGACGTGTTTAGACCAATGAAATTTCTTATCTAAAATTACTCCGAGATATTTGGCTTCATTGGAAATGCGGATAGTGACGCCTTTTAGCACTGGCTGAGTCAGACCGGTCAGAATCCTCCTTCTCGTAAAGACAACAACCTCCGTTCTAATAGGATTTACCGTAAGCCTACTCCTAGTACACCATTCATCGATCATGTCCAGCGCCGCCTGCGTGTAAGCACAGACCGTCGCCAGGCATGGCCCGACAGAAAGTACGGCGACATCATCCGCATATGCCTGAGTGCAATCGTTCGAGCTATTTAGAGTGTTCAACAGAGAGTCGACCACCATGCACCATAACAATGGAGACAGAACGCCACTTTGCGGAAAGCACCTGTTTACCCCTGTCATAATATCTCGGCCAAAATCCGCATCCACTACCAAAGTTCTATTCATGAGCATTACTTTAATCCACAACACTAATGTTTCATCTACCCCGTGTTGCCTGGCCGAGTTCCTTCTTCTCCTTTTCAGTTGCCTCTTAGTCAGGAGCTTATTGGAGTGCGCCGCTTCAGGAGCTCATTCAGCCTTATTGGTTTCCCGAGTCAAACCGTCACCGACACAACTTCGATCACCTGCCCGTCGATTGAGACAGAGATTAGACGTTCCAGCCGAAGCCTTTCCGCCACTTTCTTTGTCATTCCAGCCCCGTCTACCAAACGAGTCGGAGACAGAGCTGCAGGAGTCGGGGGGTAAGAGTATTGGGGTTGGGACCTCCAGAATCCTCGTCCCGGCCATAGTCGAAAAGACCACGGGTGGATTATCGTTTTCACGAGTACCACCTGGAGTGGACATCTCATTTGTTTTCTCCATCATACTGTATAACAAGTTTTACGTCACAATCAAGACGTCTTCAACCTTTTGTTCGATGTCTTACCTGGGGTCCTTTCAGGTCCTTAGGGTTCTTGACTCTTATCTGTTTTGCCACGTCAAGGCAGCTGAAGAATGGAAACGTTTAATATCCATATAATACAAAAAAAAACACTTCTTCCTTTTTCCAGTGGATTTATATTGTTTTTGATTTAATTATAGCTATAAGGTAATAGCAACATGAATTAAAGTTAGACCATTTTTTTTTATAGTATTTATTAACTCTTTTTAAATTTTTTTATGTTTTTAAAAACTTTTTAGATTAATTAAAAAAAAAAAGGTAATGAGTTTCCTATAGTATATTGGAATTTCGAAGAAAATAACATTTTTTTTTAGGATTATTAACTTTTCGTTTTCCGTTTTAGGCCTTTTTACCCTAATTAAAAAAAAACAAATTTTAGCGAATTTCCTTCGTTGGAAACCTCAGCCGGTGCGAAAAAACCGATTAGCAGGCAATACAATTAATGATTAATGGCAAGAAGGCGACTTTCCACGATTTAAACAGCGACTGCAGCAAGTAGTTATAATCGATGCGCACGCAAGAAGGTTCAAAGAATGTAGCTAAAAGATCAAAATCAAATGCGTTCCAAGTCGCGGCGGAGGCCAAGGAACATGTCAAATTCAAAGTTTTGTTGGCTTCACGATAGGTTTGGTCAATTGGCAAAAAGTGTAGGCAGCCATGAAGTTTCCGTAAATCATTTTCGGAAAACTATGTAGCCAATTACTAGAAGAGATGAATAGCTATGGCAAGGAAATGCTAAGCCCTTGCTACATAACCGATTCCACTTCCTTTACCCCTTCCTTGACTGACACATGTGCCGATGTCTCGGTCACACCCCTCCGTGTAAACGATGCGCAGCGTAGGTCGAGTAACATGCACCTGTGCTGCGAATGGAACACACATAAAAACCTACGGTGATAAAAGTCTGGTCGTGAATATCGGGCTGCGAAGAAAATTTGAAGGGCGGTTTATGGTAGCCGATCTCCTACATGACTACACACCTCGTCGTGGTGTAGGGGCCTAGTAATGGTCAAGGATTCTCGGGAATTTTCCCAGATGAGACACGAAGCCAAGTTGTAGCCGTCCTAATCCCTCCCCTTTATATCCTATCCTTCCCTCCATCCTCTCCGGTGGGCCGGAACAAGGTGTAATACGACCCGTGCCGAGGATTAGCCTGGCTGGGGGCCCACTTTAAATAATAGTCCAGTCGCTAGCGGAGTATCCGGATACCTGGCGACCTCCGGATTAGCCTGCCTTGCCTGCACAATGCGGGTCTCTGTGCAGGTCGACCTCCCATTCTCCGCCACTCGTGGGTCCAAATTATGAACTATAATAAAAACCAAAAACACATAAAAAATATAAAAAAAAATAAAGAAAGAGGACGGTCCTCTTAAAAAACCGTCTTCCACCCTCCTGGGAAGCATACTCGCAAGCTCTGTTGTGACAATCCCATATAGCGCATTGGCCTTGAGGCCTAGCAGTTGTAAGCAGGTGGACGCCCCCAGGATTGCTGAACGCGCGTCTGGTACACTGGCGGATAGGACAGTGGTGTCAACACCTGGTCCCATCGTAAAGCCGGACCATGAAACGCGAGGGGGCAAACCCCTTAACATCTCTGCCCCTTCAGGGCATACACTGCCCATGGTGTATGACGAGGCACCAAGACAATATGTCACAACAACTTCTGATTATTGTGTTCTGTTAGTCAAAGGAAGTGGATCAATAATAAAACTGATCTTCACGAATTGTGCGTTGCTTTTTACTTAGCAATTTTGTGTTTTATGTTACACATATATATATGCATGTTGTTGTTTTTTTTGTCTGTCTCTTTTGTTCTTTTCTCATTAAATCCTCATTATTATGAGGAATTCAGAAACGCCGATATTTTTTTTTTATGTAGACCTATGTATGTACTATGTGTGTACATAAGTACAACCATTTTTGTAATGTTTCGTTTAAAAATCAATTAATAAGTTTAAAAAAATAAATGAAATAAACTATTTAATTAAGAAAATATTAGCTTTCTGTTTCAAACCTCGCAAAAGTTGCTCTATTTATCATAATGCTCATTGTATATTTTTTCCTCGGTAGGTGCAACGATCTCAGTAAATGCAACAACCCCGATTTCTGTCAGTTGCGATTACCGAGTTTGTACTGTATTCCTCTTCGTCTAACTGAACTTTGTGTATCGCCTTTATCTTTATACATAAATCTGTAGTAAAATATTACGGTAACATTTTGCTATAACGTCTGGGTTTAGGTGACTCCATGCTACTACAAATCAAAAACGCTGCGTCTTTTAAAGTTAACGATTTTAAAAGTTCCAAAACATTTCTTTTCCAGCAGCTAATCTGAATAGACTTTTTCTGAAATACGAATTACGTTTTGATCCATTGGCTGAATCAGTGGTGTCACATCTGATGGCATGTATACAGCAAATATATAACCGTCATCTGTTTTAAATATAGTTTCTGGCGGATGACATGGCGCGTTATTCAGAAGTAGAATAGATTTTATCGGCAAACGTTCCTTTCGTAAGAACCTAGAAAAAAGGGATGAGCATATTTACATCAATATTTTTCCATTTATCTTACCTGTGGAACAAATAGCTTGTGAAACCACTCCTTAAAAATATCTGCAGTTATCCAGGTATTCACAGCTCAGCAACCTGCGCATCAGGGTTGCCGCTCGATTCTAGTTAAATGTAGCCCAAAAAATTGGGAAGAGTAGCAAAAGTAGCAAAAAAAAACAACAATGTTTGTGAGAGCAACTAGTTTATTAGCAAAAATAGCGGATGAATAAATGAAGAATATAACAATAAATTGCATAAACCTTAATAAAAAAAAATCAGTCAATCTATTATTATTTATTTGGTAGGCAAATATAGTTAAGTTAAGGTTTTTTAAAAGTACTCAGATTTAATCTGGTTAGCAAACATTATTAGCTCTTCGATAGTAATATGGTGCCCGTTGGTCAGGTAATTTTTTGCAAGATTTAGATCGGATAAAACTCCCTTAGCTGCTGAGCTATTGGGAAAATAGAGCATTTTCGAAATGAAATTCAAAAGATCGGAATACAGTGGTTCTTGCCTTTCATTTTCATTCCATTTCACTCATAAGTAGAAGAAATGTTTTCAACAACATTTATGTTTGCTTTACTTATCACAATTGGCACCGTCCTTCCAAGCGAAATGAAAAGTCCGAAAATAAGGCTCTACTGGTAGTACACGAGTATTTTATTTCTGTCAAAGAAAGCAACATTTAATCTTATTTTCCAATACAATTATTTAACTTATCGCAGTTTGCACTTCGTCGTCTCGTTTGCTTCAAAGGAATGCAGTTCAATTATTTTTGAATCCTGACAGAATAAATAAACGACGGAAGGCATCCCGTGTTTTGGTTGCACCGAACAACAAATTCAGCATTCAGCCACAAATACGCTGTTGAGATCGAAAGCACCGAAATCATAGTCAAACACCCTGTTTAGATGTTAACTGATGAGTGCGTAGTGGGCAGTGATGTCGTGTTCACACACTGCAGTTTTCAGTGTTGCACTACTTGTCAAAGTTTCAGGGTGGAATAAGTGAATTGAAACAATTGTGTATCGGAGGGCGTTCTCACATCCAAATATTCATATCATCCCTCGATCCTCATTACTCCACAATCGAACTACTAAAACCATGATAAAATGAAAGAGGATGGAACATTTCAGGTGTGGAAGGTGACTTTCCTCTCAATTTTTATATTTTCTTCATGACTGTCCCCTCTCTTTACCCCTCACTCTTCTCAACTAAAATCTTTTGACATAGCGCACTCATCAGTTAACGCGTAAACAGGGTCAAACATAAACAAAATATTGCATGGATCTTGGAAAATATGTGCAATGTAATTTCGAAAAATAAGAGTAGTAAAATGGAGCCTATTCTGAAATCTAAGTAGCAAAGTAGCAAACTAAGAAAGTTGAAAAAAAATGTAGTAATTTTGCTACAAAAGTAGCATTGTGGTAACGCTGCTGCAAATGCTCGAACTGCGAAAAAATCATTTTTAGCACATTTACCTATAAGCATGCCATTGGCAATTTTATTCTTCCACAAGAAGCTGGCCATGAGCATTGCTGACCAAAGATCGAAGGATCTCTATAAACTTGCTGTCTCCAGATTAGGACAGGTTTGGCCAGGTGCACAGTTGGATGTCGTGAAAAAGGACCAGATTCCTAACCGACCAAGAACACGTGCTACCATTTCGGCTGAACCCTCTGATCCTAAAATCATCCTGGATATTCTGAAGGCTAATAACAGCTCCCTTCCTACCCATAATTGGAAGATTGCCAAAGTGGACGAGCCGAGAGGAGACGTCAGAAGTGTGATCATTGTCATCAATGAAGAGCCCCCTTGGCATCTTCTAAAGGGGTAGTAAATTATGGTTTCAGCTCCATCACCTTGAGAGTCTACAAATGTGAAGTGAATGGGCTCGAGAAAGTACCTTCCAAGCAGGTTGCAGTCCCTTCAGCACCAGCTAAGAATGCCTATCCTTCCGAACCCCTTCCCTCGCTCCCTTGCGCCGTTCCATCTTTTTCGGGGGTTGATTCCTCGTCGGCAGACACCGAAATGGTTGACGGTCTCCTGAAATTGGACTTTTCTGGTCCTCCCTCTCCCTCTCCATCACTCCTGGACAGTGACCCATGTGGCCTCTCTCTCGAGGATGACCTTCTGTCATCATATTCAGAGGAAGCCAATAATACCGTGGTAATGGTATCTGTAGCGAGAAGTAGCCCCAATGCTGCGGATCCTACAGATTAACCTGCATCACTCCATCACGGCTTCGGCCTCCCTTTTTCTCCGGCTCAGCAAATACGGGAAGACTTAGTCTTGATCCAGGAACCATGGGTTGTTGGAAACCGGGTTTGTGGACTCAAGACTCCAAACTACAAATTAATCTACGCAAGAAAGGAAAGTAAACCGAGATCCTGTATCCTTGCGAAGACCAATCTAAACATTCTTTTACTCTCTAATTTCACCAATCAAGACATAGTTGCTACCAACCTGGAAATGCGATCAAGAAATTACTGGCTGGTATCGGCTTATTTAGGTCACGATCTTGTGGGCCTACTCCCCCGGACATCTTCGGGAGCTTGATTGCTGAAGTAGAGAGCCGAAACACTGGTCTCATCATTGGCTGTGATGCGAATGCCCATCACTCAATCTGGGGCAGTTCCGACATAAATGAAAGAGGTGAGCAACTTTTTGACTTTATCCTTAGTACTAAACTCCTAATCTCTAACAGGGGGTCCAAACGGTCCTTCATTACTCGCAACCGACAAGGAGTCCTGGACATCAATCTTGTCTCCGATCACTTATATAACTCGGTTAAGGACTGGAGAGTCTCTGATGAGCACTCTTTTTCAGACCACCGTTACCTCCAATTTAGTCTTGATGACTATCTGCCTGATCAGAAGGTTTTTAGAAATTACAGGAAAACCAACTGGTGCCTTTATAGGAAACGTTTATTAACGCTTATTCCCTCCCACCTCCCTACTGAACCTTCTTGCACTAAAGACCTTGACGATCTAGTCAACACCCTAATATCGGCACTAAATTGTGCCATGGCCGAGGCCTGCCCACTCCGCAAACCTCGAGGTAAAATGAAAACTCCCTGGTGGAATGCAAATCTCAGTACTCTTAGGAAAGACAGTAGGCTCCTTTTTAATACTGCTAAAAGCTCCCGTGAGACGCCGACTGGACTCCTATAAACTGTCTCTCAGAAAATACAAAATCTCACTGAGGAAGGAGCAACGACGTTCCTGGAGACTTTTCTGCGACAGCATTGAAGAGTTCTCGGAAGCTTCCAGGTTGCGGAAAATCCTCTCTAAAAGCAGTGCTATACCCAGCTTCCTTTTGCATCCGGATGGTTACTAGACCTCCTCTGCTGAGGAATCCATTGACGTCTTACTGGATACTCACTTTCCTGGTAGCTCCCCTGTTGCTGTATCGCAAGAGGGAAATCCCCACGGTATTTAGAACACATTATTTTTTCATAAAATTGGGTACGATGGATCGGGAAACAGTATAGGTACGTTTAACCCAAGTGATCCATATGCCGTACTGTTCTCGGAAATCAAGGACATAACAACCCTAACGAAACGAACAGATTTAACTAAAACAAAGGCGCAACAAGTCTTTTCGCGCCCATGTCGGTTGCTACCTGACAAGTTGAAGGCAGCGCACTGAAATCCATATTTTTAATGGAGAACGGAATTTGCAGACATCGAAAAGCGACTGGGCAAGTCTGCTACATCTGGTGAAAAAGCGTAATGGCGAATGGAGACCATGTATAGTGACTACCGGAGTCCGAATGCGATCACCGTTCCCGAGCGGTACCCAATTTCATGCATACAGGACTTCACACATATGTTGCATGGGAAAACCATATTGTCGACAATCGATCTACAGAAGGCTTACCACCAAATCCCAATAGATAAACCGAATATACCGAAGACCGCATTTACCACGCCTTTTGGGCTTTATGAATTTATGTTCATGACTTCTTCGCAATGCGGTCCAAAGTTTTTAGCGTCATATGGACCAGGTCCTTAGCGACTGCCACAATTTCGCGCTTCCATACATCGATGATATACACATGTATTGCATCCACCAATGCAGTCGAGCATGAGAATCACCTGGGAATCATGTGCGACAGGACAATTTAAGCATCAATGTCTCCAAATGCGAGTTGAGAAAGGATCATATAGTTGACAAGAAGGGAATTCAGCCTTTGCCCGAAAACGTAGACCGTGTACGCCAGTTTAGGAGACAAAAATTGGCGAAGGATTAAAGGTACACTGCCTACGATCGAGAGCTTTTAGTCATGTATGAAGGAGTAAAGCATTTTATGTACATGCTAGAAGGCCGCGAATTTTGCATCTTCACGGATCACAAGCCGCTCGTCTATGCTTTCAAGCGAAAGCAGGCAAAGCGTCACCTCCACAAATGCGCCTTCATTTTGATATAGTTAGCCAATACACTGAACCCCCCACATACGCGGTCTCAGCATATGCGATTAAGTTTTTCCGAAATTCCCTGTACATATATGTACGGTGCTTATACGCGATTCAACTTGATTCAATTCATGTTGTGGAAAATGAAAACATAAAAAAAACGTTTTTCATTAAATTTTATCATTGCTTTTGTTCTTCCTATGTTGAATTGTGTTTAAGTTTCTTCTTAAAAACAAACGAGCTGAATAAAATATTGATTTATTTTAAAATTGCTTGTTTTGGAACATATCTCTATATGTACGTACATATTTTCATACAGTTTCTAGTCTCAACATACGCGAATTCGACATAATGCGGTGTTTACTACACTTTTTCACCTGAACAACTCTTATCAATTAATTTTATTTGCAAACGCCGATTCGACAAACCAAATTATTATTATTTTTTAGACTTGTGTACTTAATTTTCAATTGCATACATATCTCCAATGAATCATAAGCAGGTATATCACTATAAATAAGATTTGATTAGATAAGAAATCAAGTTATTGGAAAAGACGAATTCTTTAAAAAAAAAAATCCCCTCGATTTATAAACAAAAACGCTTATCTAAACTTGATAATATTTTCAATCTTGCCTCCTGACAAGGAAAATGCGGCAGTCTTATATTTCGGTCGAAAGTGAAGCGCAAGAATAATTTACATCTAAGAAAGCCGAATGTGTGTGGAAAATGTTTTAGATTCGGGTCAGCGTAAATATCGGGATTGAGCAAGAAACTAATAATTCGCATTAGATAAAACAAATTATAAGCATGATGAACGGGAACAGACAATTTTCTGCCATTCGTGAACGTTTCGAGGTCGGTTTGCAAGAAAATCAAAATTTTACATATCAAAGAAGTACTGTATCCAGTGTTCCAAGTAAACCATTTGGGACAGTGAATAGATTTCCTGCCGGAGTGAAAAATAAGAATGAATTGAGCTCTTGCAACGAGTCGTTTCCGAAAAGGCAGCAACAAAGGCTGGTAATAAAAAAGGAATACCAGCATCAAAGACTTGAAGAAAACGGTAATGATATTCAAGCAACAACTACTGTGCGGTCTGTCCAACAATTACCAATTGTGCAGACACAAGCTGAACCTTTTCCTATGGAAGGTAAATCATTTACAGAACTTATTCGGGACAAAGCATCAACGATACGCAGGAAGCCTGCAGTTGCGGATAAACCAAAAAGCAAGCACATTGGATTGCAAGATAGTAACCGACTATCAGCCAACATCGGTCCGTCCGTTCAGTACTCAGACTCCACGAACTCGGAACACAAATCGACAAAGAACAGTCCTCAACCTAAGCAAATGACATCGTCAGTGATTAATTTACGACAGCAATTCGAGCAGATATTATTCCAGCAACACGTCAACTCAAAGTCACAGCAATTAGAAGTAAATAAAAATACTTTGCGACCTACTCCTTTAGTATCAATTAAAACTAAGTTATCGGAAGCCTGTGCGGAAATGGATCGGTACCGATTAGATATACGCGAATATAGAGCCAATGACAAGAGTTGCGAAACATTTCAAAATCCACCACGGTGGAAGTTTGTTGCCAATGAGCAAGAAATGAATTTAAAAACCCCACAATTCGAAAGTAGCAGTCTTCCAAGACCTGGTAAGCAGACGCAAATGAAATTCATTGCAAGTACGCCAGGAACCCCGGCGGAATATAATGATTTTAGCAATAGTTTGGAACAATGTACCCCAAAGGTCGAAGCAAGTAACTTGCACATTATCACATCATTCAACGATGACGAAGTATCCACCGATGATGAGTTCGAAGAAGACGAAGAGGAGCCGGATGAGCAAATTTATGCCAATGTTGACCATATCTACAGTAGTGTGTACAACGATCTTCCAAAGTGAGATATTATTTGATAAAACATGTGTACAACACCTTTCGCTTTAATTATTAATTATTAATTCTGAAAATCTGTTATAGATCGCTTAGCGAAATATTCTTAATTAAGTTACAAGTACTTTGCATTTGATTTAGGTTTTGAGAATTCCATGATATTCTCAGCCTTAATTTCAAAAAATTTTCGCGCAAAATTTCGAATGGAAAAATCACAAAATTTTAAGAAACCCGCAGCACAAAATTTTGCAGCACTGGGATTGGTAACACGCCACGTAACCCTGAGCACTGGCATGAGCGGCCGAAGGCCGTCTAGCTTATGAGTCGAAGAATGTTTCACAGTGTGAAATTCTTTTAACCTGCGTCCAACCTCGCTCTCCTTGGCCCCTTTTTTTCAAATCCCCGCCCGCCAACAAAGAAAAAGTGATTTGTATGCAGCGCTTCCACTTTTACTACAAAGCCAGCAGATCTACTAGGTTTTCAGTCTTGCTACTATCTACTAGCCTTGTCTAAAAATCTACTAGCATTCTACCTCATCTTGAAGCTTCAATTTCATTAAATATTGAATTTACAATTCAACTGCTCGTTCACATGTACAGCTTTCTTTAAAGCATTTTCCGTTATTTAGCACTTCGGTTACTCCACTGGGACATATTACTCTTGTCTTTGCTCCTTCGTACATATCCATGATCATCTGTACATAGTGTCGTCACAAAGCCTAATTTATTTATTTTTGTTCATTGTTTATTTTTATTTATGGAGAGTTTAAAAGTCGAATTTATTTATTTTTGTTTGCTGCTCATTACTTTTATTTTATTATTTTTTTTGCAGTTGTCACTTTAAGTGCTAATGGTTCATGGTTCAAATCCTGATGGCAAGCATTTATTTATTTCTCATGAACTATATAAAAGTCAGTCCGATCAATTAGGAAAGCTTGTGTGGACACTACTGCGAAGGCATAAGACTGGCAGTAGTTTGTTCATATGGCTGGAAAAATTGTTCGCTCTATTAATGATGACTTGCTATGACATCGGTCATCGGGAAATAAATACTGTGAATCAGAAGCAAAAGAAAAAAAATATCAAAAATCTCCCCAGCTTCAAAAACAACCACACCAAAATCTTTCTCTCTCTATATATCCTTTCCAATGCCCGCACTGTGTGTAATCATGTTAAGGGTATTCATAACCAATTGACTGCGCGCAAATTATGAAAAAAAAAGAAGATTTTCGTATTTTTGCAGAGAAAGTACCTAGAGGCTGTCCAATAGGGGCTTTATTTGCGTGGATAAAAAACGTTCCAGCAACTTTTGGTTAAATTCGAATGCAGTTTTAAAAGACTTTATATATTTATTATTTTGATGTTCCATTTCTTGCAAGTCAGATACGATGTGTATATTTAAACCCGATTGGTGCATCGCATAACTGCTTGATTTTATTATTTTTATTGCTACAGTTGCCCATTGCACCTTAAAAGTTGGCATAAGTTTTTGCTCCACAATTTGCTTAGCACCAAATGAAGTCATTTGGATAGCATTGTTCTAAAAGCATATGCAATGAATGAATTGCTTAGATAAACTATGCTACATAGATGTTACTGAATGGAGTACCAGCTGAATTCTGCAAATATGGTACTTACCAATTAAACACAAATCTTATCTACTTGTTCAACAACATTTTGGAAAATGGGATAATACCGTAGCGTTTTAAAGAAGCCCCGATCTTTCGAATTCATAAAAAAGGTTGTATGGCCAACCCAGGGAACTAACGAGGCATTTCCTTCTTAAATGCGTCACATCATTTTTTTTACAGCGCTATTGCAAAGTCGACTAAATGTATGGATTGGTACCAATAATATGCTCAACCCTGGATGGTTATGCATATTTTACGCACACTAAAGTTATTGATGATGTGGGTTGTAGGGTAGTTCGAAAACTTCTTGGTTTCGACGGAAATGGGCTGGTTTCTTCGGTGTAATTTGGGGGTCGCCAATTGCCGGGCGCAATTGGAGAATTATGTGTTGGGAAAAAATCAAAAAAAAAGAGAGATAGGAGTAAGAAAAAAAATGCGTTTTGGGTTGAACAATTTTCTTTATTAAAGAGCAGGTCTTACCTCTATTCGAGTCGGGAAACGAATAGGAAGAGAGCTTAGTTTAAGCCACTTAGCTTAACTTAGAAAAGAGGAAATACGGAATTTTTTGTGGATATTTTGTGGATATTTTGGGGAGTTTACATGCTACATTAGCAGAGTGCCATCTATTATTTCATGTTGATATAAAAGTATGATTTTGTAATATGTTTTAGACATTTCACCTGAACTTTACCGGCCGGCTTGCAGCATCCGCTGCTAAACAGTTACAGTAAAAATAGGCTCGGTGGTAAGACAGTAACTTAACCTAACTTAAATCGAGGGGGAGCCTTTGGTTATGGAGGGACTCCACTCACTCCTTATAAATTTCAATAGTATAATATTAAATAAGGATCAGATGCTAACAAACAAAATTAATTCAAAACTATTAACCGATGAGTGGATACTTTTTAATAGCTAGTAAAATTGCGTACATTATTTTTCAATATAAGTGTGATAAACGAGTTTATAAGTCGTAGATACTTCATTGCGAATTCGGTGATAGAAAGGTAATAAAAAAAAGAGAAAAAAAAAGTCATATGCATATTAAAATACTGTTAAGATTGTGATATAATGACAAGGATTAAATTGTGTTTATCGGAAGGACACAAAGCTTGACTACAGGACGAGTGATGAGTCCCTTTTTGGTTTTAATGTCCACTACTCTGACTCGTTTGTCAGGGCCGAAATAAGTCTTGACTACTCTACCCAATCGCCATTCATTAGGAGTAAGCTGTTCGTCTCGAATGACAACTAGATCGTCCACTTCGACATTCTTCTGTGGGTACTTCCATTTATTTCGTTTATGGAGTTCCTTTAAATATTCTAATTTTCATCGGCGACTGAATTGATGGTTAAGAATCTTAAGTTTTTGCCATCGGCTTATAATATTTAAGGAGCTATCTGCCAGGGATGGCTTGGGAGCGCTGAGTATGGGACCACCTCTCAGGAATTGTCCAGGAGTAAGAGGGAGAATGTCTGAGAGATTATCTGATGTTGGGGAAATAGGTCTGGAATTTAGGCAAGATTCTACGCGTGCAAGAAACGTTGAAAACTCCTCAAATGTGAGTTTAGTACTGCCTAGTGTCTTGCGAATATCTGCCTTAAAACTTTTGACTCCTGCCTCCCATAGCCCACCAATATGCGGGGCACCAGGAAGTATGAATATCCATTTTATTTGAGTAAAGTTGGTATTTGGGTAAGTTTTGAGTGCATTTTGAAAATCCAGCAGAAGTGATTTCGATGCACCGACGAAATTGGTTACGTTGTCGGAAAATATGTGATCAGGCATACCTCTTCGGCCAACAAAACGAGAAAAAGATGCAAGGAAAGCGTGAGTTGACAGATCACTTACTGCTTCTAAATGTATTGCTTTCGTTGAAAAGTACACAAACAGACACACATAGCCTTTCTCCAATCGACAAGTCCTTCCACAGTGTTTCTTAATAAGAAAAGGACCTGCAAAGTCAATGCCAACATTCGTAAAAGGCAGAGTAAATGCCGTTCTTTCCAAAGGTTGCACACCCATTAGTTGAGTACGCATTTTCTTTTAGTGCAAAATACATACTTTACAATCATGGATACATTTCTTTACCAAATTTTTTAGCTTTGGTATCCAAAATTCGGATCGTAGTATGCGAACCATTAGCTATATTTCACCATGCAAAGAAAGTTGATGCACAAATGCAACAAATAGTTTCGAGAAGTAACCATTATATGGAAGTAAAATAGGATGCTTCTCATTATACGTTAATGTAGAAGTTAATCTTTCATTAACACGAAGGATTTGTTTAGTATCCAAAAAAGGGTTAAATGTCAATAAACAGCAAGTGGGTTTGAGGGGTTTTCTTTGAAGTAAAGATTTATATTCTAGGGAAAAGTATATTTGTTGAGAAAGCATAATCATTTTATTTTTAGTAAATATTATTTCTTCAGGGGAGAGCGAATGAGATGAATATTTTCTTCGATGGAATCGGGTTGCGTTGAAAAAACGAAACATGTAGCTAAGAAAACGAACTGCTTTATGCCATGTAGAAGCATGAGCTCGAAGTTATCATCTGTGGTGGTAGCAAATGTTTTAAGAGGCTTTGGCTCTAGCAATGACTCTTCTGGGGGAGATGGGATTGAAATTGGCCAGCTACTTGACGGCTCTCGCAACCAACTTGGACCATGCCACCACACCTCGCTTTCACGTAAATCGTCAGGTGTTAAACCACGAGTAGCCAGATCTGCAGGATTGTCAGCAGAAGAAATGTGGCGCCAAGAAGCGTTCTTCATATTAGTTTGAATTTCGGAAGTTCTGTTGGCCACGAACGTTTTCCAAGTACATGGTGGTTTACTAAGCCATGATAAAACAATCGTGGAATCCGTCCACACAAATATCTCATGATCTTGAATAAAGTGCAATTTTTTGAGTCCCACACGAACCATGTTTGAAAGTAATACTGCACCAAGCAACTCTAGGCGTGCCAATGAAATTGAATGTACGGGAGCAACCTTGCTTTTTGCCCATAGCAAATGACAAGAAAAAGAAGATGTGCTATTCTGAACTCTTATATATAAAGTAGCGGAATATGCTTTTTCTGAAGAGTCGCAAAGGCCATGTATTTGGGTTGGAGCCCAGGGGGCATAGTCAATCCACCTTTGGATGCAGATTGTCTGTATAGTAGAAAAGTTGGCTATAAATGATTTCCACATTTGTAGTGTTAAGGGTTTGAGATTTTGATCCCATTCTGTCTGATCTTTCCAGATCTGTTGCATGATTATTTTTGCTGAGATCACGACCGGAGCAAGCCATCCGATCGTTTGGTAATAGGGCCCAGCAAAGTGTATGAAGGGACTGAGAAAGAAAAAGTGTCTGAAATGGCCTTCCAACAGATACCTACAGATACCGCTGAACTCTTTTGATCAATTACGAAAAAGTCTTCATTAAAAAGATGCTCTTTTGGTATGTGGCTTAACAACTCTGGCGAATTAGAGCTCTACTTTCGGAGACTGAACCCAGCTGAACAAAGAGCGGATACCAGTTGATGCTGAGCAGATAGTGCGGTTTGGATATCATGAGCACCTGATCGTATGTCATCTGTATAAAAATCTCGCCGCAGACTGATCGAAGCAAGAGGGTGCGATTTCTGAACATCATCAGCAAGTTGTCGTAGAGTTCGAATAGCTAGGTACGGAGCGTAATTCACTTCAAATGTAACAGTTTTGAGTTGAAAATCGCCTATGGTATCATGTGGCGTTTCACGAAACAAAATTCTTCGAAAAGATGTATGTTTAGGGTTGACAAGTATCTGCCTATACATCTTTTCGATGTCACTATTAAACACATATTTGAAGCATCGCCAATTTAAAAGTAGTAGGGTTACGTCGGACAGTAATATGGGACCAGGGTAAAGAATGTCATTGAGACTCCTTCCATTGGAAGAGTGGTTTAAAGCATTGAAAACAGCTCTTACTTTTGTAGTAGTACTTTAGGGCTTGATCACAGTATGATGGGGTAAGTAATAAGAGTGCATTTTATTAAATTCTGAAACTTCAGATGAATCTGTGGGTTCCATATGATCAAGGGTGAGGTATTCTTGGATCACTGAATAAAATTGATCTTTGAATTGAGGTTTGGATAGTAAGCGCCTTTCAGTCCTAAGGAATTGCTTCAATGCAATGTCTCTTGAAGTTCCTATTTCGATCTCATTGGGAAAGCTTTCTTTAAATGGCAGAGACGTAATGTAACGCCCTGTAGAGTCCCGCCGAGTGGTATTTGCATACAAACTCTCACAGAATTGATCTGCCGGAGATAGCGAGGGATTCCGTGGCAATTCCTCTAGCTTCCAAAATTTTTCGATTTGCTTGTCGAGAGAAATTTCATTGAAATAAGATACAAACGTAGAGTAAGAAGAGCTATGTGCTGTTGAACAATCAACCGGACCTAATAATACCCAGCCGAAAACGGTATTCTGCGCCATAAGGGTGTTTAATATCTTATTTTTCACAACATCTAGTATTATCGATGGATACAAATCTGTTCAAATGAGCATATCTATCTTGGACCGTCGATTAAAAAACGGGTCAGCTAAGGGAAAATCAATTTGACTTTCGAGATCAACAACGTTAAGCGATTGTGAAAGAAGATGACCTGTTAATTGTTTAGGGACCAACGCTTGGACAGTGAGAGTGAAATCATTCCTATGGCTTCGATGATGAGGCGGTGATGGTTTTAATCATACCCGAAATTTATGCGTGTATGGGCTGGGTGGATAAATTCAATATATTCTGGATCTCTTCAGAAATAAACGATACCTCTGAACCGGGATCAATTAGAGCCCGCGCATTGAACTGGGTCCGTGATGGGATATTTTCACCATTGCGGTAGCCAAAATAACTTGCCGATGGTTAGATGAAAAATGGGATTGGTGATTCGTATTTGGAGTGGACTGTATACTTGGGGATGGGACAGCATGAGAAGCTGGAGTCGACCTTGAAGTTGAGGGTTCACTGAGGAAAGCAGAAGGGGCGTTGTCTAGATGTAACATTGTGTGATGTCGATTCTTACATTTGAAACATGTCTTGTTACTCTAGCATGCCTCATGTGTATGGATTATGGCCAGACAATTAGGGCAATAGCTATAATTTCGAACCGTTGAAATTCTACGGTCAATACTCATGTTTAAAAACTTGGGACAAAGACGGAGGGCATGTTGACCTCTGCAAACCGTGCAGTTGTGTATATTGGGCTTGTTGTGATAAGTTTTTACGTTCTTTGAACGAGGGTTGATTTCGGGTTGCTGCATTTTGGCAACAACTGGTTTACATTTTTTACCAATTGCCATATCCGAAACAGTCTCAAGAACGCGGTAGCGATTGGAAAGGAAAGTACTCATGTCTTTCCATGAGGGAATTTCGGTGGGGCACGTCAATGACTATTCCCAAAGGGACAACGTCGATTCTGGAAGGCGACTTGAGCAAAGAAAAGTAGCGATAGGGTCCCAAGAATCAGTGGCTATACCATGCGTTTTAAGAGCAGCTAAGCAGTCACTGATATCAGCTTTTAGCTTCCTTATTAGTCTACCAGAGTCAATTTGAATAAAGGGTAAATTGAGAAGAATTTTTATTTGATTATTCACCAGGATCCTTTTATTTTCGAAGTGATCCTTTAATGCTTTCCAAGCAAAATCAAAATTTTCGTCCACGAGTGGAAATTTGCTCACAATATGGAACGCGACACCTTTTGTTTTTGCGCGAAGGTGGAAAAGCTTTTGTACCGGTCTTAATTTGGCATGCTTAATGTACACCGCGGTAAACATGTCTCTAAAGGAGGGCTATTTGAGATAACTGCCAAAAAACACTTCGGTGTCACTCGGGGGTAACTTAATGGAATGCGAGGAACTATTATCGATAGGAGATGGCAAAATTGGGCTTACTGGGCTTTCCTTTATTGCTTCTAACTTTTCGATTGAGCTGAGTATTTCACCGAGACACGACACATACGTATCCGAAGACAAACGATATTTGGCCTTAACAATCTCTATGAAATCTTCTTTGCTTTTATTTGCAGCCCCATCAGAACGCACACACTGTAAATAATATTTTTTCACTTCAAGCCACAGATCTCGAAGTTCGATCTTATATGCTTTCAAAGACATAACAGTATGATCAACTATTGGTTTTTCTTTAAAAGAGGCGCGAAACTCAACTAGTTGATCTGCGGAAAAAATGAATGCATCTAAAATGCTCGTATTGACAAATGAAGGGGGTGGTGAAGATGAGTCAATGTGGGGGAAATTTGAACTATGTAATGGATATGGAAAATCACTCATTTTAGGCAAATTTAATATATTTCTTCTCATAGATATACGTAGGTTTGAAATATGCACATGACATTTTAAGTACAATTATATCGTATATTGAAACGCGACGAAAACTACTTTAAAAAAAAAAAAAATACATGCGGTAATACTCGCACTGATAAGGAAAAATACTGTACGCACCTGATTAACTCCAATTTCGACTGATTGTCGTGTTCTCGGAATATAACAGCGATGTGTTGAAGTGTGGAGCGTGGGGAGCCTGGGCAGCGTGGGGATCGATGCCAATGTTGATCGTGTAGAAAAAGTGTGTCCTGATATTCTCTGATGATTTTTTGTTTGTTCGAAAATCCGGGTTGATGAACTAAATGATGAGGGGCGTTGTAGAGTAGTTCGAAAACTTGTTTGTTTCGATGGAAATTGTCTGGTTTCTTCAGTGTAATTTGGGGGTCGCCAATTGCTGGGCGCAATTGGAGAATTATGTGTTGGGAAAAAATCAAAGAAAAGAGAGATATGAGTAAGAAAAAAAAAGCGTTTTGGGTTGAACAATTTTCTTTATTTAAGAGCAGGTCTTACCTCTATGCGAGTCGCGAAACGAATAGGAAGAGAACTTAGTTTAAGCCACTAAGCTTAACTTAGAAAAGAGGAAATACGGAATATTTTGTGGATATTTTGGGGAGTTTACATGTTACATTAGCAGAGTGCCATCTATTATTTCATTTTGATATAAAAATATGATTTTGTAATATGTTTTAGACATTTCACCTGAACAGTTGTGTTCCGTCAAATCGACGAAGTCCACCTTAAAGCCTACCTACTCCCTAAAATATGCAAACCTGGAACCTGAAATAGGTAAACAAAACTGCTAAACGTTTTTTTAATAGAATAAACTAGATTTATTAAAAATCCTGATATTTTAACTTTACTTAAAATAAAAATTGGATGTTGGATAGTTTAAGAGAAATTGAACAAAATAAAAGAGGTGTTCGTCGATTCGACGAAGCATAACCATCCATGGTTAAGGAATATCGTGCTGATTTCTGGCCAGGATATTCCACTGTTGATCACTTGTTTGTCTTAAATAGTATTGTGGAGTCCTTTCTCTTGAGGAAAAAGAAACCATATGTATTCTTCGTTGACTTCAAGGCAGGTTTTGGGTCAGTGGATCGAAATGCTTTATTTTACAAGGTTTTTGGCATGGGTATGTCGCTGAAGTTCGGACGAGAGATTAAAACTCCTTACGTGGATACAAATGCAGCTGCCTTACCCCCGATCGTTCGGGATCAGGCGTAATGCAAGGTTGTGCTCTAAATCCAAGTCTACTTGCACTCTTCATTGAGGATATTGTGGATTTCTTACCTGGAGGTGCGGATGTGTTGAGTACGTCTTACAGAGGAGCATTCCGTCTTCCACAGACACGCCAAATTACATGCTCATGTTGGAGACAGGCTTAACACCACGCTTTGTAATGACCTTGAAACTACAGGTGGATTACGCACTGAAAGTACTAAATATACCAGACTATATATTTTACCACCGAAGAAAGCAGCTTAACAATCATATAACACTCTTTAAATAAAGGATATGCCAAAATCATAAAAACCAGAGCCAATTCAGTACTTTCATGGATATGAATATGAAGATTAATAAACCCCGGCCCTGATGAGTTGCCTGCAATTGTTCTAAAAAAATGCGTGACCCACTTGGCCCAACCATTGACTTCTCTTTTTAATTTGTCCATTTCCCAAGGATCTTTCCCCCTACTTTGGAAGAACTCATTTATCATGCCTATTTACAAGAAAAGTCCAAAAAACGATATATCCAACTATCGACCTATCGCCAAACTGTCATGCATACCCAAACTCTTTGAGAGCTTAGTGTACGACTCGATGTTTTCTCACTGTAAATCCTTATTTTCCTCCAACCAACATGGATTCCTTATAGGTAGATCGACAATTCGTCTCTCGGGCGCTATATGCATTCGAACATGGCCACCGACTTCAGTAAAGCATTTGATAAAATCTCGCCCGAAATTATTATTCTTAAGTTGAAATCTCTTGGTTTTCAGCCCGGTTTTATCAATTGGATCAAATCCTACTTGGAAGGTCGACAATACGAGATTTTGTTTAGATCTTCCGTCTCTTACCCCATTAAGGCCACTTCTGGTGTCTTTCAGGACAGTCATTTTGGTCCTTTAATTTTCGTCCTTACCACCAACGACGTCGACTGCATTATCAAAGACTCGTATCTCTCTATCTATGCCGATGACATAAAAATCTTTAGATACATCTCTTCTCCCACTGTTCTCGCCCACTTCAAGATGACATTAACAGATTTTCTCTCTGGTGTCAGAAAAATCATCTCGAACTTAATGTAAGCAAATGTCAATTCATCACCTACTACCGTAAACGCCTTTCACCAACCCATAGGAACTACTTCCTTTGCAACGAGCTTGTCCCACCTGTTTCATCTTTGCGTGATTTAGGTGTAATCTGCGATAGGGAATTTAACTTCCGTTCCCATATTGACCACATAATAAATGGAGCCAACTACGCACTTGGCTTTGTTTAACGTTGGCCCAAGGAATTTTCGAACCCATACGTCACCAAATCACTTTATATCACCTTCGTTAGACCTATCCTCGAATATGCCTGCCAGGCTTGGTCGCCACACTACGCTGTCCACATCCGCCGTAATGAAACCATCCAGCGCAGGTTTATCCATTTCGCCCTACGTGGTCTCCCTTGGATTGATAGATACAACTTACCTCCCTACTCTAATCGTTTAAAACTCATCAATCTTCAGTCTCTCGAAAATCGTCGCGAAATTGCCGACTTACTCTTCCTTCAGCAGCTAATTACTGGCTAAATTGATTGCCCCGCGCTTCTTCAATTGGTCTCATTTAACACCAATCCCCGTAACCTAAGGTCCACTCCACTTTTCCGTCTCTCTTATCATCGCACCAATTACGGCTATAACGCACCTCTGTCCAGAATGTTGCGTTTGGCTAACAGTGTGGAAAACACCTTCGACTTCCACTGCAACAGAACCACCCTTCGTAGCAAGGAAGCGTTCTTGGGCCGCTTCTCTATTTGTTAAATACTCGTGATATACCGAACGAAGATGGCACTAACCTTGCTACGTTTGCCGATGACACTGCTATCCTAGCAGTAGGTAAAACAATCGAAGAAACGACTGCGAAACTGCAAAACGCGCTAAATAAAGTAAATGAATGGACGAGGGACTGGCGGATCGCCCTCAATGAATCTAAATCTATTCACGTGAATTTCACTTACAAGAAAACTAATAACTTGCCAATCTTCCTAAATTCTTTGCAAACGAGGCCAAATACCTGGGAATGACACTCGACGCAAGGCTGAAATGGAATTCGCACGTGAAAATGAAACGTAAAGAACTTGAAATCAAATATAGAGAAATGTAATGGTTACTCGGAAAACATTCCCAGCTCAGTTCTGAGAACAAACTGCTTTTATACATACAACCAAGTGCTAAAGCCGGTGTGGACCTACGGTATACATCTTTGGGGTTGTACACGGAAACCAAATGCCAATATTTTACAAGCTTTTCAAAATAAAGTGCTAAGAGAAATTGTCCAAGCACCATGGTATAGTAGAAACGACGATGTCCACAGGGATCTCGGAATTCCGACAATCGAAGCTGAAACTAGAAGCTTCGCAAGAAAGCATAGAAACCGACTAATCGGACATGTCAACAATACAGTCCTACAAATTTTGTATGAAAGCAATTTATTGCGCCGACTACAAAGGACGAAACCTTTCGACTTGGCGAGATAATGATTAACCGCGTCTAGATACAGGATCTTTCAGTGGAAAGTAACCTGTCAATCGTTTTTATTTCGTGATAGAAAAATTGCTTGATAAGTTATTACTTAGTTGCGATATCTAACAAATAAATTATATCGAAGGGTGGTGTTTTTTTAATCAGTAAGAATCTGACACTACTATGAGCACGCGCTTGCTATTCTCATAGTGTCTATGGAAGATTTTTCACTTACCCTCGGAAAAAAAAACAATCCCTCCCCATACCAATTTTTCCCTCACCTAATGACGGTAGTTTTAAGCTTTTCTTTAGTTTTAAGTTTAGATTGTACAAGTTTTGTGTGCTTGTGTTAAGATAATAAAGTGCCGGTAGAGGCGATGTCAATTCAATTCAATATATTCGCAAACTGGGTACTTGAAAATATAGAAATCCGCTGAGATATCAAGGGCAACAAATAAAATATTTTTTTTTTGTTGAGCTGTGTTATATACGAAGTAAAACTGGATGGTACAAAGAATTGCTGAAACTAGCTAGTGAGTGTAGAATAGAGCTTAGTGTGGAGGATGCGAAGAGTTGGAAGCCAAAATTTTACCAATTGATGTGGATGAGAAGATCAAAGAAAGATTGCTAGAGGAGGCATTTGGGTCACTCTGTAGAGCACTCTACAGCTGGTTATGCCGCAATTTGCAGCACAATAATACTTCCGGGATAAGAACAGCATAGAAGATATAGCAACGGTCCTATAACTGTGAGGAGAAATCCTGAAAATTAATTATATACCCCACAAGATGATCTACCGCTAGTCTGCAGCATGCGCAAATTGTCAGAGATAGAGGATACTTTTCATTTTGTTGGAAATTGTCCAATTTTGGGAGAAACAAGAGGATCTGTGTTTGGAAATGTTTTCTTAGCGGAGAACCAAGTCCCACAAATAAACCAACACTAACCAGGTACTGCAAAATGGCTTTACAATATATAGAGAGAGTATTGCATGAAAACTTCTGAAAAAGTGGAAAATAAATAGGGAAAATAAAGAGTTCCTTCATTTTCACAAATCTATGAATCAAAAATAAATTAGAATGGCCGTATGAAACCTATCAAAAATAATTATGTGTAGAGTAGGTATGAACTAGGTATCGATACTAAATACAATACTAAGGGTATTCACTTAAACTCGTAAAACCCTCGTAAACCACGTAAACCGTATAAATTTATCATCGCGTAAATGACCTGTCAAATTTTATATGAAAAATTATTTACGAGAGCCCCGTAAATTTCTACAACTATTTTGGCTCGGAAATCACCCTCGTTTCACGTGTGCAATACAGTATGATGTCATCCCTACTCGCAACTGCTAACGATATATCATACGAAACCTTAATGCAGGTCAGATGTGGATCGCAAGGATAAACTGTAGACAATATAATATCAGCGTGTTCACTATTAGCACAATAATGCTGCTAACATAATTCATTTGGGGCTCCTGAAAAAACATGCATATATGTAAACTTGAACCTGTGGTGGAGACAGATGAGGTAAAAATATACTACGATCGAACAATACATACCAGTACATCCCAAGGAAGAGAGCATAATCGAAAAGATCAAACTCAGCACTATTGATAGATATCGCCATTCCACTTAGTAGAAATTTGTCTAGAACATACTGTAAAAAATAAATGAATACGAAGAGCCGACGTCGAAATCAAAAACCAATAGCATCTTCGAAATATGAGAGTAGTGCCAATTAATTCCTGATGTCGGTACGCACTCAATACTCTTGTATGGCTCCGAGATCTGGGCTGACGCGCTCAAAAAGGAGATATACAGGAAGAAAGTGGGCGCGGTGCAACGTATAGGAGCCCTTCGGATAACGAGTTCATACCGAACAGTGTCGGAGGCAGCAGCCCTAGTAGTCGCAGGAGTGACGCCCATTGGTCTCCTAGCAGCAGCAAGGAAGTACGTTCACGACAAGAAGGCGGAAGTAGGCGCGGCAACAGCAGCTAAAGAAGCGAAGCAACTCTCGAAGCAGAAGTGGCAAAAAAGATGGAACGCGGAAACGAGAGGAAGGTGGACCTACCGGTTGATCAGAGACATTGCTGCATGGGCGGAGCGGTAACATGGTAAATTTAATTACTACATCACCTAGTTACTTGCCGGACATGGTTACTTCAATCGGTACCTGCACAAGATGATAAAAGTAGGGAGCGCAGCCTACCAATACGGATACTCTTTGGAAGACGATGCGTATCACACCTTTTTTTTACCTGGGACAGGTGGACAGCAGAAAGAAGTAGCTTGGATTCTGAGATAGGCAACGCGCTCTCGATGTGGATGAGACGTAACGGGAGCAAAACCGAGGTCGAGGTAATATTGTGTTTCAGGCAGTGAGTAGGAGTCTCACACTACTTGAAAGAGAGCGGCACTGTTTCTCGTGCGCATTAGCATTTTTCCGCCCCCTAGGCAAAAAAATTCAGCATATGACTTCTCCATGAGGAACTGAACTAAAATCGCATAATGAAAAAGTAGGTCTTAGTTGTAATATTATAGATAAAATCCAGAAGTCGGTAATTATTTGAAAATCCAGGCATCCATTTACACATAATCTTTATAAGTAATATAGACGCCTTCCGAGAATTCCCATTATATCTTAATTATAGTGTAGCTTGCTATAGAACATATGATGTTGCAATCTACTTATCTAGCGATACTCAATTTGGGGAATCCCAGACTTAAAACTAATCAAAACAAATTAATAGGAGGCTATTTTCCGGAACGTTAAGTGATCGTCATGGAACCAAATCGTTTAGACATTGATGCTTATTCCAGGTCTCCCTCGACACAGATTTCACTCGAATGAACTTTTCATATTCCGTGTCTCGAGTGCTGTTCACTATCCAATGAACACATTAAATATATTTGTGCAAGAAGAATTAAACAAAATAAAGAGAAGAACGTTAAGAGACAAATCAAATTCACTTAATCTGAAAGATAGCATGTTAATCGCAGTTATTCTTATAGCATTCTCTTCCAGAGGCCGTTTTTTTTTTTTTATATTCACCTTGAAGTCGACCCACACCTAGCAATAGAAAATAAGAAAAATAAACACGCTGTCGGACTTTTCTTGCATTTCCTTTACCTTCGTCGAGCTGGTAACATTCTTGGAAGGGGGTCCCAACCTGATCAATTTAATTGCACCTTCTTTTCAAAATGTATCGCAGTTCTGTTTATTGTAGTAAAGCCATTGGCTTGTTTCTAACAGCCGTACCATAGTCTCAAACTGGCCGCAGTTAGTCTTGGATTGAGTCCTACCATGTACATACATATATGTTATGTTACAAAATAAGCAATCGTTTTATAAATAAAGCAATAAAGAACAAATGTACTTACATTTTGTAACATCAGCTCGACAACAATTTCTGCTCGAATGAAAAGTGACATTTAATTCGATTCGAGTGAAACCGAGAATCGAATGAGTAAATGAACAAACACGAATCTCGATTGATATCGAAATCAAGAATGTCGTTTGGATAGATTCGAACAAAAGTCGATCCGAATCGAGACACAGAATAAGCGTGATTACGTTTTATTGCTTCACACTCAGTTCTAATTGCAGATAACGGGTGTTGATAAGATACTTAACTTCACAATATAGATATATATATTTTTTTATTTTCCTGATCTAGATTGCCTACCAAAATTCCTCGACAAAGGACTTCGTATGCTGAGCCACGAAGTCGTCCGGAATTGAAGCCCAGCATGTCATTTAACCAGAGTGATATGTACTATGTTATTTCTTTATGTATATGTACGTTTTTACATTATTTAAATTTGCAGTAAGAAAAATGTTGATGATAAGCAAGAAGCGAATGAAAAACTGGAGAACATTTTAAGAGAGTTAATCAAAACCGAAAATGACTACGTGAAAAATCTCCTAAAAGGTATTAGAAACTACGAAAATATGTTCACAAGAAAGGATCGACCAAGGGGTTTAATCGGAAAGGAGTTTTATTTGTTTGGGAATATCAAACAGATAGCCATGTTTCATCGGGATACTTTCCTGCCGATGTTAATAAGAAACCAAAATAATCTAGCCGGGTTATTTGACGAGTTCTTATTCCATATCGATGTATGTTTAATTACTCAAAAGGAAAATTTGTTTTGCCTAATAAATTTTGTTTACTCTCTTTTCAGAACCATCACATGTACGAATATGTTTTGTATACAATGAACAAACGAAGATCACTGGAGATATGTACAAATTTTGCCCCATATTTTACGGTATGAAAACACACAAATTCTTAGAAACGGACATTTTTTCAAAACTTGTCTCATGGTTGATCATAGGCACAAGAGAAAAGATTTTCGCTTAGCCTATGAGTGCTTACTTTAATTGCGATTATGTATATTAATATAATTTACATCGCAAACATCCATTACAGAGATCTTCTTAATTTGGATTATAGAATGATCAGTGATTTTCAAACTATTGTTCGGATTAGTGGAAATTCAAATTATAGTGTTCGAATTAGGTTAGGTTGATTGAGTAGGTTTCTTAGGTTATCATAAAACACTATGCACCATAGCGGATCCATCGCAATCCCTAGAGAACCTTCATGGCAGAAAGCCTTAACCATTTTAGGCATGCACTGAATTTCCCTACATAATTTAAATATAAGGTCGTTACATATGAAGTTGCCGATTTTCATGTGGAAAGTTAAACAACGCTATTTCAAAAATAAAAAAGTTTGTTCCAAAAAATAATCTCCATTTACATCTATGACATTTTTCCAACGTTCCACCAAAGCAAAAATGCTGCTTTTGAAAAACTCCTTATCCTTTCGGGCTCAGAAGTCCTTAAAGTCCTGTTTTATGGCATCTGGGCTTATAAATTGTTTATTTTCCAAACTTCGGAAAAAGTGGTAATCGGTCGGGGATAAGTCTGGTGAGTAAGGCGGATGAGCAAAATTTAATAACCCAACTCCGCCAGCTTCAGGAACGTCGACTGTACGGTATGTGGTCTTGCGTTGTCATGCAGCAGTATGGGACCATGCCTATACCAGTGACGGCTGTTTTTGGAGCAATTTGTTGTACATTATGTCGACTTCTCTACAGTACGACTCGGCCGTGATTGTTTCTCCGCGTTTGAGAAAGGAATAATAAACAACTCCCTCACTCGTCCACCATATTGTCACCATTACCGTTTTGAGGTGTAAGTCTGCCTTACCAAGTCCACTGGGAAGCTCACCCATGTCTACCCATTCTCCCGACCTCTTCCGATTATCGTATAGGACCCACTTTTCGTCGCAGGTGACGATGCGATGAAAAAAAGGATCCATACGGTGTCTGTTGGTCAAAGGTATTGAAACCTCCAAACGTCGTACCATATTCGCTGGTGTTAGGACGTAGGGCATCCATCTCTCTAGCTTCTTTAGCTTTCCAATGGTGGAAAGGTGGCGACTTATGATTGCAATTGACACTTTGAACCTTGCAGCAAGGCTCAGAACAGTCGGAGCCTGATTTTCTTCAACAGCTGCTGCAAGTTCTTCATTATTAATGACATTCTCTGGTCTACCCATTGGCAATTTTCGGGCGAAAAATCTCCCTCGCTGAACTTGGTAAACCAGTTTCGAACAGTTCTCTCACTACACGTACCCAAACCAAAAGCACAGTTGATTTCTCTAGTCGCTGCGGCTGTGTTCATGTTTTTTTTTAAATTGAAAAGGAAAATTGCCCTTAAATTTGTTGGTGAAATCATTTCCTATGAAAGGAAAAAAGTCAACTCAATGAGCTAATAGCGTAAATTAATTTTTACCATTAGGAAGATTAAACTGCACTCTTTTCTTAAAAAAAAAAACTTTATTTTCAATTTCTCTGCACAACTTCACGCCAAAACGATCACTTTAGGAATGATCGGTAGGTCGGCAATTTCATATGTAACGACCTAATAAATCATTGTTTTGATTCAAAAACCTAACCTCGTTTCTTAGTAGCTCACCCAAAATGGCCGCAAATGAGCATTAAGTCGGCAGCAAAATATTTAAAAACATCAGAGCCATTTGTGAGAAAGTAGATAAAGAATGCGGTAAAGTCGATGATGGGTCAGGTAGAGGAACCAAAGCAAGCACATCCAGTAAGGACAATATTTGAACAATATTTTGAATGAATTTTTTGGAAAAACCCCACAATAAGTCTGAGGGACGCAAAAGAAATATTGTCCAGAAAAGGAATAAAAGTGTCAATCAACACAATACGACGCCGTTTGGCAGGATCTGGGATCTAAAACAGGGGTACCAACCCTAAACACCTCAACTGACCTAAAATTTTATTCCTGAGTCTTGGCCTGTAAGGTTTTTGGCCACCAAGCCAACGATGCATAGGTGACCATGGGTTTGATAATGGCGCTGTACGTCCAATATATTATCTTGGGTTTTAGCCCCCAAGTGTTACAATGTAGGCGCTGGCACATAAACATTGCTCTTGTCGCTTTCTCGGTAACCTTGTTCAGGTGTGAGTTCCAGGTGAGGGTCTTGTCAAGTGTAACACCTAAGTATTTCGCTTCCTTGGATATGTCGATTGGGACGTTTTCCAGTGTAATTTGTTTAAAAGTATGATTTATTTTACTGGAAAAGGGTACAAGTACAGTTTTTCCGTGGTTGATGGTAAGTCCCTTTGTCCTGCACCAATCGGAAGTTGGGAAATTATGTCCTCAAATTTGCATCTGACGTTGATGACAATGTCGTTTGCATATCCTTGTACTTTGTAACCCGATTTTCAAGTAGCTCTAGGAGTTCGTCAATAACTAAAGTCCAGAGCTGGGGAGAGAGGACTGCTCCCTGCGGGCAACCTCTGGTAGCTGTTATAGTTTTATGCGAGTCTCCGCACTCGATTCTTATTTTCCTACTATATAGCATGGTTGGGATCCAGTTTATGATCAGAGGAGCGATACTTTTTCTGATCATAGCCTTTTTGATAGCCTCATATGAAGTATTGTGGAATGCTAGCTGTATATCTATGAAGGCACATAGGGCTGTTTCTTTAGCAGCTAATGATTTTTCAATCAATAGCGTTAAGCTATGAATGGCTGTCTCTGTAGACTTCCCAGGTTGATAAGTATATTTGTTTGCATGCAGAGGATCATGTATAAGGAACTTTTCCCTTATATGATGATCGACAATTTTCTCCATCGTTTTTAGGAGAAAGGAACTGAGACTAATGCGTCGAAAGGATTTAGGCGATTGCTCCGCCTGATTTGCTGCCTTTGGATTGAAGACCAACTTAACCTCCTTCCAACTTTTATAGGCATGTAGGCTAGTGTAAGTAGTAGGCTGGTGTAAGTAGTAGGCTAGTGTAAGTAGTAGTGCGTACAAAGCGGCGCTGCATAGAAGGACTAGAGTTGCTTATGAGCTCTACGTGCGCAGGAGAAAAGAGGAACATCGACTTCTCAGAAAGAAGAAAAAGGAGCATGAGAAGCGCTCGATCGAGGAGATTGAGAGACTTTATTGCAGGAATAATGTTCGAAAATTTTACCAAAGGGTAAAAAGAACATGCCAGGGTTTTAAAGCCAGAACAGAAGCCTGCAGGGACGAAAATGGCAACATAGTAGTAGAATCGCAGTCGGTGCTGAGGATATGGAGGGAACACTTCTGCAGACTGTTAAACGGCGGTGATGACCAATATTCCGCTGTCAGGTAGAATGAGCCATTCAACAGTGATGATGACAGTCAAGATTCCCGTCAACCCGATCAGAATGAAGTGAGGATAGCGATATCTAAACTCAAATCCAACAAAGCTGCTGGAGCCGACGGCCTTGCCGCTGAACTTTTCAAGGCAGGAGGAGATGAGTTGGTAAGGAGCATGCACCAGCTCATCTGTAAAATCTGGTCGGACGAAAGTATGCCGGATGAACGGAACCTCAGCATCGTTTGCCCGATCCTGAAGAAAGGAGACCCTCTGAACTGCACCAAATACAGAGGTATAAGTCTCCTCAACATCGCATATAAAATCCTGTCTGCCGTATTATGTGAACGCCTAAAACCGATCGTCACCAACCTGATAGGTCTTTATTAGTGCGGTTTCAGGCCGGGAAAGTCCACCATTGACCAAATATCCACACTACGGCAGATCTTGGAAAAAACCCATGAATACAAAATCGATACGCACCACCTCTTCATCGATTTCAAAGTTGCCTATGATAGCGTGTATAGAGACGAGTTATACAGAGCCATGTCTAGTCTTGACATCCCTGCCAAGCTCGTCCGTTTGTGCAGAATGACGATGGAGAACTCTCGCTGCTCCATCAAAGTCGGTAAGAACATCACCGAACCGTTCGATGTCAGGAAAGGTCTTAGACAAGGTGGCGCGCTAACCTGCGATCTCTTTAATATAGTACTTGAGAGAATTGTACGAAACTCAAAAGCCAACATCGGAGGTACAATCTTTTACAAGTCTGTACAACTACTCGCTTATACCGATGACATTGACATAATCGGAAGAACTCAGCGGGCCGTCAATGGGGCATTTACGAGTATTGAGATCGAGGCAGCAAAGATGGGTCTAGCGGTCAATGAAAGCAAAACCAAATATATGCTGTCTACAAAAAAGGGCACCCAACATCGGCGTCTTGGACAGAACGCCACAATAGACAGATATAATTTTGAGGTAGTAAAGGATTTTGCCTACCTAGGCTCTCAGTAGGGAGATCACACGAAGAATTACTCTTGCCAATCGTTGTTTCTATGGACTAAAACGGCAATTGAGTAGCAAAGCCCTATCTCGAACTGCTAAGGTAACTCTTTATAAGACATTAATCATCCCAGTCCTGCTGTATGGCGCAGAGGCATGGGCTTTGACAAAACCAGATGAGGATGCCCTTGGTTATTTCGAGAGGAAAGTTCTTCGAGCGATCTTTGGTCCCGTCTGCATAGACGGTGAGTGGAAGAGAAGGTACAATGCCGAACTATACGGCCTGTACAAGGACATCGACTTAGCCAGAAGAGTTCACATACAGCGACTAAGATGGCTGTGTCATTTAGAGCGGATGGAGCCCAACCTTCCCGCTAAGAAAGTCTTCGAATCCAACCCGGACGGACGGCGCAGTAGAGGACGACCTCGCGGTAGGTGGCGCAAACAAGTGGAGGTGGACCTCAACCAACTTGGCGTGCGCAACTGGAGGCAGCTGGCTCGTAACCGTGCTGGCTGGAGAGGTTTGGTGGTTGAGGCCCAGGTCCACCCCGGACTGTAGCGCCATCTAAGTAAGTAAGTAACCACTTTAAACGCTATAACTTCTAAACTATTATAGGTACAAAAATAGTTTTATACATTATGGAAAGACAATTAAGTAGCACATTCAAATTCCGAACACATTGGGTACAGCTGTGCAGCTATAAAAGAGTTATGGCTCCTTAAACTCAAAATAATGAAAATTTGTTGTTCCATATTTTCAGTTAAAATGCACTTTTCTCAAAATATTTACTTAATATTTTTTTAATTTCTTATGAAATTTGTATCCCTAAAAAATTTCCTTAAAATTATGGTAACTTTTTTACGAACGATCAACAGAAGTTGTAGTAAAAGCCATTTTTTGCCAAACAAAAATGGTCAAACAAAATTAAGTGAGAATAATAAACTAACGTACCTATGAGCAATGCAGTTAACAGTTAATTGTCGAATAGGAAAAAAAACCTAACAAAGAATTATCACAGATTTACAAATGTACCGTAATTTTAATTCAACTGATTTACAATCGACATTTTGCTCTGTAAGGTAACAGCCGATCCCCACAAAATGTATTCAAAACGTGAATACGCGGAAATAGTGTTTGTATACGGGTTCTGCAATGGAAACGCTTCATTGGCAAGATTGGAGTACGACGATACGACGATAACCAAATCGTAGAACACCATGTAGTTCGACGTTCGCTGATGCGTATCAGCACCTTGTTGATATTGGGTCAGCTGCACCAAATAAAAGGGAGCGACATTCAGACGCAGCGGCGGCAGAAGTTGAGAGTGGGATTTTGCATGCTGTGGAAGTTCAGCCTTCAGTCAGCGTCCGCAGACTAGCTGTGCAGTTGGAACTTCCCAGAACCAGGATTCGCAGAACTCTACAGAGTAATAGATTACACCCTTTCCATTTAAAACCGGTACAGGATTTACTACCAGGAGATGCGCAAAGAAGAGTGGAATTTTGCCAATGGCTACTGCGCAAACAAGAAGAAAACGGCCACTTCCTCAATAACATTCTGTGGACTGACGAAGCGCAATTCACTAGAGATGGGGTAACAAACCACCATAATTTACACCATTGGTCAAACTCCAATCCGCATTTAATACGCACAACATCCTTTCAAAGGTAAGAATTTAATTATTGTGAACAACTTCTTCAAAATGTGTTGCTTATTTTAAAGGAGGTTTAGCGTAAATGTTTGGGCTGGATTAATAGGAAACACTTTCGTAGGCCCGCACGTTCTTCCACGAAGAGTTAATTCCAATTACTACTTGGAATTTCTTGGAGAACGATTGCCGGAGCTCCTTGAATATGTTCCTCTTGTTCAGAGAAGGGTGATGTTCTTTCAACAAGATGGAGCAACTTGTCACAGTAGCAGCGGAGTAACTTCGTTCCTCAACCATCCTTTTCACGAACAGTGGATTGGTCGATTTGGCCTCAACCCTTGGCCCCCCAGATCTCCTGATCTAACACCCATGGATTTCTTCTTCTGGGGTGCTATAAAAAAAAAGTTTATTTTAGAGAAATGTCGAGTCTGGAAGAGCTCCAAAAAAAATTAGTGCCGTTTCAGAAGAGATGAGAAGAAGTTTGCTGCTCGTTAATCTGCCATCCGAAATGCTTAAACGCGCCCGAAAGTGTATTCAAATGGAAGGAAGGTACTTCGAACAATTGCTACCCTTCCCCTTCACAGACTCACAATTGTGAGTTTTAGACTTTTCTCTGTCAAATGAGCTAAAATTAATTTACTTGGTTTACTCCTGCACCACACAATTGTGAATTTATCGAAGATTAATTTTTAGGTATATAGGAGGCGTTTGGGGTTTATTTAAGTGTGCCGTTCGACCTGTCAAAAGTGCAATTCGCCACTGTTTCGCCCCGTCATCAAAAATAATTGATATTTTATTTAATTTACACATTTTCTAAATTTGTTTTGCTAATTACTCATCTGTAAATGTCAGGTATTAGTTTTAAAGTTTTGTTGATTGAAATTTTACAGTGAATAAGTTTCTTTTACACTGTTAAGTTGGATTTTCACATTTGTGAGCTTCAGTTTTATATATGTAGAGCCGAAACAAGAATTTTGTTCATCTTTCAAATTTGAAATTTTACCGTTTGTTTGGATAGAATGACGCGAAGATTTGTTACTGAGCAAGACATTTTTAACATGCTCATTAGTAATGATGTTTTGCCTATAAAAGACGATGAAGAAAATGACGAAGTTATTATTAGTGAAGTAGAAGATGGCCTGGAATTTGACAGTTTTGACTCGGAAGACGGATCCCATTAGCTCAGCGTCCTCAACTTTTAGATCAAGATACTTCTACTTCAGCCACGGTAAGTTCACGCAAAAGAAAATTTCAATGGGTAAACAGGCAGTTTCAGCCCGATAGATCAATACCTATTCATGTTCCAGAAGAGATACAGGTAAAGTTAACAGGGTGCATTATCTTGTATATTTTATGGGTTGTATTATTTGTTTAGACTGTTAAAACACCATACGAATATTTCTCGCAATATTTCACTGCTGACTTGATAGAAAAGGCCGTTATCCATTCGTCTCAGTATTATTTAGCAACAACTGGTCATGAACTTAAGACCACATTTGAAGAAATGTCCGTTTTTTCCGGAATGCATGCCATAATTGGATGCATTAAATTTCCACGAATTCATAAGTATTGCAATACAAAGTTTCGCTTCGATCTTATTGCTTTGTGGATGTAAACGCAGTATCTGAAGCAAAATCTACTATGGAAGGTGCAGCCAGTCATTGACAGCGTACGAGACAAATGTTTGAAAATTAACGGAAACATGTTCAAAGAATTTTCAATTGACGAGCAAATGATACCATTTTTAGGTCGATGCGATGTTCGTTAATATGTTAAAAATAAACCTCGTCCTGTGAGACTTAAGAACTTTGTGCTTACGTCGTCTTGTGGTATGGTATTAGACTTTGAAATCTACCAAGGTGCAACAACGCCTCTCAAAGACAGAAGTCTCGGTCTAGGACCGGCAGTTGTTCTATGGGTAACGGAAACATTGCCAAAGAACTCTTGTGTCTATTTTGATAGATATTTTAGTACACTTACGCTTCTTCAAAAATTAAAAGAAAATCATATCTATGCAACAGGAACGCTAATGAACAACCGCCAGAATAGCTATACTTTTACCAAAGATTCCAAGATGATAAGCAGCGAGTTTGAGGAAATCTGCATAAATGATAATTCTCTGTGCATAGTGAATTGGAAGGATAACAAAAGCATGTTAATGACTTCGAGTTTTACTAGCAGTCAGCCAGTTAGCACTGTGAAACGATGGGATAAAACGGCAAAAGCCCGAATTGACGTTCCTTGCCCCGCTTGCGTTTCATCCTACAATGCGGGTATAGGTGGGGTTGATATTTATGATCAGCTTATTGAGTGCTGTCGGACGTGGATAAAAACTAAGAAATGGACTGTAAAAACAATTCTTCACATGTTCCACTTAGCCATTGTCAATAGCTTTTTTAGAATACAAATACGCAAAAAAAAAGCAAAACAAATATGAAAGGGAAGAGAAAATGGACTTGCTACAGTTTAGGTTGGAAGTTGGTGAATATTTATTGGGTGGTGTAAGCAAGAACAAACCAATGAATATTGAAGGGGACTCAGAACCAGAAGACGGGCCCATTGAAAAGAAAAGGAAAAAAGTTTCTTCATTACCTGGGGACAAGCATTTTCATGGCTTCAACCTCTGGCCAGATGTTGAAACACTTAAAACACCACTCACATGTTGCTTACCTAATTGCAAAAGCCGGTCGCGCACAAAATGTGAGAAGTGCGATGTATATCTTTGCCATAAGAAAGACTCTAATTGTTTCAAATTGTTTCACACAAAAAATTAAGTTATAAACTTAAAACAAATATGAAGTAAAACAAATTATTTATGGAGTGTTAATTAAAAATTATTTTTTATTTTTACGATTATGTGCCAATATTGAAGAAAGTACCCTCCTGAAGCTCACAAATGTGAGTCTCCTTATTCAAGGACGATCAAAAACTTTTTTGAAAAAAAAAATTTTCTTAAAATTTTTCTTAATCATCTTATAGTGAAAAAAAGTTGTAGTCTCCAACATATATTGTTTTCGTATAGGTCAGGAGGGAAAGGAATAAACATTCCATAAACAGTTCTGTTTTAAGACAAATTCAGTAAGTACCTACACTTCTTTTTGACCATTTTTGCCTGACAAAAAATGGCTTTTACTACAACTTCTGTGGATCGTATGTAAAAAAGTTGCTTAATATGATTTTAACGAAATTTTTTAGGGATACAAATTTCATAAGAAAATAAAAAATATTAAGTAAAAATTTTGAGAAAAATGCATTTTAAATGAAAAAATGGAACAACAAATTTTCATTATTTTGAGTTTAAGGAACCATAACTTTTTTGCAGCTGCACAGCTGTACCCAATGTGTTTGAAACTTGTGTTATGCGCCTTTAAATTGTCTTTCCAAAATGTATAAAACTATTTTTGTACCTATAATAGTTTAGAAGTTATAGCGTTTAAAGTTATAAAGTGGTTACACCTCCAAATAAGAGATCACCCACTTTGATCGGTTATAACTTGAAATGTGGTGAGAATAGACCCCGCCCTGCCTAACAATTTTTTGTTCGGTGGAACTTCTGATATCTCCTCTTAAAGGATTATACTGCTTAACTGGGGCACCCTGTATACACATACTTATATATGTATTACACACTCTGCCGTATATCTTTCCAGCTATGAATACTATTTTAAATGATATTTGTATATTAATTTTCATTACCCATAATATTTTGTTTCCTTTGTTTGCAGTACTTACAGCGCGAACTTGGAGAACAATTGGGAATCGATGATTTCTTGTTACAACCAATTCAAAGACTACCCAGATACAGAATGCTATTTCAAAACTTACTTTCGGTATTCAAAATTAAAAAAATATATATATATGTATATATATTTTGCTTTGCATTATAGCCACTATTTAAGATGCATGACAAGGTTGCAATAGCATCATGCTGTCGCGTGGAGAAAAAAATTGGTGCTCTTCTGGACACAGTTAACGAAGCTGATCTTATTTGCGATCTCGTTAAAAGGGGTGACGTTAATGTGAATACAATACAATAGAACGTACTTTCAATTTTCTCCTTAAATATATATTTTTTTTATTTTAGTTGAATATCTACAACTCGAGTAATAAGTTTCGTAAAGCGCTCGACCTTGTTGTCTATGACTCTGACAGAAGTATTTGTTACGCTACCAAGGTGTTTGTCTTCGATAAATGCATGATATATACCGAAATCAGGGGTCAAGATTTGATATTTCGTGGGTGCTATGATGCTTCCAAAGCAATAAATCTTACTTTGCAGAGACACTCGTTCAGCCTTTCATATCTGCATCCCAAGTCGCAAGAATGTATTTTCCATGGGGAACCGCAACATATTCAATGCTGTTTAGAGTTCATCGATGACATGATCCAAAGTAATCGAAGACAGGCTTCAAATGAAGTAGATCACACTCAATTGGCAGCGCCTTATAGGCAATCGAATGATAGTGGCTTGGGAAATATATGGACATTGCCAGAGGAAAATGAATCCGAATAGACCGCGTGTGTGTTCGTATACCTAGCAGTGCTTCTTTTATTGTTTTGGTGATTAGGAATACGACAAAATGTGATAGATTGATAGATAAATGATGTGATTGTATTGTAGAGTGATTTTCTTGATTTTAATAATTTCAAAATATAACAAGATTGACCAAATAGAAAGTTTTATAAAGCTAAGTACTTGTAACATAGAATCAATAATTTAATAAAATTAGGTCAATTTTACACAACAACTCAGTGTTCTAAATTTTGCTTTTATGAATGTATTCTTTGAAAGGATTCATTTACGATTTGTTGCCTATATTTTATAGCAGGTTTTATGTAGCCTATTAGCAGAGCTCCAAAATAACGATCAACCTTTTCCAAGGTTTTTAAATTGCTCTCTACTGTTAAGATTATGAAATAAGATCACTTAATAACCGATTTGCATTGCCGTACTTTTTTCGCTCTTGGTCGGAGAGAAATACTTACTTTATTTTTTTCTAGATTCTGGTCAATCAATGAGAGATATCACTGAGAAAAAAAAAATCTCATTTACTCTTTTCGCTTAGTTAACAGTGCAAACGGCAGATTAGTGACTTAATTAGTCATTCTTTAATTTTTTAACAAATTAAAGCTATAGTCTCCTTATATTTTTGAAATAGCATTGGTTGTTCTTGGCATTTACATTTTATTTTAAGCGAGAAAAGAAAAAGGTTTCACATAGGTTGATCATTTCCATCTAATTTTTATAAAGAAGTCAACTGAGGAGAGTTATATTTGACATTAAAAAATAAATAAATAAAATGTATATCTCGGAACAAGACCTAAATGTCAATGCCCAATGCAATATCTCTCAGAGAGAAACCAAACGAAAATAAAGGTTGAGAGTTATTTTCGAGGTTTACACTATCCAGTTTTGATAACCACTTAGTAAACTTTGAGGCGAACTCCGGAGTGTTCTGCAGAGGGGTATGGGATTGATGAATCTGTGTTGAAGGCGATTCTACAATATCATTAAATACAAAGTAAAGAAGCTGTGTTCGGGTAAACGGCGTTGAATCTATACCGTTCAATGTGGGCGTTTTGTCACCTCTCCTCTTCACTGTATATATAGACTGGATGTTGCAGCGCAGTCGTGGCGGAGAATGTTTCAAAGTGGGAGACTTAAGGACTATACATCTGCTCCGAGTCACCCTGTACTGTAAATTATTCCTAAGAACTGATAATTTTCTAATGAAATCCACCAAATAAAGTACAACAAGACAAGGTGACGCGCTGTCATGTGACTTCTTTAATATTGTAATTGAACTGATTGTGCGGAACTCACAAGCCAACACCGGCGGCACAATCTATCACAAGTCTGTACAACTGCTTGCATACGCCGACGATATAGACATTATCGGAAGAACTCAGCGGGCTGTCACCGGTGCGTTTGCAAGCATTGAGGCGGAAGCGGCCAAAATGGGCTTAGCGAAAAACGAGGGTAAAACCAAGTATATGCTGTCAACAAGAAGGGACAACCAACACCGACGAATTGGACAAAACGTCACAGTGGGTAGCTATAACTTCGAGGTAGTAAGGAACTTTGTCTACCTTGGCTCTGCTATAAACTCGAAAAACAATATCAGAATAGCTCTTGCCAATCACTGATTTTTCGGGCTTATAAGGCAATTCAACAGTAAAGCCATATCTTGAACAACTAGGGAGACTCTGTATAAGACCCTAATCATCCCAGTCCTGCTTTACGGCGCTGAAACATGGACTTTATTAAAAGAGGATGTAGATATCCTTGGTCGCTTCGAGAGAAAAATTCTTCGTAAGATTTTCGGGCCTGTTTGCGTTGACGGGTTTTCGAGGAGAAGATTCAATCATGAACTATACGAGCTGTACAGCGACATCGACTTATTCAATAAAACTGCGTATTGGAGGTCTGAGATGGCTAGGACCTGTAGAGCGAATGGACACCAACGCTCCGGCCTGCAGAGTCTTCAAATCTAACCCCGAGGACGACGTAGTAGTGGACCTCCTCGCCGTAGGTGGCACGCACACGTTCAAGGGGACCTCGACCAACTTGGACTGCGCAACTAGAAGCAATTAGTTAAAGACTGAGCTGAATGGAGAGGCTTGTTGGTTGAGGCCCAGGTTCACCCCGAACTGTTGCGCCACCTAAGTAAGTAAGTAGGTATACATAATGTATGGAAGATTTGTAGAGTAAGCGAATGTATATGTATTTGCTTAACCCATTAGGACCCAAGGATATTTAGAGTAAAAAATGTTCCATTTTTTAGTTATTTTCTATTTATTGAAAAGAAAATTAAAAAAAAAAAATTAAAAAAAGGTTAGTTTAAGAGATACAATGGTGTACTTTATTTAGTACAACGGGATCATGCATACCGTATTAATTTTTATTGATATGAAATAATTTAAAGCACTCTCTCACGATACATAGTGAAACATCACACATTTCACAGCACCATTTAGATCGAGAATGACACTGGCGACATCTTAGTTGCTTTGGTAGTTTTTTGGGAAAGTGGTAGCAACCAGTGCTTTCCACAACGTTTCGTTGAACGGTTAGTTTGGGGTTCCCTTGCTTCAGAGTATGGAATGTTCGATAATAGAGAACTGTTGACCTTGTAAATTGAAGTAAGTCGCCTTGGTAGTCGTAGTTATTTAACAGTTTGTGGAACATCCAGGCATTGGATGAAGTAGATGAAATCAAAGTTGTAGAAAGGTTCCACCACCATTTCTTCCCTTTGATTTGAATAAAGTAAGTGTTGATGAACTGATCATGAAGGTCGACACCACCCATGTTCATATTGTAGTTTTTGAAAAGTAGAGGCTGAGGAATGTTCACATTTTTTTGCTGGTTCTTGCTCCACCTTTTGACACTTTCACAAGGATAGATCTGGTCGTAATTTGTGGCCATTGTTACAACGCTGTTGTGCTTCCACTTTACAAAGAGCAATTTATTTATTTCATCAAATAAATAATCAAAAGTTTTTCTGATTTTCTTTTGAAACTCTTTATTTTGAGGCAAAGGACATTTTTTGAGCCGATTAGCCCGAGCTGTTCCAGTTGCTCTAAATCCCTTTTCTCTCAATATTTTCATAAGCTCGTAACTAGCAAAATAGTTATCGAAATAAATTGTATGGTCACTTCGACAACCAATATTTTTTAAAAGATCGAGGACCACTCTTAATCCTAGAGGCAGTGTTTTCAGAGAAGACTTAACGATTTTAGCTCCACAGTGTGTGTCCAATTGATACATGTACCCTTCATTGCTACAAATCATCCAATTTTTGAAACCAAATCTCACTGATTTTCCTCTGATGAATTGCTTTGAAGAATGATGATCGAAGTATCTAACCATTGATTCATCCATTGATACTCTCATGCATATACCCCCAGGCTTGAAATTTTTTGCATAATAGTTCACTGAGGGGGCGATGTTTAGGCATTTTATCGCTCAAGTCAAGGTTGTTATTGTCCGCAAAATGAATCAATCGTTTTATCTCTTTAAATCTGTTCCTAGACATACTATTCGTAGCGATAGGTACATGTGTATCAGCTGCTTGTTTCCAATATAGGAGTTCTCTTGCTACGAAATGGTAGCCTAAAAACAAAAAGATTCCAATAAAAGCTGTCAAGTCTCTTCATTGAACGAAAAATTGTGTTGGTTTTATTGACCGGCGTACAATACATATAGTTTGGTTCGCAATGAGATCTCTTACGTCAGAATCAAATAATTTTTCAATCACCTGAACTTCATTCAATCCAACCAACTCTGAAGCACAGTTTTGAATTCTTCCAGAGCAATTTGTTGTTCTTTGAATTTCCTCAAATGACGTAGTGGCCTTAGTCCAAATAGGGGGAGCGATTAACTTTTCCAAATCAGAATATCATCCTCACTACCGAATCCATCGTATGTTGCCAAATAAGATTCAATGAAATCAATGAAATCAAATGAAATATCAACCTCACCTGGAACATGTTGTGGCATCTCCACCGTCTTCATGTTATCTTCACCAATATCCTCTTCATCCGTAACATAGTCCGCCTCTGGAGGAAGTATTACGATGTCAGCGTTGAGGAATTCCTCATTACAAGACATTTCGCCAAGAGCGGAAACAAGACTGTTAAAACGTTTTCCATAGAAATATTTCACAGGAATTGGTTTGAAATTCATTCTAAAACTAAAAAAAATATGTATGCATGAACCCGGCATACTTTAAAAAGTACATTTAAGTTTGGCTCTTCTTACCTCCTTCTATATAAAAAGAACTGGTTGGGGATTTAGTTTTTCCTGACTTTTAACTTTATTTTTTTAAAAAAAAAATTTCAAAGAAATACCATAAGTAAAATATTGCTTCGCTTACTTTTTTTCTTTATGCACAAACTTCTTTGATGAAGGTAAACAGAAAAGTATTTAAAAACCACTAAGAACAAAGTCAGTTTGGCAGGCGCCTACTGTGATTGAAAAAAAAAAATATATCAGAAAAAAAAACCCCTAATGAAATTAATCTATTTTTTTAAGATTTCATTTTTATTGCATAATCTATTTTTATTGGCACTTGCAGTAAGTGCGTTTTGGTGTACTTTAAAAACTACAATGGAAGGGGCTGAGTTAAGTAAGTTTCTTCAAGTTTCTTGTAAAATTACTGGAAAAATGCATTTTTCGAAAAGTGGGCGGATTTTGAAAATTTGTATATTTGTATTGCTTACTTTTACAAATACTTCGTATACAAGTTTTCATTGACCTAGCCCAAAATTGAAATTCCAAAACCGGTCATTCAATAGAAATTCATGTATTTCCGCATTCTGTAAATTTCGAACAGCGCCACCTACCGTAAATAAACCAAACCAAGTTGCTTCCGCATACCATCATTTCATCAAAATCCGTCGGTCGGTTCGCGAGTCGATAAAGGACACACGAACAGCATTTAATTTTTTGTATATTGAAGATAAGTGAATTTATTATTTTCACCATTAGATTTTTTCCTTACAATATTCACAGACAAAATTCTACATATTAGCGAAATAATCCCCCTTTTTGTGGGAATTAATATCAATTTTAATGTGGAGTTATTTCATACTGACGAATGCCCGCAACCATTGATATACAATATATGACTGCTAGTAGCCAACTTCGGGTTGGTTCCAACATTAACGCTAGCTCTCTTGGTTCGGAGCGGAAAAGTGGAAACTCACACTTGTTTGAAAATTCGTTGGATGCAGTTGGCTATGTAAAGATAGTGTTTTCATTGACATATTACATAAAAAATTGATTCGTAATAAATATACGAATATTGTGCAATTTATGGGTCAGTAAAATGCATATACAACGATTTTTTATTAAAATGTTGGTTGTTCCATCTATCGGTAATTATTTGAACTAGCACATTTTCGTGGTGACACCTGCTGCAAACAATGACTCAACAGTTTGAATTTCAACCGTTTTATTAACCCTTTCCTTCCCAAATTATTAATGTGTGGGTAAAAAATTCCGCATCCTTTTTTTTTAGTGGGAGTGATTGGGTGTGCGTAGCTAAATGGTAGCCATGTGGCTACATTGGGGTGCTAACCAAAAAATGAAAACACTTTTTTCTTTTAATAATAGAAAAGATTGCTTTATTAATATTAGCGAAAAATACAAATAAAAATTATTTTTATTTCAAAAAAACATAAGAAACATAAATTAAATTATTATAACATCTATTTGCATATTCAGACTTGTTATTTTTTTATTCAGACTTGTCAGATATATTACCAAATATTTTTTTTTTCAACAATTTTTTTTTTTAAGATATATATAAATTAATTCATACTTCATAAAAAATGAATAAAATAATTAATGTAATCTTAAATAACAAATAACGAAAACTTTAACATAAGTTACATGTTTTCTCAGTCTTGTTATGAAATTTTAAAAATCAGTTTTTATTTTGTGTGAGACATAAGGCAACATTACATTTATTTTTAACATTTTGTTCGCGAAAACGATGTCCTCTCTTGGCAGCTCATACATCTTTCTTTATTTCCTTTATAGGAATCGGCCAATGGCAAATGCCATCGTATTGTATATCGGAAATCGGCCTCTGCCTTGGCCTCTTTATTTGAAACGGAAACGGGTGAAGAAGTGGCACTTGCATTACTCGAACTTGGTCTACCTCTTTTTTTTTATCGACAAGATGTCCAACATGTAACATTCCATTCGCAATTTGCGTTTTGAATTCGACAAAGTTGATCTTGATTGCAAATTTATTTTTTTTTCCCCTGTGGGATAGGGGATAGAATATACCCACGGTAGAAATGCCTGTCGTAAAAGGCGACTAAAATGCCAACCCGCCGTATTTCTTATGGTAATATCAATCATGCAATGAACAAAACTAATGGTATTTATACCCCAGCTGGCAGCCCAGTTCAACTGGAAAATCCACCCTCACAAGAGGCATGCTCTACGGATTCTGGGGAGAGCTATTTATTGCATCAGGACTTAATCAACCCATTTAGGAAAAGCTCGAGGCTACAAAGATCTCCGCCTCAGGAGTTTTCACCTAAAGCGCAAAATGAAAGTCTCGCAAATCCGGATATGTTAATTCGGAAAACGCAAGCTTTCGAACAGAGTACTCTGAAAAAGGAGAACGCCGTACTCCGAAAGAGGCTCGACGAAATGGAGATGTTGTGTCGAGATCTCAAAAGCAAACTTGATAAACTTGAATCTCAAAACGAGTCTTCAAAAACGCAGACGGTTATCCACTGTGAGCCTTCTCCGGGTAGCCATCACTACAGCACGGATGAAGAAGAATTCACCCGCGAAACGGATTGGACAGTCAAACGAAGACCATCTAAAAAACGTAAGGCCGGTTCATCGCCTGAAGTTGTTTCACAACAGCAACCTAATCGCAAAGCGCAGCCGAAACCGGAAAAGCAAATTGAAAGCAAACGCGCCCCTCCACCAATAAATATCACGGGCGTTGCCGACTATAATTCTCTGAGGGATCGCTAGTGAATTTAAAGTAACTTCCTTGCGAAACGATGCGTGAAAAATCAAGGTTAATGACGCTGAGGGATATCGGGCTGTATCTCAAAGGCTAAACAAGGAAAAAATTCAATGGCATACTTACGAAGACAAGTCTGAGAGACCCTTGAGGGTCGAAGTTAGAGGACTTCATCCATCATGCGCTAAAGAAGACGTTATAGATGATTTACGCGATAGAGGTTATAACATTCTGGACGCCGTGAACCTTTTAAAAAAAGAGAGAAAACGACCCGACCGTAGTGAAGAAACTACATTGAAACGTAAGCTTTCGCTTTTTGTGCTATCATTCCATAAAACGGAAAGCGAGTAAAAGATATTCAATATTCGTACAATCATGAGAATGGTCGTTAAAATCGAGCCGCTACGTGTCAACACGAAGACAATCCCTCAATGCAAGCGATGCCAAGAGTTTAGTCATACACAGGCGTACTGTCGGAAAGAGCCGCGCTGCGTTAAGTGCGCTGGGAAACACTCTTCGGAAAATTGCAATTTGAGCACAAATGAAAAAGCAACTTGCGTTAACTGCAAAGGAAGGCACCCAGCAAATTATCGCGGTTGCGAGGTCGCTAAGGAATTACAGATGCGACGGAAAAATCTACAACGCCGATTGTACGGGGAACGAAATCAGTCGATCGGGCTTCTACGTCGGAAGAACGTATTGCTAAGCAGACTGAGCGGGCTCGTAAGGCAGTTGTACAGATTTCTAAGCCGACTGAAAGGACGCTCGAATCAGCAGTTCAGACTCTTGAAACAGTCAATCAGCCTTCTAAGCCGGTTAAACGTACGTCAAAGTCGTCCACTAAAAAGGCTGAACGAAAAATAACCTCGGATAAGCCAGCGAACCCCGTACGTCTGACGTATTCTCAGGCTGCAGTCAAAGCAACCAAACGAAACGTAGGTCCACCCTCTGATCCGTTGAATGAAATTCTAAACTGCATCTACGCTAAGTTCGAGAATCAATGTGAAATTAACCAACGGATTCTCGAACGTCTTAGTAACGTCGAAAGCTTTTGTATGGCTAACCATAAATCTAAATCTAAGTAAATATGGACACTTTGCTTAAAATAGTAACATTGAATGCAAACGGACTCTTACAAAAATTTTACGAATTAGAAATGTTTCTAATAAGCGAAAATATCGACATATGTTTGATCTCCGAAACCCATCTAACAAGGGAATCGCAAATAAAGATAAGAGGCTACGCTGGTTATCACGCCTATCATCCTTTTGATAGAGCGCGGGGCGGTTCTTCCTTATTCATTAAAACTAACATCGAACATTCAGTCGATATAAGCATAGAGCTGGAAAAACTTCAGTTGTGCGCGGTAAGGGTTAAAAAATAAGCACATGAGTTACAATGTAGCGTCTTTTTACAGTCCGCCGCGATGCACACTAGAAAAAGACGACTACTTTCTTGTCTTCAATGCTCTTGGTTCAAATTTTCTTATTGGTGGAGATTTCAACGCGAAGCACACATTCTGGGGTTCAAGATGTACATCTTCTAAAGGAAAAATTCTTTACGAAGTGGATTCGGTTGTTGTTTTTATTCGTCTGGAAAACCGACCTATTGGCCAACCGATTCAGGAAAAATTCCCGATCTTATCGATTTTTTTGTTACAAAAAGCATTTACGAGAAGTTTATTACAATCAAAGAATGTTTTGATCTCTCTTCTGACCACTCGTCGGTAATTTTATTACTTGGAGAAGCGCTGATCAAGAAAAAAGGGCCTCCAAGACTTACTAGCAATAGAACAAACTGGGAGGGCTATAGAAATGATTGCGAAACAAATATCGCCTTAAATGTATCACTTAAAACACCTTGTGAACTAGAGGACGAAGTTAATCGTTTCGTGGAAACAATCCAAAGAGCGGCGTGGAAAAACACTCCTTCTAGAAGCTATAAGATCAACCGCAACGAAAAGTATCCCAGAGAAATCATTGAACTGGTGAGAGAGAAACGAAAAGCACGAAAGAAATGGCAAAGCACTCGTGCACCGCAGCATAAAACGGTCCTTAACCGACTATGCAATCGCCTTAAAGATAGTATTCGGGAATTTAACAGCAAAAAGATAGCGACCTATCTTGAAAATCTTTCCGGTGAAAGAGAATATCCTCAACTGCAATGTTCTCGCATTGATTTTCTATATATATAACTAGCATTTCAGTTTCATCCTCCATTTCTTCTTCTTCATCCGAGCAATCACCTTCTAAAATTTTACAGATCTCTATTTCTAAGCCTCGCAAATTTCATTCACTTGACATGTTGATGTTGATCTCTTTCCATTGGGATCAAGTATAGGGACTAAACTTAACAAAACAGTACCTACTGTTTACATTCCTATTTTCTTTTCAACTTTAACGGAAAACAGATTCTATATGTAGTTGCCAATGGCTGAAAAGAGATCCTAGTCGAAAAAAATAATCATTATTCAAATGCAAAAAGCTTTTAACGGATTACAAAGTGTTTTATTATATTGTTATTGTGGTACATTTACTCAACATATATGACAACATTGGTAGCAAAACGTTTCTCTTTTTAAATGCACCACACCACCCCAATGTAGCCATTTGGCAACCACTGGTTAATCGCGTGTTATTGCGACGTATCATTTCAATTTTGTTTTATATTTTACAAAATTCATCTTAAAATATTATTATTTCCACAAAAATATATTTTTTGTATCAGCACTAATATTTACCTGTTCAAATCTGCGACCGAAATTTACGTTCCGACAACACAACACAAGAAACCGACTTCCACGAGCAAAATGTCAAAATACATCGTTAGCAGATAAAAAATACAAAATTATTTCCAATAAACTGGAAGAAAATGATCCTGCCAAATTAAAATACATGAATTCTTTTAATTTTGATTTCTTTTGTAATAGTTATTTATAAAAATGTATGCGGTAGCCAACTGGCTACCCTGGTAGTGAAAGGGTTAAGCAAATCCACACAAGCCCAAGAGGTGTATCTACCATTATATGGAGAAATTCGAGATGGTTGGCATTTTGTTTCCACATTTTTGCGCTTCGAACCAAGAGGGCTAGTTATGTTGGCGTCATTTTTTGGGCAGAGATTGTATGGCATTATATAATACTCGTAGTATATCAATGCCCGCAACTTTTTGTGCGTGGTCTGCAATAATATTACCTATATACTCGTACATATGTATGTATTTTAGGTACAGAAGGAAAACCGTCAAACGCCATCGCGTCGTTGCCGTCTATGTGAAAATATATACACAGACATCATTTTGCGCCCATAAGTAGGTAAGGTTCTTTACTTTTCAAACGTTTCTAATGTGCTTAGACTGCTTTTAAACGTCGCAATTCTTAAGGCTTCGCCAAACAGAACGTAATCCAGGGTCGCGATCCAGTTATTCTGATCACCGCGATCGGTGTACTACGTAGAATTAAATCATTTTGTTCAAACAGAATGCGAGGCAGCGACGCGATCCAGTCGAGATCGTGGCGTGCCTATATCTGGTACAGCGTTGCCACTTCTATGAAGACCAATGTAGCATACTGACAATGAAAAATGTAGCATTTGAAAAAAAAATGTAGCATAAGAAAATGTTTTGTTAATTTTATTTATTTTTGCGTTATTACACATAGCATTCAGTTTAAACATTAAATAACATAAGAAAAGCCATTAACATAACAAAATTAACATAAAAGAAAAATAATAAATTCATTTATAAATCACGAATCTATAACATGAATAAATAATAGTAGGAATTCATTGATAAAACAAAAAAATTAAATAAGAAGATAAAAGCTAATTCAATACATATTCAATTGCACGGAGAAGTAGGTATCTCTTATATTAAATAAAAGGAGAATACTAATAAGAGGAGCAAACATTTTTACTTAATTTGAATGTATTTGCAATCGAGAAATTTAATTTAAACAAAACCTTGCCAACTCCTCAGAAGGATCAAATATTGCCTCACCTTTTAATAACTCTTTACCCAGTAAAACTGAGTCCACAGTTTCTTAACTTAGCCGATTTCTCAGATCGTCTTTTATCATGTTTAATTCAGAAAACTTTCGTTCAGCGCAACCACTGCTGTGGGGAAGTCAACAGAAATTTAGCATGTAATTAGCCAAGGATCTAAGTATCTAACTATTTGTGTCTTAGAGTTTTTTAAAACAAATCTTTGATGTAGCTGCTTGCATAATTCAATATAAACTTTTACTGCATTCGACTTTACAATATCTATTAAGTTTGAGTTTATTTTAGATGATTGTACACATACTTAAAATTGCATACCGGTATAGCAGTAATTACATTCACTAAACTTACGACAGCTTTTAATGCTAGATTTTAATAGTGAGTTCATTTTTAGATTCCACGAATAAGGCAGTAACCGATTGCTGAAACTAGTTCCTTATTAATGAACCTGAGGCCAAAAGATTTCCACAATTCGATACATTTTCTTTCGTTTCCATAATTTTTTATATAAAACTATCCACAATTCCGACAATAATTAATGATTTAAGAAATAATTCAAGAATCTAATAATCTACATACTGACACGCCTTTTCTTTGTATCGGTTTTGTAATGTAGTATGTCAGACATACTGGAGGAGTAATCGAAAAATATATAAATGACATTACTTTCCAGAATCTTGATTTTAGAATAATAGTTTTGGAACAGAATTTCATTACCATGGTTATAGGAATTTGTGGTTTAACATAAATTTTCTTATTTAAATTTGGCGCTTAGATTATAACAATCACGATATTTATTACATATTTCCAATAGCCAGATGACTTAAATTTTCACAATTAACGTAATGTCTCTCTCAAGCGAAAGAATCTTACTTATTTAGGTGGCGCTACGCTCTACTTCTTCTAGCCATCTCAGACGTCCAATACGCAGTTTTTTAACTATGTCGATGTCGCAGTACAGCTCGTATAGTTCGTGATTGAATCTTCTCCTCCAAAACCCGTCAACGCAAGCAGGACCGAAAATCTTACGAAGAATTTTTCTCTCGAAGCGACCAATGATATCTTCATCCTCTTTTAATAAAGTCCATGTTTCAGCGCCGTAAAGCACGACTCGGATGATCAGGGTCTTATACAGAGTCTCTTTAGTTGTTCGAGATAGGGCTTTACAGCCAAGGTAGACTACCTCGAAGTTATAGCTGCCCACTGTGACGTTTTGTCTAATTCGTCGGTGTTGGCTTTCCCTTCTTGTTGACAGCATATACTTGGTTTTGCCCTCGTTTATCGCTAAACCCATTTTGACCGCTTCCGCCTCAATGTTTGCAAACGCACCGGGGACAGCCCGCTGAGTTCTTCCGATAATGCCTATCTCGTCGGCGTATGCAAGTACGAGTAGTTGTACAGACTTGTGATAGATTGTGCCTCCGGTGTTGGCTTATGAGTTCCGCACAATCCGTTCAAGTACAATATTAAAGAAGTCACATGACAGCGCGTCACCTTGTCTAAAGCCTTTTTTGACAACAAAGGTCTCGGTGAGGTCATTACCGAACTTGATGGAGCAGCGAGCGTTCTTCATCGTCATCCTGCACAGACGGACAAGTTTGGCAGGGATGTCAAAACCAGACAGGGCTTTATAAAACTCTTCTCTATAGATGCTGTCATAGGCGGCTTTGAAATCGATAAAGAGGTGGTGAGTATCGATTTGGAATTCTTGGGTTTTCTCAAGGATCTGCCGAAGTGTGAAGATTTGATCGAAGGTGGACTTTCCTGGCCTGAAACCGCACTGATAGGGTTCAATCAGGCTGTTGTTGAAATGTTTCAGGCGCTCACGCAATATCACAGAAAAGATCTTATATGCGATGTTGAGGAGACTGATGCCTCTATAGTTGGCGCAGTTGAGGGTGTCTCCTTTCTTGTGGATCGGGCAAACGATGCTGAGATTCCATTCATCAGGCTTACACTCGTCTCACCAAATCTTAGAGATGAGTTGATGTACGCACTCTACCAATTCATCACCAGCTGCCTTGAAAAGTTCGGAAGGTAAGCCGTCAGGTCCAGCAGCCATCTTGAATTTTAGCAGGGTATTGCTATCCTACCTGCGGGTGGACGGAAATTTTGACTATCATCGTCTATGTTGAATGGTTAATTCTACCTGACAGCGGAATGTTGGTCTTCGTCGCCGTTACACAGTCTGCAGAAGTGGTTTTAGCATATTCTCAGCACCGACTGTGATTCTACTACGAGGTTTCCATTTTCATCTCTACAGGTTTCTGTACGGGTATTGCTTCTCTGACACGTTCTTTTTACCTTTTGGTAAAACTTCCGTAGATTGTTCCGAAAGAATCGGATATCTTATTTTTGAACAATAAATCTAAAAGACATAAATCTTTGGAATTAATAGTTGAAAACACATAGGGAAACTTCCGTCGTTTGAGTTTGATTTTGCTCATTAATCAAAAATTCCTATCATCTTACTATTGCATCAAGCCAAAAAAGTTTCATTTCTTTTCGCCCGCTGGCTGTTCCAAAATTCATCGGAGTTATGTTTCGCATCCGTTTAACAATCGGTCAAACGTAGCAACCAGGATCTACCTATTCTCAGTGAAGGGCCAAATAGGGGTCCCGCAATTGACGATCGGAAAAATATTCGAACGTTAAAATACAAATAGTTTCTGACCCCACCCCTTCGGTGTGCGCACAAACTCGCATTTGGCGAGATTTTGTATTTTATTTCACAAGAAGAAAAAGTTTTGGAAAATGCGTTTTATTTATACACGTGTTGTGTGTAGACAAAAATGTAAGTTCGGAGTCCGTATGTTTTAGTGCTTTTGAATTCAAATTCGAAATCGAAAAGCTCTTCCAGAAGATGATTCAGAAGTGCGCTTTCAGACAAACTTTTTCTTCGGATGTCTTAATGAAAACTTAATAAATTCAAAAAGCCACTAAATCTAAATTGCATTTTTCTGAATTTTTGATCAAGTCTTATAGATATTCCCTGATACAAACCAGTGCTGCCAGTTTGTGGGAAATGGCCCTTTTTGATGGAATTTCAACACTCGTATGAGCTTAAAGGAAAGAAAGGGGAACCTTTAGTCTTAAAGAACAAAGAAAACAGAATTTATATTCCTTGAAGACCCAGCTTTCATTTTATTTGTCAATTTGTGGTCGTGAATGTGAAAATTATTGAGCCCGGTAAAGTCTTGCATTAGTTTTCCTTGTTGTTGTAGTAATGCTAATATTTTGCACACAAAAAAAAAAAATATATTTTGCACACGTTTTCTGTTTTATAAATATATGCATATCAACGCCTGGTAAGTTGTTGCAGTCAAGCTGGCTTGTCGACAAGGAATTCGCCGCTCGGTTAAGACCAGTAGCAGACGATGATAGGGAAAAATATGCAATGTATTTAAAAAGATCCTAAAAGGAATAGACGAAGTTTTCGCCAGTGAGAGCTCTAGTGCAGATAAAAGCGAAAGTGGCGAAGTAAAGTTGGCTGCTTTTGTTTGCGGAGCATAATGTTGCCTTTAATGTAGTAGGTAGGTATAAGAGGTATTTTTTCGAGCCGGGCGAGGGGATACGATTTTGTTTCCATTAACATAGGAATTTTTATGACAAACACTGGCAACACTGATGCAAACCTTCGCTATTGGTTTAGTTATTTTGGTATTACTATTGGTTAGTCTTTGTTTTGCACAATTGTGGTGATATCATGTATATACGCAAATGGCTAGAGTTCTGGACTTACATTGGAATTTTATCTTACTGCTATTTGGTTACAACTGTCTTTCTATATGAAATTTGAAAAACTATTTTCAAGCCTTACAACATCACATCGTGGTTATCATTATCATGATTTCTCATCCATTTGCAACCCACAAACAATCCAATAAAGTACTACTTCACCCCAATCTCTGGATCACATCCACCCTTTTGTGATCTCATTTGCCCCCGAAGGGTAAGAAACATACGTGATTTCATCCCATTACTGAATAAGTGTTCCTTACTAGCATTGAGTGCAGAGATGTAGCAACTCTAGCCTGAGCATCACATTATCCCACCGTTTCACTGCCCCGCCTCATTTATTTACGGACCAATCCATTATGTTTGTCCCCAGGCTTAAGGGACCATGACAGGATGGTTGTCAGCATTCGATATGATGTCCATGAATTCTGCATGCGAGTCAGTCAACAGATGAAATGCGAATGTCTTTGAAGGGTGCTCGGAAACCATGCGAAATGGCGATATTAGGGGATACTTCGAGGATATGTACATACTCGTATGTACTGTACGAGTAGGTTGTGCTTTTTTTTCAAGTGGATGGGGTGTAAATTGGGAAACGAATGACCCGGATGTAATTTTTCTTTGCATGTTTTTGTTTTCTAAACATCGTTCTTCATTACCTAGGGGGTGATTTGAGCAAAATGTGTGAACATTGAAAAATCCTTAAGTTTTTTTCGTATTTGTTTTTTATCCTTTTTTGTTTCAATAAACTGAAAATAAAAGTAGAAAGGAAATATTGCTACATATGTATGCATACGTATGTACGTGCCATTTAACTGAGTAATGCGGGCATCCACAATTGGGCGTTATTTTATTTATTGAATTTTCTTCACGAATCTATGATTCTCTTCTGAGCGTACGGAGCACAAAATGCCTCAATTTCGCGTTCGTAATTTGAAACATAAAAATCTTCAGCTCAAAATGTAGGCAGATGATAACCTAAACTGAGCTTCCGTATCTACAAAGAGTGAAAATATTAGTAGGTTTGTACTTATACGAGTATGTGTGTATTCTACTAGTCGTATGTCGGAGGTAGCTACTCGTAGGTACGTATGTAGGCAGACGCTCATTTTGACTTTTTTGCTTGCAAAAATCATGACTCTTAAACGAGTTAAGATATCGTAACAGTTTTTTTCGCTGCTTGAAGGAAAACCCCAGGGCTGTGAAATTCGTGAATTTTGAGAAAAATGCTTTAAAAGGTGTTCCAGAATCTTCTGTTGAAATAAGACTTTTTCACCACAGGGGATAAACATAATATTTTACTATTAAAATATTCAAAAGTTCATGATTAAAGTAACAACAGGGTGTCTTAAAGCTAAACCGAGCAAAACAGTGCTGAAAAAAGTAAACGAACCATTTTACGCAGTGGCGTAAGTGGTTAGTGTGTCGGATCACTACGCATGAGGTTCCAAGTTCGATTCCCAGAAAACACCAAAAAGTTTTTTCACGGTCCCACCTCTCGCGAGCGTCTGACAAACATCCGAGAGTATTGTTGTCACGAAAAAGCTTCTCAAATCACCGTTCGGATACGGCACTAAACTGTAGGTCCCTCCCAATCGTGTGAAAAATATAACGCACACAACATGAGTGGTTGCATGAAGCTAGGACCTGGCACTTAAAGAGCTGCTCCAAACATTTTTTTTATAGTTATTTGCCTCCAGTTGCGCACTCCAAATTGTTGAGTTCCTCTTGAACTTGTGGACGCCACCTACGGAGAGAAGGCCCTCTACTGCGTTGTCCCTCTGGATTAGATTCGAAGACTCTGCGGGCCGGAGCGTTGGTTTCCGATTTATCTACATATTCTATTCATTTCAAACGTCCAATACTGCAGTTTTTTTTTTAACTAGGTCGATGTTGCTGAACAGCTCGTATTGTTCGTCATTGAATCTTCTCCTCCGAAACTGTCAACGTAAACGGCACCGAATATGTTACGAATAATTTTTCTCGCGAAGCGACCAAGAATCATCGCCTTTCAGTAAAGTCCATGTTTCAGCATCGTAAATCAGGACTGGGATGATCGGGTCTTCTACAGATTTATTTTCAGGGGTGTCATCTTAGAGCGATTAACAAATTGGCTAAACTTAAACCATTTGCTTCGTGACTTTGAACCTGGCTTTAGAAAGGAGTTCTCAGCGGTAGACAACATTTTCACACTTGCAAGTATCGCAAAAACATACCTGGATGGCGGAAAAAAGTCGTACGCATTCTTTGTCCATTTTCTACAAACTGAGTAACTTGGGTTATGTCCACGAAAATACTGAAGGTAATTCAAAGTTTTTACGAGGAGAATAAAATGGCGGTGTGGGATGGGAATAAAATGTCTAACTGGTTTCAGTCGAAAGTGGGTGTTAAACAGGGCTGTCATCTTAGCCCCCTACTATTTCAGATCTTCTTGGATGACCTCACTACATTTCTCATCGGAGGGATCCTTTTCGACGGAATCAACACCAAGCTTCCTCTCTACGCGGATGATATCGTGATTTTGGCAAACACCCCAAATATGTGTCAAATAATGGTAAATAGGTTACTGTCGTTTATGGAATCTGGAAGTAAATACAGATAAATCTTAGATAATGGTCTTTTGAAACAGGAAAGGAAGATACACAAAAGGCACATTGAAATAAAATTAAAAGAAGCTACAACGGCTATTAATTGTAATTGGAGAGGCATCCTGGGGAAAACATCGCTCCAAGTATCAAATTAAAAATTTTTGAAGCAGTTGTGAGGTCCATCCTGTGTTATGCAGCGCAGATGTGGGGAGTTTGCAGTAGGAAGATGTGGAGAAATGATTGCGGTATTTTATAAAAACAAAAATCCTTAGACTTCCAAAAAACACTCCTACATACATCCTATATACATTTACTCTTCGGCTGTACTTCAATTATATTATGAGGATAATGGCACTACCTCGACTCCGGCTTTCCAACATCGTTGTAAAGAACTTATTATAATGAATTCTTCAGTCCTACAGAGAATGGTCAAGGCTTGGACACTTACACAATATTCCAATTATGGAGGGAAGTACAACATTATGGAAAGATGCATTCCAAATTATGATATTGAAAATTAAAGCTTCTACGAGTGTGGTATGTTCCAGTCTTTCTCGGATAAGGCAATGCAAAATAAAACCAGAAACATTTATCGGATTCTTCAGTACGACTTGTGTAAATTAAACTACTTCGATGACCACTACAGTATACAAACGATCTCCACGATATTTAATGTTAGAGGAAAACTTATTCACCTTAACTACCAACAGCATCGATTCGACCACCCTGTATACTGTACCCTGTGCAACCTTCAATAGAGAGAAGAAGTTCGGGGCTTCATAGGGACCTGTCCAGTTCTTAACGAGATTAGGAGAGCTCACTGGGAGAAGAATGCTCTATCTGTACAGGAAATCGTTGATATATTGAATGGAAGAAATTCGAATGTACTGTATAGCTTTATTAAAGCAGTCTCAAAATACCGGTCACAAATCTTAAATGAGGCCTTCTAAGCACATATATTTTTTAAATTATGTATTAAAGTAACCACATGTGTAGGTAAAAAGTTTATGAAAATTGTTTAAAACTAAGGTATACTTTTAAGAGAGATTGTAGCCATCTGTCCCATTTCATCACACGAATTGTGATTCTCATACTGAGAGCGTTATTGCGGGTGATTTCAATATACACAATTCTATTTGGCTTCAAAATTCTAGACAGACAACACGAAGGAAGGTATGCTGAACTTTTCACTGAGATAAACAATTTGACTCAGCTTGTAAATGAGCCTACACGTTTACAGGACATCGAAATTCATTCTGCCAGCACTCTGGACTTGTTTCTTTCTTCACACCCTGATGAATACATCATTGATGTCCTAGTGCCTTTAGGCCAGTCTGACCACAACATCGTTAAAGCTAAATTCTCGTACTCTGACCACTCAGTTAAAAAAAAGAAACTCACAAAAGAAAAGTTAGGCGGTACGAGAAAGCCAACTGGGATGGCCTCAATAGTTTCTTAACGAGTTTTAACTGGTCGGTATGCTCTCTGGATAGCGACGTGGATGCCGCCGCTGATATGATTACTGACACCATCTTCTTAGGTATGAATGACTATATTCCTAACAGAATAAAAAGAATAAAAAGCATTGAACCTAAGAAGAACGTGGTTTGACCAGAGCTGCAAAGAGGCTATCAGGTGGAAAGAAGTACGTTTTTGTTGTTATAAAACCAACAAATCTGGGGATAACCGAAATAAGTTTAAACAAGCCAAAAAAAAGACTGCAATACCCACTTTCGACTTGTAGAATTCTTATATGACCAAAAATTTAGGCAAACAATTCTACAATGTCCCAAAGGTAGTAAAAATGATTAGTCATCCGTCCAAAATATTAAAAATTCTGTCTAATCTGCTATCCCAACGCTCATTTACTATGACATTCCAGTTGTCAGATCCTTAGACAAAGCCAATCTACTCTCTGCTTACTTTGAAGCGAACTCCACGCTACCAGCTGGTTTGTCTGACAAGTCCACTTTAGCACTTTTTACAGTTGCAGGGGTACTCAAAGGTCTCAACATACACAAATCCACTGGTATAGACAGTATCTCCCTTATAGTTCTGAAGAGGTATTCTCCCACGCTTGCAAAACCTCTGCGTAAGGTTTACTGTCTATTCTACTCTTCTGGGCTCTTTGCTCGTCAATAAAAAAGGCGAATCTTCATCCCCGTCCAATTACAGAGCCATTGCACTTACGTCCCTTCTTTTCAAGGCCATGGAAACGCTGATAAATCGTCAGCTCATGAATTACTTTGATTCACGAAGACTTCTCAATGACCGGCAGTATGGTTTTCGTAGCAACAGGTCCACTGGTAATTTGATGGCATATCTCACCGAGAAGTGGGACCAATCTCTCCATTACTTCGGTGAAACAAAGATGTTTGCGCTCGATATTTCTAAGGCATTTGATAGAGTTTGGCATCAGTCTCTTTTGTCGAAAATGCGTGCATATGGCATCGATGAGTCTCTTCTTCAATGGATTAAAAATTACTATTCGGGCCGTTCGATACAAGTTGTCTTGGACGGCTTTAAGTATGTAACTCACCATATAAATGCTGGCGTTCCCCAGGGCTCCGTTTTGTCTCCGACTCTATTTCTCATTTTTATTAATGACATCTTGTCTGCAGCTTCTAATCGAATCTATTCCTTCGCTGATGACATAACTCTCAGCTTTTCATATTCGTTCCCTAACTTACGTCTCTGTTCTTCGGCCGACACTCAATTCTAACCTGGACAGCGTACTCAAATGGGGTTCGTCATATAAAGTGGAGGCACAATCTATTACAAGTCTGTACAACTGCTTGCATACGCCGACGATATAGACATTATCGGAAGATCTCAGCGGGCTGTCACCGGTGCTTTTGCAAGCATTGAGGCGGAAGCGGCCAAAATGGGTTTGGCGATAAACGAGGGCAAAACCAAGTATATGCTGTCAACTAGAAGGGAAAACCAACACCAACGAATTGGACAAAACGTCACCGTGGGCAGCTATAACTTCGAGGTAGTAAGGGACTTTGTCTACCTTGGCTCTGCTATAAACTCGAAAAACAAAATCAGTGCAGAAATCAATCGAAGAATAACTCTTGCCAATCGCTGTTTTTTTGGGCTTATAAGGCAATTCAACAGTAAAGCCCTATCTCGAACAACTAAGGAGACTCTATATAAGACCTTGATCATCCCAGTCCTACTTTACGGCGCTGAAACATGGACTTTATTAAAAGAGGATGAAGATATCCTTGGTCGCTTCGAGAGAAAAATTCTTCGTAAGATTTTCGGTCCCGTTTGCGTTGACGGGTTTTGGAGGAGAAGATTCAATCACGAACTATACGAGCTGTACAGCGACATCGACCTAGTCAAAAAACTGCGTATTGGACGTCTGAGATGGCTAGGACATGGAGAGCGAATGGACACCAACGCTCCGCCCCGCAGAGTTTTCGAATCTAATCCCGAGGGACGACGCAGTAGAGGGAATCATCGCCGTAGGCGGCGCGCACAAGTTCAAGGGGACCTCGACCAACTTGAAGTGCGCAACTGGAGGCAATTAGCTAAAGACCGAGCTAAATGGAGAGGCTTGTTGGTTGAGGCCCAGGTTCACCCCGAACTGTAGCGCCACCTAAGTAAGTAAGTAAGTATATAAAGTGGAATTAAATGCTTTCAAAACAAAATGCTGTCTTCTGTCTCTCAAGCGAAACAAAGACCGTCAACCATTATCCATGATGGTACTTTCATGGCTGAATCCGAAAGGCTCATTCTCGGCATGCGCAACAATAACCATCTTCGATGGAACGATCACATTCGAGCTCGCCAAAAATGCTGCAGAATGGCTAGGATTCCTTAAACGGTGCAAGAAATATTTTAACCCTTCTGATCTGGCCTCCATCTATAAGGTATTCATCCGCCCAAAGCTGGGCGAATCCATCGTATCTGGTGCACCCAAGGCAGTTCTGCACATTCTAGATAGGGTACAGAATAGCGCGTTTAAAATTATATATCTGATGGAGGCATAGTGAACTCTACAGTCCCACTTGAACATCGTAGAAATGCCTCGTGTCTTTCCCTTTTTTATCATTTTTTTATAAAAAAAACAGCGAAACAGCCAGTTGCATTCCTCCCCTTCAAAACTTCACCCACAATACACGTCATGCTTTGAATGTAGCTTAGTTCACCCCCAAACCCAACTTAGAACGCACTGTCAAATATAGGAATATATAACCCGAACAACACGATCTACCAACATCTATATTTCCTAATCATTACAACCTTCAAACATTTAAATTCAACGCAAACCCGCATCTTCTCTCTCTCTTTCTCCCCTTTTCCCATCCGTCCGTGCCCTGAGAACCAGTATAAGATTATTAATAATCCCTTTGACGTTATTAATATTATTAATGCAAAAGCATTAAGAGAGATTCTGAAAAAAAAAAATTATTTACTAGGCGATTAGCGAGATCACAACTGATTTTGAGTTTATTTCTTAGTTTTTGAATTCTTTCAAAGATCAGTTCAACATTATCCCTTTTGTGCCAGTTTAAAGTAGAATGATGCCAGGGGAGATTAAGCATCAGTTTCAATATCTTATTTGGAGATACTTGCAATTCTTTGATGTGGCACTTTCAACAATTTCCCCATGCCTGACAACCACAAAGCAGAATAGCTTGTAATATGACTTTGTGTATTATAATTTTTTCTTCCCTTGACAAAGACGAATTTCGATCTATGGATGGATATACCATTTTAGTTGTTATGCTAACTCTCTTAAGGGTTTGAGTTATATGCTCGCTGAATGTCAATTTAGCATCTGTAATAGATAAACTCCACGATTTTTTATTCTCTACACCATGAACCCTAAGTTGGTTGCTGGGTAGATCGCAAGGTTTTTTTTCGACTGAAAAAATAACTAGTATCTTGTTCGCATTTAGTTTTGTTTTCCATCTATTACAAATTTTGAGCAAACTCATTAGAACAGAATATTGTATCGTCAGCATAAATACCTGTTTCACAGTCAGCTAGGATAGGGAAATCTGACGTGTACAAATTGTATAATATTGGTCCAAGAACTGAGCTTTGGGGCACACCCGAGTGAAAGTACATATCATCAAAATATTGCATTTTCAGATAAGCGTTAATAATAAATGATAAAAAATAAAAATAAATAAAAATAAAAACCGAAGAGATCATTTGAACCCTGGCAATATCAATGAACCTTCCAAAGGCAATCCATTTTCATTTCATTTATTCAACGTTTCAACAACACTTACAATAGACTTTTACAATCTTTAAGGCATAAATGTTGACATTTCATTACATTATTTTAAAATTAGAATTGAGATGACATGACAAAATTAGAATTATTTTAAAACTTCATGTTAAATTCTGCGGTTAAAGTAAATTCAATAGAAAAGTAAGACAATTTATAATCTTAGATAGTATTATTTTGTATCTGCAATTTATGTGCATGTAATATGCCGAAAGAGAGTATCACAAAAATTATTCGCATCGTGGAGTCTTCTTACGCTAAGAGGAAGTGCGTTCCAAAGGCGAATGGCATGAATAAAGAATTGGCGTTCCGAGACCTGATATGTTACGCGAGGTGGAACCAACGTCAAAGAGCGTTGTGATTGTGCGAATTTTAATTTTTCGTATAAGTATTGAGGCTGTTTGGTGGTTATGACTTTGTGTAAATACTTGATTGTGCAAAAGTCAAGGTACTTTTCTAATGTACAACCAAGTATCTTCTTAGCATGGGCGGAAACATGGTCATATTTTCTTAACCCAAAAACATAACGTGTTATATTATTAAATGCAACTTGTAATTTGCGTGTTATGATAGTGTTATTGCAGCAGAAAATTTGACAGCTGTATGTAATTAGCGGCACGAGTAGAGTTCGTGCCAAAATTAGTCTTGTACTTTTCGGTGTGAAGTTTTGCGATAAAGATAGATTTCGGAGACATCCATAGATTTTGCCAATTAACGTCAAAATATGGTTATCCCAGCACAGCGTTTTACTGAACCAAACACCCAGATTTTTGGCTTTGTGGACGAATCCAATTTGAGCATTTCCAAGATAAATGGGGGGTAACAAATTTGGATCATGACCATTTCTACTGATTACAAGGCATTTGGATTTATCTGGATTTATACTTAAAAAATTGTCCTTGGACCAAGTAAGGATATTCTTGAGATCCTCATTGTGTTTAAAAGCAGCATCATTGATAAGACCAGGTGCACTACTTATGTACAGTTGGACATCGTCGGCATACATATGCACAGCAGAGTTATGAACAACGTTTGGGAGGTCATTAATAAATATTGTGAAAAGCAGTGGGCCCAATATGGATCCTTGAGGGACACCTGTGAAACTCGCTAAGAACTCGGATTGAATACCGTTTACGAAAACTGCTTGTACGCGACCTGTGAGATAGGACAAAATTAATTTTCCAGCGGACGAGGAGAAAGCAAACGAATTTTGAAGTTTTGCGACAAGAAGTCTATGGTCAACCGTGTCAAAAGCCTTTGAAAAGTCCAGCAAAGTAAGAAAAGTACAGTAGTTTTTATCAGTTGCTGCCCTTATATCGTCGGTTACTTTAAGCAATGCTGAAGTACAACTGTGATGCTGCCGAAAACCGGACTGGTACATGCAAAGTAGGTTGTTTTGTCGAAGATAAGCAGACAGCTGATAGTGAACAGTTTTTTCTAAGACTTTGGATAAATATGGAAGTATTGCGATGGGTCTGTATTCTGCTGGGGCTCTATGCGTTGCTTTCTTTTTAAGAATTGGGATAATCTTTGCAGCTTTCCAGGACTTTGGGAAATTGGATGTTGTTATGATTGTGTTGAAAAGATGAGTTAATGCTGGAAGGACGTACGGTAGAATCATTTTTATAAAATAGGGGTGGATCCCGTCAACACCAATGGCTTTCGATTTTATTTTGAGGACAGCTCTAACAATATCCGTTTGCTCAACTCTGGAAAATTCAAAGGAACCGCTTGGTGCGATTACAGGAGATATACCAGTGTTTGTCGATTGAATTTTGATGAAATCACGATTTAGCTGGTTTGGATCAACATTATCAACTCCTGAATCAATTTTACCACAAATGCCTTGCTGACGTAAGTTCTTCCATAATATCTTGCTGGGAAGTTTATAGTTTATAGTTTATAGTAAAGAATACGCTTGGCTTGCTTTATTTTTGAACATACAAGATTTCTTAATGCTTTATAAGACAAGAAAAATTCAGGGAGCCTAAAATATTTCCACTTCCTGTATATAGCATCTCGTTCATTTTTAAGTCTAAGAATCTCTGGGGTAAACCACTGATTGATGTTGGACTTTGCAAGCTTAGTCCTAAGAGGAACGTGGCAATCAAACAACTGTGTAATTACGCTTTGCAGGTATTCAGCTTGCACGTCAGTTGAAGGTTCCGAAAATATTGGTAGCCAGTTAACACGTTGTAAGTCTCGCTCAAGAAGATCAGCTCGAACATTTTTGAAGTCCCTATATGAGTATTTCAATTGTTCTGTACAAGTGGCGAAATCAAAACAAGCAAAGAGGAGATCGTGTTTAGAAAATACAGGCGCAGAAACTTGGCTGTAAAAAACATTCCGAGTGTCGCTTGCAAGAAATAAGTCCAGGAGGGTACTACTTGAGTCAGTGAAATGAGTCGGAGTGGTCGAATTGAGAAGTTCAAGATTTAGTGTTTTCATATTTTCCATTAGAGAAAACGAAATAGCAGGATTTAAAATATTGCAGTTGAAATCACCACAAACAATAACTTTCCAAAATGATGTTGTATTATTTTCAAGAAAGCAATAAAGCTGTGAAAGGTCAATGTAATTTCTTGGTCGATAGACGACAATGAGTAGATATTTCCTTCTCTCACATGCTAGTTCAATGAAACAATACTCGAACGGACTATCACAAGGTGAGGTTGCAATTAGCTTAACGGGCAGCGGCATACGGACGTAAATAGCAACACCCCCACCGATTCGATTTTGCCTATCATCGCGAAAAATCTTATATCCTGGCATTGAGTACGCACAATCAGGTATTTTCGGGTCAAACCACGTTTCCGAAACACATACTATATCCACATTGGAACCGACAAACAAACTCCTAAATTCATCAATTTTGCATTTCGACAAACTTTGAGCATTTATGTGACATACTTTCAGGCCCGCACGCTGTGTACAGAGGATGTTAATTAATACACGCAAATTATCATTCGTGCCACTGCCAACGGAAGAATTGTTGGTATCACCCATTGGTGAAAATTATAAATAAAAGTCCCTCCAGCGCAAGAAAACTCAGAACGCGAAACATGTAAACTCTCAAATTGCTAACAGATAACAAGTTACGCAAATACAAAAGATACTTACTAATTACAATATACAAAATAGATATGTAGTAATTTAAAAAGCTTTGGTTAGGTAGCATTACGATGTTCATCATGGTTGGTAGCAGCAGCGACAAGAGAATCCAAGCGTGTGATGCAGTCGACCAAAAAAGCTTTGCCAGTTGGTGTTTGGCGTACATACACCCGTCCCCCTCGTGTGAAGACAGAAAACAGCTGATTTTGTTGTTTTAGCTCGTGAGCTTTCCGAAATAGAGCGAGATTATTTGTTGTTAAGCTTTCGTTTATAGAAATTGGTTTGTCAGATTGAATCCCGATCTGTTGTAAACAAAGTCGTTTCTTGGTTTTTTTGTATGCGGCATTTGATGAAGTTAGTAGTGTGATTTTGTCTGCCACCGATGGAAATTTGACTACTATCGAAGAACTGCCTAGTTTGCCTTTAGGTTTGGTTCTGAAGATCGCTTTGGGTGTAGGTGCTGGAGTACATTCGACAGCTGTACACAGTCGGTTGTAGACACTTTGGAGATCCTCGTTGTTAGTCGTCGGCACTCCATGAATGATAATACCAGTGGCCAGCTTATCACGTTCAACTGAATCAAGTTTATCTTTTAAGCATAATACTTCGTTTTCCAGCAGCGAGCACCGGACTGACTCTGACGTTTGCTCGAGGACTTCGACTCGCACTGTGAGCGCAGATATAGATTTGTTGACATCTTCGAATCGGGTGGTGAAATCTGCGATTATAGCGTCAAGTTTTAGCAGCAAGATGTTATGCATTTCCATTATAGTGGATTTTAATTGAGAGTTGTACTCCTCAAGCTGTTTGGTTAGTCGAACCTCGAAGGATTTGCCAAGTTTTTCATCCTTAGACGAGTTTGGTGTTTGTGGCTTGGCAATTTTTGTCAATAGCCTGGTCTCTGGTCTATGTGGAACATCAGTCATTTTGGCAGCTGATTTGCGCGCGAAGGGAGAAACCAACAACAACTAGGTTCCGTATGCAAACAAATAGTTTAGCTATTACACAATAGAAAATATCGTGGATTGTGATAAAGAAAGGCAGTATTTTCGGAAAACACGGTTGACCTCAGTAACCGACTGATCCAAAATCGGGAGGCCTGCCGATATTTTCTGAGCTCAAATAGGCGAACCCCACAGGCGGATCAATAGAAATGTGATAAAGTGGGAGGGTCATGATCCCTTGTTTTCGGATCATAACCTCACCGAAATAGGAAAAAGAAGAAGAAGTTCATGATAAATGTTAGCAATCTTACCGCAAGTTTTGACAAATGTTTAATGTAGTATTTTTTATGAAATCTATATCACCTACTTTTTCACTCCTAAATTATCAACGACATCTTCCACATCATCTTCGGTTACAAAGTCATTTATGGGTGTTTCAACATTGCCGCAATTAAAATTTTGAACAGGGCATCTGTAGTTGCTTCACCTAAATTTTGGGATACCGCATGATTTCTCAAATAAATTGACGCAATGACATTAGCTTTGTCGGAATCGCTATAGAAAGTTTTCCCGTAACTTTGAAGGCAAGATATTTGTTTGTGTTTACTTTTGATAATTTTTACTATGTTCTAAAAAGGTTTTGCATTTTTGTCTAAATCATTAAGTTTTTTGTTCCGATTTTCATTAAATTGGAGATAAATGTGATTGAAAATCAATTAGTTTAAGAAGAGACTGCATTTCTGTATATTGATATTTGATATATTTGATATTTATTGGATAACCTATAATTTCACATTAAGATCAATCTTATATTCCGTGATTGGCTTAAGGAAAATAAATTAAAATTCAAACAAGAATCAGTAGTTACTTTTAAGTGAATTTCAGATTCGAGTTTACAAATTTTAGGAGAGGAAAAATTAATTCAACTAATCTTTATTAACATCTTTTACAATAAGCTTAGTTGTAAGCTGTAACAGTAAAAGTTATAAATTACTTTGCATTGAGTTAAACAAATCTTTACATTTAAAATTTGATTTAAATTAAGGTATAAGATATTGACTGACGATATTTCTGCCAATTTCTTCTCCCTATATTTCTAATTCTAATTATTTCTAAAATATATCGAGTGATTTTATCGACAAAACTCTTTCTAGGAACTTTTGGGGCACTTACATCAACAGAATTTAAAATATGGCTTGTAAATTGTTTAAGTATGTAGTCAACGTCTCCATCATTATTAATGTTTTCTAACTTAAAAGAAGGATTATATAATGTCATTGCCTGTCGTTGTTTTTCAGCACAAAAAAGTAGGTGCATTCACTGACTTGGCATTATTATAAATCATTAGCGTGCATTATTATAAGTCCTTAGCGTGCCTTCCTTGTTGAAAGAAAGGAAATTCAAGTTTGGATCGATTGATTCTAACAACAATATCGCATTGTGCGAAACTGTAGAACGAAATTTCATTGAATATTTGGAAGTATATACATATTTAAAATATATCTGTCTTCGCGTCTTCGGGACATAGTTCGGAAGCAACATCTTCCAGAAAACCCATCTTACAGTGCGCCCCACGTTCCGTGCTTAGAATCTTTCATTACGCATAGCCCGTCTGTTATATACTCGTGATATACTGAAAGACAGTTGATCATTTTTTCCCCTTACGTCGATAGTTAGAGGGTTTCAAGCCAGAAATGAAAAAGTCTACACATTTTTTGTCAATTTCAAAGCCGCCTTTGACCTGGTAGATAGAAGTGCATTGTTATACAAGCTTTCACAATTGGGACTCTCGACTAAATTTCTCCGCGTGATTAAAGAAATGTATTCCGACATTTCCAATCCTTCGGATTGGTTTGAAACGGACATACTTAGGTGTCAAACAAGGATGTGATCTCAGTGCACTACTGTTCGCACTCTTCATCAAGATATGGTAGCCGAGCTGCCTGGTGGCATACTTATCTGGGAGTAGAGCTACCCTGAACTCTATCCTGGATTTTAGGAAACATCTCTCTGCGAAAGACGATTCCTGCCAAAGCTTGATGAATCTATCTTGAAAAAAAATATTTTTAAACGAGCATATCTTTCTCTCAACAAAGTACAAATTAGGAACATGGACTGGTGGATGGCGAAATGGCGAAGTTTTGGAGTTCAGTGTAGGGTGGCACTAAATATAGTTCCAGGAAGTTTGGATCTTTTACGAGAGCAACTGTATCAAATAATCGAAGAAAAAGAGAATTCGGATAGAACTCTGCTGACAGCAAAGGCCCGTCAATCGGAGAGCAGAATATTGTATTCCCAATTAAAGTTCAATCTGTTGGGAGATAGCTACCTCCGAGATTCTCTAAGCTACAAGGAAATTTCTCTTATACTCAAAACAAGATGCAAACTCATTGCTCTAAACGGAAGTCCATATAATGGGAGTTTTGATCAAATGGAAGAAACAATCAAAATTTTGAACGGCGGTAACTGGGACACAACTCTATTCCTTTGTGAGGGTGCTATATAAATATAGAATGCTGATTATAACTGAATATCTAATCTCTTAATGTAATTTTCTAATTTTTTATTTTAATTTAGGTTAGGTTAGGTTAGGTAGGGTTATGAGGTTGTCATAAAATACTATGCACCAAAGTGGGCCCATCGCGATCCCTAGGAAACTTATTTTAATTTACTTAAAGCCAAGTTGCTAACCGAGCTGACGGCATTGCCATGGCTTAAAAGTTCGTATTTGTAAATACATATATATTGTAATCTCGCAAAGTTAATAAATTAATTTTCTAATCAAATCTAATCTACTGAAAGAAGATGGCACTATCCTTGCTACGTTTGCTAATGACGCCACTGCCCTAGCAGTAGGTAAAACAATCGAAGAAACGACTGAAAACTGCAAAACGCACTGAATAAAGAAAATGAATGGACGAGGGACTGACGGATCTCCCTCAACGAATCTAAATCTGTTCATGTGAATTTCACTTACAAGAACACTAATGACTTGCCAATTTTTCTAAACTCTGCCCGAATACCTTTTGCAAACGAAGCCAAATACTTGGGAATGACACTCGACGCAAGGCTGAAATAAAATTCGCAAGTGAAAATGAAACGTAAAGAACTCGGAAAACATTCCCAGCTCAGTACTAAGAACAAGCTGCTTTTATACAAGCAAGTGCTAAAGCTGGTGTGAACCTACGGTTGGGGTTGTACCAAGAAAATAAATGACAATATTTTACAAATTTTTCAAAATAAAGTGCTAAGAGAAATTGTCCAAGCACCGTGGTATAGTAGAAACGGCGATACCCACAGGGATCTCGGAATTCCGACAATCGAAGCTGAAATTATAAGCTTCGCGAGAAAGCATAGAAACCGACTTATTGGACATGTCAACAATACGGTCCTACAAAATTTGGATGAGAGCAATTTATTGCGCCGAGTACAAAGGACGAAACCTTTCGACTTGGTGAGTTAATGATTAACCGCGTCTAGATCGTGGAACATGCATGATCGTTCAGTGGAAAGTAACCTGCCAATCGTTTTTATTTCGTGATAGAAAAACTGCTTCACAAGTTATTACTTAGTTGCAATATCTAACAAAGAATCTAACACTACTATGAGCACGCGCTTGCTATTTTCATAGTGCCTATGCAAGATTTCCACCTACCCTCGGAGGAAAAAAATAAAATAAAAAATTACGTATAGCCTTGCGCCATTTTAGTGCCATTTTGGCGTGCCTACATTCGTCCACAACTGACCACCGTTTATTGTCTGCAAAAGTGGCCATTCGAGCCAATTACCAATTGGCTGTTTAGTGCACCCAGTGGTTCCTAAGGAATTCCGAGGTTGACCACTGCTTTGTCATTCGTCCGCCTTTTCATTTTTTTTTTATTTACGCGTATCTCTTCACATTTGATTCTCTACATAAATTCCAAAAGCAGTGAGGTGGTGATGTCTGCTCACCCCATCCGCTTGATCACTGCTTGACTGCCCAGTGTAACTAGGATATTTTTCCCATCATTTCACCTTCTTTCAAGTGGTCCATTGCGTGCAGTAGAGCGATTCTGCTGGTTTGATATATTGGGGGTTCTTGTCGCAAAACTCCTATGACAAATGCCTGCACAAAGCTCTGCTACATATCTACCATAAATCCATCCGCTAAAATAGTTATTGTTCCCATTTTCCTATCCGGGACTGATCCATATTTCAGTAATACAAATTCTTTTTTATCCTCTTCATAAACATATTTAAATCCATAGACGCATTCTTCGTAATATAATGATTCAAACGGAAAAATTCCGAAAAATAACTTTCATACTATTGGTGTGGTTCTCATGCCTTTAGAATTGCTCCACATGTAAAACGCTGTACCCCATCGAAATGCTTCATTAAGGTCTTTTGTGCGGATTTCTATCACTATGTCACCGAGACATCTTCCACAATTGTTGTCCACATACATTTCTCGCTGATAAAGCACCCTTTTACCTTTCCAGATCTTCTGTTCAATACGATAATTCCGAATTATTCCGGTATCTAGGTATTTACTTCTCACAGATGCCTTGTTTTTCGTTCCAGAACGTGTTAAGGGCTATATTCAAATCTGTTTTCTTTCGCATTAATAGAAAGGTCTTATTTTAAACACTATTGTTCCACCACATAAGTGTCCTCCTGATAATGACTGAATTGAGATCTATCAACTTACCCCTTGGAATTATTGTTACCATTGACATACTATATATGGACTGCTAGTAGCCAACTTCGTCGCGTTGCTTCCAATATTAGCGCTAGCTCTCTTGGCTCGGAGCAGAAAGAAATGCAAACTTACACTTGTTTGAAATTTTATTGGATGCAGTTGTGTGTGCAAAGATAGTGTTTTCTTTGACATATTACATAAAAAATTGATTCGTAATAAATATATGAATATTGTGCAATTTGTGGGGCAGAAAAATGCATATACAACGATTTTTTATTCAAATTTTGGTGGTTCCATCTATCGGTAATTATTTGAACTAACATATTTTCGAGGTAACATCTGTTGCAAACAATGCCTTAACAATTTGAATTTCAACCGTTGTACTTAGCAAATCCACACAAACTCAAGAGGTGTCTCTACCATTCTATGGAGAAATTCAAGATGGTTGGCATTTTGTTTCCATATTTTCCGCGTTGAACCAAGAGGGCTAGTTATGTTGGCGTCATTTTCTTGGGCAGAGATTGTATGGAAGTGACATTTTACTACCAGTCCATATATAGTACGTCAATGATTCTTACCTTACATAGTCAGCTGTATGGATGCCGATTTCCTTAAGTTTGTCTAAGAGAGAGTCCAGAGTTATGTCAAATAGAGTACGTGATACGACACCACCCTTCTGCAACTTCAGCGCCCATGACTGCTGTTACTGCAGTACTTCATGTACATAGCCCCCTTGTGGAACGCGTTCAACTTGGTGTAGTGTCTCCGTACGTATGTTATCTTTCATTAAAGGAATACATTTTAAGCGTCATACATATGATCCCGTGCAAACATTTTCACTTACTTTAACCGAAATTCTCTTGATTATCAGTCTAAAGAATATCGATTTTTTCGACAGTTGAAATACTAATGACTAGTTTTTCCTTCTAGGAGTTGGGTCAACAGTGGGATTAACTTTGATTTAAGTGCTGAGCAACCTGTTGAAATCATTTAGTCCTGATAGTTAAACAGGCATAAAACTATTATCTGCTTTCGAATTGTAGATCTAAAATACATATTTCATTCAAAGGAAATTAGATAGGTACCGTAACCAAACTTCTTCCATCCAGCAAGGAACTTACACTCACAGAAAGTTGAACTGTCGTAGGAAAATCTAACCGCCGAACTGCCGAACGTCTGGTCAGATAATTGCGCTGTAAATTTTCTCTTTCCATAGTATTCGGTTTAGATCATTTGTGTTGGGATTTACCACTCTTTTTTCGTGCCACTAGGTAGTGAATCAACCCAACACCCAGCCCGGGTCATCGTATTCGATTGCACGATGATATAAAATTTTGAAATTTATTGTTACCAAGATATCCTTCGATTTTTATGTTTGAATTTTACGTCAATTTAATGGAATGTTGTGGCAACAAGGGACCGAGAAAGCATCTTAACCTTTTCATCCGGTCTTATGCTTGACTGAATTACTTCGATAGGCCCTAATGTGGCTGAATTTATATTAACACAGCCAGCAGATTAATAATTATGAAGTTTAGATACAGTTGCCAGACAGGCTACTCCAAGTCTCGACAGAGTACATAATGAATCGTTTCGCAGAGGGTTACCAAAATCAGTAGGATTCCATCTAATTTCCGTATTTAGTCATCCGAAGGGAAATATTCGTCAAATATCTGAAATTTATGAGAGTCGTTAACGGGTTCACAACATGCAGCAAAAAGTTTAATTGGATATAGGGGATGGGGAAATGTCACCACATGGGGTAAACAAATTTACTTAATTAGAAATCAGGGCCTAGAATTTTAGGAGTAATTTTATATTGAATTGATTGAAGCCAGTGGGAATGAATTTGCCAATATTGATACACATAAATTGAAAAATTCATTACCTTGAAAATTGTGGTTACCAGCAGGCAGGAAAAGGTCAACTACTAGAGGTTCGAACGATGGTGTTGCTCAGGTGCAAGACATACGTATACTGTGGCTTACACTAATTAAGCTTTGTGTAAATCATTAAAGTCAGCCTTCCGAAGGGTAAGACGGCAACTCCGAACAAAAGTGTCTACCTCTTCGGAGGAAAGGCTGACATCGCTCTCATATAATAAATTTCTTGAATAAATAACGAAGTACTATATGTAAATAATGTTAAAGTAAATTAAATGTAATCGACAACGCTGAAAAGAAGCTATGTTGTGACACAAAACCATATCAAGGTTTTTTTTTAATGCCAGATAGAAACACGAACGACGCGACGTGGGAATAATGGGTTTCGAATAAGGGTGAAAAATGGCAGGTCTTGACAAATCATCCAGATTGTTGTTGGAATGCGTCTGGCTGAACATATTATTGTAGTGGACACGATGCAGTTTTGTAACCAGGCGGTGCTCTCCTTTAAAGAACATCTGCAGAGTTCATGCTGAAAAATCGCATGCGTGAGTACGGCCTCATCGATGACAATGCCTAATTTTGGAGGCTGAAAGCACACCTAGGTGTCGATAAATTAATTTGGAGATCGTCTGCATGAAAGCATTTAAACATTCATTTAAACGGTCATTGATATACAAGAAAAATAAATATGATCTAAAGTTGAGCCTTATGGTACACCATATAACAAATTGCTGAATGTAGAGACTCTGTCACCAAAGGTAATATTTTGACTTCAAGTATGCAAATAGTTTCTGATAAGGTAGACAGATTTTAAGTACGCCAAAACATATGAATTGAGTCTTTAAAAAAAGATGCCCATGTCCAAGCCAAATTGAACTTTGAGGTCATTGAGCACCTTAACCTTAGCGGTAAACCAGCTGTGGTGCGCTCTGACTACTGAATGAATCGAAGACAACTAACTACACCGATTTAGACCGATTAATATCTGTTTTGTAAGGATTTTCTCAAAAACTTTCGACATGCAAGGTAAAATACTTGTTGGCCGACAATGTGCAGTCGCTTAGGCTAGGGTTTTTTTCTTGCAACTGGGATATTTATACGATTTCGAACTGTAAGAAAAATGTGAAGACCTGATACTAAAATTGATCGTATTGGTATGGTCCAGGAAATTAAATTGGAAAATGAAGGTGCATGGAAGTATTAAGAAGGCAGACACAGAACTATACGCCTGTAAAAGTGCCTTGGACTACAAATAGGATGTCCGTCCGCAAACAATGCACTAGTTATATCAATAGTGATACAGAGCACCCCAAAATCTTAAGCTTAAGCAGCAACGTAGTAGAAGTGGTGGAGAGAAATAACTCCACGGGAATTTATTCCACATGTAGTGGAAAATAAGCCCACTTTTTTAATGTGAAGTTATTTCCCACTAGAAATGAGAATCAATTAAAAGCGAAATTTGATGAAGTTGTTTCCCGCATTAGATTTGGAAAAGGGCTGTGCGAATAATCGCCCAAAACATAGTCCCCCAAATTTAAAAAAATGAACAATCGCCCAACATTCTTGGGCATTTGTATATAAAGTAAGAAAGCCCAAAAAAAGGTACTACGGCCCAAAAATTAATGAACATTCGCCCAAACACACAAGTGAATGCCTGTGCGAATAATTGCCCTCGCCTTCCTTGGGCGATCGTTCATCTGTCGTATTAAAGTGGATATAATAGGCTTCGGTGCATTTCAACATTACAATTCATTTGAAAGGAAAACTTCGCAGATCACTTGTGTGAATATTTATGGCGACGTAGAGTTGTGAACTTACAAGTAGATATCATAAACAGTGCATATGTATGGGGGGGCATCCATGCATCTCATGGATTTAAAGAAACTTTGCATATACCCAACCACGCACCTACTCAAAATCGAACAGCGACCCCAAGGAGGGGGTTGCAGGGAGTACCATGCCCCCCATACATATTCCACTATTTATGTTCTTCCTATTTCCTATTTCGTCCAGGTTATGATCCGAAAACAAGAGATCATAACTCTCCCACTTCACTGCATTTCTACTGATCCGCCTGTGGAGACGCCTATTTGAACACAGCAAACTCCACACTGCCAGATAGTGCTTTGCTACGAGGTCGTAGACTTTTCCATGGGACAAGTCCACTTTCGAACTCGTACAGTTGTAGGAGTACTCAAAGGTCCTAACATACACAAATCCGCTGGCCCAGATGGTATACCCCCTATTGTTCTGAAGAGGTGTTCTTCTTCGCTGGCAAAACCACTGCGTGAGCTTTTCCACCGATCCTACTCTTCAGGTCTCTTTCCGAGTAAGTTGAAAACAGCATTTGTCCAGCCCGTACCTAAAAAAGGCGATCCTTCTTCTCTCTCTAACTACCGTCCCATTGCACTAACGTCCCTTCTTTCCAAGGTCATGGAAACGCTGATAAACCGTCAGCTAATGAAATATCTTGAATCACGAAAGCTCCTCAATGACCGACAGTATGGCTTTCGTGGCAACAGGTCCACTGGTGATTTGATGTCATATCTCACCGATAAGTGGAACGAATCTCTGCACCACTCCGGTGAAAGTAGGATTATTGCGCTTGATATTTCAAAAGCATTTGACAGAGTTTGGCATCAAGCTCTTTTGTCGAAAATGAGTGCATTTGGGATCGATGATACTCTTCTTCTTTGGATTAGAAACTACCTTTCGGGCCGTTCAATTCAAGTTGTTTTGGACGGCTTCAAGTCTGCAATTCACCATATAAATGCTGGTGTTCCCCAGGGCTCCGTTTTGTCTCCGACTCTCTTTCTCATTTTTATAAATGACCTCTTGTCTGCTACTTCTAATCCAATCCATTCCTTCGCTGATGACAGTACCCTCAGTTTTTCATATTCGTTCCCTAGCTCACGTCCCTGCTCTTCGGCCGTAGAAGAGGAACGACATCGTATGTTAAACACATTAAACTCCGACCTGGACAGCATAACCAAATGGGGTTCAATCAATAGAGTAGAATTTAATGTATCCAAAACTCAATGCTGTCTTCTGTCATTAAAGCGAAACCCTACTCATCAGACATTATGTTCTACGCTCGTAGAACTTTCTCTCACAATAACCAAGGGCATCCTCATCCGGTTTTGTTAAAGCACATGCCTTTCCGCCATACAGCAGGACTGGGATGATTAGTGTCTTATAAAGAGTTACCTTAGTAGTTCGAGATACATAGAAACAACAGTAATTCTTCGTTTGATCTCCCTACTGATGTCATTTGCGGAGTTCACCATAGAGCCTAGGTAGACAAAATCCTTTACTACCTCAAAATTATATCTGTCTATTGTGGCGATGTTGTGTTTCCTATTTTGTAGACAGCATATATTTTGTTTTGCTTTCATTGACCGCTAGACCCATCTTTGCTGTCCCGATCTCAATACTCGTAAATGCCCCATTGACGGCCCCCTGAGTTCTTCCGATTATGTCAATGTCATCGGCATAAGCGAGTAGTTGTACAGACTTGTAAAAGATTGTACCTTCCGTGTTGGCTCGTGAGTTTCGTACAATTCTCTGAAGCACTATGTTAAAGAGATCGCATGATAGCGCGTCATCTTGTCTAAGACCTTTCCTAACATCGAATGGTTCGGTGATGTTTTTACCGACTTTGATAGAGCATCCCCATTTTACACAAACGGACGAGCTTGGCAGGGATGTCAAGACTAGACATGGCTCTGTGTAACTCGTCTCTATACACGCTATCATAGGCAACTTTGAAATCGATGAAAAGGTGGTGCGTATCGATTTTATATTCATAGGTCTTTTCCAAGATCTACCGTAGTGTGAATATTTGGTCAATGGAGGACTTTCCCGGCCGGAAACCGCACTGATAAGGACCTATGAGATGGTTGACGATCGGTTTTAAGCGTTCACATAATCCGGCAGACAGGATCTTATATGCGATGTTGAGGAGACTTATACCTCTGTAGTTGGCGCAGTTCAGAGGGTCTTCTTTCTTCAGGATCGGGCAAACGAGGCTGAGATTCCATTCATCGGGCATACTATCGTCCGACCAGATTTTACAGATGAGTTGGTGCATGCTCCTTACCAACTCATCTCCTCCTGCCTTGAAAAGTTCAGCGGCAAGGCCGTCAGCTCCAGCAGCTTTGTTGGATTTGAGTTTAGATATCGCTATCCTCACTTTATTCTGATCGGGCTGACGGGAATCTTGACTGTCATCATCACTTTTGAATGGCTCATTCTGCCTGAGAGCGGAATATTTGTCATCATCGCCGTTTAACAGTCTGCAGAAATATTCCTTTCGTATCTTCAGCACCGACTGCGATTCTACTACTATATTGCATTTCCGTCTCTGCAGGCTTCTGTTCTGGCTTTGAAAGTCTGGCATGTTCTTTTTACATTTTGGTAAAATTTTCGAACATTATTCCTGCAATAAAGTCTCTGAGTAGAGATCGCGAGTAGCTCTAGTCCTTCTATGCAGCGCTGCTTTGTATGCCTCTTGTTTTGCTGCATGTGCTTGCGGCACCCCTCATCAAAACACTTGTTTCGTTGTGGTGGCCGAGAGAAACCCAGCACATCAAAGGCGGCATCTCTGATGGTTTGTTGGCAACGCTGCCACTGGTGTTCCGCATATGCTGCTGGCGGCATAGGACTTAGATTAAGATTAGAAGAAACTCGATCGGCAAAGGTTCTGGCGGTCTCTTGCGATTGTAGCCGGCCGACGTCAAATTTCTTCGCAGTATTTCGTTGGGTTCGCTCTCTTCTGGATATCCGCAGCCATACCTTGGCTACAACTAGGTAGTGATCCGAGTCCATGTTGGCTCCTCGGAAAGTCTGGACACCCAGAATACTGGAAGAGTGCCTTGCGTCGATCGCAATGTGATCAATTTGGTTGACAGTTTTTCGATCAAAGGAGAGCCATGTTCCCTTGTGAATATCGAGACGTGGGAACCGCGTTCTAGTTACGACAAAGTTTCGTCCCGCCGCAAAGTCGATTAGCCTAAGTCCGTTGTCGGATGTGATGTCGTGCGGGCTGTGCTTTCCGACCACGCTACCAAAGACGTCCTCTCTTCCTAGCTTTGCGTTAAAATCACCTAGGAGAATTTTAACGTCGTGGCTGGGGCTAGAGCTGGTTGAGGTCTTCCTTTGCAGCGTCGTCCTTCTTCTCGTGAGCGTGAACGCATATTAGGCTAATGTTGGCAAATTTCGCCTTGATACGGATAGTCATGAGGCGCTCGTTCACATGCCGGAAACTCAAGACTTCTTGCCTAAGTCTTCCTCCAATGACAAAACCGCACCCGAATAGACGCTGTCCTTTTTGTCTGTAGCAATCGCCGTAGTAGATGTCGCAGTTTTTCATACTCCTTTTGCCCGGCCCATCCCATCGCACTTCTTGGATGGCGGTAATGTCTGCTTTGAGACACTCTTGGGCCTCCGCAAGTTGTTCGGCTGCACGTGGTTTGTAGAGGGACCTAACATGCCATGTGCAGACACGAAGTTCGTTGTCCTTTTTACGTTTGCTTGGATCGTCAACAGTAAGATCATCCGTGTCCGAGGCTGTTGGTTGCTTCGTAACAGAAAGGTTTTTTACGTGGTAGGGAAGTTAACCCGACGGCACAACTCCCAACATGGAGGACCGTATCATTTTTTTTACCCCTAGGACAAGAGGCCTGATACACCGATGCCAGTAACCCACTTCGGGGATATGAGCGCTACTGTTGACCCATTAAGGGTTCATCCGCCACCATCTCTTTTTCAGTACCCTGACGCAGTATTGAAAATCCATCGGGAGAATTCACCCGCCGCACGTCCTCCTTATGCCTCGTCCGGCTAAACATATTCGAGCTGAAGTTCACCCAGATGTGCTTACACAGGTCTGAGTGCTCAGCTACACATATATCGTCAGACTCAGCACACGGTCATCGTTAGTTCACTACCAGACAGCTATCCAGCGACCACAGCGAGGAGGTGATGATGCGGTTTTGCCACGCCTAAAAAATGTGGAATGCTTCACGATTTTGCGTGTCATCCTTGCGCAGGACTATTGCCCATAGGCAGCTATAAAAGAAAAATGCATGTCCTGTCATGAAAGGATCTGAAAATGGGCAATCATTAACCAGATGGAAAAACAAAAAAAAACAGATGGCCACATCGAAGTCCTTTTTCTCCTTTATTAGGATTAGGTAACACTGACAAGGGCACCGTGCACAAAAAAGGTAGCTTATCCTATTTTTTATGATACTTTACGAGTCTTCGAGGAATGATAGTTGCGAAGTGTGGGCATCGATCAAAGCGCGAACCCTTTTAGGGTTATTTTCTTTTTTATGATTTGCGAGTCTTTGGCGATTGTGGGTCAATTGCGAAAACGGTCAACGCAATGTGCTTAGGGTAGTTATCTTTTGTTAAGATGTTTTGCAAAGTACTGATTCTTTTGTGACTGAGCGTCTAGTATAAAGTACTGTACTAGCATTCCCAGTCGACAGAATTGGGAGGAGAATGCTATTCTCGAAAATTCTGCATTGGAAATATACACTGATGGGTCTAAAACAAAGGACGACGTAGGAGCTGGTATGTTATCAGTCGCCCTTGATATGAAACAGTCTTTTAGATTACCGGAATATTGCAGTGTATTCCAAGCGGAGGTTAATGCTATTCGTGCAGTGGCTAAATGGTTGTCGCTGAGATCGGTATCGAGAGATCGGTATCGAGCTCGGACATCCTTAAACATCAACATCCTCGAACCATCAAGGTATAGATCTAAATTAGTAAAGTAAGTAATATCACGTATCCCTAAATAGGATATACTGGTCACTGTGACATTTTAGTTCACTACATGGCAGATAAATTAAGCAAAAATGACACTAACCAGGAATTATTGACTGCGGATTTTTCATATAGAAACGGCGAGATATACAATTTCCGCATTAGCACTGGGTCAGGCCAATGAGAGACGCTGCAATCTTGACACGTTTAACCATGCGAAGAAGACGCGGCAAACGCAAAATGGAAAGCCTGTTAGTTATCAGCAGACCACGCATATGCACCCTAGGTAGTAGGTAGGGTGCTAACTGGTCAGGTCATTGTGCATTAGGCAGGCAGGCCGCCAGGCTTGGAATTACAGCCAATGACTTCTGTCTCAGCTGTATAGATGAAGAGGAGGAGGAATCACCCTTTCACTTGAATTACACTGTCATCAGCAAGAAAACAAACTCTTGGATAATCTTTCTTTGAGGAACTTACAGAAATTCCCGATTCAGATATCAATAGCATCTGGAAATTAATCCAAAAATCAGAATACGAAAATAACCGGCTCAGTGGTAACACAATTAGACGCATTTGGTCTAAGTGAATCCTAACGATTACGGAAGATAACTACTTAACCTAACCTAACCTAACCTATGGTCCTGAAATATGGCGTAAAATCATTTTGACAAAATGAAAGTAAGTATTCCGTCCTTACTAATAGCATCTAATATCTAATTTCAATATCAATAACTTCGACATTCAAAACAACTTCGAAGCCAGAAGCAATACTTGAGGTTTCATAAATACACCCTATAAGCTGATTATTCTGAAATTGCAAATTTATAGAGAGATGAATCGAATGAAGATTTATCAGCAGTTGAAACCACCTGCCTACTTTATTATACAATAAAATGCGCTTATAATTTTGTTTTAATCCCTTAGCGATTGCGGTTGGGACTCTGACCATACCATAAAATACCTCGACAATCTAGCTGAATTCTGGCCAACCTTATGGCCGTACTTAAACTAACGAAGTATAAACACCAATAAACGACATAGGTATGTCCTTAGTAGGTAATGCACATAAATGTTAGAAATATATTTGCTCTAAATAAGGGCCATACATCAGTCATAATGAAGAAAAACCCTGTTCACTCTGGCAAAGTCCAAAGTTCCAACGAACGCGTTCACATACATTCATGAAAAAGAACAAATTTAACCAAGGGAATAGTTAAACTCGAATATTATAATTTAGTTTCTATTCGGTAAATCTGCGATATACAGAAACGTTCCTACCTGGAGCCCATCTTGTTAGAGTTAGAAATATTTATACGAGGAAAAGATATTGATATACGTTTGGTTTGTGAAACTCATCTAACAAAGCAATCAAATGTTAAGATAAGGGGCTATAGCACCTATCACGCTTTTCACTCGTCGGATAGGGCAACAGGCGGATCATCTTTGTTCATAAAAGAATGTATTGAACATTCGGTAGAAATAAACATTGGATTAAAAACAATATAAGTAAGCGCGTAGGAAATAGATATGTTTCTTTTAACAATTCATCTATATATTGCCCGCTGCGGTGCAAACTTGAAAAAAGTGATTTTACAAAGATCGCAAACTCTCTTAGACAAAATGTTATTATAAGTGGCGACTTTAACGCGAAGCACACCTTCTGAGGTTCAAGATGCGTCTCTCCAAAACATAGAATGCTTTATAATGCGGGTATGGGATACAGTTGTGACTTTAACTTGACGGATAAGCCAACATACTGGCCGACTGATAGAAATAAGATATGAGATCTGATTGACTTCTTTGTTGTTAAAGGAGTATCTGGCAACTGCTTAAAAGTTGAAGAAAATCTTGATCTCTCTTCTAATAATTCTCCAATCATTATGTTTCGTTAAAAAAGCAGAACCAGCTAGACTAACTAAAGTCAAAACTAAGACTTGAAGAGGAGGGCCTTCAAAATGGCAACAAAGTCGGACTCCGCAACATAAAGCACATCTATCCCATTAGAAATTCCTGCGGAGCTAAGTTTAGACGCAGATACTTATCGCGCTAAGTCTAAAGGTTGGGTTCTTTGTATACGGAGTATTAAATTTCTTTCATCCAAAACTTGGAGGACTTTTATGCTTTCTCGCGTAGTTTTTTCTTCGATTGTTTTATTTTCAATTATGCATATCCAAAGAATTCGAAAAAATATTGCTTAGGCGCATACAGACAGTTATAAAAGAAGAACGCCTCATCCCGGATCACTAATTCTGATTTAGAAGCAAGCATATTACAGTTGACCAAGTACATAGAATATCAGATGTAATTGAGAAATTTCTTGAAGAAAAAATATTTGCTCAAGCAGAGAAATGTATTGGTTACTTAGACAATTTTCCAAGCTTAATACGATATATAGGCACAGAACAAACTGCTTTTATAAAAGCAGTTGCTAAAGCCGGTATAGACATATAGTAAACAAGTCTGGGGTTCTACCAATATCCTCTTCTTCTTCCTATTTCGGCGATGTTATGGTCTGAAAACAAGTGATTATAACCCTCCCGCTTCACCGCATTTCCAGTGATCCGCCTGTGGGGTTCGCCTGTTTGACCTCAGATAATATCGGCAGGCCTCCCGAATTTGGATCACTTCATTACTGAAGCCAATCAAATGCAGGTGTCGTTGCATTTGTGTGATCCAGGCGTTTATAGGCCTGCCTCTCCTGCCTCGCGGTGTCTTCGGAAAGTTCATTGATATTGTGTACATGCCAATGCCAGCTGAGCCTTTGGGTCCGTCACTTTACCTTCAAGCAGATAATCAAGGACCGTGATAAAGAGGAAAGGACTTAAAACGCTTGCCTGTTGCACACCGACTTTGATTGGGAACTCTTCGGTTACTCCAGCGGTGCATTTTACTCTTGTCTTTGCTCCTTCGTTCATGTTCATGATCATCTGTACATAGGTTTCTGAAACCCCTCGATGTCTTAGCGCCACCCATATCGAATCTCGTGGTTGTGTGTCGAATGCCTTTTCAAAGTCAACCAATACAATATGCAAATCCTTTAAGGAATCACGATGTTTTTCCATTATAATCCTTAAACTTTGGATTGCATCTGTGGTTGATTTACCCAAGACAAACCCGCACTGATCATCAGATAGCCGTATTATTTTTCGCAGTCGGCCACCTAATATCCGCTCAACGATTTTCATGGTGTGTGGCATCAGCTTGATCGAACGGTAGTTATCACAGTTTCGCGTATCACCCTTCCGTTTGTGTACAGGGAGAAGGTAACTTTCCCTCCATTGTTTTGATATTGGGTCACCTCTCATAAATTTGGAGATCAGAATTCTGAGTCATCTGAACCCGATGACTCCCATCTTTTTCCAAAACTCATAGGGCATCTCGTCTGGCCCAACCGCTTTTTTTTTTTTTTGAGTATTTGACCGCCTTAGCCGGTGGTCTTGACTACTTCCTCAATCGCTCCTATCGTGGAATGGCTCATACTCATACTACGAGCATCGATACCAATACTCACCACGGAAGTAATACTAAATGAAAAACCGCGCGGGCCTTTTGGTTTCGGTAACTTTCACAAAAGAAAAAAAAAGGAAAGGGTTTTCCAATAGGAACGGGTCGATTTGGACAGTTCATGACGGCCAAGTTGTTTCTTCTGTTCTTAATTTTTTATTTCTTTTATTTTTACGACACTAAAAAGAAATCACCATGGCAAGTTACAGCGTCGAGCAAGACGTGCAAATGATAAAACTAAATGTTATCAAAATGGGTGTTCTTTTGTGGCAACGATGCGCGCGATGTGCCCATTTTACGGATTACATGGTCGTCCTTCACAGTCCACTATTCAACATTTGGTGGCTAAATTCGAGTCAACCGTAGTAAAACAATCAGCCAACACCCGTAAGTCAACGAAACGCAAGATCTGCCGAACACATCGCCGCTGTCCGTGAGAGTGTGCAGGAGAACCCAAGGCAGTAAATTTCTCGCCGCGCAAAAGAACCCGGCCTTTCGCAGATATCAGCTTGAGGAATTTTGCGTCGGAACTTGGGCCTATATCCGTGTGAAATCATACTGACCCAGGAGCTGAAGGAAAACGACAATAGACAATGTCGTGTGTTCGCTGCCTGGGCTCTGGAGCAGTTGAAATTGGATAATGATTTCAGCAAAAAAAATCATCTTTAGCGACGAGGCCCATTTTTCGATGAACAAGCAAACTAGCCAGATTTGTGACGATGCCAATCCACATGAGGTCCACCAAGTGGCAATGCATCCGCAGAAAGTTACTGTTTAGTGTGGATTGTGGGTCGGCGGCATCATCGGTCCGCACTTCTTCGAAAACGACGATGGCATTGCCATCACCATCAATGGAGAGTTCTACCTATCGATGATAACCAATTTCTTTTGGCACAAATTGGATGATATGGATATGAGCTATATGCGGTTTCAACAGGACGGTGGTACGTGCTACATAGCTGATGCCACAATGGACAATCTGCACGAGCGATTTGAGGGCGTGGTTATCTCACACAGATGCAACGTGAACTGGCCACCGAGATCGTAGGACTTGACCCCCTTCGACTTTTTCTTGTGGGGCTCCTTAAGTCGCGGGTCTATGCCAATAAGCCGCAAACGTCCGGTGCCCTCAAAGTCAACATAACCCGTGCCGTAGCTCAAATTCAGCCTGATCTATGCGCCAGAGTCATTGAAAATTGGACCTCTCGGATGCGCGCCACCCAGCGAAGCCGCGGCGGCCATATGAACAATGTCATATTTCACACATAATGTAATGAAAGGCATTTCAAATAAAATAGAAAATTCGTTAATCTTTCAGACACAACTTGTTTTATTCAAGCTTAACATCAACTCGTTCTTATTGGCAAACCCTTTACATTGGAAAGTCAGTGTTGACTGTGTTGATAAATCGTAAAAAAAAATGTTGTTAACCGCCTCGAATTTGTTATCCTACAAAAAACACATAAATGGCTTAAATGTAGGAGGAGTTTCCGGAGTCATTTGTGTCATTCATTCCATTTTTCAAAACTTAACTTGAAGAAACTATATGCAATTATCTGACCCTCGGTTGTAGATTATTCCCCGTTGTCACGAATAAACGGATCGAAGTGCACAGACAAAAGCTAAAAACAAACAGTCATTTGCTCTAAAAGGAAAGTTGTGGCAAATATCAAATTAGAATTCAGACTATGACTAAAAGGCGGTTGACCAAATAATTCTAGTGCTACAACCAACCCCTCTATACTGGAGCAAAGTCTTGGACATCATTTCAATCTGATTTTAGATTCACCTCACAATCTGCAAATAATGGAACGAAAGATCTAAACTCCTAAACGGTATCATTAGCCGGCAGGAATTTTTCGTCGTCTTCACACATTTGCTGCATCCCAAGGACTTTTGAACTTTAGTCCTCGCACTTGTATGAACATAGATATATCAGTATGTTCATATACGCCTTCATCGATTGGCGTGTTCCATTAAATCGAAATCGAAAAGAATCTGATTAAGAGTTGTTGTACTACTTCGGTACGTGCCATTCAGACCAATCGAACATACGAGGGTCAGATACATATGTACATGGCCAGATGGAACCAGAAACTAAAGGAATTGGTTAAACATTACAGTAATGACAATCTCTTGGGATATTGGATGCGATGGAATCAAAACTCTGAAATCCCGATTCATGAATACATATCGAATCACACCCAGAAAGGACTTTGCATCCACCCGCAAGCCAAACATAAATTTTGAATTCAATTCGGAAAACAATTTACTTAATTCCCCAAACAGCTAAGAATGGCTCACAGGATTCTTTACGCTGGCTATTTAAATGAGAATTTCAATCCTCACCCAAAAATTACACGCACACGTTTTTCGGCGGACCGATGGGGGTTGGGTGCAGCACGATACGGGTACTCATTCTACGTCGTCGTCCGGATCCATGGACCGGAATTTATTTTATCACTTTCAAATGCAAATCACTATCACAGTGTGCGAGTTTGGCGGTGCGATGCTTCGTCCTCAAGGATGCCCCGCCACTAGTGACTGAGTTCTCTGTGCGAGCTGCACTGTTATCATCCTGGGCACGATTCGTTGGTGTCATCACCTCAATGCAAATAAATCTCAATCTAATTATTTTGCCCTTTGGTGGTGGAACAAGAGTGTGGCACAGCTATGTTAGATTATTGTTTGCCATTATACATCGAAGGATACATCGAGGTTGCATAGTGTCGTGTCTAAGGGGATACTTATGCCGAGAGGTGTTGAATTCTCTAATCAAATCATCAAACTTGGTGGTAATTTGCGAAGTAAGTACGTGGCTGGGAATACTTTACTCGATTACTGCTACACTGCGATTGGTTTTCTGAAGATCTTAGATGTTTTTTGAGATTGTATGAAACGTAGGTGAACTTACGTGAAAACTACACTGGTGACTTAAATTGTTAATTGCATTGACAAGTACTGAAACACGTAATCAAATTTTATGCTTAGTTCAAGTGAAGATGAGGAAAAGGTGAAATAAACATTTCGCTGCTGTTCAAAATTGCGTATAAGCCAGTTATGTTTCACGTCGATCTTCTGAGCCTAACAGGACAGTCTTCCTACTCTTTATCGGGAAACTCGACTGAAATCTGGAGATCTTCTGCATTCACATAGCAGATAGCTTTGCAAAGTGCTATCACTAAAGATTGTGACTTCTGGGAGTCTGGAACGTACTTCGCCACAGATTATACTCACCTACTTTCTTAAAGAATCATGTATGTTTGGTTAAATTGTATTTGTCTTTTTCTTTTATTATTCGCAGAATGTTTTACACAGTGCGGGTATTGGAAAGGATAGCGAGAGAGAAAGATAAAGATTGGTGTAGTGGTTTGAAACTCAGTTGTTCATGTATCAAAAAACTCTGGAGTGGCGTCCAGATAACTGGTAAGATTTTTTGTTATATTTGTGTCTTTGTTTCTGACCACCTGATGCCATACGCATATCAATTATCCAACAGAGCGAATAATTTTGCCAGCCATATAGCCAACCTACTGACAGCGTTAGGTCTTCGCAATAGTATCGGCATAAGCTTACGCAATTGATCGAGCTGACTGTTTATTATATTAAATGCGAAGTAAATAAATGCTTGCTGACATCAGGATTTTACCCATGGACCACTAGCGTGGCAATTGATGACGTTACCACTGCATCATTGCCACTCCACTTCGGCTGGAACTTGAGTCATTATTGGTTTTCGGGCGGGATTTTCGACTATTTCCTTTGTACATGACAGTGCCACCTGGTGCTGGGAAAAATTCTTTGGTTTTCATGGTAAATTGGCAAATAAAGATAGATAGATAGATCTCTATTTTGCATTAAAAACATGTTCAAAGGATTGTTACCACACATTTTACGTCACAGAGATATGATATTATGCATATCTTTCAACTGAAACATTATCGTATTCTTATTTAACTGTTGACTACTTTCTTTAGGAAACATAATTTAAAGGGTCTGTCCTGTTAAGCATGTAAACAGTGCCCCAGCGTTTAATTACGTGTTATTGCTATGTATTTATTGGTCTTTGGTTAAAACATCTTCGTACCTAATCTTGGGGCTCTACTGTCAATAATTAAGGAAATATAGGTGTTGCAACCCCTAACATTAAAATACATTTTCCCCGAAACTACTAGACAAATATTAATGAAATTGAAACTGTACATCGACACTAGTGAGTAGGTAAGTAGGTGCGTGTGGTGGTTCTTCTTAAGAAAAGAACCCAATTAGCACTAGGTGGCGTTTTGATACCACAAAACTCGTGTACCTGGGTATAAAAGGTGTGTTGGTGTGGAGTCTCTAGATCCAGCCTGTAGAGTTTAAAAAGATTATTAAATATTTAATGTTTCTCTCTGAGACTTCCTCAAGGGAATCGAAAAAGGGTTTTCCTAAAGCTCGTTGTCTGGCACTAGCTAGTGCCGGACAGGCGCATAAAAAGTGAATAAGGGTTTCTTTTTCAGTTGCGACATTGCAACTGCGACAATGTGTGTTGTGCGGGATACCTAGTTTGACCGCATGGTCTCCTATAGCCCAGTGACCCGTGGTGGTTGCTGTTATCCTGGCGATGTCCCTACGCATTATGTTTAAGAAGTCGGTTGTTCTTGATTTGTTGTAGTTTGGCCACATCTTTCTGGATATGACACAGTTTGTTAGCCTAGACCATCTGAGGTTGGCTTGGGTAAGGAATTTAGAGGATATTTCTGCTTTGACGGCTCCAAGTGGAATCTGAACTGATTCCGCAAGAGAGCTGTGGAAGGCTGAACCATTCGTAGCCAGCTCATCTGCAAGTTCGTTTCCATAAACGTTACTGTGCCCTGGAACCCAAATCAGGGTTACCTCGAATTGGCTATCTCAGCTCATTTGGCATTCAAGCACCAGCTTGGAGGATGGAGGAGTAACCGATGCAATGGCTTTGATGGCTGCTTGGCTATCAATAAAAATAGCGATATTTTTCCTCGGCGTTATATCGGTGTGTGTTTTGATCTGACGGCAAGCTTCCCGGACCGCGAGTAATTCTGCCTGGAGCACACTGGCAAAATCCGGGAGCCTAAATGATTTAGAGATGTTTAAGGATTCGGAGAACACACCCGCACCGACTCCACAGTCCATCTTTGAACCATCTGTGTAGACTGTTACGTCGAAATCCGTAATCACCTGCCCATCTTGCCATTCTGACCTTTTGGGGAATTGAACGTCGAAGCGTTTTGTAAAATTCAATTTGGGTATCATGTAATCTGTTGTGGGCAAAGTGAGTTCTCTCGACATAGAGTTTAAAATGTTACTATGCCCATAGGGTTTCATAAACCAGCACCCAGACTCCCTGAGTCTGACCCCACTGTGTGCTGTGATGATTATTATGTGTAGATCTAAAGGTAGGAGATGCAAGAAGACTGTTAGAGCGTCGGTCGGGGTTGACCGTAGATATGCATGCCGTTCTTGGTACTTTATTACGTTTGGTTATACTATAGGTTTTTTTTTAGAGCTGACCACCATACTATTTACCCATATGTGAGAATTGGTCGTAACACGGCTGTGTACATCCTAAGGTCAATTTTGGCTGCAGTCTACATTTTTTTCCGAAGGTTTTGCTACAAGCATGCCTTCTTTACTCGTTGTTCTATGTTTAGCTTCCAGTTAAGTTTAGGATCTAGGATAACTCCTAGATACCTAGTACTGGACGATAAGGAGAGTGGTTGGCCGTTTAGCCAAGGAAGTGCGAAGTCAGATATTTTGGTTTTAGTAGTGAAGAGTATCAGTTCAGTTTTGCTCGAGTTGACACCGAGACCACACTTTTTGGCCCAAGCGCTCACTTTGCCCAAAGCATTTTCCGTGATTTCGAGAGAGAAACTTTCCTGTCACTAGTATCACCATATCGTCCGCATACCCGACTACCATGATTCTTTCTCTGTCTAATGTTAAGAGGATTTTATTCATGACTATCAGCCATAGATAACACCGCCCTGGGGCGTTCTCCTACTGGCAAATTTGGTTATATTGCATAGTGTTGCCTGAATAATTCTAGTGCTAAGCATAGAAACGATCCATTGACTTAGATTACTTTCTTTCCCAGCTCCGTAAGGGACTCTATGATTGCTTCAGTGTGTACGTTATTAAAAGCTCATTCTATGTCTAGGAAGGTAGTTAGGGTATATTCTTTGTAGTGTATGGAGTTTTCTATAGTGCGCACTACCTAGTGAAGAGCTGTCTCTGTTGAGGTATGCGTACTAAGCTTTGGAGAGGGATGGTTCTATTTTCCTTCGCAAATGGTTGTGTAGGGTCTTCAGTACAAAGGAAGTTAGACTGATTGGTCTGAAATCTTTCGAGTTTTCATGACCGCGTCTGCCTTCCGTTGGGATGAAAACCACTCTAACTCGTCTCCATGAGGGGGGTACATGGTTGTTCAGTAAACAGCTCCTGAAAATCGACGTGAGCCATGAAATTGCCAGGTCCTGCGACCTCTGTAGCATAATGGGTAAAACGCCACCCAGGCCCGGGGGCGAAACTGTTTAAGGCCCAGGAGATTTTTTTCTTCTGTAATAATGGGTATAAGGTGTTCCCAAGCATTAGATTGCGTGCGCTGAGAGTTTGTAGGCTCTGCACTATTATCTCTGCAACCGGGAAAATGGGTGTTTATTAGGAGTTCTAGAGATTTTGCTGTAGACTTAGTCCATTCCCCATCCATCATCCTAAGAAGAGATGGATTGGAGTGTTCTTTCGATAAAATTTTGCTGAGTCTTGCAGAGTTCTTAAGGGTTTCAATGGATTGGCAGTGATCTATCTATGACTGTCTCTTAGTTATTCTGATAGACTGTTTATATTTTTTAAGGCAGTCTTTATAAAGCTGCCAGCATTTACAGCTATGGCAGATATTGAAGGTCTCTCTCGTCAGCTTCCTAAGACGTGAGAGTTCCTCGTTCCACCAAGGTGGGAATGTTTTCTTGCTGTATTTGACTGGACAGGAGACTTTATACGCCTTATTAAAAGCTTTTTCGAAAGTCTTTACTTTGTTGTCCAGTTCTGTAATTGAGGTTATTTTTGGTTTGGGAGTTTTACGGAACTTATGACTTGACCAAACTTGGCCCAGACGATTCTTTTGGGGTTTCTAAAAAGTTTAGGAGACTCGATCTCAAGATCTGCATCGAAGGGTATCCAGTTATGGTCTGAGAAAGTTTTTAGATTCGATACTCTCCAATTTTCCACTTTGATATTATGGTTATTACTGGGGAGTGTGACATCAATAACGTCCTCCCAACCGTTAAAATTATCCGTACTCGGAAAGATGAAAGTTGGGGAATTAACCATGTTACAGATGGAAAAGTTGTTTTCAATAATGTAATCAAAAAAAGACTCACTGCGTTCGTTGTTCTCTGAGCTGGCCCATAGAGTATGTTTGGCGCTGGCGTCGCAGCCCATTAGCAGGTTGGTCTTTGTAGTGGAGATGCTCGTTATTGAGTCATGGACTTCCTCCAGCGGCAGTTGTCGGTCGGATGTTATTGCGGTTGTAGAAAATGTTGTATTGGTGTTCCTTAGGCCCTTTATGTTAGGGCCATTAAGCCATAGTTCTTGCTGATGTCAATGTCTTTCTCCTTCAGAAAGACCATCAGATTATCTGAAGCACACATCGAGTGGCGCAGATTAATCTGAATTACTTTCAGCATTGGTATGGATTTTTGTTATTGATGTGGTGGGTAGGGTGGTCTCGATCCTCATGTCCTCCTACAGCCTGTTGGTGTCGTCGACTTCGTCTAAGTCGTCGCTCGGACCTGTTGATCTGAAGATCTTTACCTTGGCGTGTCTGATACCGAAGCGAGGTTTACAGTCAGTATCCCCAAGTATGACGGCACTTTCTTCGGTGATCAGTAACAGGAAGGATAGGGTGTTGTTGTATGGTTCCTCAGCTTTGATGACTTTCCAGTCATCCATTGGAACCGTTGGATTGTGGAGATTTAGGCAGTTAATGAGCTTACTGCTTTCAATGGCCATGTTGGGGAGCCAAACGCGGATCCTGGGTCTCCTGGAAATCTCTCAGGCTAGGATTAGCTTGAGTCTCAAGTCGTCCCACACGTCACGGATCTTGTGGGCGCAGCCACTTAGGAATTCCTTGGAGAAGGCGTCCTCGCATTTGATGATCCTGTACCCTCTTATGACTTCGGCTGAGTCAAAGCAGGGTAGCGGTCCTCCTAGGTTATTCACAAGGTGATCCATCACCATTTCTGATAGCTTGACCTCTATCGCAACCCAAGCGTCAGCCACTGCTATGCCGCCGGTAGAGAGCTCATCCACCAATGCAACTTGTAGTTCGTCTCTGACAACCTCGCTTACAGTCCGTGTCGTCTGGGGTACTGAGGTCGATGGGTCATTCGACTAAGCGATAGAGAGCTTCGCAAATTTGTTCCGTTGGGAGTCAGACTTGTCTTCCTCCACGGAGCGGTTGCACTTTGCCGCTTCCGTCTTTCGTGATTGTTGAGCTTGAGGTTGTTCTGTTCGGCAGTTGATGTACTCATCAACGATCTTTTGATATTTTGGTTTATCAGCCAGGTCCCGCTCAGAAACCGTACCGGCCTCTTCATTCTTGGTAATCTTTCCCCGAATAAAGATGGCCCTCTGCATTCTTGGACACGGTTTCCTGCATTAGAGCGCTCATACCACCACTGAAATCACGTACATCGATCCGATGGCCGAAAAGCAAATTATTGAGGAGTTAAGAATCCTATTCAATGCTCTTTGACCTTAGCTACCCCCCTCAACCCCATCTTCACATCGCACAAGACTACTGTGGTGGTTATTACCGGCTGGCACCCACGTGGAGGGTAAGGATGGCGATTTTTGCCGGCCACACTAGTGAGTACTATAATATATATTTTTTTCAGAATTTTTGCTCACTTACAAATGATAAAAATGCAAATGTATATTTTTTGCTAGTGACTTTTTGTACTTACCCCTGAAGTGACAACTAGAGACGCTACTATTGACAAGGACTTTAAAAGAACGATCTGACAAAATCTTCGCACTAACCTACATAGAATTGGAGGAAAGTTGTAGTTAATCATTTTACATAACAGACAATCGTGCCAAACAGAATGCTTTTTCAATGTCGAAAAGGATGATCCCTGTAGACTTACCTTGTGGACGATTTTTTTTTTACAAAATTGCAAATAAGAAGTACTTGGTGGGAGGCTATTGGCTATTCTGTAGTCTGAAAACAACCTGCACGTCGGGATAATCGGTAATTATTTTTGTTATTTTTTCATTGAGGATTCTTTCATATAATTTACTTTCAGTAGCAAGCTTATAGGTCTACAGCTCTTGGGGTTATCAGGGGCTTTCCAGCTTTGAGTATATGTACCACCTTAGCTATTTCCCAAGCATCAGGATAGTCCTGGATTTTCAGACATGCATTGAAAATGGCTGTCGAAGACTTCACTCCAGCTTTGGGTAAATGCTTGGAATACAATTTGTTTGTTATATTGAATCCACCCGATTTTTTAACTTTCGGATTATCGATGTGAAATCTCAGATCATCATCGGTGATAGGTGAGTTCAATGGAGTGTTTGTGCTCCGCATGATAAAAGCCTGAATAGTGTTGCTAACCAATGCATTTATAATTGGGTGGCCTAAGCTTGCTGACACACATTGGTTACTTAAGAAAATAAGCACAAGTGCATTGCCGTTTTCATCATCTGCGTAATAAAAATTTCATCCATTTCGTAAACAGAAAACAAAAACAACGCATACCTGTGTACATAAATAACAATGCAGTTCTTTATTCGAACTCAGCTAAATACTTAGGCATGACTCTTGACGCTTAATTGCGCTAGAAGACTCATGTCAAGAAAAAACACGACGAATTAAATACTTGCTATAAAAAAATTGTGTGGCTCCTAGGGAGAATTTCCTGTCTCTCAGTATCCAACAAGCTACTGCATTATAAGCAAATATTGAAGCAGAATTGAACATAAGTTGCCCAGCTTTGGGGGTGCACAAATAAGAAAAATTTACAAAGTATACAATGTTTTCAAAATAAAGTACTACGCAATATTGTTAATGCACCATAGTTCATTAGGAACGCTGATCTACATAGAGATCTAAAAGCAGAAATAGTTGAGGACGAGGTCAGGAAGGTCGCAAGAAGACATGAAATAAGATTTCGCAACCACGCCAATGTAGAAGTAGCTGAACTAAGTACTTAATAATAACAATTTAGATAGAAGATTGAGAAGGATAAGACCATTCGAAATAGTTAACTAGGCATAACATCGTACCATAACATGACATCATCGTACGAAATTAGTGATTAAACATACCTACGTAGGTACTCCAAAAAAGGGTAACTGACAAAAGTTCCTCAATATATATACCCTCAAGTGCAAAGAGGGTAGTTGCGATAGTTGGAAGAATGATATAAATCATACCTTCCATGGGTGTTTTTACTGGATTAAAGTCCGGCACTATCGCAAAGCTCGATGCGAATGCGATGTCTTTCGACGATTTTCGCCCAGCTACACGCAAAAAATAAAAATTATTGAGCAGGGAAGTTGTTTGTTTTTATTTCTGATTATTCTTACTATATTCCAGAATGGCTTTGCATTTTTATCTAAAGAATCTAGTTTTTTATTCCATTCCATATTACGAAGCTTCTTCTTCTTATGTCCTGTATCCCCTTGTGGGTCCTAGGGCCTCTACTACGCCTACGCGCCATCGTGTACGGTTTCTGGCAATGTGTCTGAGTTCTCCCCAACTTTTCCCTAACTGCCGTGCCTCCTTCTCGACTGTTCTGCGCCATGTTTTCCGCGGACCGCCAGGTCTTCTGCCATCCTGAGTTAGAGGGTTCCATTGCATAGCATGGTTCGCTATGGAGCTGTCACCCTTTCGGAACGTGTGACCAATCCACTGCCACTTCCGCCGTTGGATAGTTGTGCCTATTGGTTCCTGACCCGTTCTCTCGTAAAGTTGTTCGTTAGAGATACGATTGGGCCAGAAAATCCGTAAGATATTGCGCAGACACCTATTAACGAACGTTTGCAGCTTTCTGGTGATAGTAGTGGTCACTCTCCACGTGCTGCAACCATATAGCAGCACGGATTCAACGTTGGAGCGGAACAGTCTTATTTTGGTGCTCAAACTGATTGCATTGCTTCGCCATATTTTGGACAACATCCCGAACGCGGACTTTGCTTTGGCGATCCTGTTGGTTATATCCAGTTCGGTTCCACCATCGGTCGAGACAATACTCCCAAGATACTGAAAATCCTCTACTCTCTCTACCGGTTGTCCAGCAATGCATATTTGAGCCGATGAGTTAGTTCCAAGGCTGATGATTTTAGTTTTTGTCGTATTGATTTTCAGCCCGACGACACCTGCCTCCCTCTCAACATCTGCTGTCATTTGGTGGAGGTCCATAATTCTGTGGGAGAGTAAGCATACATCGTCTGCGTAGTCAAGATGTTTTAGTTGAGATGTAAGAGTCCATCGAATTCCTCCGTTTCCCGTCGACAAAGCTGCATGAAGCACATCGCTAATCACCAATAGGAATAATATTGGTGAAAGGATACAGCCTTGTCTTACCCCACTTTGGATCTCAAATTCCTCAGACAACCTCCTCTGTGCAGAACGTGACATTTGGAGCCTTCATATGTAGCTTCGATAATAGCAATTAGTTTATCGGGAATGCCTCTCCTGCGTAAGGCACGCCAAATAAACTCCCTGTTGACACTATCGAACGCCTTCTCAAAATCGATGAACAGCAGGTGCAGTGGCGATCGATATTCAACACACTGTTCGATGATAATCCGCAGGGTGTTGATGTGGTCGGCACAGGAGGATCTAGAGCGGAAACCTGCTTGTTCGGCATCGAGTGTGTCTTCGAGATGTTGTTTGATTCGCTCAAGGATGATTTTAGCTATTATCTTAGCTACAGCAGGCAGCACGCAGATACCCCTCCAGTTTCCGCACTCCAATAAATTTCCTTTCTTGGGAAGCTTGACGATCATTCCCTTTTTCCACTCGTTAGGAAAGCTCTCAGCTTCCCAAGCTCTATCTATAAGTGGAAGCAGAAGCTCAGCCGATGTTGTTGGCGCTGCTCGTAAGAGCTCTGCTGGAATACCGTCAAGTCCTACCGCCTTGTTGGTTTTGAGTGCCTTGATCGCGGTAATGATCTCATCTTTACTGGGAGTCGTGGTGCGTATTCGGGAACTTCTCACCTCGGGCATCTCAGTCTGATTTAGGAGCATATCGCTAGCGAATACACGGTTCAAAACCATAGCAAAATGCTCTTTCCATCTCTTGAGCTGGTCCTCATCCGAAATGAGCAAGGAGCCGTCTAGGCTTTTCGCTGGGTATTGGCTGGAGCTGCGACCACCTGTCAGCTCTTTCGTGATTCTGTAGACAGTCCTGCTGTCGCACCTCCGTGCAGCTTCTTCTGCTTCTGTAGCCAGCGCGTTGATGTAGTTGCGCTTGTCACGTCGTACGCTACGCTGAACTTCTCTCATCTTCATGCGATATAGGGACTCTAGCTCGCTTCTCCCTGCTGCTGGGGTAGCTGCAACGCGAGCTTTTAGCTGTTTTCGTTCGTCAATCCTTCTCCAGGTATCCTCGGAAAGCCACGCCCTATGTCTTCCCTGCGATCGACCGACAATTCTTTCAGCACCAGATGTAAAAACATTTTTCACAGCACACCAATGGTCTTGGATGGTTGCGGGCATTGAGCTGCTGATTGCTTCCACACCTTGCGAAAAGTGCTCCTTTAATTGTTGGCGCACTGAGGGATCACTAAGTCTATCGATGTTGAACCTGGGCATTCTTGTGTTGTCGTGGGATCTTCGAACTGCAGCAGTGCGTAGTTGGAGAGTAGCTATCATAAGATGGTGATCACGTACTATCCCCACATCTGCCCCTCGCCTGTTTCGGACGTCCAGGAGACTGCTTCTAAAGCGGCGGCTGATAGCAAAATGGTCAATTTGGTTGGAGGTTGCTTGCCTGTCGTTGGAAACCCAGCTGACTTTGTGGCAGGTCTTGTGCTCAAACATGGTGCCACCTATCACAAGGCGGTTGGCATTGCAGAAATCCACAAACCTTTCGCCGTTGTCATTGCGGTTGCCTAGACCATGTTTCCCGATTACATGCTTGAGCCCTTCGTTGTCGCTGCCTACCTTGGCATTCAAATCCCCCATCACTATGACAATGTCTCCATTTGGTGTTGTGTTGAAGACGGCGCTTAAGAGATTGTAGAAGCTCTCCTTTTCGTCCTCAGACGAACTATTCGTTGGGGCGTAACACTGTATGATGGTGACACGTCGTACTCTAGTCCGGAATCTGGCCGTCAAAATCCTATCACCATGAGGCTGCCAGGAAATCAGGCCCTTGCGTGCTGTTGTTGTTAGCAGTAGTCCGACTCCATATTCTCGCGGACTTCCGGGTGGTCTTCCAGAATAGAGTAGTACAGTGTTACGCGTTTTAGACTGGTACTCGCCCGCTTCTAACCATCTTACTTCACTTACCCCCAAAATGTCCAGTTTATATCGCATGAATTCCTTTTCCAGTTGGAGGAATCTGGAATTGTAAGGACCTTCTCTTCCCGAGTCGAGGAGCGTCTTTACATTCCAGAAACCTATCTTTGTCCGGGTACAATAGCCAAAAGTCGTCAACATGTGATCAGTCCTTATCCGAGGCATAGTGTCGGTTTCAGTAGCGAGCTGGTTTCAGTAACGCAGGTTGCTGGCCCACGTTACCTAGCCTAGAATCAAGGCCCTAGACAACCCGCACTTACAATTTTGGCCTATACGTATAAGGGTTTATACGTATAGTTGCCCGGGGACCACCACTAGGAGGTAAAGTAAGCACTTCATCACGAACTTGATTGTTGCGCTACTGGCCCAAGCCAAGTTTTGGGCAGTCAGTAGTTTCCCGATCAATCGCAATGCAGGTCCCCAAATTAATATATTACGAAGCTGAACAACATTTTTCTAAATCAGCTGGGTTGGATATGATGCATTAGCCGTGTTTTTTTTTAAACCTAGCCAGCCATTAGTTGCTAGTAAAGTAAAATTTTACACATACAACAAATACAACAACCGCCTGGCTACTACTCTTGATTTTACGAGATCCCCAGGAAAAAGTTACTGGCTGGGAATTTCGTGATGCCTAATTTCAGGCGGCGCAAAAACGAATGTATTTTAGTTATTTGTTGTTGCTGTCACTGCGAGGTTGCTTGGTTCCTAGAGACATGTTCGTATAAAATCGGCTGGCTTTGGCTGGCTGGCAAATCGTTTAAATGAACGATTGGCTGGCAAGGTTTCAAAAAATACGGCAACTGTCCCGATATACTGGCTGTCGATATCTTTGCCAATTTCTCCTTTGAATATTTCTTAATTTAATTAATTCTTGTGTATGGGGGGGAAGTTTTTTATGAATTTTCTTTTTTGCAGATCTGGGTACAGAGTCATCTATAGTTTTAAGGATGAGATCACTAAATACATCGACAACAGTATCTACTCCTGCCCTACTGCAAATACTTTCAATATACAAAGAACTTTCAGGAAGTCTTGTGCCCAGCTTGCATTTTGTATGTCTTGAACATATTGAACATTTTTCTTAACCGAACAAAGAAGCTCACATAAGACTGAATTGTCGTCAAAGCTTAGCGCATTCAAAGATATATAATTAGGAAAATTTGTAACAAAAATTTCGAGAGCAGAAAAATGACCACGAGCACTAGATGGGACAAAAGTACGACATGGAGGATACAAGATCGAAATCGGAAGTGAATTAGAAAGCCATGAGAGTAAAATCCCCCAAACATTTGCTCTTACACAGCCACAGTCGCTGAGCCTAGAATTGAGATCGCCTCCTGTAACGGAAAATCAGCATTAAATCAAAAAAGCTTCCTTAACCCATTCACTGCCACGTCAGACCATATGGACTGACAATTGTCATGCTGCAATTGCCAAGCATTCAAACGACGAGTACATGTGATTTGCCAGACAAATATAATGCAAATGTTTTTAGAAATTTAAATTTTTGATTGTGAGCTTATAATAGGTAGAGAACATTTGCATTACTAGGTATTTAGTATCAATCCATATGGCCTGACACAACGTTTTTGGTATTTAAAAGTCTTACTGTTAATTCCTAAGGACTGACATTAAAAATCCGAAAACATTTTGATAGTTAGTTAATTTAAGACCTATGGAATATCTCCTACGACGGGATTTTATGCCTGGAGATGCCGGAAGACACCTTCTTGGTCGGTTACGCAGATGATATTGCTGCAGTTATTACTGCACGGGACATCGAGAATGCCAGAAGAAAGTTGAATCAAGATATGAGGTGGGTGCATCCCTGAATGGAAAACCACGGATTAAGCCTAGCGACTGAAAAAACGGAGATACTATTGCTGACAAAGAGACGAATTTCCACAAATGTTGAGTTGCGGGAGTGACCCCCATCGATCTTCTAGCAGCAGAAAGGAAGTACGTCCACAACAAGAAGACGGAACGAGACATGGTTACTTCAACCGGTACCTGCACAAGATGGGAAAAAGTAGAGAGTGCAGCCTCTCGTTCTTAGCAAAATTCCCTTCCAGAGAAGAATGGAAGAACGGAAGCGTTACCTGCAACTATGATATAGGGATATACACGTACGGTTCGAAGATGGACTGCGGAGTCGGCGCAGGCATCTTCTTTGACCAGCTCAATATATCAAGGTCCTTCCGTCTCCCAGACTCTGCTAGCGTTTTCCAAGCGGAGCTTCTGGCGATTCGTGAAGCCTGCCGCCTGCTAAACAATCTTCCAACATCTAACCACAACATCGCTATTTTTTCGGATAGCCAGCAAGGCCATTGATGCAGTCTGCATCTCTTCAAAACTGATAGAGCAATGCCGGCTTGAATTGAATCAACAAAGCACTCACTCGAGAGTCACTCTCATCTGGGTCCCAGGGCACAGCAACCATGAGGGAAATAAGCGTGCTGATGAGATGGCCAGGCGAGGGTCGGCCCTTAACGGCTCTCTAGCAGAAAGAGTCGACATTCCGCTTGGTGCCGTTAAGGGCTATATTCACCTTCACTTCCTCCAGCTAGCCAATCGCGGGTGGAACAACCTCACAAGCTGTGTCATATCTAGGAAGACGTGGCCCAGTTTCAACAAACCCAGGTCAAAAGAGTTACTAGGCAAACCAAGACCAGTTATTGCCAAAATCGTAGCTATTATCACAGGCCACTGGCCAGTTGGAGACCATGCGGCCAAGCTTGGTATCCCCCACAATACCTTTTGTAGGAGCTGCAAGGATATAAATGAGAAAGAATCTCTATGTCATTTCCTTTGCAGATGTCCGGCCCTGGCGAGGATCAGACAGCAAACTCTTGGCAAACCCTTCTTAAGTAAGTTTAGCAAATTGATGAACGCCTTACCGTCGAGATATGTACTATTTATTATTATTTATTCTTTATTCTTTATTTTGCCAAAGTAAGACAACAAAGTATCAATTATAATTGAAATAGATAGATAGCAACAAAATATATGTACGTATATAGTATGACGATAATATAAATAAGTAAGTAAAAAGTTAATATAGCCAATGCTTTTACAGTGTTTCGGAATAAAAAATATATATAACGGGTGGGACATCTAGTGATGTCTTTTTAAATCATAGGTTATTTTGACACTGACAGCTGTTTCCCGCTCGAAATCTTGACAGAAAGTCAGTATCATACCTCCGCGGAACGAAATGAGTCGCTTTACGTTTGAACAACATTGGGAAATATTGAAAACTTATTTCCAAAGTGAGTGCTGTGTAGCTCAAAAAGTGCGTTTTTTGAAAAGAAGTTTTGGCCGAAATGAAGCACCCACCGCGCCTGCTGTACGCAAGTTTGTGCAAAAAGTTGGTGATACTGTTATGCTAGTGGACAACACTCATGGTCCCTGTCGTCGTACGGTGCGCACAGACGAGAATGTGGCTGCTGTAGCCGAGAGTGTAAGACTCAATTCACGAACATCAACTCCTCATCGATCTCAACAGCTCAACAGTTCACGCACTAGCCTGAGGAGAATTCTGCACAAAGATCTGGGATTATTCGCTTACAAGGTCCAATTGATTCAGCAATTGAAAGCACACGACCATCCGCTTCGTTATCGCTTCGCAGTTTGGGCCTTAGAGCAGCTTGAATTGGACAACGACTTTGGGTGAAAAATCATCTTTTCTGACGAGGAACATTTTCATCTTGGCGGCTACGTTAACAAACAAAATTGCCGCATCTGGGGCTCGGAAAACTCGCACGTTATTGTCGAGAAGCCAACGCATCCACAGAGAGTGACAGTTTGGTGCGGATTGTGGAGTGGTGGCATCATTGGACCATTTTTCTTCGAAAATGAGGATGGGAACAACGTTTCGGTCAACGGTGGGCGTTACGGAGCCATGTTAACGACTTATTTTTTTTACTGAAATTGAAGACATGGATTTGGACGACCGCTGGTTCATGCAGGATGGCGCTCCATGCCACACAGCCCATGCCACAATCGGTCTTTTGCGCACCAAATTCCCAAATCGTGTTATCAGTCGTCTTGGTGATGTCAATTGGCCGCCTCGGAGCTGCGATTTGACCCCCTTGGACTTTTTTTTTGTGGGGAACCGTGAAGGACCGATGTTATGCCAACAATCCGGAAACGATTCAAGCACTTAAGGCCAATATCATCCAAGCAATCCGTGAGCTACAGGCCGAAACCTTCAATAAGGTCAGGGAGAATTAGAGGGATAGAATGCGCTACATTATCTTATAAAACAACAACAATATTCAAGGGCAGGACGTCAGTCTATATAGCCTGAGTGTTACAATGAGATTTCATGTCAGACCATATGGACTGACGCGGCATGTTTGGCTAGTTCTAAAATGTTTCTTTGACAATGAATGGGCTAAATCGTTTTTTAACATACTTTTATTTTCAACTCTCTTGGGAGCACCGGCGAAATAAATCTTAATAAATAGGTCTGTTCCTTTACCTTTTAACCTTAAGAGTAAAATTGTCTCTCAAAGAGAGAAGCTACAAAAAAGTAAAGCAGCTATTTCTTCGGTACTCCACATCTGTGTAAAACATTTTTATATATGTAACTTCAAAGTTCCTTTTTAGTGCTTTTAAATATGAATTTACCTATTTAAATGCGCAGGAATGTCCTAGGAGAACATTCAACTTTCATTTGGGTCCTTTTTTTACATTTTTTATTTGCCCTTTTGCAGCAAATTAAATTGAAATGAAACATAACTCAAAACAAAAAAAAAATGAAAACTTTCAAACAAAGTAACAGCTGATTTTGACAGATAGTACACTTTCTTACCGGCAGAAATTTGTTGAATATGAATTCGTAAGATCTTTCACTGAGGGGAAATGTTTACCATCTCGTTGCCTCTCTCTTTTACGAATTTTTAGAGTAAAGGAACGCTATTGGGCAAGAATTTATACAAATTCGTACAAATTTGTAGGAATTTGCAAATAAAGGAACGGACCTAATGGCTGGGGATTTAATTTTTCTTCAGTTTTAGCTCACATTTGGAGATACCATATACCGTATGATAATACAGTTTTCTGGTTTTTGGTAAATCTTTTATAAATAATCCATCGCTAGTAAGAGATTTATTTCTTATGTTCAAATTACGCTCGAAGATATTTGTAGTACGTATCAACCTGCACTGCATGCGATTAAATAAAAGGATAAAAGCATAAACTACGCCTACCAATTCCTATCTTCCATCGGCTCCGCGAATAATCGCCCAGCGGAAAATCGCCCAAAACTCTCAAATGAACAACTGACCAGTGCTCGCCTTGCTTCGCCCGCATTTTAGTCGACGGTTATTTACTTGTTGAAATATAATTGCCAACTGAATACAATACCGAAAATGTGTAAACTCAATTATAACTTCCCCCGTGGGAATTCCACTAGATCATACGTAAACCCGCTTCCAACACACAGTTTATTTTAAATGCATTAAAACATTCTAAAATGTGGACAAATCCAACGATCAACATCTCATCTAACAAAATGGAAAAATATTGCAATTGTTTTATGTCTAGCCATGCATATGCATGTACATATGTACCTACGCGTATACTCCCAAGTCTCTTAATTGCATGAAGTTTTGACAGCACATGGATATCTTAATTAATAAAATTTACAATGTCTTAGATTTGGCACTGATAATGTTTTTTTTTTTTAAATTTGAACTCTAGAAGAGCTCGCACACTGAAGATCAAAACATAGTCATGGGATAGCGCGTTCATATACTCACATACACATACTATTGTAACGTTAGCCACTGCTGCGTGACTGCTGGCCGTGGTCTCCACTGAAGGAAAATTGTGGGCGATGATTTGATTGTTTATAGCATTGCTCAGCTTCAGGACAACATAGAAGGATGTTTTATACCTTAAATGAGTCAGCGGCGAATACTAAATTTACCTTTTTTTTTTTTTAATCCGGAGAGCCAGTACTGAGCTACGGCTGTGGAATCAATATTTATAGATGCAAAATTCGATCTCAACCCCCTTTATGCCACTTAGACCTTGAATTTCGGAAAATCCCTTCTTATCTCGCATCTAGGCAAAATAAGGAATAACTGCGCAAAATTTCAAGTACCTACGTCTAGCAGTTTTCGAAACACGGTGTTCACAAGGAAAATCGACTTTGCTTTTATAGTATTTAAGATTGCCCAAAAATCGCACAAATATTCGGGAGTATGCTGTCACGAGAAAGCTTCTCAAAAACAAAATTGCCCTTCGGATACGGCACAAAACTGTAGGTCCCTTCCATTCGTGCGAACAAATATAACGCACACAACATGAGTGGTTGCGAAAAGCTAGGCCAAGATACTTGAAGAAATGTTGCTCCAAATATATGTATGTATATGTTATATTCAAACATCGAAGCTCCGGCGCTCCTAGGTTTGGCTAGTCAAACCTGAGGTCTGACATAAAGTCTTAGTCAAAGTCCAAGTCAATAGCATTTTTCTACCTTTGACTAACGAATTTTTGTCTAATCCTAATTTGGAGAGTTAAACGCCGAAACTCAATTTGAAGAAATCGGGGTTTGACCAGTCAGATCTGAATTAGTAAGTGTTATTTTTTTAGATTAGATATACGATAATAAAAGCATATTTTTTAATTTTAATGTTAATTGTTTCAATATTACAAGAATGGATTGACAAATAATCAGAATAAGTAGGTAATTAAATTTTTTATTGTTATTTTGTATTATGAAAATAATTTATCAAAAAATTAGTCTTTATTTTGACAAGGTGATGCGTTATGGCATTTTGAGTTGCACAATACGTTTGATCATTTCTTCAAATTGAGTTTCGGCGTTTGACTAGACAAAAATTCGTTAGTCAAAGGTAGAAAAATGCTATTGATTTGGATTTTGACTAAGACTTTATGTCAGACCTAATGTTTGGCTAGCCAAACCTAGAAGCGCTGGAGCTTCGATGTTTGACTATAACATATATATAAAGGGAGACGTTGTCTACCTACGTTCTATGGTGAGTTGCGCAAATGACATCAGTGGGGAGATCAGACGAAGAATTACTCTTGCCAATCGCTGTTTTTTATGGACAAAGAAGGCAATTGAGTAACAAATGCCTATAACGAACTGCTAAGGTAACTCTGTAAAAGACACTAATAGTCCCAGTCCCCCTGTATGGCGCAGAGGTATGGACTTTGTCAAAATCGGATGAGGATGTTGTGAAAAATTAAGGTTTTCTTCTTCAGACCATCGACCTTTAAAACTGATTTGCTTATGTCAGATAACTGACCCGTTAATATCAGTTGAGACTCTCGGCCGACGACAGCTAATTTTACTCTGTATCGCGCTCTTTTTAAGTCAGACCACCGAGCCGATAACATTGGTTATTATGAACGACATAAGTAATTTAATAAAGGTGAATTGAAATTGACCTATCGTATTTTCTTTCTCCTATTACTGGGTTCCTTGATTTATTTTTCACATTGGTGCCGAAACCAGGGAACTGGAGATAAAGATATTTAAAATGTTATTATCAGTACGGTCTGGCTATCTGAGCCACATTACGAAGGTCGTCAAAGAAGCTCTAGAATATTTGGATACCTGCAATGTGCGTCAAACGGAAGATATCTCCGCATTGGAGACCATCGAAGAAGAACTGATGTGGTACATACAACACATTAAAGCAGCGAACGATAGTCTATGTACAATCAACCAGGAGATTAAGGAAAAGGAGATCGAGGATAAGAATCCAGAAAAAATTGCAGAGTACGAGGATGCTGCTGTAGGAGCGATCGCGAGATTGCAAGCACGTACGTCAAAGGTCTAACAGCGAATGAATTCACTTGCTCGACCAGACACCAGCGCTCAACAAGCATCTTTTCCGTCAAATTATTGTTGCACTAAATTGCCTAAACTGCAGCTGACTTGATTCTCAGGAGACTACCAAAAGTGGTTGCCTTTTTGGGAAAATTTTAAAGTTGCAGTGCACGAGAATTCATTTTTGACAGGTGCGGAAAAGTTCAGCTATCTACAATCCGTGTTATCTGGAAATGCCGCGAGAACCATAGCAGGCTTCACCCCCACCGATTCCTGCTACGATGGAGCAATTTCTCTGCTACAGGAGGAGTATGGTGATATGGAGAAATTGACGGATACACTAATGCAGTAGCTCATGGATCTTCCCGCAATTCAAATCAGATCAGATGCGGCGGGCTTAAGAAAGCTCTACAATACAGTAATTTCCACAAGTCGTTCTCTTATAGCATTAGGTGTGCCGTCATCGCATTACTATATAATGCTCAAAACAATCCTTCTCAAGTGTATGCCGAATGAGTTACGAATTGATTACCACCGTCTGCAAAGGGAACCAACAGCCGAATCGAAAGAGGGAGATGAGGAGACTATAGCGGATCGACCTTAACATTCGATGGTGACAAGCAGGTCAAAAATATACTACGTTTTCTTAAGCAGGAGGTCGAATCAGTTGAGAGAGCACATGTTGGAAAAAGTATAAGGCCGAACGCGAAGCATTCCCCACCGTCAATAGCAGCTGGCCTTCTCACACCCACCACCACAAGCAAGTCGCCATGCATTTTTTGCGAGTCGTTGGAGCATACTTCAAAAGAGTGTGACAGACGAATGTCCCTTCAAGAAAAGAAAATTATATTGAAGCGAAATGGTCGATGTTACCGATGCACCCATCCCGGTCACACCTCGAAGTTTTGTCGAGTGAAAAATTTGTCCTGTCAAAAGTGCAAACGGAAGAATGCCACTACTCTGTGCGACGTAAACAAATTATTTGCAAAGCCAAAAAATATCAGGAGTGTTAGTGAAAACTAAATCACAACCCGCATTGTATTTGTGTGTGCCCAATAATCAATTTCCATTCCGGACTAGAGTTTTTTTGCAAACAGCCAGAGTTTTCTTATCAGCTTCAGCGAAACCAAAACCTAACTTGTTTGTGCGTATCATTTTCGACCGAGGTAGTCAGCGGACATATGTACATATATTAGAGAATCCACGGCTAGAAAACTTGATTTTGATTTTGTTGGTTCAATTAATTTATCTGTTGTTCCTTTTGGAAGCTCAAAGATATCCAGTCCTAGAGAAGTCCAAACCGTGAGAATGTTCCTCCACAGTCAGTTTAAACATGCGCTTGTGGAGGTGATTGCTGTCGTAGTTCCGGAGATTTGCATTGATGTATTGCCCTTGCCAGATCGCTCGAATCTTAATTTGGATAACATTGAATTGGCGGATTCCAATAATAAAGCGATATCACAGGAGGAGGGACTGAGCATACTTGTGGGAGCTGATTATTTTTGGAGGATCGTGGATGGTGAACACCAAAAGATTACCGATCGGCTGGCAGCAGTAAAAACGATTTTTGGATGGACAACCCAGGGCGTATGTACAATAGGTGAGATGTCAAATAATATTCAGAATACTTCCACGCTTTGTAGTTTTTCATGTTTCGAAAATATGTGGGCATTGGAAAGTTTGGGCATTCGTAGTATCGAAATGAAGAAGAACGCGTTCACCAAGGAGCTTCAAACAAGATGCATAACTAAAACCAAGACGAGATATGAAGCAGCGTTACCTTGGAAAAAGTTCAACGGCCAGCTGGAGGATAATAAGGATCAGGCGGTGTCGAGACGGCATTCTCTGGTCAGAAGATTGGCAACAGGTCCGGAGAAGCTACTTGAGTACGATTCTGCCATGCGCGAATGCATTCATAAATTTGCGGAACCAGCGCCCAACACCAAAGGGCAGAACGTGTATTTTATGCCTCATAGTCCTGTTTACCGACCGGAGAAGTCCACCACGAAGGTAAGAATCGTCTTTGATGCTTCATCGCATAGTCAAGGTAAGCTTTCTTTAAATGACTGGTCGTGGACTGGGTCGAATATTTTTCCTGACATTTTGAAAATATAGGTTGGTTTTCGGCTGGGTGAAATCGCGTTAGTCGCGGACATAGAGAAGGCATTTCTACAAATTAAATTAGCTGAAAAGGACAGAGAAAGCCATCGGTTTATATGGTTCGAGGAAAACCTGCGTTCAGTATCCCAGCTACCCAGATTTAAAGAATTTCGTGCAACACGAGTAACTTTTGGTGTAACCTGTAGCCTTTTCCCTTTATCGTCCACCATAAATCTGCATATAGATTCTGTTAAGTAGGAATTTGCGGAAACATGCTCGATTTTGGGGGAATCGTTTTACATGGATGATCTTATCGTTAGTCTGAATGATAGGAATCAGGCCAAAAGGTTTTATCATGAGTCTGTTGAAATCATGAATCGTGCTTGCATGAAGTTAAGAAAATGGAAAAGTAACGATAACAGTATTCGGGGATTATTGGGATCGGAGTCGAGGGATTAGATGGAATATTTTTAGTGATGAACTTTTCATCAACTCGAATTTTGGCAATTACGAAAAACTGTTTTTAGAAAGCAAGAGGAATGTTTTGAGAACCATTGGTCAAGTTTTTGATCCCTTTGGATATCTGAGTCCAAGAATTATAAAACTAAAAACCTTTTTCCAAACATTGTGGCGCGAAAAGCTTGCGTGGGATGAAAAGTTGAAGTATGATTTGGCCGCGGAATGGAGAGCTTGTGTTTCGGATCTCGATAAGATAAGAGAGTTTCCATTGCCCAGATGTCTAGGTGCTAAGAAGACGGCATTAACAGAGGTGCATATTTTTGCGGATGGTAGCCAGAAGGCGTATGGAGCGGTGGCATTTCTTAGAGTGGAGTCAGAACCTGACATTTAAGCCAAGTTTATCTGTGCAAAGGCAAGAGTAGCCCCGTTGAAACGAGGCGATGATGATGATTTAAGTCTACCGAAACTGGAACTTACTGCGGCGCTTGTTGCTGCTAGGCTGGGAACATATTTAAAGAAATTGAGGATTGCCGTTGGGAAATTTTATTTCGGGTCAGACTCCCAAATAACTTCGCACTGGATAAAACGTGATATGCGAAGATGGAAGCCATTTGTTTTTAATAGAGTAAAAGAAATTCAGGAGGTAACTTATATTGATAATTGGCATCATTGTTCGGGAAAAGAGAATCCTGCAGATCTAATTACTCGAGGAATTCCAGTTGACAAGTTTTCAAGTTCCGAAATTTGGAGGAGTGGTCCATACTGGCTGCTAAAGGGAAAAGATGAGTGGCCTAAGGAAAGTCTAATAAGACCAGCATTCTTTTAGCTATATTCGAAGAAGCGGAGAAAGCAAAGGTAACGTCGATGAGTTCCGAGCCGATTTTGAGATTCGAGGAGATTAGTAGTTGGAGGAAACTCTTGAGAGTTACGGCCTACATTTCTCGGGCCATAAAAATCATGCGTAGTAAAGATCAAAGTTTCAATCGGTTTCTAGAAGCTACAGAGTTGCAGGAATCGGAAATCTTTGGGTTGAAATATTTTCAAAAGTTACATTATAATAAAGATATTTTGTTATTGCAGGCCAAAGGGATGATTCCAACGTCTTCTGTCCTGATAACTCTTAATCCATTTATTGACAATGTAGGTCTTCTGCATCCAACACGCAACACTAGGCTTAAAGAATTACGTGAGCCGCTACAACTATTATTCTACCTAGGGACAGCTATCTGAGCAAGGTAATTGTGGCTTATTACCATGATAGGACGCTGCATGGAGGAGTAAATACATACATTGATGGCAAAGCTGCGGGATAAATTTTGGCTGTTGGGTGGACGGCAGCGTATCAAGAAGACCATATCCCGTTTGCTTCCTTACCTAGGGAACGCATGTTAGCTTCTCGTCCCTTTAAAACTGTTGTCGTCGATTTTGCCGTGCCGCTTTATACAGTCGGTGATGATGACTCTACAAAGGTCTATATAATGCTTTTTACATGTGCCGTAGTCCGAGCTGTACATTTGGAGCTTGTTCATAGCCTCACAACCGAAAGCTGTATTTTGGCAATGGGACGGTTTATTTCGAGAAGGGGTATACCTAAGGTTGTATACTCAGATAACGCGAAGACCTTAAAGAGAGCAGCGATGGAGCTAAAGGCAGTTGGTGACATTGTAAATGGCGAAGTATTTAATGGATTTTTAAGTAATGGAGGCATAAATTGGCGATTTAGTATTGAAAGAGCACCCTGGTGGGGTGGGTTCTGGGAACGCTTGGTAAAGAGCGTTAAGGATATCCTGAAGAAAACGATCTGGAAAGCGAAGATCTCTAATGAAGAAATGCAAACCTTGTTAACGGAAGCTGAGCGTGTCATAAATATGCGACCTTTGACGTACTTAAGCGATGACCCTATGGACTTGTCCCCCTAACACCTGAGAAAATCCTAATTGGAAACTTTGAATCAACTGGCGACGAAGAGGAAGTATTAACAAGTTCGCCTGATATATGCGCTAAGTGGAGGTCACGGCTAAGGTACACCTCTTTTCTCTAAAAGTGATGGAGGTGCGAATATCTTCGTCTTTTGAAATCAGCTCATCACTCCAGCAAACGAGTTACCAGAGACATCCAACGGGGGGATGTTGTGTTGGTGCACGATGCGAAACCACGTATAAATTGGAGACTTGGGATGATAGAAACTTGCTTTCCTGGACATGACAACAAGGTACGAGCTTGCGAGGTACGACTTGCTGATGGTAAAAGGATGAGGCGTCCTGTACAACTATTATACCCGCTGGAGAATCATCATATGCCCCCGCCGGAGGATGTGAAAAATGAAGGTTTTCTTCTTCAGACCATCGACCCTTAAAACCGATTTGCTTATGTTAGATAACTGACCCGTTAATATCGGTTGAGATTCTCGGCCGACGACAGCTAATTTTACTCTGTATCGCGCTCTTTTTTAGTCAGACCACCGAGCCGATAACATCGGTTATTATAAACGACATAGGTAATTTAATAAAGGTGAAATAAAATTGACCTATCGTATTTTCTTTCTCCTACTACTGGGTTCCTTAACTTATTTTCCACAGATGTTTTGAGTGAAAAGTTCTTCGAATGACCTTTGTCCTCATCTGCATAGACGGCCAGTGGAGAAGAAGGTACAATGCCGAACTATACAAGGACATCGACTTAAGTGGTGGACAGACTGCTGGTATTGATAACATGGTATAGCAATACTATTTTCTATACCACATGTCTGTCACTATAGTATACTATACTATTTCGTATACCACGAAACAAACCTGGTATTGAGATTCGCAATTTTTTTGTGTTATACCACATTCTTACTGATTGCAGCCCCACTTTCTCTCTGTTCGGCGAATAGTTATAGATTAATTAAAAATTCAAAGCAAGTAATCACAGTGAAACGTATAGCAATGGATTCAAAGAGAACTGTTTTATATTATATAATAATTATATATTTATATCGGCGAGCTACGAGGAACAAGACGCAATATTGGTGTGTTACAAAAAATGTGCAAAGAGCTGGAGCTGCATTTACTACGAAATGCTGTCTGTCAGGGGTTGTGGTATTCAGTATATCATGGTATCAATAGCCGTGTCTTATTATCTGATCTGATCCAGATCACGCGACGAAAATAAAACGATCTGGATCTGGATCAACGAACAATTTTGGTTGTGTCTTGTGGTGTGGTTATAGTTTCCGCATCGCACTCCTTTCAAAATATGATGTATTTCGTGCTGAAATTGTACCTAACTCTTGCCATATGCATCCAAAACAACATTTGTTTCTTCTGGCGTACAACTTGTTATTGTTTTCATTCAATAATTAGTTATTTAAAAGTAGAAATTGTTTGTTTCCCCTCTTCTCCATTAGAATTGCACAGCTGAGTTCCTTCAAGCGGAGTTGCCATGCGATGAATATGCGATGTTTTTCTTTTACTATATGTTTTGCCGATCCTAATTCATTCAAATGGTGTATATTTACTCAACAATTATTTATTTGAAATCATTAGGAGTAATTGGGATAAATATTTACTTTCAGATACGCTTCTATATGCATAATTCCAATGCACAGAACACATAGAAATCATAGAATATTATTTAAAGTGTAGAAAGTATTTCATATTCTAATCTGGCAAAAGGAGTTTTGACCATTGTCGACAAGAGTGCGGCCTAGCAAGGAATAGGCGAACTAATTTTTGGATCACGAAAATAGATCCAAATGAAAAGCAAGATCTCATATTGTTATTGTAATGCATACACATCAATGATCTGATCTGGATCATGTTGATAATAAAACACGGCAGCAGTCTGTCCCCCACTTAAGCCCAGAAGAGTTCACATACAGCGACTAAGATAGCTGGGTCATGTAAAGCGGATGGAGCCCAACGTTCCAGCCCGGAATATCTTCAAATCGACCCCGGATGAACGGCGCAGTAGAGTACGACCTCGCGCCAGATGGCGGCAAGAAGCGGATGGGGATCTCAACCAAGTCGGCATGCACAACTGGAGGCAACTGGCTCGTAACCAGGCTGGCTGGAGAGGTTTGTTGGTTGAGGCTCAGGTCCACCCCGGACAGTAGCGTCATCTAGGTACGTACTTACAAGTATATACGTAGAGTATTCCTATGCTTGGAATTTTTGACTCTTTTACGACGGTTATAGTAAAGGGTGATTCAATAGTAAGGCAGGTCTATGATGGTGCATTTCGCAAAATGCGTCACTTTTTCCGTCAACATATCTGGCCATCTAGGACAGCAATAAGTCATTTGGTGCAGACATTTTGAGAATCTGGGTGGTTGCAAAACGTGGATATATCCGTGCGTCGTCCTCTAGGTCTTTCGATCGAAATTGTTGTTGAAAGAAAGTGTAGCTCAGATTCGGATAACCTCAATTCCTCATCGTGCAGAGCAAGTTAACCTCCCCTACAGCAACACTCTACAAATTCAATTGACACGGAAACTGAAGCCTACAGATTATTTGCAGCGCTGTTTACCAATTGGATGCTTGACCAAGAAGCAGCTAATACTGATTTCAAAAAAAAAAAAATCTACGGCGATGTAGCACATTTCCACCAAAACGAATACGCTACCAATCAAAACCGTCGCATTTAAGGTACTGAAAATCCGCAGGTCATTTAAGAAAACTTGCGAAAACACACCGAGTCATTATTTGCGGTCCGTACTTCTGCGAAAATGATGCTGGTAACACTGTTACGGTGGACTTTTGTGCTATGTTAATAACTTTTTTATGACGTAAATTGGATGGTAAGGACTTGTATAATATGTGGTTTCAACAATATGTTACCACTTGCCCCACAGCGAGGGAAACAATTGCCAACGAAATTCACAGGATGCATTATCTAACCAACTAACAGGGTCAAATGGCCGCTGAGATCTTGCGATTTAACATCATTGGACTTCTTTCACTATTGCTACGTGAAATTAAAGGTGTTTGCCAATAAGCCCAAAATAATGCGAGTGCTGAAGGATGAAATCACGCTATGCCAAAAGTCGGAAAAGTTTTTGATATGCAGATATTGATTTGCCCCAGCAGTCACACTTACTTATGTCCTGTATCCCCTTGTGGGTCCTAGGGCCTCTACTATGCCTACGCGTCATCGTGTACGGTGTCTGGCAATGTGTCTCAGCTCTATCCAACTTTTCTCCAACTGCTGTGCCTCCTTCTCGACTGTTCTGCGCCATGTTCTCCTCGGAACGCCAGGTCTTCTGTCATCCTGAATGAAAGGGTTCCATTGCATATCATGGGTCGCTATGGAACTGTCACCCTTTCGGAACATGTCACCAATCCACTGCCACTTTCGTCGTTGGATGGTTATGCCTATTGGTTCCTGACCCGTTCTCTCGTAAAGGTGTTCGTTAGAGATACGATTGGGCCAGAAAATCCTTAAGATATTGCGCAGGCACCTATTAACGAACGTTTGCAGCTTCCTGGTAATAGTAGAGGTCCATAATTCCGTGAGAGAGTAAGCATACATCGTCAGCGTAGTCAAGATGTTTCAGTTCGGATGTAGGAGTCCATCGAATTCCCCCGTTTCCCGTCGACAAGGCTGCACGAAGCATATCGCTAATCACCAAAAGGAATAGCACTGGTGAATGGATATAGCCTTGTCTTACCCCACTTTGGATCTCAAATTCCTCAGACAATCTTCCTCTGTGCAGAACGTGATATTTGGAGCCTTCATATGTAGCTTTGATAGTTGCAATTAGTTTATCGGGAATATCCGTGTAAGGCACGCTAAATACACTCCCTGTTGACACAATCGAACGCCTTCTCAAAATCGATGAACAACAGGTGAGGTGGCGATCGATATTCAACAGAGTGTTCGATGATAATCCGCGGGGTGTTGATGTGGTCGGCACAGAAGGATCCAGAGCGGAAACCTGCTTGTTTGGCATCGAGTGTGTCTTCGAGATGTTATTTGATTCGCTCCAGGATGATTTTAGCTACTATCTTAGCTACAGCAGGCAGCACGATACCCCTCCAATTTCCGCACTCCATTAAATTTCCTTTCTTAGGAAGCTTGACAATCATTCCCTTTTTTCACTCGTTATGAAAGCTTTCAGCTTCCCAATCTTTCTCTCTATAAGTGGAAGCAGAAGCTCAGCCGATGTTTTTGGCGCTGCTCGTAAGAGCTCTGCGGGAATACCGTCAAGTCCTACTGCCTTGTTGGATTTGAGTGCCTTGATCGCGGTAGTGATCTCATCATTACTGGGAGTCGTATTGCGTATTTTGGCATTTCTCACCTTGGGCACTTCAGTCTGATTTGTTAGCATATCGCTAGCGAATACGCAGTTCAAAACCATAGCAAAATTCTCTTTCCATCTCTTGAGCTGGTCCTCATCCGAAATGAGCAGGAGCCGTCTAGGCTTTTCACTGGGTGTTGGCTGGACCTGCGACCACCTGTCAGCTCTGTGGTGATTCTGTAGACGGTTCTGCTGTCGCACCTCCATGCAGCTTCTTCTGCTTCTGTCTGCGCGTTGGTATAGTTGCGCCTATCACGTCGCACGCTACGCTGAATTTCTCTCATCTTCATGCGATATAGGGACTCTAGCTCGATTCTTCCTGCTGCTGGAGTAGCTGTAGCGCGAGCTCTCAGCTGTTTTCGTTTGTCAATCCGTTTCCGCGTATCCTCGGAAAGTCACGCCCTATGTCTTCCCTGCGATCGACCGATAATTCCTTCAGCACCAGATGTAAAAACATTTTTCACAGTACGCCAATGGTCTTGGATGGTTGCGAGCAGTGAGCTGTTGATTGCTTACAGACCTTGCGAAAGGTGCTCAAACATGGTGCCACATATCACAACGGGTTGGGTACGATTGACCGCATTTTAAAATCTCGTTTTCAAAATTTTGCATAACGAAATCTCGCATTAGCGAAATCTCGCAATTATCGAAATGTCGCAATTAAAAGATCTCGGAAATCAAAATCTCGTAACATCAAAATCTCGCAAATAGAAATCTCGAAAACTAGAATCTCGCATTGTAATGAAATATTTATTAATTCGCGCGAAAAGATTCTAAATCTATATACCTATTCCAAACGCAAATAATTGCATTATTTTAAGCATGTACATAACAATAATAAGAGAGAGAGAGAAAAAAAGTAACAATTTGTTGTCATGTATATGTGAGATTTTAAATATGCGAGATTTTGAATATGCGAAATTTTGTTATTCGGGATTTATTAAAAAAATGCGAGATTTCGTTATTTTTGCTTTGCATAATTCTCACCAAAACGCAAGATATATCACATGAATCCTTTTTCCAATTGAAGGAATCTGGCATTGTAAGGACCTATCACATGAATCCTTTTTTCAATTGAAGGAATCTGGCATTGCAAGGACCTTCACTTCCCGAGTCGAAGACCATCTTTACATTCCAGAAACCCATCTTTGTCCGGCTATAATAGCCAGAAGTCGTCAACATGTGCTCATTCCTTATCCGAGGCCTAGCGTCGGTTTCTGTAGCGAGCAGAGTTCGGCAACGCATGTTACTGGCCCCTTTACTACACGTAAAATGGTTTATACGTATAATTGCCTGGTGGCCACCACTAGGAGGTAAAGCAAGATTTTAGAATATTGCTTCTAACTCTTTGTAGATATTTCTAGTTTTCCGCAGAGGGTATATTAAGCATTTACTGGAAAATTGTTATAAACATTGTTGAAAATCAATTGAAACATTTTCTCCCATCATTTCATCCAACAATCCTTGTGCTTCATAAAAAAAAACCCGCCTCGTTGAAGAACTCATTATATATTCAGTGCCACGCTCCTATACAAATTGCTCGATAAAACTATGCGCAATAAATGTTAATCCATGCAATAAAATAAAACACATCGCGTAACTGCATATTACAACCACCAGTGTTAGTGAGCATCACAATATTACCAACCGGATCCCATGACCATTAAGCAAGTGCGAAGATATCATAAAGCTACGACGAGAGAAATTATCTCCAACCTTGGGTCAGACTATACACCCCATCATCAAGACACACAGCACACCAAGTAACGATCCAAAACCAATTTATCTGCCATAGTCTCAACATCAACGTATACAAAGTGTCAATAAAATCGGTCCAAATGTCCGCAAATTAATGAAGTCGAAAATCCAACAAAACTTTCCAGCGACATTCTCCTTATATCCTCCTTCTGGTCGTCCTGAAATTACTGTTACCAGGGTACAGCACACAGTAACTGCAAAAAGAATTACCACAAGGCAAATCGCATTTTTATGCGGTCTGCCGTTGACATTATGTCAACAAGGACATTGCAATTTTATCCCACCAGGCAGGATATACCGTTCGGCTACGGTATCATTTCGGCTCTAACTTTTATGGCACCTTACATAATATTTCACAAGGATAATTGCAGTACGAAAATTGACTGGCCAACGCCTCTGTAGCTGCGAAGCACATCCCCAAGTCAACAATATTGACACTGTATGTTCAATAAAAACAGAAAGGACATGGACATTAAAGCGCTGGAGAGCAGAGTGGATGATATGTACGTATACATATATCCTTGCCGGTAATAAAAATAGTATTTTTATGGTAAGAAGTGCATTGCACATTCATAGCGAAGAACCGACGACACGGAGCGCACGATGGCGGAGGCGATATTAACTTCTAACGGATAAATTATTTATGACCTTCTACTGCAAATTGCAGTCCAACAGGTTTCCGACTTTAATGTACAGAAAAAGAGAATTGAAAATAAATTCTGCACGGCAGACTTGCTACAGGGCAGAGAAAAGATGAACTGATGTGCCATTTATAGGGAATACATATTCAGAGACCACCCACCTCCATAATGTCCCACCAGCCATAAAGGTACAGAGTAGAGACTTATAGCCGACCTAGAGAGCCAAAGTCAAGAATTATGATGATATTTTGCAGACTGACAGGTCAAAACATGAAGAAAATTACTGTCTACATGTCATCGGCTTCTCCAAAAGAAGAAGAAAGAGCGTGAGAAGCGCGACCGAAAATATTGAAAGCTTGTACTCCAGGAACAATGTATGGAAGTATTACCAAAAGGTAAAAAGAACGTGTTACAGAACCAAACCCGTACTAAAACCTGTAGAGATGAAAATGGAAAACCACAGAATCGCAGTCCTCGCTGAGAATATGGAAAACCTATTTCTGCAGACTGTATAACGGCGACGAAAACCAATATCCCCCTGTCATACAGTTAACCATTGACAATAGACGATGATGGTTAAAATTTCCATCCACCTGACCAAAGCGAAGTGAGGATAGCAATATCCAAACTGGAATACAACAAGGCTGCTGGATCGGACGGGTTACCGGCCAAGCTTTGCAAGGCAGCTGGTGATGAACTGGTAGAGAGCATATACCAATTCATCTCTAAGATTTGGTCAGACGAGTGTGTGCCGATGAATGGAATCTCAGCATGGTTTGGCCGATCCACAAGAAAAAAGATCATTCAACTGCGCCAATTATAGAGCCATTAGTCTCCTCAACATCGCATATAAGATCTTTTCTGCGATATTGTGTGAACGAAACCTTTCATCAACAGCCTGATTGGCCCCCGTCAATGCGGTTTCTGGCAAGGAAAGTTAACAATCGATCAAATCTTCACACTTCGGCAGATCCCGGAGGAAACCCAAGGAGTCCAAATCGATACTCATCATACCTTTATCGATTTTAATGCTACATATGTATATAGAGCCATATCCAGTATTGACATCTCTGCCAAGTTTGTATATCTGTGCAGGATGTCGATGGAGAATGCTCGTTACTCCACCAATGTCGGTTATAACCTCACCCAGACCTTTGATGTCAAAAAACGTTTTAGACAAGGTGACGCGCTGTCATGTGACTTCTTTAATAGTGTACTTAAATGGACTGTGCGGAGTTCACAAGCAAACCCCAGAGACACAATCTGTCAAAAGTCTGTATAACTGCTTGCAAACGGCTGTCACTAATGCGTTTACAAGCATTGAAGCAGAAGCGGCCAAAATAGGTTTAGCAAAACCAAGTATATGTTGTTAACAAGAAGGGACAATCAATATCGACAGTTTTGACAAAACGTCACAAAAGGCAGCTACGACTTAGAGGTAGTAAGGGACTTCGCCTAACTTGGCTCAGCTAAAAATTCCGAAATCGACACCAGCGCTGAAATCAAGCGAAGAATAACTCTTGCCAATCGCCCTTTTTTTAAGCTAACAATGGAATACTCACTTACTTACTTAGATGGCGCTACAGTCCGGGGTGGACCTGGGCCTCAACCAACAAACCTCTCCAGCCAGCACGGTTACGAGCCAGCTGCCTCCAGTTGCGCACGCCAAGTTGGTTGAGGTCCCCCTGCACTTGTTTGCGCCACCTACCGCGAGGTCGTTGTCTACTGCGCCGTCCGTCCGGGGTGGATTCGAAGACTTTCTTGGCGGGAAGGTTGGGCTCCATCCGCTCTAAATGACCCAGCCATCTTAGTCGCTGTATGTGAACTCTTCTGGCTAAGTCGATGTATTTGTTTAGGCCGTATAGTTCGGCATTGTACCTTCTCCTCCACTCACCATCTATACAGACGGGACCAAAGATCGCTCGAAGAACTTTTCTCTCGAAATAACCAAGGGCATCCTCATCCGGTTTTGTCAAAGCCCATGCCTCTGCGCCATACAGAAGGACTGGGATGATTAATGTCTTATAAAGAGTTACCTTAGTAGTTCGAGATAGGGCTTTGTTACTCAATTGCCGTTTTAGCCCATAGAAACAACGATTGGCAAGAGTAATTCTCCGTGTGATCTCTCCACTGATGTCATTTGCAGAGCTGACCATAGAGCCTAGGTAGACAAAATCCTTTACTACCTCAAAATTGTATCTGTCTATTGTGGCGTTCTGTCCAAGACGCCGATGTTGGGTGTCCTTTTTTGTAGACAGCATATATTTTGTTTTGCTTTCATTGACCGCTAGACCCATCTTTGCTGCCTCGATATCAATACTTGTAAAAGCCCCATTGACTGCCCGCTGAGTTCTTCCGATTATATCAATGTCATGGGCATAAGCGAATAGTTGCAGAGACTTGAAGAAGATTGTACCTCCGGGGTTGGCTTGTGAGTTTCGTACAATTCTCTCAAGTACTATGTTAAAGAGATCGCATGATAGCGTGTCACCTTGTCTAAAACCTTTCCTGACATCGAACGGTTCGGTGATGTTCCTACCGACTTTGATGTAGACACGAGAGTTCTCCATCGTCATTCTGCACAAACGGACGAGCTTGGCAGGGATGCCAAGACTAGACATGGCTCTATATAATTCATCTCTATACACGCTATCATAGGCAACTTTGAAATCGATGAAAATTTGGTGCGTATCGATTTTATATTCATGGGTTTTTTCCATGATCTGCCGTAGTGTCGATATTTGGTCAATGGTGGACTTTCCCGGCCTGAAACCGCACTGATGAGGACCTATCAGGTTGTTGTCGATTGGTTTTAGGCGTTCACATAGTACGGCAGACAGGATCTTATATGCGATATTTAGGAGACTTATAATTGGCGCAGTTCAGAGGGTCTCCTTTCTTCAGGATCGGGCAAATGATGCTGAGGTTCCATTCATCGGGCATACTTTCGTCCGACCAGATTTTACAGATGAGCTGGTGCATGCTCCTTACCAAATCATCTCCTCCTGCCTTGAAAAGTTCAGCGGCAAGGCCGTCGGCTCCAGCAGCTTTGTTGGATTTCAGTTTAGATATCGCTATCCTCACTTCATTCTGATCGGGTTGACGGGAATTTTGACTGCCATCGTCACTGTTGAATGGCTCATTCTGCCTGTCAGCGGAATATTGATCATCATCGCCGTTTAACAGTCTGCAGAAATATTCCTTCCATATCCTCAGCACCGACTGCGATTCTACTACTATGTTGTCATTTTCGTCCCTGCAGGCTTCAGTTCTGGCTTTGAAACCCTGGCATGTTCTTTTTACCCTTTGGTAAAATTTTCGAACATTATTCCTGCAATAAAGTCTCTCAATCTCCTCGATCGAGCGCTTCTCATGCTCTTTTTTCTTCTTTCTGAGAAGTCGATGTTCCTCTTTTCTCCTGCGCACGTAGAGCTCGTAAGCAGCTCTAGTCTTTCTATCCAGCGCCGCTTTGTACGCCTCTTGTTTTGCTGGCATTCCTCATCAAACCAGCGGTTTCGTTGTGGTGGGCGGGAGAAACCCAGTACATCAGAGGCGGCATCTCTGATGGCTTTTTGGCAACGTTGCCACTGGTCTTCCGCATTTGCTGCTGTCGGCATAGGACTTAGATTGAGATTAGAAGAAACACGATCGGCAAAGGTTCTGGTGGTCTCTTGCGATTTTAGCTTTTCGACGTCAAATTTCCTCACAGCATTTCGTTGATTTCGCTCCGTTGTGGATATCTGCATCCGTACCTTGGCTACAACTAGGTAGTGATCCGAGTCCACATTGGCTCCTCAGAAAGTCCGGACACCCAGAATACTGGAAGAGTGTAATGTGATCGATTCGGTTGTCAGTTTTTCGATCAAAGGAGAACCATGTTCGTTTGTCAATATCGAGACGTGGGAACCGAGTACTAGCTACGACAAAGTTTCGCCCGGCCGCAAAGTCGATTAGCCTGAGTCCGTTGTCGGATGTGATGTCGTGCAGGCTGTGCTTTCCGATCACGCTACTAAAGACTTCCTCTCTTCTTAGCTTCGCGTTAAAGTCGCCTAGGATAATTTTAACGTCGTGGCTAGGGCATTGCTCATACGTCTTGTCCAAGAGCTGGTAGAAGTCATCCTTTGTCGCGTCGTCCTTCTCCTCGTGAGGGGCGTGAACGCATATTAGGCTAATGTTGGCAAATTTCGCCTTGATACGGATAGTCATGAGGCGCTCGTTCACATGCCGGAAACTCAAGACTTCTTGCCTAAGTCTTCCTCCAATGACAAAACCGCACCCGAATAGACGCTGTCCTTTTTGTCTGTAGCAATCGCCGTAGTAGATGTCGCAGTTTTTCATACTCCTTTTGCCCGGCCCATCCCATCGCACTTCTTGGATGGCGGTAATGTCTGCTTTGAGACACTCTTGGGCCTCCGCAAGTTGTTCGGCTGCACGTGGTTTGTAGAGGGACCTAACATGCCATGTGCAGACACGAAGTTCGTTGTCCTTTTTACGTTTGCATGGGTCGTCAACAGTAAGATCATCTGTATCCGAGGCTGTTGGTTGCTCCGTAATAAAAGGTTTGTTACTTGGTAGGGCAGTTAACCCGACGGCACAACCCCCAAGCTGGAGGGCCAGATCCTTTTTTTTTTTGTACCCCTAGGACAAGAGGCTGGATACACCGATGTCAGTAACCCACTTCGGGGATATGAGCGCTGCTGTTGGCCCATTAAGGGTTCATCCGCCACCATCTCTTTTTCAATACCCTGACGTAGTATTGAAAATCCTTACAGACCCCAGCTCCAAATATGTTGAAGTAGCTCCGGTAAGGTATCCGCTGGTCTGTAGACGTCACCGTTGATTCCATTGAGAGAATTCATCCGCCGCACGTCCTCCTTCTGAGGACCTCTTGCTAGACTTCTGAGACGCATATTTCAGCCAATCAGGTCAGCAAGAGATGCCTCGTCCGGTTAAACATATGCGCGCTGAAGTTCACCCAGATGTGCTTACGCAGGTCTGAGTGTTCAGCTGCACATATATCGTCAGCCTCAGCATACGCTCAACGTTAGTTCACTATCAGATAGCTATCCAGCGGGCACCGCGAGGAGGTGATGATGCGATTTTGCCCACCAAGCTAATAATGGAATCCAACAGTAAAGTCATATCTCGAACAACTAAGGAGACTAAGGTGCTGAGACTAGTGTTGCCAGCCGCTTTAAATGAAATTCCCCATCACAGACCTTAAAATTCCCCTTTTTCCTCAATCTTTGTGTTGGCCTTCCCTATGGATTCCCGACAAGAATTTTTCAACAAGAGCAATATTGGTATTTAGTATAATTATAATTTAAAATTAAAATGAAAACGGTTTTGTATTCTTTATTAAAGACAAGAAACAAAAATTTAATTAGTCTTCATTCCACGGCCGCTTTTACCTGGAGGCGAGTGAGGCAATTGCCTCAGGCCGCCTCGCTTCCGGGGGCCTTTAAAAAAAAACAAAAAAAAAAGTGATAACGAATTTGCCAAAAAAGCGAAAGAAAAGAGAGAGGTGATTTTACACTTGAATAACATTTGTTCGTTAAAATTGAACAGTAGACCCCCAAAAAAGTTTTACCTCAGGGCCTCCGAAAGTCAAGAAGAGACACTGCTTCATTCTATTAAAGATTAAACGTAATAAAAAAACAGACTGCTACAAATTGAACAGCATTGCAAAACCTCATTACTAAAAAATAAATAAAAATGAACGAACAAGAAAATTGTAGGGGTAGTTAATTATGTACATTATTTGTATATTGAGAAATTAAAAAAAAAGTTCCTTAGTGGTTAAATTAAGAAATCCACTTTCCCAGTCTTGAAGCCTGAACTTATAAAGCAGACAGGGTTTAAACAAGATCCATCTAACCGATTTTTTTTTTTAATTATTACATCGCTTACTACAGCGCTCAGAGTCTGTGTTTGAATGTGGAAATTTAAATGTAACTATATCTAGCAACTAGACTTAAATTCGAAAATAAGAAATTTCCTTCAAAATTAATTTAATTTAATTTCTGTTTTTTCTTTTTAAACAGGTGTGTGCCACGCCCAAATGGCGTGTAGGCACTACGACCAAGGATATCTATTGTGCCATAGGCCACTTTAAGGGCAGTAGTACTTCTACTCTCATTACTTACTTACTTAGGTGGCGCTACAGTTCGGGGTGAACCTGGGCCTCAACCAACAAGCCTCTCCATTTAGCTCGGTCTTTAGCTAATTGCCTCCAGTTGCGCACTCCAAGTTGGTCGAGGTCACCTTGAACTTGTGCGCACCACCTACGGCGATGATTCCCTCTACTGCGTCGTTCCTCGGGGTTAGAGTCCATTCGCTCTACTTCTGCTAGCCATCTCAGACGTCCAATACGCAGTTTTTTGACTAGGTCGATGTCGCTGTACAGCTCGTATAGTTCGTGATTGAATCTTCTCCTCCAAAACCCGTCAACGTAAACGGGACCGAAAATCTTACGAAGAATTTTTCTCTGGAAGCGACCAAGGATATCTTCATCCTCTTTTAATAAAGTCCATGTTTCAGCGCCGTAAAGCAGGTCTGGGATGATCAAGGTCTTAAATAGAGTCTCCTTAGTAGTTCGAGATAGGGCTTTACTGTTGAATTGCCTTATAAGCCCAAAAAACAGCGATTGGCAAGAGTTATTCTTCGATTGATTTCTGCACTGATTTTGTTTTTCGAGTTTATAGCAGAGCCAAGGTAGACAAAGTCCCTTACTACCTCGAAGTTATAGCTACCCACGGTGACCTTCTGTCCAATTCGTCGGTGTTGGTTTTCTCTTCTAGTTGACAGCATATACTTGGTTTTGCTCTTGTTTATCGCCAAACCCATTTTGGCCGCTTCCGTCTCAATGCTTGCAAAAGCACCGGTGACAGCCCGCTGAGATCTTCCGATAATGTCTATATCGTCGGCGTATGCAAGCAGTTGTACAGACTTGTAATAGATTATGCCTCCGGTGTTGGCTTGTGAGTTCCGCACAATCCGTTCAAGTACAATATTGAAGAAGTCACATGACAGCGCGTCACCTTGTCTAAAGCCTTTTTTGACATCAAAGGTCTCGGTGAGGTCATTACCGACCTTGATGGAGCAGCGAGCGTTCTCCATCGTCAGCCTGCACAGACGGACAAGTTTGGCAGGGATGTCAAAACTAGACGGCTATGGCTCTATAAAGCTCTTCTCTATAGATGCTGTCATAGGCGGCCTTGAAATCGATGAAGAGGTGGTGAGTATCGATTTGGAATTCTTGGGTTTTCTCCAGGATCTGCCGAAGTGTGTTCTACTCTCCTTATGATACTTTAATTACGGCTGCGGAGGAGTTCCTTAAAGCTATTGCAGATATAATCTCTTTAAGGAAAAAGCTTCTCCTAGTATTACACAGAGCTACACACTCACATAGTATGTGCTCTGCGGTTTCGTCCTCTTCTAGGCAGAGGTGGCAGGTGATATCCTCCGAAAGTTTCATTTTGTTAAGGTGGTAAAGAAGTTGACAGTGACAGGTAAGGAAGCTCACAAGCCGTCTTATGTCATTTCTGCCGTATTTTAGGATATCAACTGCCTGTCTTTGGAAGAGTTGGACAGCTCTTTTAGCCTGTCTGAGACCTTGGGAGTTATTCCAGTGGGAGATGCACATGTTGCGTTTCCAAATGTTTAGGGTCAGTTTAAAGGCGGAATCGGATATTCCGCAGAAGGGTTCAGGTCCAGTGAACAACTCAGAGGAGTCTTTCCTAGCTAGCAGGTCTGCAGTTTCGTTGCCGTCAACGCCTGCATGACCCGGTACCCACCACAATTTTACTATCGGTGAGTATGTGGATAGAGGCACCTTTGATGCCGGAGTGCAGGTTAATGTTAGCACAAGTTTCAATGGCGTAAAGCTCGGCCTGGAAAACACTAGGACTCTTTCCGAGTGATTTCGAAATTTTATGGTTGGGTCCATACACACCGGCGCCAACTCCTGAATCCATCGGTGTACCACACTATACCTTTTAGATCAAGCGGCGGTCTACCATTATTCCATATATCACGGCTTGAGATCACAATCTCGAACCTTCTACCAAAGTAAAGTAATTTGGACGTAAAGTCGGAGACCGTGCTGAGCATATCTAGCTCGGGGAAGTCGGATAATAGATCCATGAGATCCACGTGATCCCGTGTACTATTAGCACCTGACTTTCGAAGACTAACTGCACTGCGAATTGCCAGTTTTTTTTTATAAATATATGTAACGGAGTGAGTCCGATTATGGCTTCAATGGCTGTTGTGGGACAAGTATGCATAGTACCTGTTATACCGAGGCAAGCTAGTTTTGAAGTTTTATGAGTTTATTAATAGTTGTGAACTCTTTGGTTTTCGTCCACCAAACAACGGACGCGTATGTCAGAATGAGTCTTACAACCGTGGTATATAACCAGAAAATGACCTTTGGGGACATTCCCCAGGTCTTGCCGTACATACGGCGACAGGCCTACAAGGCAGTAGTCGCCTTTTCAATTTTATGCTTAATATGGGAGTTCCAGTTAAGCTTCTTATCCAGGACAATTCCCAAATATTTGACCTCATCGGAAACATAGATGGTTGTCCCGTTTAGAGTCACTGAGCCAATGTTCAGCGTTCTTCTTCTTGTAAACGGTACAACGACTGCCTTGCTGGGGTTAATCGATAGGCCCTCCCCAGCACACCAGTCCGAGACTACAAGGAGTGCATTTTGCATGAGTTGACACACATTGTCTTCATGTTTGCCTTTGATGATGATCACCAGATCATCTGCATAGCCTATGGTTGTCAAACCCGAACTATTAAGTGTATTCAATAAGTCATCCACCACGGAAGACCACAAAAGAGGCGAGAGGACGCCGCCTTGGGGGCAGCCTTTGGTCGGGGAGACTGTCACAGAGCTCTCTTCAGACGAAGATGTTATTATGCGGCTATCGAGCATGTTCCTAACCCTTCTGGTAGTAGGTTCATCTATTCGCCTGCGTCTCATAGCACAAGTGATGGATTCATAACCAGTGTTATCAAAAGCACCTTTTCTTTACATAGCGTTTTGTATGCTTTATTGGCCTGCTGATACATAATTTTGGCGATATTACTGCCTGTTTTTCTTATTAAGTGAAGGAGAGCGAACGATTTTCTCCTAGCTGCCATACATTCCCAGTCAAACCATTCGGAGTACATATATGACCTGCTACCTTCGCACGAAGGTGAGTTGCGTTTACGCATAGCTAATGACACGTCATGCTCTCTTGTTATTGCTTTGCAATTAATTAAGAGTTATTGAAATACTTTTTTTATATTCCCCACATTTCGTCCTAGAAGAGAAAAAATTCCCCTTTTCCGCTTTCATCAAATTTTGGACTGAAATTCCTCACACACTGCCAACACTGGTTGAAACATGGACTTTATTGAAAGCGGATGAAGATGTCCTTGGTCGCTTCGAGAGAAAAATTCTTCGTAAGGTATTCGGTTCGGTTTGCGTTGACGGGTTTTGGAGAAGAAAATTCAATGACGAACTATACGAGCGATACAGAATGTGTGTCAAAGAAGGGATGCAAAATATCCACAAAACAGGATAACTCCCTACTTCACTTCCCTCGATGTGAAGGTATAACACTTAGGAGGTCTGTTCGCGTACTTTCTGCACCAAAATTCGCAGTTTGTCAAATTTCGACGAGTGGGGATAAAATTCTCTCAGAGAGAGGTAAAATTACAACAAAAGTTGCCCACTTTTTAAACGTCAAACCTCAAACCCAATTGTACGCGAAAGAAAGAAAGAGAAGGAACAATCCAACAAAAAATCACATATGCAGCGATTTGACAGTTTTCACAAACTAGCCCACAGAAATTTCTTGCACTAAAATTCGCAGCATGGGGAAATTTCTTACTTTCTCGAAAGTGCTCTCTTCTGTCAAAAACTACGAAAACTCTCAGTACTCGAACAGGTTTTCGTAAAAATTCGCTGTTTTGGGAGGGTACGCGAACAGACCTATGGTAACTGGATGAGCGGCTAGTGAAGACGCACCAACGACAACAGGAATCACTACCGCATAAAAAAGTTGCAAGGACATGATGATACTGCTAGCCACAGCCATGGTGAAAATATGTATTGGAAGACAAGTAAAATGCGTACAAGCTTTGAATGATCAGGGGTTTTAGTCATGCGTCGTGTTGGGGAAGTTAGTGCGTCAAATAAAGGTACCATTGGTCAAGTACGAGTCAAAGGCCAATGGAATCAACGATCATGCTACACAAATCATACCAGCATGCAACCTTGTCTTCTTCCTTCTTCTTCTTCCTTTTATCAGCGAGGTTATGATCTGAAAATAAGGGATCATAACCCTCCCACTTCACCGCATTTCTACTGATCGGCCTGTGGGGTTCGCCTCATGCAACCTTGTCATTCAATCAAATCACGATGGAAGTGGACAGCTTAAAGTTGAAGCAGTAGCGATGCATGTCCATACATCAAAAATGCCAGGACAACAATTTTCACCCAATTAGTAGACACAGATCCAAGGATTGAATTATTATCGTTGATATACGAATTATTATTATATTGAATGCATTACTGATTGGTTCAGACATCTTGCCGGAATTTCTGACCCATGGTTTGTGCCAGTGGCACAAAACACAAAGTTTGACTGGATACTATCGGGACCAGTCATCACCACCCCAAACCTAATGAAGCAGACTCAAGTTATTGTGATCGTGTTTCAGAGTATGCAGTGAAAATGAAGGATTGACGAAATTTTGGGAACTAGAGGAAGTTGAAAGTGCAAAGGTACAATCTGCAACCGATGAATCGTCCAAAACTCATTAAAAGGGAGCGCACAAACGTGTTGAAACGGGACGGTACATCGTCAAATTGACACTGCTAAAGGAGTGCAAGGTTTTGGGCGAATCATGCAAAATGCAAATATTCCAAATTCATTCAAGAAAATATTGCTCTTGGACACATAGAGGAGGTATCGGAGAGTTATTCTAGAAAAACGTAGGTATTATTAGACAGAAGTACTGCCAAGGCCCTATCATAAGATCCAAACAAATTGATCTAGCTTAATGGACACGGTATTGAATTATGTAATGGAAATGAAACATGTGCACCCTATTTCATAAAACAACGCCCTCGATGTGAATTATACATCCTGGAATTATTTGGAACGTCACCAAAATTTCCTCGATTATTTTTTATTAGTTCGTGGTACCCTGCTTTCTTGAATGAACGATTTAAACCCCTTTGCCCGGTTGTACAAGAAATGAAACCAAATTGTTGTTATCGTAAAAAATAAAAGACCGACGAATAAAAGCAAAAACTGGATAAACATGTGCGAAACATCATTAAAGCTGCTCATAAACGCTAACCTTTCTTGGTTCGAGTTTTATTATACGATTAAGTGGAACTAGAACTGGATTCTCGCCCATGGCGCCGTGAGTATTTTTCCCTTTCTTTGCTTCACTTGATGTCTTCTTAAGGTGGAAAGCTTGTTGTTGACAGTGCAATTGGTGCCAGTCACCGAAATGTTTAAAACTGTTACCTATCAGGACATTCGGATATTGAGCGCCCAGGGAATCTCAAACTTACCTCAAGTAAACAAGTGACGTATGATAGATTCGGAAATGTGTCCTTTTTGTGTGCTTTTAAGATAAGCAATAAGCATGAAAAGGACATCATTTTTATGCCTTTTGCCGATTGATAATTTAATGGGAAATTCATTGCTCTGTCGCCATCGTTATTCTGAAACATAAAATATGAAATTGTGTCACCCTAGGTGGAGTAAGAGATTGAGTGGATTTTACTATGTATCTTTCGATCTATCCATGTATTTAGTAATTTTATTCAGTAGCTAACAGTAATTTTCTAAAGAGTATTGTTCTTGTTGCGCTGAAGATAAGTAAGGATGGATGAGTTGTTGTTTGTCCAATGATAGCTAGAAAATATTTTATGATTTTATGGGATCCTAAATGCTGGAAGAGTAGACTACTTGCAATGTGGTTACTTTTTGATTACGATGACAAAGAGAATAGTATTGTACATGCATGTGATAAGAACATTTCAATGGAATGGGTCTTTATGTTTTCCGAAAAAGATTGTAGATATGAAGAAGAGGATAAAAATAAGGTTTCATTTTATGATGAACGAATTATTGAAATAATTTTTGGATATTTATTATACCTACTCGTAATCCGCATCGAAATAGAAGAGCGCGCACTCAAATATTCCATGCGGTAATCGTATGGCTATAATTTTTATTTTTTACAATTATGGCCACGCCTATTTGGTGTAAAGGCACTGCAAACAGATAGATTTATTGTGCCAGGGGTTAACTTTTAAGACAGCTGCAATTCCACTCTCCTTATGAAAGCAATAATTGCAGCTGCAGAGGAGTTCATTAAGTCTGTTGGAGAAATTATCTCTTTAAAGAAAAAGCTTCTCCTTACTTTTCACAGAGGTGAACAGTGGCATAGTATGTGTTCTGGAGCTTAGGCTTCTTCTACGAAGAAGCTACCGGTGATATCCTTCGGATTCTCATTTTAATTTAGATGGCAGTGTCCGGTAAGGAAGCTCACAAGCTTTCTTATATCATTACTGCTATATTTAAGAATATCAACTACCTTTTTTGGAAGGGTCGGAGAGGTTTTTTAGCTTGTCTAAAACCTTGGGTGTTATTCTAATGGGAAATGCGCACGTTGCTTTTCCAACTGTTTACGGTATACATTTTAAAAGTCAGACTCAGATATTTCGCAAATGGGTTCTGGTCCAGTGAACAACTCAGAGAAGACTTCTCTGGCGAACAGATGCGCAGTTTCATTGCCGTCAACGCCTTCGTGGCCCGGTAGCCACCACAGTTGGAACAAACATATACCAAGCTAAAAGCCAATTATTTAGCTGCAGCACTAAGTTCGGCCCCCCTTTAAAACAGATTGACCCAGCTCTCTCAAAATTGATCTAGTCTGACCAAGTCTAAATGATAACTCGGCATTGCTCTTTTCATCACTCGTGAATAGGACCCCGAGGCACTTAAACTTATCCACCCGCAGGACTCCACTAACATGCAGAGTGCACCGAATGGGCGTTCTGAAAAGGACTATTTCTTCTCATTTGTTCACGTTTATCGTCATTCCAGCATTATCTCAAGGGGCTACACCTTTCGAGTGCGCGCTGAAGTTCGGTTTGAGAGGAACCAAGGATGACTAAATAATCTATAAAAAGCAGATGACTTAAGTCTCCCACTTTGAAATATTTTCCGTCACGGCTGCGCTGCAGCATCCATATACAATGAAGAGGAGAGATGACAAAACGCACCCTTGGCGGAGTCCAATGCTCACAGTGAAAGGTATTGATTTAACGTTTACCCGAACACAGCTTATACATTTTGTATATAAAGACTGAATCGCCCTTAACAGGGAACCACCAGGGAACCATACTCCTGGAGAATACTCCAGAGTTTGCCTCGAGGAATTCTATCATATTCTTTCTCCAAATCCGCAAGATAGGTTAGCATACTCCCAGGCCTTCTCAGAAACCATTCTGATATACCCCCGTAGTTGGTGCAATCTACTTTGTCCCCATTTGTCAATCACCAGATGTTTCACCGCATTTCCAGGCCACTTAACGTGAGAGCCATTGCACTCCATCTTTACCTTAAGCCTTGAGCATTTCTGGTCGGATTTCATACACACCAGCAGATTTGACAACTTCTCTCTAATGGTTTATTGAACACCGGGCGTGTTAAACCAAGGAGCTATTTTTTCACCACCAGCCGCTTCATTGCACAAACATCTTTCGCAGAGACAATAACCGCTGTTGAGAACATTTGTCATTCTTTCTCTACATTTGATAGAACAGTTGGAATTCGTTCAACCCGTTCAGATATTTGCGCGCAAATATACGAGAGACTTAACTCATCATTCTGTAACCTCTCCCATCGAATGTGTATAACCATCCTTGGTTTGCGCTTTTGTAGTGGAGGTTCTCTATCGCTAAGATACAATTTGCACAGCAATAAGTGCATATCAGTTGGCAGTTCGCCCCCTCTTAATACATGAACATAACAAACCATTCTCTTCAGACACGATGGTACCACAAAGAAATCTATCAGCGACTTCTGCTGAAGACTCTGATGGTAGCATGTGTATTTGTGAATGCCTTTGTGTGGGAAGGTAGTGTTCTGCTCCCACTTATAAAGAGAGATTGGGAGGCTGAGAGCTTTCCTAACGAGTGGAAAAAGGGAATGATCGTCAAGCTTCCTAAGAAAGGAAATTTAATGGAGTGCGAAAATTGGAGGGGTATCTGCGTGTTGCCTGCTGTAGCTAAGATAATAGCTAAAATCATCCTGAAGCAAATCAAACAACATCTCGAAGACACACTCGATGCCGAACAAGCAGGTTTCCGCTCTGGATTCTTCTGTGCCGACCAAATCAACACCCTGCGGATTATCATCGAACACTCTGTTGAATATCGACAGGAGAGGTATTCCCAATAAAGTAATTGCTATTATCAAAGCTACATATGAAGGCTCCAAATGTCACGTTCTGCAGAGAAGAAGGTTGTCTGAGGAATTTGAGATACACAGATGTGGAGAGGGAGGCAGGCGTTGTCGGGCTGAAAATTAATACGGCAAAAACTTAAATTATCAGCCTTGGAACAAACTCATCGGCTCAGATATGCATTGTTGGACAACCGGTAGAGAGAGTAGAGGATTTCCAGTATCTTGGAAGTATTGTCTCGACCGATCGTGGAACTGAACTGGATATAGCCAACAATATCGCCAAGCAAAGTCCGTGTTCGGGATGTTGTCCAAAATATGGGGAATCAATGCAATCAGTTTGAATACCAAGATAAGACTGTTCTGCTCCAACGTTGAATACGTGCTGTTATATGTATGCAGCACGTGGAGAGTGGCCACCACTATCACCAGAAAGCTGCAAACATTCGTTAATAGGTGCCTGTGCAATATCTTAATGATTTTCTGACCCAATCGTTTCTATAGCGAACACCATTACGAGAGGACGGGTCAGGAACCAATAGGCACAACAATCCAACGGCGGAAGTGGCAGTAGATTGGCCACACGTTCCAAATGGGTGACAGTTCCATAACGACCCATGCTATGCAATGGAACCCTTTAACTCAGGATGGCAGAAGACATGGCGTTCCGAGGAGAACATGGCGCAGAACAGTCGGGAAGAAGGCACGGCAGTTGGGGAAAAGTTGGGTAGAACTCAGACACATTGCCAGAAACCGTACACGATGGCGCATAGGCGTAGTAAAGGTGCTAGGACCCACAAGGGGATACAGGACATAAGTAAGTAGTGTTCATGATGGACAAGCCATCTTCACAGCAAAAATCCAAAAACTTCACTCAGTTTGCGTTTTAATCAGGATCTTCGTTCCTTTTAATCCATGTTACAACATCTACTTGTACCATGTACACCCACGTAAGGATTGAAGTCACCTATCACGACAAAAGAATCCATATCTGCAACCTTTTCAAGGACAGCATCTACTTCATCTAAGAAAGCCGCATACTGCGACCGAAGATTCTGTGGATATACCTGCACCAATGCCAGAGTCGATCTTTGAAGCTTAATCTTTAAGATCGCAACTCTCCCTCCTAACGGTATCTACTCCAATACTCTGTCTGTCAACCTGTGGCTTGTGAGTATCCCCACTCCCCATGAGCAGATATTGAGGGTGCGACTCCTGAAAGAGCTTCCATCCATCCAAGAGGTCCACAGTTTCAGAGCCTCTCTGCTTTGTTGAAGAAACACCAACTATATCTAGTCGACTTTTAACAGCTTTCCCAACAAGCTTAAGATCCTTCCCTGTGAGGGACAGACCGACCACCAGACGCTCGCATACTGACACTCTTCAGGCCTTGCTTTAGAGCGTGCCCTAGCGTTCCAGGTTTGGCAATATCGGAACCCAGTGTACATATTCTTGTCATCTTGGGGTGTGCGCTTTGTTACCCATAGCTGGACTGCATGGATGGGAATAACTATTTAAGTTACCCCGTCTGCACATCCCAGTAATGTTGTCCACTCCCCACCATGAGGACCTCAGCTGCCAGGGGGCTTGTATTGTGCCAATTTTTGTAAACTGTCGAGGCAACTTAAAGCTGATTTTGACTGATCAAGTGATAGATCAGTGCTTTGAGCACCGCTTTGCTGTCAGTGAGTATGTAAAAGGTGGCACATTTGATACCTGAGTGCAGGTTTATGCTTGCACATGTCTCAATGGTGTAAAGCTCAGCATGAAAAACAGTTGGATTTTTTCCAACATACACACCGGTACCAACTCCTGGATTCATTTTTGGTCCATCGGTATATCACACGATTCATTTTGATAAAGCAGAAGTCCGCCATTATTCCATGTATCACGGCTTGGGATCTCAATCAAACATTCACCAAAGCGGAGTGACTTTGGTCAGAAACCGCGCTGAGCATATGTATACCGACAAAGCCTGTTAATAAGACCATAAGATTCGCGTTGTCGCAAGTACTATTTTCGTCATCCGAAAACTTACTGCATTTCAAGTTGCCACTTTATTGACTCGTATATGCAGCGGGGTGAGACCGATTATAGGCTCTATGACTGCAATGGGACAGCTATGCATTGTACCTGTGATTCCGAGAAATGCTTATCTTTGAAGTTTGTTTTCGTCCACCAGACAATGGACGCATACATTAGAATGGGTCGAACCACATAGGTATATAACAGGGATGTGACTTTTGGGGAGAGACCCGAAATTTTGTCGTACATTCGGCGAAAGGCCCACATGTCAGTGGTCGCCTTCGCAATTCTGTGATTAATACGGGAGTTCCAGTGAACTCCCCTGGGTATTTTATTTCATCAGAAAAGCGAATCGTTGTACCATTTATTGCAACTGAACGAAGGTTTAGTATCTTGTTCGTGTGAATGGTACAACGACTACATTGCTGGGTTTGACGATAGGCCCTCGCCAGCTATGGTTTTCAAGACGGTAGGATTTGATTAGCTCACTGGACTTGTTACCTAGCTTGGGGATAAACACCACATTTACCTCCCGCCAAGTTACTGGAATGCACCCCAGGTTAAAGGTTATTCTGAATAGAGCTACCAAGGTAGGCAGGGTGTAATCAAGACCTCTCTGGATAAAGGCGCCTTGAAAGGTTTAAATGAACCGATTGCACATTTAACTGTTTCTTGATTGTACAGATTTCCAGACTATCATGGCTATCATAATCGTTTAACATATGGAGCTGTTGCGACAATTATATAAATATATAAAGGGCTTTATCTACCTACGCTCTTTGGTGAGGGTCGCAAATGACAACAGTGGGGAGATCAAACGAAAAATTACTTTCGCCAATCCCTATTTTTATGGGCTAAGAAGGCAATTAAGTAACAAAGCCCTATATCGAACTACTAATGTAACTCTGTTTAGTTTAGTTTATTTATTTTGCCAAAGTAAGACAACAAGGTTTTAATTATAATTGTAATAAATAGATAAATAAATTGCATAACGAGTGCGTCATCTCTTATGTCGGTATGTAAACATTAAATAACTTTGACATTTATCAACAGATCGACTTGAGTAGACATGCTTTTGAAACGCCAATTCAGTATAATTTTAATCATGAATCGCACACACACCGAAACAACGCGCCGAAATAGTGACGCTGTACATTGAAAATAGTAGTTCAGTTGTGTTGACTCAACGTGCATATCGTCGAAAATATCGTGGCCAACAAGCACCGTCTGACAACACTATTCGCCGTTTGGTGTCGAATTTTGTTGAGTGGAAGATCATCGACATGCCGTCCATCAACGCCCACCATCCCACCGTGACCACCAATAGCCTCAATAACTGCCTGTAACCTTATTTTCATAGATCCAACTAGTTTTTTAAAGTCATAGTTGGTGGGTATATTGCTCCATTATTCTTCAATATATTGGAGAAGTTGGTTTCGGTTTTGGGGTTACTTTTCGCCACTTTTTTCTTTAAATGTACCCATACATTTTCGATAGGGTTTAAGTCTGCGCTCTGGGCTGGTGTAGAGCAGCTACGTCCTGACCGTAAGTTCTTTAAGGTTTGGGTCGTTGTCCTGATAAAATTTGAATTTTGGCTTTCTGCTCTCATCACTATCATTAAAACCAAAACTATTGGCGCTACTGAGCAAATGAGTTTGCAAAATGTTCAGGTATTTCTTCGCGTCCACGGGATCAATGAAAAAAGCGGCATGGGTTTATGAATAGAAAATCCACTGTTACCAACCTCTAGGAATTTACGTCTTTTACAAACAAATCTGTCGAAGAGGGTGGTCAGGTCGACTGTATTTATACAGATTTTAGCAAGGCCTTTGACAAACTTTCTCACAGCTTCATTCTGTTTAAAATTACCTCTTTAGGTTTTCCAAATCATTTCGTTCGATGGATATGTTCTTATCTTGAAGAACGAACCTCTCAAGTTTTATTTCGGGGAATAACATCCGAACCAATCCTCGCTACATCCGGTGTACCGCAAGGAAGTCACTTAGGTCCTCTTTTATTTATAATTGCAATCAACGACGTGGTGGCCATACTTAAGAGTTCTCGAATCCTAATCTATGCTGACGACATAAAAATCTTGAGACTTGTACGCAGTCAGTCTGATTGTGTTGCTATGCAGAATGATTTAGATACGTTCGCCGAGTGGTGCTGTAATAACAATTTATTTTTGAATGTATCTAAATGCCAGTCGATGATCTTTTCAAGAAAGCGTAATTTAATAAGTTATGATTACAATCTCAATGAATCTGTACTTAACAAAGTCACATCAATATGTGATTTAGGAGTACATTTTTCTCAAAATATACACTTCGATTTTCACATTGAACTGATAGTCGATAAAGCAAATTCAATGCTTGGCTTTATAAAACGTTGGAGTAAAGAATTCAAATGTCCTCTTATAACATCCAAGCTTTATAATACCTTTGTTCGTCCGCAGTTAGAGTATGCATCTAACATTTGGTCTCCAATGTATGCAGTACACATTAACCGTATTGAATCGGCACAGCGTAAGTTTGTCCGATTTGCACTTCGCCATTTAAACTGGAATGACCCTACACGTCTTCCACCATATTGCGACCGCCTTCTTCTCTTAAATCTTCATTACTTGGAGAAACGTAGGGAAGTATGTGATGTAGTATTTTTACACCAACTGGTAAATGGTTTTATTGACTCGCCGGATCTTCTAAATGAAGTCAGTTTAAACGTAGGATGCTACAACTCCAGAAATACCGAGATCTTCCGCGTAAATTTTCACCGAACGAACTACGGTTCTAATGAGCCTCTTATGCGTATGATGAAGGAAGTAAATTGTAACCGCGAAAAATTTGATTACAACTATAGCAAATTAAATCTAAAACATAAATTATACGAACGATACTAACTTCTTGATGTTGTAAGTGTTTAGTGTAATGTTTGACTTATGCGTGGCATATCAATTTTTAGTTCATACTTTTGTTTAGTATGCAATCTGTTTTTCTATTTATAATACTTGTGCAGCCTTTTTGTGTAAGGTGTTAGGCTTTATAAATATAATAATACTAACAACTAACACCACGCTAAATGATGACTGTGACAAGCTGGATATTACTTAGTGGCTGATTTGAATTTTTCTCTCTCAGTTCAAAGTAATATTCGTCACAAAATGATTGCCCTTAAGCAGTACTGATAGCGTTAAAAAAAAACTAGGTCTCCAACGCCTTTGCTAGATATGCACGCCCATACCATCACAGACAATTTTCCAAATTTTACAGTTGGAATGATATTCCGGTTGGACACTTCTGTTAAAGGCTTGCGCCAGACTCTGTTGGGCCCTTCGTTGTAGTACAGCATTATTTTCGTTTCGTCGCAAAATATTACATCATCCCAATATTCATTTGGGTGAATATGATGCTCTGTAGAGAACGTTAAACGTTTTTTGTACATTTTGAGTTGAAAGCAGTGGTTTTTTCTCTGCACATGCTGCAACATTACTTGCCTTACTGTTTCATGGGAAACTTGTACACCACATTCTTCCTCCATCTCTCTTGACAAAGCTCTAACTGAGATTTGGGCGTTTCCAAGTACTTTGTTTAACAAACGGCGTTCCTTTCTGTCCGAAAGTTTCCTTCTCCAACCGATTTTCTCGTTCTGCTCGATTAATGATGTTGTAAATCGTTTCTCTGCTTAAGCCAAACATCTCAGCTATCTCCAGAACACTTTTGGCCTTGTAATGGTTGTAATAAACCTATTGCTTCACGTCAAGTGATATTCTTTTTCCAGGCATTTTGAAACTGATCAATTGACACAAGTCAAGCACTTTCAACACCAGAAGTATCACTAAAATTGTTTGCTTTCAAATTCCTACATTTACCACAAAATAGAAAATAAAAAACCGCTATAATGATACCGTCATTAAATGATCCATACATACACTGCGAAAGTCTAGTGTGTAAACACTTTCTTGACAGTGACATTTTTGGTCTGTTTTTCTTTTTTCTTAATAATTTGGTATGTCTTAAAGTGCGAACATTTGAATTTGCAGATACCATGGAACACAAAAGAACTGAGTGAACATTCACAACAAAAGAACTGAGTGAATATTTTCTTTTAAAAGGTCAAACGCGAATAAAGTGTACGAGACAATTATCACTCCAGTCCTGCTGCATGGCACAATCGAATCCCAGGAAACACGAACATTTTTTTCGCGGTCCAACCTCTCGCGAACATCTCTCAAACAACCGAGAGTATTGTAGTCACGAGAAAGTTTCTTAAAAGAAATTGCCCTTCGGATACGGCACTAAACTGTAGGGCCCTTCCATTCATGTGAAAAAATATAACGCACACAAGACGAGTTGTTGCGAGAAGCTAGGCCCATGCACTTAAAGAGCTGTTGCACCGAATATTTATTTATTTATTTAAAAGAGTTATTTTAAGAAAGTTAAAAGTTAAGTAAGAAGTTATAGAGTCCACTAGCCAGTGTAATTAGATTCGAGGACGAGGTTGACATTGTACTTCTGCGCAATTCTCTTCCATTCTCCAAAAAAAACTGTATTGGAATCAATAACTCGAAGAGAAATTTGTTTTGGGATGCGATTATCTAGCATCGTCATGACCCTAAGCATGTTTTCGAAATGAATCCGTAGTACTCATGAACAGTGGTGACAAACCCGATTCCAGAAATAGCATGTAGTTTTGGGCGTTGAACGTCGTATCTCGTATTCCTTAACTCCCTAGACTCGAGCGGCATAAAAGATAACCAACCTTGCTGTAGCTGTAAACAGTGTATATTTTGTGGAAAAATTCAAATTGCTCTTTATTGCAGTCCTTGAGTATCTGCTTGAAGGTAAAGTGAAGGACCCCAAGGTACATCAATTATTCTTTACCGACGATGGAGCCATCACAAGTGATGACCCAACTTCCCAGCAACGAGCACTTAATGTGGGGGTGGACGTTTTGGAGGGAAATGTGTATCGCATTAGTTCGAAAAAGGCAGAGTACTTGTGCTGCCCGTTCTCTGATCCACTCAGGCCTATTTCCAGACATTTATTTAAATGGAACAGTATTTCCAAAGTGTGAAAAGTTCAAATATATGGGATCTGTGATCAATAGCAAAGCAACTTGTGATGACTACGTCAATCACCTCGTAAGCGTAGGTTGGATGAAGTGGCAAGAAAACTTCGCTATCTTCTGTGACCGAAAAATGCCATCTAAATTAAAAGGAAGGCTCTACACCGCAGTTGTACGTCCAGCGCTCACATACAGTTCACAATGTTGACCAATGTACAAAAAGTATGAGAGTAAATTAACGGCAGCTGAGGTGAAGATGCTTTGCATGACAACAGCAGTGACAAAGCTTGATCGAATAAGAAGTTCGAAGATCCGTGGAAGCCTGCATGCCAAAGAAACCATCTTACGAAAAATAGAGCGCGACCGACTCAATTGGTATTGTCACGTTCAAATGACATCACGAAGCAGGAGAGTCAGGCCTTTAAACGCCTGGATCACACAAATGCAGCCACACTAGCATTTGATGGGCCTCAGTAACCCAGTGATACAAAATCGGGAGGCCTGCCGATATTTTCTGCGGTCAAATAGGCGAACCCCTATAGGTGGATAAGTAGAAATGCAGTGAAGTGGGAGAGCTATGTTTTCAGATTATAACCTCACCAAAATAGGAAGAATATTTCTTCTAATATAACATTATTGTTAAATAAACGTTTTCTCCTAAAAAGTGAAGAAAATACTCGTACAAAATAATTGCTTACATATTCGTGGGTATATGTTATTTATTCGAGTTTTTCCTCTATTCCTTTTGTAATTTCTCTGATTGTGAAGTACATAGAAAATGAATTGCGAGCCATAAAATTGCCCGCGAAAAAAGGAAAAGGCTCCCCTCGCAAGCGCGAACATAAAAAAAAACTCATATGTCTCGTGGTCAGCTGCGGACTTTTAGGGTGAAGTTACTGTACGATCCTTTTGAGTAAACGTTACAAAAGGAACGTTGCCACAGGCAACGAATGCTGCAGCATAATAATCTGCCTATTAGCCTAAACGCATCCTAGATGACTTTGTGTGCCCTTGCGCTTTCCTTGATTGCGGCTTGAATGCATTACTGTAGCATTCGGCCAAAGTGAGCAACGTAAGTGTGTGCTCTCGGGCGAGAGCTGTTTAAGTAGGTGTGAAAAATGTTCCCTAGCACCAGCGGATTCATAAGATTAACCTCGGCTAAAAGGAGGTGATTTAATCGGGCCTTAAAAAAACGGCATTTCTAGGGAATGTGTTCTAAAAATTGCCAAATCCACACAGTCTCACAAGGGTTTGGGACGATTATAGGTCTGTACTGACTAAATTCAACATAAAGTTGAAGAAAGCCAAGAGATCAGTATGGAGAATGAACTACGAAAACATTAAATCCCTTCCAGCCGCAGTTCGTTTTCAATAGGTTCTCTCAAGGGAACATTCAAATGGGGTAGGCTTGATTATCAAATCTAATGGCACCTATACATGCAGTCGAAAGAAAGCCTAGAAGACTCTGCCCGAGGTGCAGTTCCAACGTTCGACAATCTTAAATGATTACACACTTGTTGCTCTTGAAGACACTACTTACGGCAACTTCAGGAGAGCCAAGAGCTGGTCTGGAAATTTATTCCATCAAGAAAAAACTAACCAGGCAACCGGTTCATTTACACCTTTCAAGTTACCAAGCAGAAGTGGTGTTTTGATAACTTTTATCCAGAAAGGTCTTAATTACATCATGTCCATCTTGATAGTTCTATTTAGAAGAAATTTAAACCTGAGATACATTCCACAAACTCTCCAGGAGGTAAATGTGGTGTTTATCCATAAGCTGGGTAACAAACACAGTGAGCTATCGAAATCCTACCGTCCAATCAGCTTGACATAAAAAATAAAAAATAAACACTTGGCGCAACAGCTCTTTAAGTGCCAGGGCCTAGCTTCTCGCAACCACTCGTATTGTGTGCGATATACCATATTTTTCCACACGAATGGAAGGGACCTACAGTTAGTGCCGTATCCAAAGGGCAATTTGTTTTTAGAAGCTTTCTCGTAACAACAATACTCTCGAATGTTTGTCAGACGTTCGCGAGAGGTGGGAACATGGAAAAACTTTTTGATGTTTTCTGGGATTAGAACCTGGAACCTCACGCGCAGTGGTCCGACACACTAACCACTTACGCCACGGCGCCCAGCTTGGTATCGTTGTACTTGAAAACCATAGAAAGACTGCTAGACATGCACATAAGAGTCATTCGCGCAAAGACAATATCCCTGCACTCAAGTCAATATGCATATAAGATCAATCTACTGTCTCCCTTCACTATCTCGACAGAGAAATAAAATTCGACTAACGTTCTAATGAAATCACACTCTGTGCATTCTTCCATTACTAGTGCCACGAGATGCAGGGGAATCGATCAAAATACAACCGGATGGGGTACATCTCTTTTGGTCTTTGTGGTGGATAACTTACTGATTGGACTTAACAGGTAAGGCTTCAGAGCTATAGGCTATGCCGATAATCTAATGATCATAATCAAGGGTAAACATCAAGACAATATGTGTCAATTCACGCAAGATGCACTCCTTATAGTCTTGGACTTGTGTGCTCGCGAGAGCCTTTCTATTAGCCCCACGCTCTCGCTTGGCAGACACCTTGACGTGGTGCGAGAGCTTAAGTTGCAAGGACTCACTCAGCCTTGGGAGCCTAGCTCTCGGATGAGCTGACTGATGAGTAACGAACCAAGATCTGCCCCCCCCTAATCCAAGGTGTTACGCGACCCGTGCCTATTGGATGGTTTGCAGCCAGGGGGTATACTGGCTGTATTATAACGGCGCCTCTCTGAAACAGGATCGCCTCAGGGAGTAACCACGATCTTACTGCGCTAATGCGGGGCTCTGGCGCAGCTGACCTTTCTTTTCCGCGCTACTCGTGGGAACATGTACCAAAACAAAAAACAAAAACAAAAAATAAAAATAAAAAACAACCTAGATAGAATGCGGGGTGGTACAGCTTCTATGCTAGCGGGTCGGATGGAGCAGAGGCTCTGTGTAGACGACCTAGTGGGTGGAAGTCGGCCAGGAACAAGCCGTGAGGGAGGCTTTAGGCGAGTGCAACCAAGCACCAGCCAAACAGCCGCTATGTCCTCAAGGAAAATCCCTGAGCCGTCGAAAACAGCAGCACAATTGGAACGTGCCAGAACGGAGGGTGGGAGCCAAGCTCTAGGCCCCCGACCCTTGGGCAAAGTGGTTAAGGCGGATAATGAGGCAAGGAGTTCGGGCATAGCTCGGACACCTACAGTTCCTCAATCCAATGCCGCACCGACCAAGAGGAAGCGAGCTTGCCCGCCGATGCCGCCACCTGGGCAACCAGGAGGCAAAGATGACCCCCTGAGAAAGGGTCTGAGCGGTGCGGGATCTCGATGGTACCTGCGCTACATCGAAAAGGGCCTTACACCTGAGGATGCCAGGAAAAAAGCGGAGGAGCATAGGGCGAAGCCCGACTCCACCGCTGTGCCATCAGCCAAGAGGGGCAGTAATGCCATAACACCTCCTGCATGTAATGTGCAGAAAAGGCTGAGGACCGAGGAGAGCGCTAAGAGGCTCCAGGCAGAGCCTGCGAATGCTAGCGCTGTCTCAGCTGGTAGAAGCTATGCTGTGGCTCCTGGGGCAGCTCCGGCTGGTGGAAGACATGTTGAGGCCGCAAAGGCTGAGCAGGTTGCAGTACTTCCTGTGAATTACCCACATGCTCGATGCTGAGGACCTCAAGGCACTCGAGAACGCTATCGTGGCGGAAATGATCCTGGGATGGGAGCATAAGCTCAAGTTCCAGGGCGTTCATTTTAAGAATGGCATGCTACTGGTCGACTGCGAGACTCCACAAACGGTGGAATGGCTAAAGACCGTAGCTCTCAAACTGAAGGGTTGGAAAGGGGTGGGCCTTACTGCATGCGGCAGTGAGGAAATACCACGTGCTCATTCCATCACCGTCTTCCTACCACGCAGCGTGGATCAGGATTACCAAACCTCTTTGGCACTCCTAGAAGCGCAGAACGATGGCCTGAACATCAAGGCATGGAAGGTGTTGTATGGTCGCAACGAGGGGACTGGGCAGATACTGGCTCTCGGAACCGACCAGGAGTCTTTTGAAGCTATTAAGGCTCAAAACTGCTCTCTGAGCTACCGGTTTGGCAGAGTGACGGTGGGTGGGATCAGGAAGCTGGAGGAGAGCACAGGGCATAGTACCAGCTCGAAACCAGCCTCAGAGGAGACACCGCCGGAAGTGGAGCATCCAGTTCCGCTGACGGTTGAAGCACCAACTGCAGAACGGGACGCCCAGAGCGCAGATGAATTTATGTCCATCTCAGATGACTCGTTATCTGAGGAGGACATAAACAGTACAGTAATCTCTCTCCCTCTGAACATTGAGGAAGAAGAGATTCTGCTGGCGGAGGGTGGGTTAACAGCCCCCGACGAGCACTAGCTCGATGACCTCCACCGGAAAAATAAAGGTCGCCTAGGTAAACATCCAGCACGCCATGGCGGCATCAGCCGCAATAGCTAGGATGTTTACCAAACAAAACATGGGCATTGCATTGATTCAGGCGCCATGGATCTTGAAAGGAGGAGTCAAAGAACTGTTATGCAAGGAGGCAAAGGTAATTTGGGATATAAGGGTGACCAATCCAAGGGCATGTATCCTTATCAATAACAAAATTAACTTTCTCCTACTTTCAGAATTGGCGACGCGAGACTTGGTGCCATTATAGGTTTCCCTGAACATCGACGGAGTACATCGCACCATCATCATCGCCTCTGCATACTGTGCTGAGGATGAACCAGCTATCCCAACAGAACTGCAGCGCTTAGTGGAGCACTGTAACAAGCTCCAAATGCCGCTGCTGATTGGATGTGACGCCAATGCTCACAATATTATATGGGGGAGCACCGACACAAATACCAGGGGTGAGTCTTTACTAGAATTCATTCTTTGTTCATCCCTTGATATATAAAATGTAGGGAATACCCCAACCTTTGTTACTAGAGTTAGACAGGAAGTTCTTGACCTCACGCTGGGTAGTCCGAGCATCAGTAGGTTAGTCAGGAACTGGAAAGTATCAGATGAGCCGTCATTATCTGACCATAGAATTATTGTGTTTGAGTTAGATAGTGCATCACAAGAAATCCAGTCAGGAACCCAAGAAAAACAAATTGGGAGGTTTTTAAAGAAACCCTAGATAGTAATCTGGAGCATATTGATCTGAGGAGGGCTCCAGCACACTATCTAGAGTTAGAAAACGCGGTAGAGGGCATTAGCACCGCAATCACAAACGCGTTCGAATCGAGTTGCCCCATAAGCAACAGAAAGGGTGGGAAAGATGTGCCATGGTGGAGCAGCAACCTAACAAAATTACGCTCTGATACACGCAAGCTGTTTAACAGAGCAAAGCGTAATGGGGATTGGCAAAGCTACAGGGCGGCACTCACAAACTACAACAAGGAGTTAAGAAGGGCGAAAAAGGAAAGTTTCAGGAAGTTCTGTGAGACAATAAACAGTACTCCTGCTGCAGCCAGGTTACATAAAGCCCTTGCAAAATCCGGGGGAATGCCAACATCCCTTAAAAAACCTGACGGCAGCTTTACTAAAGATGAAGAACAAAGAGCATCACTGCTCTTAGAAACTCACTTCCCCGGAAGTTTGCAGAACACCTGTGACGGGAGCATGTCCAACACGACCAGACCTCGGAAGCAAGATTGGGAGATTGCAGGGGCTATCTGTTCCAGAGGGAGAATCGAGTGGGCAATTAGCTCTTTCCAGCCTTTCAAGTCACCGGGTGCGGATGGTATTATAAAAGCCCTATTGCAAAGGGGGCAAGAAAAACTATTGTACTACCACACCTGGTCAGAATAACAAAAAGCAGTCTTGCACTGGGATATATTCCAAACCAATGGAGACGGTCGAGAGTTGTGTTTATACCAAAAATGGGGAAGATAACACTTCACATGAAGCTATTAAACGAGCCCTTGACAGAAAGGGAGTTAGCAGAACAGTATCTAAGTGGATGTATGAATTGCTGAGAACAAGATCAACAGAAACTCAAACTTCACATGGAATTATCAAGGCCAACACAACAAGAGGATGCCCACAAGGAGGAGTGTTATCTCCCCTAATGTGGAGTCTTGTTGTGGATGAGCTTCTTGAAAAATTAACCAGCCTTGGAATTAACTGTCAAGCCTACGCTGATGACATTGTATTGATTGCCAGGGGGAAATTCGAGGAAACCCTATGTGATATTATACAAAGGGGCCTAACAGTAACTCAAGAATGGTGCAGCACAGCTGGGCTTAATATTAACTCGGCCAAAACCACAATAGTACCGTTCACGAGGAGGAGAAAACTTGAACTGAAGCCAATTCGACTGTCGGGCACGATACTGACTCCGGTAAAGGAAGTGAAATATCTAGGATTACACCTAGATATCAAACTCTTGTGGAAGAAACACACAGATGAGATATCCAAAAAAGCTACCCGTGCTCTAATGATATGCAGGAGCCTAGCGGGTAAGTCTTGGGGATTTAGTCCAAATATTCTAAGATGGATGTACATTGCCATTGTGAGACCAATGATCACTTATGGAGCAATAGCATGGACAAAGCGAACTAGTCTAGTCACTACGAGGGAGACACTCACTAAAGAGCAAAGACTTGCGTGCCTCTGCATCACTGGAGCCATGCGAACGTGTCCAACTGCAGCCATGGAAGTACTCCTGGAGCTAACACCGCTCCATCTTGTAGTGGAGCAAAATGCGCAGCGAACGATCCTAAGGATGGCAAAAGAAGGTATCGGAAGAGAGAAATGTGTTAGTATGAGAGAATACGATGCACTTCTCAAAAAACTTCCCCTTCTGGCCGTCCCCAGCGACGACAGTATCAGGAAATTTAACTTTGGGAAAAACTTTAGTACAAAGTTAAGTAACAAGAAAGAGTGGAGCAACGAATCCACGATGTACGGACTGGGCAGCCACACGATAAAGTGGTATACAGACGGTTCGAGAACTGGAGAGGGAACAGGGGCGGGCGTATTTGGGCCAAGGACCAAGCACTCAGAACCTATGGGCAAGTACACCAGCATCTTTCAAGCTGAAATATGTGCTATTAACAGATGCATCCAACTCAATCTCGAAAAGGGATACAGCAACTGCGACATAGCAATACTGTCAGACAGCCAAGCAGCTATCAAAGCACTTGACTCCTATGTCATTAAGTCAAAGCTTGTGTGGGAACGCCTATACAAACTTAATGAGCTGGGCAGAAACAATAAAGTTACACTTTACTGGATACCCGGTCACGTCGGGATAAAAGGTAACGAAGCAGCGGACGCCTTGGCAAGACAAGGGGCCGCAGAACCCTTCATTGGACCTGAACCATTCTGTGGAATGGGGGAACGCACCATACGCGAGAAATTCAGGAAATTGGAGAGAGAAGACAGGGCAAGAACCTGGAACAACACCACAGGCCTGAGGCAGGCTAAGAAACTACTGGGATGTTACAACCGGAAAAGATTCGAAGCCTGCATCTGCCTTAGCAAGAATAACCTACGATCCTAACAGGATTCCTAACGGGGCACTGCAAACTCAGGGAGCATCTACGGAAACTAGGTATACCAAATGAAGACCTTTGCAGATTCTGCAACGAGTCATGTGAGACTCCGGAACACCTTCTGGAGTCCTGTGGGGCACTGACCCACAAAAGATTGAATTACTTGGGCAAATACCAAGTATCAGAAGAGGATATGCCAACCATGGACCCACTTCTCATTCTCAGATTCTTAAAAGAAACTGGTCTGGAGAAAGAGCTCTAAGGTGAACTATTCTCGCCAAGGCAAAGTAAGAGCATATGACCTTCAAACACAATTCCTCAAGAATTGCAGTTGCGAAGGGGACTCTAACGAGGGAACAAACCTCCCCAAGGTATTAGCAGGGGGCACAATAGACCATTAGGTCGCAGTGCAAAATAACGCTACACAAATAATAATAATAATTAGCCCCACCAAAGCAGTCGTTGCAAGATTCGCAAGAAAAAGAGTGCTGAACATTGGTTCAGTAGCTAGAAATCAGACAAACATTCGTTTTTCTGACCAAGTAAAATATCTAAGAATCGTCCCATATAAAAAGCAACTGGGGTGTGCTTCACACACATAAGCATATTCTTCTAGTAAACCGTCAGTTTAATAAAACCTATTATTTAAACGCATAAACCGTACACGCATACGGGGCACCGAACAGCTGATGCAGCTACTAAGTTCAGATGACATGGCTAAGAGATCGGATTGACACAGGGTTGAGTTTCGATTCGCGTTTTCGCTTGGAATCGAAGCGAAAAAAGATTGAGTTTGCAACTTCTGCCCTTGCACGTGAAGTTCCTTTCCTTTGCCTACTCTCCCTCTATCTCTATCTGTCAAACTCGGTCTTTGCTCTGTGTTTATATACAAAATCTAAGCTCGATTGCAGAAAATATTGTGATCGGATCGAGTCAATCCTATTTCAATCCGATCTTCGTTTATATGGTACTCGAACTAAATTGGATCCGTATTCAAGCCGGCATGTAAACGTTGTAATCGACACCGTCCTAAACTCGTAGTTGACTAATGGGCATGCGCTATTCAGCCATATCTCTCTTATACATCTACTCTCATCACTCTCTCACGCATATGCAAAAACACACAAACTCTGCCCTTTCACTTTCCAGATGATATCCCAGATGACTATCTTGTGGGACACCAGAAGTTACTATTATTACCCGAGATATAAAAAACCTTTACGAATTGCCTTCTATTACTTAAATAATTGGATAACCACATTAGCAATGAAGAGTGAAAACTCAATTATTTAGGCTTAACTTAAACTAAAGTATGATGTACTCTGTCAAAAGTTGTTTGTGGGTTCGCCATCCAAGTAATAACCGCGCCCGGCGCTACCTGATTTCGGTGATCGGACGAGCGTGGTTGATCGTTTTATGTTTGGTTTTTGTGTCGGGGACATTCCGATTCACTAGTTAGTCGCTAAAGAAGTTTTACTTCAAAATCACAAGAAACAAATTAAATGACAGAAAGCAACGAAATTGATTGCTCATCTTTAAATACTGTAAAAGCAAACTCGATATTCCTTGTGAACACCGTTTCTCGAAAACTACTAGACGTAGGTACTTGAAATCCTGTCAGCTGTGATATTTTGCTTAGTCCTAAATTAATGAATGTGCAATATTTAGATTATAAGAATGCTAATTGGAGACTTTTTAAATCCAAACTTACTTTTAGTTTTCGTAACTGTCCGTTAAACCTCGACTGTGTTAATTGTCCTGAAGACGATTTCTTCGAAAAAAATATAACTGAGAGTGTTAATACGGCTGTCCCAAAAAAATCTCCCTTTAAAAAAGTTATGTTTCTTCCTCGTTCCATCATAAATCTAATTAAAATAAGAAACTCCTATAGAAGAAGATGGCAAAGATATAGGATATACAATGATTTGAATGAAATGAACTTTTTGACCAGACTTCTAAAACTAAAAATTTTTGAATTCAGAAACCTCGAATGGAACATAAAACTAAGTTCTCTTGACCCAAATTCAAAACCTTTCTGGAACATTTGTAAGGTTTTGAAAAGGAAAAATACACAAATTCCAAATTTTGATGTGGCAGGAACATTATACACCACCAATGAAGCTAAAGTTGAGATTTTAGCAGACACTTTTTTGCAAAATCACAACGGATCGCTTAATTTCACATCTTCGGTCTTTGAAACGGATGTCGAAAACGAAATACGTCTATTCAAGGAAGAACAAGTTTGTCTTCCCTTTAATGAGATAGTGTCAACTGATGACATTGAATTTCTTGTCTCGGACCTAAGAAATCGAAAAGCACCAGGTTTAGATAAAATAAACAATATGGTCCTTAAACAACTCCCACTAAGAGCCCTAAGTGTTTTGACATTTATCATTAATGCCTGTATGAAGTTACAGTATTTTCCGATGAAATGGAAATCAGCAAAAATTATCCCACTTTTAAAGCAAGGAAAACCTCGAAGTGATCCAACTAGCTATAGGTCCATTAGTCTACTTAATGGCTGTAGCAAAATTTTTTAAAATGAAGTTGCAATCATTTTTACAAGAAAAAGATATCTTACCGCCTTATCAATTTGGATTTCGTCAGAATCACAGTACCTCGCATCAAATATTAAGGATCTCTAGGGACGTAAAGTCGAATTTTTGCGGTAATAAATCCACAGGCTTGGTTCTGCTTGACATCGAAAAAGCTTTCGATTCAGTCTGGCACAAAGGGCTAATATACAAGCTATTAAAATTTGATTGCCCGAAATATTTAATCAAACTGATACAAAGTTTTTTAAGTCAACGGACCTATTTGGTATCAATAAAAGAAACCTATTCTTCAGCGAAACTAATTCCAGCTGGAGTTCCTCAGGGATCTGTCTTAGCACCAATCTTGTTTAATATTTCCACATCTGATTTTCCAGTCATCCCTAACTGCAAAATCGCTATGTATGCAGATGATACCGCGGTTTTTGCCTCCAATGAATATGGTTCTCTGGTCGAAGAATACCTCCAAAATGCATTAAATACTATATTTGAGTATTAAAAGCATTGGAAGGTAAAGATTAATGTTGGCAAGAGCCAAGCTATCTTTTTCTCACGAAAAAGAAAGAATTGTTTCTTTCCAACAAACTGCATTCGAATTAACAATTGCGAGATACCCTGGGTTGATTCAGTTAAATACCTTGGAGTATATCTGGATAAAATATTAACCTTCAGTGAACACACTAAAAACACCCTAAACAAAATAAATTTGGCTATTAAAATGCTTT